>CM016617.1:101844581-103055278 GCA_005393395.2 Gossypium australe
CTCACGAAGGCATAGCTTCTCGCTCCCACTTAAGGGTGTGACACAACGGTCATGCAAAGATGAATGCAGAGACATCCTAGGAGACTTGACAATATTACAATCATAGTACCAACAGATGTGTCAAAAGAAACATGATTTTTCAAAATGATTTTCCAAATCTTGACAAAAGGACAAAGAATAATCAATTTTCGGCCTGACTCTCAAATAATCCCCAGTGGAGTCGCCAAGCTGTCGTAACCATTTTTTGACAAAAACGGGAATCAACTTTGGGTTTTGAAAATGAATAAAAAACGGGAGTCGCCACCGACCTTTATTAGGTGTGATCGGATCACCTTTGTTTTAATAAAACATTTCGGTTTACTAAAACGGGGTTTTTGGTCTACGAATATTCGAGAAAATAGGTTCGGGAGTCGGTTACATGCGAGGAAGGATTAGCACCCTCGCAACGCCCAAAATTGGTACCAAATTGATTAATCAATGCCCTAATGTCGCGAAGCTTGAAAAGATTTTGAAATTTTATTCTATTTTTAAAACTTGATCGAATATCGAGTTTCCCTTATTTCGAAGGAGTAGAGTTTCACATCCAGCACGATTGGACACGATAACCTAAATCCTTGAATTCAAGATCATCTCCAAAATTCTCCAAACATATGGTCGCCACTTTGAAAGGATATTCGTTCATTGGTCATACGAAAAAAAAATCACACCCAGCACGATTGGGCACGACCTTTTCGAACTTCCAGATGCACTAATATCGTCCTATTTGAAAATGGAAACAAAATTTGAAATGATACCCACTTGTTTGGTCAAACGAAAAGTCATACCCAGCACGATTGGGCATAAGATCTTGAATTCCCGAACTCATGAATATTACCTTTGTAAAAAAAATCGTTTTTCATGAAAAAAAGGAAAAATAATAAAAGATAAAATGTTGAATTGTAATGAAACGGTGGAAGCAAGAAACCGAGGCGTGATATATAAACGATGCAATAATAAAACGAAAATAAAAGATAACACTATGGCAATGATAAAAATATTAATAATGATAGTGACCATAATATATACAATAATAATAATAGTGTAGCAAATAGGATAATAATAATAATAATAATAATAATAATAATAATAATAATAATAACGATAATACTAGTAATAAATATAATAATAGCAATAATATAATGATAATGTTATAATAGTAATAATAATAGAATAATATAGAGTATGTACAACTTAATAATATATAATAATAATAATAACAACAATAGTAAATATAGTAATAATAATGTATACAAACTAATGACATAATAATAATTAATAATACTAATAATACGGGATATATATAATATAGTAATATAAATGCGACAATAATCATGATAACATAATGATAATGATAATATAACATTAGTACTAAAATAATAATAACAATAGTGAACATATATAGCTGATAATACTAATAGTAGTAACTAATGATAATAATGATAATATTAATAATATAGTAGTAATAATAAAATAACGGAACAAAATGTACATTAACTAAAAATGGATTGAATTAAAATTAAAATGGAATTCTGGGTTTAAATTTGAAAGTAAAAGAGAGGATGAGGACCAAGCTGTAACGCGCGTAGACTCATGGGGACTAAATGAGTAAATATCCCAGCTCTTGGTTGCGTGACGTTTCAAATTGCCAGGTATGGACTAAATTGAAAAAGCGGAGCAAAATAATGGGGGGAAATAAAAAAACGAGGAAGGTAAAAGGGGTTCAATTGAGTGGCACCGCAAGAGGGGGGGACTCGTCGCGCAAATGCCCCAATTAAAGAGGATTGAACGGTCCCCTGATACCCCCCAAAAGACGCAGCTTTAATTGCCTTGACCTTAAATTTTATTATTCTAATTCCCTAGGCTAAAAAGATCAAAAAAAAAAAGAAAAACCCCCTAAAGCTCCCCCCTTTTCATTTCGAAAACAGAAGCAGAGAGGAAGCTCTCTTCCTCTTTCACGCCCGACGATAGGGATCCCCAGGCCGATTGGCCTTGTACCGCCGTTTGTCGCACCACCACGACCTCGGCGACCAGCGACGCGTAGGCAGGGACCTAACTCCTGTTTGAAAACCTTTCGGAAGGCCAAACCCTCGGTGAGTTGAAACGAAAGGAGGGGATCTTCGACGTTCCCCTAAAACGGAGTCCCGACGGCTTAGAATCGCTTCGACGCCACGCCCATGAAGGCTTCGGTAAGACTGCCCTCTCTCATTTTCCTTATTACCCTCTTTTATAACCGATATTTTTGCTAAAAAGTAAAACACAATGAAACGACTAGAAACGACAGTAAATAGAACTAAAGAACGAAATCAACCTTTAAACTTTTTATTGCTTGCTTCTGATTGCTGTGATTTTTTGTATTTTTTCTCCTCTTTCGAATCAAAAAAAAAATTCCCCCTCTTACAGTGTCTTCATTCGGTTTTTATAACCGAATGTTTGAAGAAACAAAAAAAAAATAAAATATAATAAAATTCCTTCTAGTTGCCGTGGTTGCTGTTGTTTTCTTTTTCGCAGGTATGGGCACTGACAGAGGCGTGTGAAGTGGAAGACAGTGGCATATGGGCTTTTCGACCGAGGCTCGGGGTGCGCTGGTGGTGCCAGCGATGTCAGGCGTATATTCGGTCGAGGTATGGGGAACGACGCACGTGGGCACGAGTACGATGCAAGGAGCCCGAGGGGCGCACGTGAGAAATCAGAAGGGTACGCTGGTAGGTGGAAGGGTTGACGGCGCCTAGAGAGTAGCTAGGGTTGAGTTTGGGTTGATGAAGTTTTAGGTTTTGGGCTTATTGGGTTAGGGTTAGGTTTGGGTTAATTGGGCTTTGTAGTTTTGGATTGTTAGGTTAAGTTTGGGTTAGGGAATTTGGTTTTGGGCTTATTGTAAATGGATTGTAAATGGACTTTTATTGGACTGTTAATTTGGGTTTTTTTTATATGGGTATTGGGCTTTAAAAGTTTGTTTCGGATTTTTGTTTTGTTTTGGCTTAATTTAGACTGTGAATTTGCTAGGCTTTGGGCTCGATTTAATGGGCCCGGGTCGAATTTGGGTTTTAGGTTTAATTTGCTTGTAATGGGCCCTGGGTTAATGACCCGGGCCAAAATTGGTGATTACAAAATATATTTGTTCGAGTTAAATTTTAAAAAATAATTTTGGGTCCTTGTAACCATTGTCACCCATCGTAATAAAATTTGTCCACCTTAACCAAATTTTTATTAACTTTCATCACCAAATAATTTATTTATTAATCTTTTATATACGGGTTAGCTTTTTTGCTTGTTTAGTTGTTTCAATTATCTTCAGATTCTCGTCACTATGTATTTTGGAATTAAAAAATATATTAAATGTAAAAAGTAATTTTTAATAAAAGTTATTTTAGATAAATGTGAAATTGATACCAAAATAAAATTTTAACACGAATATTTATGGCATAATAATAATTCAATTTTAATATAAATATTCAATATGACTAAACAATTAAATGATATAAATAATATAAAATGTGAAATTTAATTTAATAATATAAATAGTAGATATAATAAAATTATATTATTTATGTTTAGTGATTTTTTTTGAATAATTTTGATTTTTATTTGGGAGTAAAGGGTGAGAAGTAAAAATTTAGGGGGAAAATAAAAAGTTTTGGAGAATAGAAGTTTGAGAGAAAATAAATAGGGGGAGTAAAATTTTGAAGGGAAAATATTAAAAAAAATTGAAGGGGGGATGAGTTTGGGGTAGATGGGAGGTGAGATGGGAAGGGAGTAAAAGTTTTAGGGAAAAAGTGAGAGGGGGTAAAAATTTTGGGGGAAAATAAAAAATTTTGAGGGTTTTTGGGAGTAAAATTTTGAGAAAAAGTAAATGGGAGAATAAAATTTCGGTGGAAAATGATTTTGGGTAGATTGGGGGTTTGAGATGGGAGGGGAGAAATTTTTTGAGGGAAAGTGGGAAGGAGTAAAAATTTTGAGGGAAAAGTAAAAAGGTTTGAGAGTTTGAGGTAAAAATGTAAAATATTATAGTTTGATATCTGAATTATTTGAATTATTCGAATTATTCGAATTCGAAAACTCAACTTGATTCGAACTTGAAATTTGAAAAAAAAATCGAGTGAATAACTCGATTCGTTTAACTCGAAATTCGATTTTTTTCGATTTTTTCGAGTGGAATCGAGTTTTGTTCATCTCTACTTGAAATGGTCTATTGGGGTTGATCTTGTAAGGAATAAATAATTGAAGTGGATAAAATCAAAGCCATTGCCTACAATAGCTATATCTATCTTTAGAGATTAAAATATTCTCCCCAGTTATAAAGTTTAGTAGAAATGATAGCATTTCATACGTAGTTTTATTTATTATATTTATCCATCATTTATAAATGTGGGGTTCATAGAAAATTTTAATAGATCTCACGTAGATCTAGTGCTTACATAATTGTTGTGTAATAATTATAAGTAATATCGTTCTCAAAATGGTCCCTCTTTAGTAACCATTTTTAACAATTTCATTTTGCAGGATAAGAAATAAATGCAACTTATGTGTATATGTTTAAAACCAAGCTGTTCTCGGTGTTCTGCAGGCTACTAACAGTGACCTAAGAAAAGCTTGTACAAGGCCTTTAATGGAGTTATATTAGAAAAGCTCTGAAAACCCAATAAACGATTGTAATAATTTCAAACTACTGTAGACTGTAGTAGTACCAATCTTATCTGGAATCCTGAAATATTGCATTCAAACCAATAGTACTAACAGGTGTGTATCTATGACACAAAACAAAAACAACTTTTTGAAGGTTAGTACCATTAATCCACTTGTAAAAGGTGTTTCTGAAGGCGACTCCCCTGAGACATTGGCCGCAACTATTCGGGGGTTCCGTCGGGTCGGACTCTTGATTTGTTTTTTTCATTCACATGACTTGAAATTGAGATATTGCTTAAAAGACATTAAATTGTTTATCACTCAGTTCAACAGATAGGGCTTGGTCTTGAACTTGTAGATATCAGGTTGGAGTTGTAATTGCAACTTTGAGTCATTGTAACAGTGGCTCAGTTGGAAAGCCTGAGAAGGCACATGATGCAGCCATGCCCCCATGCAGACGCAGGCTGGCATGAGAGTTAAAAAGGGAAAAAGCTAATTGCCCTTCAGAAAGTGAGGACTGTGGTGTACATGAACAAAGCTTAGGGTGCTCAGACCAGCATCACGTGATCACCTCTGCTTCATTTCTTGCGGTAAATTCGACTTTACCCGTATTTCAGAGCAGTGATTTGGGTTTTGGATATGGGATCCTTCTTTCGCATCTTTATCAATATTGTTTCATTTTCATCATTTTACCCCTTGGTTAAGATTTACATCTCAAAACTCTTATTCACTACTAGACATTATTGCCAATCAGCAAAAGATTGACCCCAATCACAAGGTGACAATATAATAAAGTATCAGTCTATGTTAAATCCAAACTGTTACTTAAGACAGCTAATTATTATATTTTCTTTGTTTATTTCTCCTATAATTTGTTGCTCTTAGGTTAGGTCTTAGCTGATGTGATACAAAAACACTAGGAATCTAGGTGCAATGTTCTTATTGAATATTGCGGCTGGTCTTGGATCAGTGTTGTAGAATTTGGACAAAGCTCAAAAGTAAACAGTTACTACAAGAGGAGACAAGCTAAAAAAAAGAAACCCTCGAGCCTTGGGATGAACCGCATCCCAACACCAAAATATTGGAGCTTATACTTGTTTTCTATTTTTTGGGGGGATGACTCTAGTTTACGTTTGTTTTTAGTGAGGTCAACAGCTGCATTCAACGTATGCATAGCCCCCATAGGCATAGCAATAACTTAATGCAGACATTGGCATCTACCTTGTGAACCACTGTTCATTTTTATCCAAAAAGGTGAAATTCCTTTCCGAGTCCCTTTATTATATATAATACGGACTAGATCAAATAAGGTCAAAGTGTAATTGATTAACATTTACTCATAAATATTTCAAGAAGCTTTCATAATTCTATTAACACGAAATAATATTTTTAAATAATAAATGTTAAAATTTAAATTTATTTTTTTAAATAATAAAGAAATTAATTTGATCCGATGTTTATAATAAAAAGAACTGCCAAATACATTTTATATAGTAATACATTTAGATTTAGCTTAGAAGGTTTGAAAAAACTTATAATATAATAATAGCTATTTCTCACTCTCTGTGTTTGTCTGTCTGTCTGTCTCTTAGGCTCTAATTCATTATTAAATGTTAAGCTTGACAATGCAAAAAACCAGGTTTTGGGAAAAGAGCTGACCTTTTGAAATTTAAATTTTGCAGCTGAGAAGTTTATGGATCTACACAAAACAAGTCTGGCATGTTTTATAATCAAGAAATTCTGCAGTTTCCAATGTACAGGAAAAAAACATATAATTTAAGAGTACAGGTTTGCATGTAATGAAGTATGAATTAAGAAGATTATGGTCTGATAAGGGAATTTGTATATATATGTCTATGTAGTCAAACTAAGAGAGACTGGCAGCAGATGGCTGAATACTTGTGAATTCCCAAGTGGATACACTATATCATGCATATTGTAATTTCAAATAAGATTCCATGTGAGTAATTTTTTTATCTATTCTTCTTCTATTTTGATTATCTTTAACAATGTTGATCAGATTTGTTTTGTGCTACTTACATTGAAACTTCCAATAAAAAGCAAAAAAAGGGTACAATTGTACTACTGTCACCTTCTTCCTGGTTGTGGAAGATTCCTTAACTTCTGCACCACATTTTTCAAGTTCAAAGTACATATATAAACATGGAAACACTCAAGTGTCCTAAGAAAAATATGGGGTTGCAGCTATATTGTTATCTATTCAGTCCTTTGGCATTGTAGGGATTTAATCAGATTGTTCTAAGCTAAACCTTAAGCTTATTAGTTGAATGTGTCAGTGTCTCAGAAGTCCATTTGCTATGGATACAGGACACATTCAAAAGAGAAAAAAAAAAAAGGAATGATAATAAATATCATTGAGAAGATAAGAAGACAAATGGCTATAATTCACCTTTTGAGAAGGGCATGAGGTAAATGATGATATAGTAATATACATATAAATACATATATATAATAATACTCAAGTAATAATGTAAGGCTATACTGTATGTGAGCCACATAAAAATTTTTTGATGCAGAATTGGAAGGGATAAATTGAAAAAGATTGTTTTTTCAGCCATTTTATTTGTTTGGAACCATTCAAGATACTAGTATACAATGGAGAAAAAGTGTGGGGGGAAAAATGGAAAAGACCTGACAAATCCTTGTGATTTTATTTGTTTTAACTTGGCTCCATCCTTACTTTAAAGGATGCTCCTTGGTCCTCTCTTTCCTCACCAAGCTCACCTTTCCAATAAGCTAAACATCTTCAAGAGAAAAAATAAAAAACATGGCCACAAGCCAAGCTACATTCAACCATGATGCAGATGAAGAGTACATAGATATGGAGGTAAGTTCACCCTCCAGGTTCTTGTGTTACTCTATAAACTCTCCACCACAAAGCAGAGAGTTTGAGTTCCAAATGTGTTCAGTTGACTGCAATGGAGACATTACCTCAACAACTTCACCTGCAGATGAGCTTTTCTACAAGGGAAAACTCCTTCCTCTTCATCTTCCTCCTCGGTTGCAAATGGTTCAGAAGCTACTGCAAAGCTCCAACAGCTCTTCATTGGAGAGCAAGACTGAAGCACCCTTTGAAGAAAATGGTCAACTTCATTTCATAGGCTCTACAATTGCTTCATCAAATGGAAGTAGTCTACTGGAATCCTGTAGGGTGAGTAGTGAACTAAACCCTGATGACTATTTCTTTGAATGGTCAACTGAAATGAATGGCTTCACAGGAAATAATTCGAACAAGTCTTGGTCTAAAAAGCTTAAACAGATGAAGCAATCCTCAATAACCCAAAAGCTCAAGGCATCCAGGGAGTATCTTAAGTCATTGTTCAGTAAATCTGCTTGTTCAGATGAATCTTGTGCCAAAGCAGAAGTTTCAAAGACCAAAGAATGTGCAAACAAGTACATGAAAATGGGAAAGAAGAACCCATTTGGAAAGGTTGATAAAGATAGATACAAAATATTCATGAAGACTATTGATAGGGAGTTGGGTGAGGACGTTACAGATATCCATAGGAGGTCATTTTCAGGGGTAATTCAAAAGCATTCTGCAATAAAGACTTCATCTTCATCTTCATCATCAACATCTTCATCTGGTTCTTCTTCTTCTTCAACATCTTTTTCTTTAAGTTCAAGTGGATTCTGCGATTTACAGTTGCTGAAAAGGAGCAATAGTGCCAATTCAGAGATTGAGAATTCAATTGAAGGGGCAATTGCTCATTGTAAGCAGTCTCAGAAACGTGGAGTCTGTTCACTTTCTGCTTCAAAGATTTCTGTTTGTGGGGACCAAGAAAGACCAGAACTTTGCAGCATTTGAATGTCAAAAAATACTTTACAAAGACTGGAAATCCACCATAACAAGAAGAAAAAAATAAACCGAAATTGATTAAGATGGGTATCCAGTTCCTGCTACATTCTTCAAAGCGAGTGCCATTTGATATTTTAGATACTTAGCATGATTTTTCCAGCACTGTTAGACAAGACCCTTTTTTTTTTTTTTTGGTTTTTAATGTTGCTGTAATACGTTTCCATGGAATAATATGTTGAAAATCCATCATCATCAATAATAAAGCAAAAAATGATTAGGATTCTTCCATGGGAGCTTATCTTTCAAAATCAAATGTTCTAACCCCATCAACCAAATTGCATGTTGTACTTGCTCAAGTTATTGCATGATTGGAATTGCTTGAATCCAGTATCTGTTTGCTTGGTTTTTGCTTCTATATATATTATATATAAAAGAATTTCTTTTCTCCTTGGACTGGGACAAGACATTCTCTTTTACAACGAATTGCCGGTTTCCGTACAGCATCTTTTCACATTTGACAATGATCCTTACCACTTAACTATGTTTTTAATGTGTTGTTGCTAAGTTTAAATATTGAATAAAACATCCACAAAACCCCCTTCTAAGTGCAGAAAAAAAATCAACTTAAATTGGAAGCGAGCGACTGTCTGACTTGATTAAATTACATTTTCAATATATATATATATGTATTTAGAGGATTCATGGAATCGGGTATCATCGTCCCATCACTAAATATTCATCAATATTACAACAATAATAATTTCCTTAAAAGCTAATTGTATTATATATGATTTGTTTTCTTTTTACATGAAGCTTTTCCCTGATTCTGTATTTTACTATTTCAGCCTTTTAACTTTTCAGACTTTATTATGCCTTTCAGACTGCCATCTTTTCATCTCATCTTTTCCTTTTAGTAAAAGAGAAATTTCTTTCACTTCATTTTGAATGATTTCAACGAGTAAAGCCTCTATACTACTTTTACCTTTCAACTCAAAAAGTTAAATCATTCATTGACAATGTGGCATTTTTATTCTAGTCAAAAAGTCCCTTTGAAACCCCAAATGGAAAAATATACCCTTTGCCTTTGTATGAGGGAGAGACCTTACAATATGGAAAAACATGTAACATATTGTCGTAACCATTTTTTTGACAAAACAGAAATCGAACTTGGGTTTGGAAAATGAATAAAACGGGAGTCGCCACCAACCTTTTATTAGGTGTGATCGGGTCACCTTTGTTTTAATAAAACGTTTCAGTTTACTAAAACGGTGTATTTTAGGTCTACGAATATTCGAGAAAATAGGTTCGGGAGTCGATTACGTGCGAGGAAGGATTAGCACCCTCGCAACGCCCAAAATTGGTACCAAATTGATTAATCGATGTCCTAATGTCGAAAAGTTTGAAATGATCTTTGAAATCTTGCTCTTTTTATTATTTTTTTTAAAAAAAAACAACTTGATCGAATAATGATATTCCCTTGTTCCGAAGGAATAGAATTTCACATCCAGCACGATTGGACGCGATAATCTAAGTCCTTGAATCCAAGATCGTCTCTGAAATTCCTCAAGTAACCATTTTTGAAATTTTGGAAAGGGCATTTGCTCATTAGGTCATGCGAAAGGAAACACACCCAGCACGATTGGGCGCGATCCTTCGAACTTCCAAACGCACAAATATCACCTTATTTAAAAATTGGAACAAAATTTGAAAGGTTATCCACTTTTTCGGTCAAACAAAAAGTCACACCCAGCACGATTGGGCGCAAATTTTCAATTTCCCAAACTCATGAACATTACCTTTGTGAAAACTCGTTTTTTTTGGGATAAAAAAAAAAAATAAGAGATGGAATATTGGATTACGATGAAACGACGGAAGTGATAAAATTAGCAAAACATGATAATAAGAAGATGCAATAATGAAACAAAAGTAAAAAGATAAAAATAATAACGATAAATAAAATTGAAATCGTTAATAATGATAGCGACAATAATATATACAATAATAGTAGTAGTAATAATAATAGTGGTATAGCTAATATAATAATAATAATAGCAATGAAATAATGATAATAATAATATAAAATATGTACAACGAAAAATATATAAATATAGTAATGATGATAATAATAGTGAAGATAGTAAGAATGATAATAATAATACGAGATATTATAATATAATAATGTAAATGCGATAATAATAATAATAAAATAATAATAACAATAGTAAATATATGTAGCTAATAATAATAATAATAATAATAATACAGTAATAATAAAATAATAAAGTAAATAACAATAATAATTATAAAATACTAAAAAAGGACCAAATTGGATAAAAAAAACGTGATTTTGGGGTCGATTTGAAATAAAATAAAGGGGGAAGGACTGATTTGCGACACGCGTGCGAGGAGGGGGACTAGAATGGCAATTATGCCAGCGCCCTATGCGCTGCGTTTTGCGCAAGACCAGACTGGAACAGAAACAAACATATCGGGGTAAATCTGAAAATACTGGAAACCTGATTTAAAAAAAAAAAGGAAAACGCGGAAGGGCCAAAAGGGCAATTAGACCCTTCCGCAAAAACACGCGGATCCCCCAGGTATCGGGTCGGGTCGCGGGTCAGGGGACCAAAACGACGTCGTTTTGGCCCCTGACTACCAAGAGCAAAACGACGCCGTTCCTTGCTATTATAAAACCAAAATTTTTTTGTCAAAATTTCATTTCTTCCCATTTTCTACAAAAAAAAACACTCTCTCCCTCTCTTGTTCTCTCTGCAGGTGCGCAAAAGGGGGAGCCTTCCGGCGCGACGCCGCCGTGTCGACCGCCGCACGCGGTGGCCGGAAATCGCCAAAGGTAGTTTTTCTACTCTTTTTTTTTATTTTAAAGTATAGATGTATGTATATTTATGTGTTTTGAGGAATAATAAAAATAAAGAAAAATGAAACAACAAAAAAAAAAAGAAATTCGAAATCACCTCGTGTTTACTGACTTTGTATCTTTTTTATTATCGTTTTTGACTGAAAAGATCTTTTCGTATTTTCTTTTGCTTTTGAATCTGTTGTTTTTTTTTTTGATTTCTCTGATTGATTGCCCAGAAAAAATAAAAAAAGGAAGGTCCTTGTTACAGTTTCTTTTTCTGGCTTTATAGCCTATTGAAAATAATAAAATAAAAATAAACCAAAATGCCATCTGTTTCGTGGATCTGTTGTTTTCTTGCTCTTTTGCAGATTGTGGGAGACAATGGGAAGTGGAGACCGGCGATGGTGCACGCGTGGGTGCTGCGACGCTGGTGGAGGAGCGCGTGTCTACACGCGCGCGGCGCTGCTAGGGTTCCAAAACCCTAGCTCTTTCCTGATCATCTTTGGTTTCGGGCCTATTGGGCCTTTCTGATTTTGGGTTTTGTGGGCTTTGTAAATGGACTTTATTGGACTATTAATGGCTTTTATTTTATTTGTTAATTTTATTCTGTTTTTGGGCTCTTTATGTGGGTATTGGACCCTGGGTTAAAGACCCGGGCCAAATTGGTGATTACAGCTGCCCCTCTTTGCTCATTGTCGTGAAACGAAAATAGAGCAAAGACAATAGAAGAACCAATTTTGCCCGGTCTTGGCCAAGCCTTGACTTGTTGGTACTCGTCTTCTTCAAACAGCTTCAAACTCCACTGTACCTCGTTGCTTTGATCCGCTTCACTGTTTCGTTATATCTTCAGGGAGATAACATTTCCTATTCCATTGCTTCTTCAAGGGCACAGTAGCTAGTGCCTTGATTGGCTTCGATGTGACTTCAGGTCTTTGACCTTCTCTACCGGGACTTTGAGGAAATAAATCTGAGTTTTTCAAACTGCTTCCTTACTATCTTCGGGGAGACCTCGATCTTCATTCTACTCCATTGCTACTTCCGAGAGATATGGCCTGTAGCTTCATTTTGCTCTTGCTCCATCTTCTTTGTCCACTGGAACTTCTTTGTCAAATTTGCTCAATGCGACTTTAGTATTCCATCTGTAAGTACTTCCGCGTGTGCCCCGAGGCTCAACCACACTCTCATGAGTTTTTATTTTTATTTTTATTTTTATTTTTATTTTTATTTTTTTTTACCAACAGAAACTGGAAATTGAAAATACCTCGGCGTACAACTTGAGACTCAACTCACCCTTTTTTTTTTTGACAGAAATTTGAAGAATTGAAATTGAAAATATTTCGGCCTCGTAATATGAACTAATTTTTGCAAGTAGAATAAAAACAGAAATTGAAAGGCAAAAATTGAAAATACCTCAGCGTGTGACTCGATGCATCAACTCACCTCTCAGAATATGAGTCGATATTTTGAAAAGAAATTAAAAGACACCTCAGGGTGTAACCCGAGGCTCAACTCACCTCTCTCTTATATGAGTTGATATTTTGAAAAGAAATTAAAAGACACCTCAGGGTGTAACCCGAGGCTCAACTCACCTCTCTCTGATATGAGTTGATATTTTGAAAAGAAATTAAAAAGACACCTCAGGGAGTGACCCGAGGCTCAACTCACCTCTCTCTGAATATGAGTTGATCTTTTGAAAAGAAATTTAAAAGACACCTCAGGGTGTAACCCGAGGCTCAACTCACCTCTCTCTGATATGAGTTGATATTTTGAAAAGAAATTAAAAAGACACCTCAGGGAGTGACCCGAGGCTCAACTCACCTCTCTCTGAATATGAGTTGATCTTTTAAAAAGAAATTAAAAGACACCTCAGGGTGCGACCGCGGCTCAACTCACCTCTCTCTGAATATGAGTTGATATTTTGAAAAGAAATTAAAAGACACCTCAGGGTGTGACCCGAGGCTCAACTTACCTCTCTCTGAATATGAGTTGATATTTTGAAAAGAAATTAAAAGACACCTCAGGGAGTGACCCGGCTCAACTCACCTCTCTCTGAATATGAGTTGATCTTTTGAAAAGAAATTAAAAGACACCTCAGGGTGTGACCCGAGGCTCAACTCACCTCTCTCTGAATATGAGTTGATCTTTTGAAAAGAAATTAAAAGACACCTCAGGGTGTGACCCGAGGCTCAACTCACCTCTCTCTGAATATGAGTTGATATTTGAAAAGAAGTTAAAAGACACCTCAGGGTATGACCCGAGGCTCAACTCACCTCTCTCTGAATATGAGTTGATATTTTGAAAAGAAATTAAAAGACACCTCAGGGTGTGACCCGAGGCTCAACTCACCTCTCTCTGAATATGAGTTGATATTTGAAACTGGAATCTCAAAATATATCATCTGGTGGAACTCGGATGTCTTCTTTCTCCTTGGTTTGGTGCAACCATCGTCAAGACTTCTTGCTTTACTGGTGTACCTGTATGTGTCATGCGTGATGATGTCATGATATGCATGTGTTTGTCCTAAATGCCTACATGATTATGCCATGTGTCTTGGGCTTGTTTGTCATGTATCTCTTCTTATTACGACTCTCATGATGACCTGCATTCACTGCTTCGACTCTTGACTTTCCTCAGGCTTGATACCGTCCTCGGGTTATACGAGTAATTCGTGTTTCCCTGTTGAAATTTGTCCTTGCTTTGAAGCTCTCGTATTTACCCAATTCTCATCCAGGTAATGCTCCATATTCTTTTCGTTTAGAGTGTGTAGTTTTACTATTTATCTCCAAAATGAAACATGAATAAAATGCATGAAAATGGCAAAGTAGGCATGAAAGGTGTTCATCGTATCTATATTTATTTCAAAAACAGCAAGAAAATTGACAAGGAATGACTCGATTAAGAAAGCATTATAAAAGGAAAACAAGTTTAGTTGTAGTAAGTGCTCTAGATATCTGACGTATGAACCTCTCCATGTTTCTTCATCCTGAATCTTTGCGAGCAAGACTTTTCGTGTAGAAGATTCTTGAGCTTCAGAGTCTGCTTCAGTACTATGATCTCGCCGTTTGACTCTTTGTTCAACCCATTTCCGCCTTCTAGGACCAGATTGCTTCCTTAGGATGCCCCTTCGGGTTTTCATCCTAAGCCTTCTCCGTTTATCAGGATGCCTATTCGGTTTTTTTTTTTAGGCGTAATATTTCTTCACGGCATCTGAGTTCACTGGATTTGGTAACTCCTTCCCATCCATTTCAGTGAGGATCAAAGCTCCACCTGAGAAAGCTCTCTTTACGACGTATGGTCCTTCCCAATTCGGTGCCCATTTTCCTCGAAAGTCCTTTTGTATAGGGAGAATCTTCCTCAACACGAGTTCTCCTTCACGAAATTCTCTTGGACGCACCTTCTTGTTATGGGCTGCGACCATTCTCCATTGGTACATCTGTCCGTGACAAATTGCTTTCAAGCGTTTTTCTTCAATCAGATTCAGTTGGTCATATCGAGCCTGAACCCATTCAGATTCTTCTAGCTTTGACTCCATTAAGATTCGCAGGGAGGGGATTTCCACCTCAATGGGCAGCACAGCTTCCATTCCATAGACTAGAGAGAAAGAAGTTGCCCCTGTAGAGGTACGCACACACGTGCGATACGCGTATAGAGCGAATGGTAGTTTCTCGTGCCAATCTTTATACGTCTCAGTCATCTTCCCAATGATCTTCTTGATATTCTTGTTAGCGGCTTCTACTGCTCCGTTCATCTTTGGACGATAGGGTGAGGAATTATGATGCTTTATTTGAAATTGCTCGCACACTTCCTCCATCATTTTGTTGTTCAGATTCAAAGCATTGTCTGAAATAATTCTTTCTGGCAAGCCATATCGACATATGATCTCCTTTTTTAAGAATCTGCACACTGCTGTCCTTGTCACATTAGCAAACGAAGCGGCCTCTATCCATTTTGTGAAGTAGTCTATGACCACAAAAATGAATCGATGTCCATTAGAAGCTTTCGGGGAGATTGGCCCTATAACATCCATGCCCCACATAGAAAAGGGCCACGGGGAAGTCATGACATGAAGGGGTGAAGATGCTGCATGAATTTTATCGCCATAAACCTGACATTTGTGACACTTTCGTGCGTAAATAATGCTATCACTTTCCATTGTCAACCAGTAATAACCGAGTCTCATAATTTGCCTGGCCATAGTGAAGCCATTGGCGTGTGTTCCACAAACTCCTTCATGGACCTCTTCGAGTATCTTTCTAGCTTCAACAGTATCTACACATCTCAGGAGGACTTGATCTTTCCCTCTTTTGTACAGGATGTCCCTATCGAGAACGAATCCCGCTGCCAATCTCCTGATCGTTCTTTTGTCGTTTTCGTTTGCTTGCTCGGGATATCTTTGATTCTTGACATATTCTAAGATATCATGGAACCATGGTTGCCCGTCTGCCTCGTTGTCAATGCTAAAACAGTACGCAGAGGCCTCGTATATGCTCATCTGGAGAGGCATTATTTCTGTTTCCCGGTTTGCTTTGAACATTGAAGCTAAGGTGGCCAGGGCGTCAGCCAACTGGTTTTCCTCTCGTGGGAAATAATTAAAGGTCACTTCTTCGAATTCTTCAACCAATTCCGTGACAAGATCACGATATTTAATCAATTTTGAGTCTCTTACTTCCCAATCTCCACGGATTTGGTAAATTACCAATGCCGAGTCCCCGGAGACTGCCAAGACCTTAACGTTCTGCTCGATAGCTGCGCGAAGTCCCATGATGCAAGCCTCATATTCTGCTATGTTGTTGGTACAGAAGAAATTTAATCTGGCAGTAAAGGGGTAATGATACCCTTCTGGTGACACTAAGACTGCTCCAATCCCGTGCCCCAACGCGTTTGACGCGCCATCAAAACTCATCTTCCATGATTTCTCTTTTGACGATTCACATTCTTTTTCCGTAACGCATGTCAAGTCTTCGTCTGGGAAGTCAAATCTCAATGGCTCGTACTCCTCTGTTGTCCGAGTTGCTAAGAAATCAGCTATTGCGCTCCCTTTAATCGATTTCTGGCTTACGTATATGATGTCATACTCTGATAGTAGGATCTGCCATCGTGCCATTCTCCCTGAGAGTGCAGGCGACTCCATCATGTACTTTATTGGGTCTAGCTTCGAAATCAGCCACGTCGTATGATACAGCACATATTGCCTAAGCCTCCGAGTTGCCCAGACCAGAGCACAATAGAACTTTTCGATTGTCGGATATCTTGTCTCACACTCCGTGAATTTCTTACTGAGATAATAGATCGCCTGTTCTCTTTTTCCAGACTCATCATGTTGCCCCAAGACGCAACCCATTGAGTTTTCGGACACAGTCAGATATAGTATTAGTGGCCTTCCGGGGGTTGGTGGTACTAGCACCGGAGGACTAGATAAATATTGCTTTATCTTGTCAAAAGCCTCTTGGCATTCCTTGTCCCATTCTCCAGAATTGTGTTTTCGAAGGAGTCGAAAAATTGGATCACACTGCTTGGTGAGTTGAGCAATGAACCGAGCAATGTAATTCAGTCTCCCTAGAAATCCTCTGACTTCCTTTTGTGTGCGCGACGGCGGTAGTTCTTGTATGGCCTTTATTTTATCCGGATCAACCTCGATACCTTTCTCGCTGACGATGAATCCCAATAATTTTCCCGAGGTAGCCCCAAAGGTACATTTGGCGGGATTAAGCTTTAGTTGGAATTTTCTCAGTCTTTCGAACAGCTTCCGGAGGTTCTCAACATGCTCTCTTTCTCCTCGAGATTTGGCGATCATATCGTCGACATAGACTTCTATTTCCTTGTGCATCATGTCATGAAACAACGTTACCATGGCTCTTTGATATGTTGCCCCGGCATTCTTTAGACCGAACGGCATCACTTTATAGCAGAATGTTCCCCACATCGTCGTGAACGTAGTTTTCTCCATGTCTTCGGGAGCCATCTTGATTTGATTGTAGCCCGAAAATCCGTCTATGAAGGAGAAAAACGAACTCTTCGCCGTGTTATCTACCAATGTATCAATGTGCGGCAGCGGGAAATTATCTTTAGGGCTGGCTCGATTCAAATCACGGTAATCCACACACATTCGTACTTTGCCATCTTTCTTCGGTACTGGGACTATATTAGCTACCCATTCTGGATATCTAGAGACTTGCAGGAATCCAGCATCAAATTGTTTCTTTACTTCTTCCTTTATCTTTAAGAGCATTTCTGGCCTCATCCGCCTTAACTTCTGTTGGATAGGCTTGCATTCGGATTTCAGGGGGAGTCTATGGACCGCTACATCTTCGTTCAAACCTGGCATATCTTGATACGACCATGCGAACACGTCTTTGTACTCATGAAGCAAGGTGATTAGATCATGTTTGGTGTCTTCAGATATGGAGGTCCCGACTTTTACCTCTTGTTTCTTTTCTTCATTTCCTAAATTCACTGTCTCGACCGATTCTTGATAGGGCAGAATTTGTTTATCCTCTTGTTCTACCATTTTTAGTAGGTCTGGGGAAGAAGTATAGTCTTCGGCATCTTCTTCAGCCTCGAATTCTCCTACACAAATAGCCTTCTCGAAGTCGATTTTAGGACTCGCAACAGGATTGTTCGCGTCGTCGATATCTGAGCACCTGAAAAGTAAACGAAAAAGAAAACTATAGAGGGACATCAAGGTATCGGATCCTATGAACGTGATATGATGATATGGGGTAGAAAGAAATAAATATGGAACCGATGAGAATAAAAAGAACACGACAAAATGCATCTTTATTCATGTTTCATTTAAAAGCTAGATAGACAAAATGAACTCTCATAACGGATTTCCCCACAGCTTAGGGGCATACAAAAAGCCAACATTGAGCATTACTTTAGAGGAGGCTTGGAAATCACGAGAAGGTCCTCAGTAGTCTAATTGTTAGGAGTGAATCCCGGGGGGCAAGGGCGTATCGCTGAGACGCCTTCCATTGCATTATTCCCTTTGCCAATGACCTGTAGACCCTTTTCTACCCATGACACCATATTCTGTGGATTATCCTCTCCCGGGAATATGATTCCAGCCGAGGTAAATGTTTTCGACAAAGGCGGATATGTTATGGGTTCCCACTCCAATTCCCGACCTGTGACTCTTGCGATCCTCCTTTCTTGCTCTCTTTGTAACTGTTTCTTTCTTTGCTGCACGTCGGGCTTAAATCCTAAGCCGTATCGAGCCTTGTGGGGTACTGGTTTTAGCGCTCTAGCCATCCCTTGCTGGTATTTCCCTAAGCCTTTCCTTGCTCGGGCTCCTTTTCCAACCGTTAGCTTGATTCCCATCCTGGTATTTCTTGACAACTTGGGCATGGGGGCTTTACTCCCTTCAGCGACGAAAGTAGCATTGATGAATTCAAAGGAGCGGAAGGAACATTCCATTGCATCTTTGTTCACTTCGATGTAGGGTGCATTAGTGGAGACAGACGCGACGATATCTTCCTCACCAGCGACTGTGATCAAACGATCATCCATGACAAACTTCATTTTCTGGTGGAGAGATGAAGGAACTGCCCCAGCAGAATGGATCCAAGGTCTCCCTAAGAGGCAATTGTATGAAGGCGAGATATCCATAACTTGGAATTCTATGTTGTATGTACACGGGCCCACATCCAGAGGAATTTCAATCTTCCCCATAACCTCTCGTCGTGTCCCATCGAATGCCCTTACTGTAGAATGACAAGGCCTTAGATAAGACATATCTATTGGCATTCTGGATAGTGTGGATAAAGGCATGACATTAAGCGCAGACCCGTTATCAATGAGCACACTCGGTATTATGTAACCCTTACAATAGGTGGTGATGTGCAAAGCTTTAATAGAGCCTCTACCGTTCGGCGGTATTTCATCATCACTGAAAGAGATGAAATTATCCGCATTCAAGTTGTTCGCCCATCTATCAAGCTTTTCAACAGGTACATTGCTCGGCACATATGCTTGGTTTAACACTCTCAATAAGGCATTTCGGTGTGGTTCTGAGCTCAACAGTAGAGATAACACCGAGATCTTTGCCGGTTGCTTGTTTAATTGCTCCACGATATTATACTCGCTATGCTTGATAAACCTTAGAAATTCATACGCTTCATCCTCGTTCACCTGTTCGGATGGGATTTCATTCTCGACCACCGCCTCACGCATTGGTGCTTTTCCTTTTTGGCTTGAGTCGATGCCTTTCTTTTTTGGTTCTGACACCTCGGGAGAATAGCACCTCCCGCTGCGGGTAAAATGTCCTACCTCGCTAACACTTCCATTCGTAGCTTCTGGCAGGGTAATGTTGACATCGTATTCCCAAGGCACTGCTTTGTCCTCTTTGTAAGGGAACGGAGTTGGCACCTTAATTATCATCTTTGGTTTTACCTCCTCTCTCTTTGCTTCATAATAGATTACCAAGGGTCGGTCAACACTATAAGGGGGACCTGATGATTGGCCCTCGGAAGCATATACATCCTCTTCGTCGAACCCTTCCTTCTTACTACAAATCGCAACCTCCTTATTATCCATCATGCCTTGAAGCAGTTCTTTAAATTCCTTGCAAGATTGGATATGGTGTCCTTCCATGCCGTGAAAAGCGCAAAAACTTGGACTTTCTATGATTTCCTCCTTGAACCTTCTGGTAAGCAAACCCTTTTCAGTCATTACTTCCAATATTTTCCCCAAAGGTGTTCTTATCTCGGAGACATGACTTTTGGCTCGCCACGTATCTTCCTGTGCCACCACACTTATGTTCCCTCTGGGATGGTTAGGGAGTGGATTCCCAGCCAAATTACTGACCCCATCAAATCGTAGAATGCCCGCGTCAATCAGACTTTGAACCTTTCTTTTGAAGGCTAGGCAATTATCTGTGGAATGCCCCCGGTTTCCGGCATGGTACATGCAGCTAGCATTAGGATCGTACCATTTAGGGTAGGGAGGTTTCAAAGGTGCTATGTAATGCGGTGCTATTAATTGTTTCTCGAGCAACTTTGGGCACAGTTCTCCGTATGTCATTGGAATAGGGGCAAATTGAGGCCTTTCGGGGTTGGACCTTGTTTGCCTCGGTTCATTTCTGGGTTGGCTCGGAGCGGTTGGGGTATTTGGTGAGAAGATGGTGAGTGGTCTTTGGGTATCGGCGGTATAGACGGGATAAGGAGGAGGGGTTTGATAATAGGGGTTCTGAGGAGGAAAATAGAGGTTTGGAGGTGGGCGGAATTGAGGTCGTGGTTGGATAGGGTATGGATTAGGAGCGTAGTGATTCTCGGTACCTACCATATGCGTTTCAGGCTCCTTCTTTTTTAATGGCCTTTTAGAGCTTTCAAACCCTTCCATTCTCCCGTTCTTGATGCCATTTTCGATGAGCTCTCCAGATATTACAACATCCGCGAAATCCTTTGTGGCATTCCCCACTAGCTTGTCATAGAATGGTGCTTTTAAAGTGTTGATAAAAAGAACTGTGATCTCTGTTTTGGTTAGTGGAGGTTCCACTTGAACCGAGACGTCTCTCCACCTCTGAGCATATTGCCTAAAGGTCTCAGATGGCTTCTTTTCCATCATCTGCAACGTTAGGCGATCAGGTGCTATGTCGGAGACGTGCCTATATTGTTCACAGAATGCCGCAGCTAAGTCATCCCATGATCGGATCCCCTCTCTTCCTAGCTGATTGTACCATCGGAGGGCCGACCCGATCAAGCTTTCCTGAAAGCAGTGTATCAGCAGCTTGTCTTCATCTTCATGACCAGCCATCTTTCGACAAAACATGGTGATATGTGCCTTTGGGCACCTTATTCCATCGTATTTTTCAAAGTCTAGTGTTTTAAATTTTGGAGGCAAAACCAGACCAGGAACCAAACTGAGCTTCTTGACACTCATTGCTGAAGAGACTCTAGTTCCTTCCACCGCTCTGAGCCTTTCTTCGAAATCCTTGTACTTGTCTTGAGCGTCTTGTTCCTTCATTTTTAGCTTGGCTAATTCCACAGGATCATCTAAATCTGAGACAATAGGGTCAGCTGGGTTAGTTCCATGTCTTGATGCAAATACTCCTTGTCCTAGATGGGCAGGTGGAAATACAGGTGGGTGTTCTAGGCCTGTAAATTCCTTTTGAGGCCAGACTCCATGGGGTGGAGTAAATCCTGGAGGATGGCCTTCGCTTTCTTTCCCAGTACTAGTTGTAGGGTCTTTTCCTTTGTTTGTTATCCCATTCATTATTTGAGTCATTTGGGCCACCATATCCTTTTAAGCCTCTGCCATCTGGTCTTTCAATTCTTGCTGAAACTTCTTCATCTGGTCTTCCATGTCCTTCTGGAATTGTTCGTATCTTTGGTCCATTGCTTTTGCCCTACGACGAGTGTTGTAGTAATGTATGATAGGTTGATCCTCGTCGGTTTCCATGGTAACTCTGTCACGTTTTTAACCAATTAGGCTCCTTTTTGATGCAAATGGTGTGATGTATGCTGATGGATGGAATGCAAATGCGTGAAATGAATGCAAAAGGCGTCGATTCTCATTCAATTTCTTATAGAAAGCTTGTTTAAGAAACAAAATCTTTTACATAAAATTGAGTCATATAAGCGACCTAGCCCTTATGCCTAGAATTTTAATTTTCTCGAGGAGTGAGGCTAACTCTCGACCCCGGTCTGACTTTGATTCATACAGTATACTTAATACGTCGGCTTGGACCGCTAAAGATTGTAGATGCTCAGCCACTTCTCGTATCTGTGTTACTGCTTCACCCATGACGTAATCCCTTTCTTTGACCTGATTCTGAGATTGTTGGAACCGGAACTCACTATTCTCTAGTGCCATTTCGAGCTCTACTAATTTCCCTTTTAACTCTTCGATCTGGTTTAGGCTTGATTTTAGCTTCACCGTAGAGTCGTGTCTTTGGTCAAACGTCTTTTCTTGCTCTATTAATCGAGCTTTCAGTGTCTCATTCTCCCTTCGGTTCTCACTTGCAGTCTTCTTTAGAACATCTCTTTGTGCTTGAACCTCTTGGAATTTTTTTCCCCACTGATCAACCTTGGCTTTCTCTTCTCGAATTTCTTGACGCCATTGTTCTGAAGTTTTACCCAATCCGGCAGTCCCCATTGACAGACGCAGCTTTTTATAATCCGTCTTCAAGCCCTCCAGATCTTCTTCGGCCTTTCTCTTTCCTTTCTTCAATCTCTCAACCTCCGAACTTTGGACATCCATATCCAACGTCAAATACATCTTTTCTTCTTCTAGTTGCTCTATCCTCTTTTTCAACTCTGAATTTTTATTTTCAAAATCTTGCTTCATAATCTCCGTCTCGGAAGGGACTACTTGTAAGTATTTCTCTATCGATTGAGTATCATCGTGTGTCGGTTCAGGGACGTTATCGTTTATTCTCTTACTCCGCCAGACATTATACTCGAGGGTTACCATTGGACCTACAGCAATTCTTTTCATCCGGCAAACTTGTTTCCAAGCATCGGCGATCTCTCGAACCTTCTTCTTGGAATTATTCCCTCTATACGAAAACTCAAACTGAGCTGGGCCGTAAGTCGTTGGTATAAACTGTCTTGAGTAGTATTGCCTTAGCACAAGCAAAGGAGCATACCCAATGGCTCCCCAAATTCCTAGCAGAGGAACCCAATCATAACTCCCACAACGGTAGATAATTTTATCGGGAACAAACCAAGGGGCTCTCCATTCAATGTCCTTTTCTTGGAGATTTTGAAGGAGTGCGATCCAATTTTCCTCTGATATGTCATCTCTCTTGGGCTTATCCGCCAACTCCTTTAATGGGGAATAATTTTCATAGTGAACTCGACAAGAAGCTCTATCCATTTTCCAGAAATGGCTATGGAACCAAACTAGCAATAATTGCACACATCCCATGAATCTACCCTCGCCAGCTCTCCAGCACGCATTTAAAGATCTGAACGTTTCGGCAAGAATGGCTGGTATTGGCGTAACTCCTTTGTCAAGACGATCGAATAAGTCAACAACTGCTTCGTCCACATGCCTCAAAGCTCTGGGGAAAATTACTAGGCCATAGATACTTAAAGCGAAGATGTCAACCTTCCTCTTGGCATCGGGATGTGTCAATATCAAGTCCCTTAAGTTTACTCATGGAATGCATTTCCCTTCACCTTTTTGCTGAACACGTGCCACGACCCATTGTTCACTCATTCCAGTGATGTTCATCAGTTTCTTTACCAAGGTTGGTGCATTGCCGGCCCTAAAGTAGACTTTATCGACCTGAGCCCTTCGATTACGCAGTAAAGCCGTGTATTCTTCTATGGTAGGTACCAAATCCACATTCCCGAATGTGAAGCAGCTATATGCGGGATTCCAATATTGGGTTATGGCTCGAAACAAGTGTTTGTCCACTCTGATGTCAAGCAAATAGGGTAGATCGCCATAATTAAGGTAGAAAAGCTGCTTAGTCCCCTCATCCCAATGAGCCCACATATCTTTTAATTCTTGTAACTCATTCTGTGTCATACTGATGCGAGTAAAGTCCCTTAACTCTGATGTACATCCCTCGGCTAGACTATCCCCTTTCTCGAGTTGTATCTTCTCTGACCATATACGCACGGCCGCGTTATCCTCTACTTTATCAAGGAATCCGTCCCCCATAACAAGCTTCTATCTTAGTAACCGAACGGAGATCGACACCTTTTAATGTGAATATGACATGCAATGCAATCAAAACAAGAGAAAATGTTAATGCAAGAGAAGATAAGCGAAAAAAAAAAAATTAGTACAAGAGAAATAAGCAAACATTTATTGAGGTGACTACTATTGGTTTAGCGTGGTTCTGTCCAAGATGGGTTCCTAGGTTTCTCTACATGTGGTTTAGTTCTAAAGAGAGGTACCCGAACCGGCAGATTCCTCAATCCTCACCCATTATAGGCTCATACAGATCGAGTTCAGTTCGGGGGAATACATTTCCCTATGGCCATGCGGAGGTGAAAACCTCACGAAACCATAGGTACGGATGTATTCCGGAAGCGGTCCCCTAGCCCATGCGGAGGTGAAAACCTCACGAAGGCATAGCTTCTCGCTCCCACTTAAGGGTGTGACACAACGGTCATGCAAAGATGAATGCAGAGACATCCTAGGAGACTCGACAATATTGCAATCATAGTACCAACAGATGCGTCAAAAGAAACATGATTTTTCAAAATAATTTTTCAAATTTTCAATCAAAGGGACAAAAATCAATCAATTTACGGCCTGACTCTCAAGCTCCCCAGTGGAGTCGCCAAGCTGTCGTAACCATTTTTTTGACAAAACGGAAATCGAACTTGGGTTTGGAAAATGAATAAAACGGGAGTCGCCACCAACCTTTTATTAGGTGTGATCGGGTCAACTTTGTTTTAATAAAACGTTTCAGTTTACTAAAACGGTGTATTTTAGGTCTACGAATATTCGAGAAAATAGGTTCGGGAGTCGATTACGTGCGAGGAAGGATTAGCACCCTCGCAACGCCCAAAATTGGTACCAAATTGATTAATCGATGTCCTAATGTCGAAAAGTTTGAAATGATCTTTGAAATCTTGCTCTTTTTATTATTTTTTTTTTAAAAAAAAACAACTTGATCGAATAATGATATTCCCTTGTTCCGAAGGAATAGAATTTCACATCCAGCACGATTGGACGCGATAATCTAAGTCCTTGAATCCAAGATCGTCTCTGGAATTCCCCAAGTAACCATTTTTGAAATTTTGGAAAGGGCATTTGCTCATTAGGTCATGCGAAAGGAAACACACCCAGCACGATTGGGCGCGATCTTTCGAACTTCCAAACGCACAAATATCACCTTATTTAAAAATTGGAACAAAATTTGAAAGGTTATCCACTTGTTCGGTCAAACAAAAAGTCACACCCAGCACGATTGGGCACAAATTTTCAATTTCCCAAACTCATGAACATTACCTTTGTGAAAACTCGTTTTTTTTTGGGATAAAAAAAATAAAAAAAAATAATAAGAGATGGAATATTGGATTACGATGAAACGACGGAAGCGATAAAATTAGCAAAACATGATAATAAGAAGATGCAATAATGAAACAAAAGTAAAAAGATAAAAATAATAACGATAAATAAAAATGAAATCGTTAATAATGATAGCGACAATAATATATACAATAATAGTAGTAGTAATAATAATAGTGGTATAGCTAATATAATAATAATAATAGCAATGAAATAATGATAATAATAATATAAAATATGTACAACGAAAAATATATAAATATAGTAATGATGATAATAATAATGAAGATAGTAAGAATGATAATAATAATACGAGATATTATAATATAATGTAAATGCGATAATAATAATAATAAAATAATAATAACAATAGTAAATATATGTAGCTAATAATAATAATAATAATAATACAGTAATAATAATAAAATAATAAAGTAAATAACAATAATAATTATAAAATACTAAAAAAGGACCAAATTGGATAAAAAAACGTGATTTTGGGGTCGATTTGAAATAAAATAAAGGGGGAAGGACTGATTTGCGACACGCGTGCGAGGAGGGGGACCAGAATGGCAATTATGCTAGCGCCCTATGCGCTGCGTTTTGCGCAAGACCAAACTGGAACAGAAACAAACATATCGGGGTAAATCTGAAAATACTGGAAACCTGATTTAAAAAAAAAGGGAAAACGCGGAAGGGCCAAAAGGGCAATTAGACCCTTCCGCAAAAACACGCGGATCCCCTGACTACCAAGAGCAAAACGACGCCGTTCCTTGCTATTATAAAACCAAAATTTTTTTGTCAAAATTTCATTTCTTCCCATTTTCTACAAAAAAAAAACACTCTCTCCCTCTCTTGTTCTCTCTGCAGGTGCGCAAAAGGGGGAGCCTTCCGGCGCGACGCCGCCGTGTCTACCGCCGCACGCGGTGGCCGGAAATCGCCAAAGGTAGTTTTTCTACTCTTTTTTTTTTTATTTTAAAGTATAGATGTATGTATATTTATGTGTTTTGAGGAATAATAAAAATAAAGAAAAATGAAACAACAAAAAAAAAAAGAAATTCGAAATCACCTCGTGTTTACTGACTTTGTATCTTTTTTATTATCGTTTTCGACTGAAAAGATCTTTTCGTATTTTCTTTTGCTTTTGAATCTGTTGTTTTTTTTTTTTGATTTCTCTGATTGATTGCCGAGAAAAAATAAAAAAAGGAAGGTCCTTGTTACAGTTTCTTTTTCTGGCTTTATAGCCTATTGAAAATAATAAAATAAAAATAAACCAAAATGCCATCTGTTTCGTGGATCTGTTGTTTTCTTGCTCTTTTGCAGATTGTGGGAGACAATGGGAAGTTGAGACCGGCGATGGTGCGCGCGTGGGTGCTGCGACGCTGGTGGAGGAGCGCGTGTCTACACGCGCGCGGCGCTGCTAGGGTTCCAAAACCCTAGCTCTTTCCTGATCATCTTTGGTTTCGGGCCTATTGGGCCTTTCTGATTTTGGGTTTTGTGGGCTTTGTAAATGGACTTTATTGGACTATTAATGGCTTTTATTTTATTTGTTAATTTTATTCTGTTTTTGGGCTCTTTATGTGGGTATTGGACCCTGGGTTAAAGACCCGGGCCAAATTGGTGATTACACATATGATCAAAAAAAAATTTCACTTCGTTCCTTCGAAATATCAAATAATAGACAGATAGCTTACCTGCACTCCATGGCCTCCATTGGTTCATCCTTTTTACTTCATTAAACAAAGAAGAATATACATCTAATTATTCATGAACTAATTACCTAAGCAATCAAGAAAAAAAAGCAATTGCATGTCCTGATAGGCCTCTAGAGATGTAGATTTCAGTTTACCAAAAAAACAAAAGGATGCAGCTGGGACCATGTTACCAAGTGAAAAGCATGTGAATAAATATCAGGATATATTCAAGGCATCAATATTATTTCCTGAACACAATTGTAAAACAACTCGTCATCAACTTACACTTTGTTATGAGGGAGAAACAATGCAACTTCAGCTACAGTAATCAACTCTTCCCTCTAACTCATTTCAAATCAAACATTGATATAATCATTATGTCAAAGGCTCAAACTTAAATATGTATGAAGTAAACTATATTTATATGACTCAGCTTTATTACTTGGAAAATCCGGAGACAATAACTGTATAATAAAGCGTCGTACTGTCCTGATTATCAACAAGAAAAGAAGGAAAGAACAATAATAACAAGAAAAGGTTCATTGAATTTAGCATTGATTGAGGACAAATGGACGTTCACCCAAAAATACAAGCATAACACAGCAAAATATATGTTGACAACCTATGAAACTCCTAGACTTTGTATCAATGCTGATAGCTTTAGAATTTAAATGTTAGAGACATGAAATGATGTTCTAGAAAGCAAATGTCTTGGTAGCAGATAGGGTCTATCACCATCATTTGTCAGAGTCAAGTACTCGTGCCCCTCACTTGAATGAAGACATGGTAGTATTCAACATTACCAGGGTATACAAGTTTACAGCTTTCATCTTTAATGATTGGCCCTCGGAACTAACTGCACCAACCTAGAAATTACAAGTTATAAGAAGAAGCACTGAAGGAAGAAAAACTACCATCTAAGGAATGCTATCTGTTTTTACAACATGGTATCATAGAGTCTTTAATTAGCAGTTTTCAGATTGCATTTCTAGTTACTCCTTTTTCTTTTTTGTAAAACTTTCTGCTTCTTTCTTTAAAAGAAAAACAAAGAGAAGACTATAATAGCACGTTCCAACCAAATGACAGCAATTAAATGCCGTACATGTTATCTAGACTTCATTTTTACGAAAATATTTCTCTGAGATATATTTGGACATGCGTATATGATACGATCATCTAAAGACATGGAAAGAACATGTCACACCAAAGTGATACATAGTATTGGTTGGTGATCATAACTTTAGTGGGGTGAAAATTGAAGTATTAGACAAGGAAGACCTAAACATATAAAGGTGGTAGTGTAGACTAGCAATGAAGGCAGAGCTGGAAGGCATAAATAATTTTATTTGCAATGAATCTGGTCAAATTTAAAAAGGCATAGCTTATCCATGTCAAGCATTGCATGATATCAATCAAGAAGGAAAGTATGTGGGAGTATTATTGCAATACTCACTGGTACTCTTCATTTGTTGTCTTGCAAGAAGGGGAAAAGGAACTGTATGACACTGAGAATCTTGTGCATGTGACATGGGAAAAGCACAGTAAAAGTGAAACAGTTAGATTTTCAATTACTTATCTACTTTCAAGGGAAAAAAAGGGAAAAAGAAAAAAATTTGAATGTAAAAATGTTGACAGATAATCTAGGCAATCAAGCCAAATCATTGACTAATATCTTGATCCATTGAACTACAAAAAATAAATGTACGTCTACGTATTCTCAGCTGTTCTTGCAATCTGTTTAAGCTCAACCTTGCAATTTGCTAACATTCTACTACAGTTGGTCAAATCTGTGAGCATGAGATAAAATGTTTCTAGTGCATTAAAAGCTCAAACCGCATAGAGTTTCTTGTGCTCATTGTTTAGAATCTCTGTGTCAGACGTATATGGTGTAGGCAATGACCGAGATCCGCTAGTCATTGAAGACCTACGGATGCTCCGAATTTTGGAAGCCTCAATACGGTTCACAATCACCCAATAACACAATGTCCCCAATGTCGATACCATGATAACAGTCCCTATACCGGTGATAAGATTAGCTAACCACCTCTCGTCTTTTCCAACTACAACATATGAAAGGGCAAGAAAAGCAACTGAAATCAGCACACAAGCCAACCACATGAGCTTATTAATAACTGCCATCATCTGCTTCTTTGCCTTTCTCTGTATAACTACAACAGACGTTTGTACTACTACAACAGCCAATGATATGAAGAGGGCTATGGAGTCAAAGACAACAAAAATCATAAATGGTAGTTTTGCAGCGATTCTCGCTTGTCCTGGAGAGACCCCTGGTGAAATATCGCTAGGACTGTCAACATATTGACCTGGGACATTGAAAATGGCAGCGAATGCAACAGAGGCAATGAGAATAGCCACCACTGTGCTGGAGTTGATAGCATTGTTGAGACTTTCAACATGCATTTTGTTGAGCCGCTTAGCTATACCTTGCACGCGTTTTCCTGTTTTACGTGTATGCTCCAGCTGGTAATGAACTCCATTCTTTATATCACTTACAGTTTGTTTTAGTTCTCGTGCTGAATTTGCAGGATGTGGCTTGATGGATTTGGCAGATTGGACTCCATGCTCTTTTAAAATACATGCAATATCAGATAATTTATTCTTCTCTGCAGCGTCAAGAGCCGTTTCCTGAGACTTGTTGATGACTAGTTTGTTAAGTCCACTGTCATTTAGCAGCTTTTCAACTATCTGAAAGATTGAATAGAGATTAGACAAGCTCACAGACTTAGCCAACCCTACGGAGATGGATTAAAATTTCTATTAGCAACTTTGATTAATTGTTCCTAATAACTGAGAGTGAATTTTTTTTGTAAAGAAATACTTGGAACCTATTATATCAGTGACTAAAATTGGAGTTTATTCTAAAGCTGAAAGCAAAAACTTATACTACTTTGCATACACTATAAGTAAAGATGATTCGTAATATCTGACAGAACATGCAAAGCCATTATAAATTCATCCTCAAATAAGTTAAGTTGGCAATGAAAAAAATTCTAAAGATACATAACAATTACTAAAAGTTCAATGCCAACTACCTGAAGACGACCCTTTTGAGATCCTATATGCAAAGCAGTGTTGCCCTTGGCATCAACCATATTTATCAAAGAAGGATCTGACTTTAGTAGAACATCCACCACTTCAACATTATGTCCTTTAACAGCCATATGCAAAGCTGTCTGGCCCTTCTTATCAATCCTTGTTGCAATTCCAGGTTCTTTAGCCAATAGGGACTTTACTATCTCTAGATGTCCATTCCTAGCTGCTGAATGTAAGGCAGTTTTTCCATTGTTCCTTGCTATTGCAGCCACATTGCTGCCTTTTTCCAACAGAAACTTCACCACTTCCGTGTGGCCTTGTGATGCAGCAGTTTGCAATGCTGTGGTGTTATAAGAATCAAAAGTCATTGAAAGCTCAAGATTGGCCTCCATGAGAATCTTCAATACCTCTGAGACAGCAAACAAAAGAGATTTAGAAAAAAGAAATTTATCCCCAAGGATAATCTGTTAAACAAAAAAAGAAATCTATGAGGAATTTAAGGTAGTTTGGCTAAAAATTTTGGGATAAAAGAAAGACAACTTCAAACAAATCAAATGACTTCAACAAAGCTACATAGTTCACTAGTTCACAACCAATCTTGCAAGTCCTTAAACCCTAAAAGCAAATATTTCTAGCTAAGGGAATTTCAGGGTTGAACTTTCATAATCATTCTTAATTTCATATCCAACATGATCATGGAGTGAAGCAAACTAAGAAACTCACCCAGGTCCCCTTGCTTAGCAGCAATATGAAAAGCATCATAGCCATTCCTTGCTTTAAGACCAGCCAAATCAATATCACAGTGCTTCATTATTTCCTTCACCAAATCAGCATGACCACACTCTGCAGCAACGTATAAGGCAGTCTCACCGGATTGATTCCGCTTTGACAACAAGTCCTTCAATTTTCCATCCTCAAGACCATTAATTATTTCCAAAACCAATTCAAAATCCCCTGCTCTAACAGCCGAGTGCAGCCGTGTAGCGCCCTTTTTACTTGTTAGTTGCTTTGTCATCTTCTTTTTCTGAAAGCTTAGCTATTTCCCCATAGTTCCTTTGCCTCCTTTAATGCAAACTTGCAAAAGAACAAGATCCCCCTCCCTCCTTTTCCTTGATGGTTCTGATTTCTTTTGAATCAAGAAACTTCAATTATTTACCACACATACAGATCAAAACATGAAGAATCCCTGAAATCGATATAAAAAAAAAAGAAGATATGATTCAGAAAAACCGAAGAGATATGTATGCACATGGCAAACCTGATTTTCTCTAGATATCATATTCATAACATTTCTCTTGCAACCCAAATTCAGTACACATATTTTAATCTAAAAATAAAATAAAACCCACTTGTCTCCACACTCATGATTATAATATCCATAGTTCATATCTATCATATTACCAGCAATCATAAAAAAAAAAAAAGAAGAAAAAAAAAGCGATAAACACTGTAAGTTTTGAAACTTCACTTTTGAATCTTTATCTACATTCAATGAATCAAAGACAACAATAATGACTGGTAGTTAAATTTACCCCAACTACAAAGTCAAAGAATCCCAAGTAAAAAATAAATAAATAAATGGTTCTTAATTTTTCTTCTTTTACTTACCAATGGTTGATGGTTCCTTCCTGGCTTGTAAAAACCAAAGCTTTCCTCTTCTCTGTTATAGAAACAATTCATTAAGGGGAGAAAAAAACCTTTGAGGGGTACAATGAAGAACAAAAAAACTGGGGAGAAAATAGAGGAAAATAGAAGCAAAAAAGGACAAAAGAGGGGTTAGGCATGGAGCATGGACGAAAGCGTAGTAGAAAAATGTTATAAGCAAGTGGTTGAAAAATGAAAACTTTGAAACGTTGGCCTTGGATTTTCCCAAAGTTGGGTGGAGTCGACTTTCGAGTCCAACGTTGTACGTAATATGGAGTTTCCCAATGGTTTAATTCCACGTAAGCAGTCAAATGGGCCACCTCTAATCGTTTAAGTAACGCGTGCCCGCCACTAATCACTTAACTGAGGCGAAACTTTCATTTATTCTTGGTTTAAATAAAATTATTATTATTTTTATTTTAAATAAACACATAAAAATATATTCTTTAAAAAATAAAAAAAATTATGAAAAAAATAAAAGACCCATTTACCCAAAAAGGCCAATTTCCAAACAAAATTACGGAAATGGGCCAAATAAATTATTATTTATGGAAAAGAGCCAGTTTAGGCAAAACGTGCTTACGTGACTGCGTTTTAGGGGAAAAAATCTAACAAAGCGCTCTCCATGATGCGTGCTTTGCTGGCACAACGGCTATTATTTTTTGAATTTTTTTGACCGTTGGGGCTCCAACGGTAAAAAAAAAATAAAAACCCCTTTATTTTATATTTCACACTTAATTTCTTTAAAATTTAGTCAAAAATATCTAAAAATTCTCCCTAAAGCTCTCAAATTTCTCATTAAATTTCTCAAAGCTCTTTATAATTAGTTATTTACTTTATTTTTTTAAAATTAATAATACTTTTTTATAATTTTAAAATATTTGATCGTGTTAGCAATAGCCGGGAAATTAATTCGTCTCGATCATAAACATATCTCCGTCGAACAAATGAAAATGGTAACGGTTTATTTTAAATGTTGAATATTATTTAATGTTTTTTCATTTATGTAATTTTAATTTTTGAATATTATTTAATATTTTTTTCATTTATGTAATTTTAATTAATTTGTATTTTATAATTTTTTATAACAGTCTGTAGATCGGGTGTTACAATGTTATATTCGTAATATGTCTGGTCCGCCATCATCGTTGATAGAAAATTACTTGAGGGAAGCGGGTTATTGGCATGCGACCATTATAGGCCGGGGTGCAAGTTGGACTTGAAACTCATCAGCTCGTTAATAGAGAGGTGGAGACTCGAGATGCACACATTCCATCTTCCATGCGGAGAGTGTACTATCACTTCAGAGGACGTCTAGTTACAATTAGGATTGCCGGTGGATGGGTCCGCACTCATTGGGTCCACTGTTCGAAAGGTATGTTACAGAGGTAGTCTGCGCCTTGATCGTTAATTGAACGCAAATTCCACAACATCTCATGAAAACGGTCCTTATTGATCTTGTACCCTGCCAATATAAGTTGATAACAAAAATTACATACCAATATTCCGTTCAGAATAAATTGAATATTACAACAAAAAGTATATTAATAGAGATTAAATACCCATGTTGGTCACTTGCTTTCGTTCAGTTATAGACCGATATTGCCCGTAATAGTTGGATGCAACGTGCCTTAAACAATACCGATGCTGTGTGCAATCCCATAGGCTTCCATGTCGCTCAATTGCGGCTAGTATTCCAGTACCCCGATTCGATATAACACAGATATCAGGTTGGGGGCATACATGCCTCCTTAACCTAGAAAGAAAGAAATCCCAATCATCAGCTGACTCCCTCGATGTTATTGCAAACGCAATTGGAAGGATTCTCCCACCGCCATCCTGTGCCACAGCTAGCTGTTGGAACGCCGGTACCCCATGGCGCAGCAAAATAAAATTAGATCCGGCGATCCAAACCATGAATCCATGTGTGAGGAACGAATCGGGGTGAAATAAAGGTTTCGAAATTGCCAAAACTTCAATCTGAGTAGACAGTGACGCCTTGGCAACAAGAGTTTTGATCTACTGTCGAATCAAGCCACAACCTTTTCCGATGTTGGCCTCTACGTAATCCACCCGGTTTGACTATGAACGGAAGAAATCTCCAAAACTATTTTGGAGGTTTATTTGATTGACGGCTGCTAGACCTAACAAGCAATCACTTAGGGTTTTTCTTCTTTGCTTTGTCTCCTTTTAATACCTTTTATAATGGGTGTATTTTTAATTGGGCCTCTTATAATTGGTATCCTTTTAATTGGGCTTTTTATAATTGGTATCCTTTTAACGTATTATAAGATTAAATAAATACAATAAAGTTTTTAACCGAAAATTATAATTACATTAATTATATCCGAAATTTATAATTACATTAATTATAATAAGGATTTCAGTAAACTATATTTATTTAAATTTATATATGAATCAAATTCATATATTAATAAAATTATGTTATCATTATGTGTACAACATCCTTGTACATATAATATGTTCAATATTTGATTGCCCAATTAAATTAATTCTTTAATTAATTTAATTTATGTAACAACCAAACACAATACCAACTATATTCTATTTTGTTCATTTCAACCATAGGGTGTGACCCTGTAGGTTCTTGCAACGTTAGCAGTAATACTAGAAAGATTCTATTGTCACGGACAATGAGTGGCATCTAGCAATGCATCATTACTACCTAAGTTACAAGAAATCATGATTCGACATAACCTTTTGTGATTAACCTTTCATGCATTAATCCTTAAGTCCTTTATCTCTGGAACGGATACAAGTCATGGGATAGTCACACTTGCATAGTCCATCCCATGTTTCTTGATATCTTGAGTAGACTATGATATACAAATTAGTATGACATCTCATATCAACTTATTTGAGCATGGCCATGCATTTCTAGTCTCACTCAATCAAGTGACTTAAGATATTACTCCTATTATGTAGGACGGACTTATCCTTTATTGATCAACCATATCCCTCTACATAGATTGTGGTATATCCAACATCAGCCTTTATAGAACAACCTGTTACGGTGTACGTTTGACTGTATCAAAATATACAACTCACGATGCTGGGATAATAATGATCTCAAGTCTGAGGATCATATACATATTAATCACTATGAGTAATGTTGTGACAATTACATAATAATCCAAGAAACATACTCATAGTGGGTCAATCCAATATGTTGTTCTCTAACACACATATTCATGCATTGATTTTGACACTCCATATCAATGACAACTCTTTATCATCAATCAACTACATGTTAGTCTTAATGCATTATTGTTGTCCTAATCAACAATAATACTCGACTAAGGATCTTTTAAGAATAATCATATTATTCTCAGGACATTATTATAAAACAGTTTATCTATACACACAGAAAGAAAACTGAAATAATAATGACAACGCTTTATATTAATAAACATGGTAAATTAAGTATGTTATTACAACCATCTCATGATTGATCTTTGGGCATACTCTTACAATCTCCCACTAGCACTAAGACCAATCACTCATATATCTAATGCCAAGTGACTTAGTGTGATGATCATGCTTCTGCTGTGTCAGAGGCTTGGTCAGGGGATCAGCAATGTTATCATCTGAAGGTACTCTGCATATCTCTACATCCTCTCGATCGATAATCTCTCGAATAAGATGGTAGCGTCTAAGTATATGTTTGGATCGCTGGTGAGATCTGGGTTCTTTAGCTTGTGTAATAGCTCCATTGTTATCACATCGGAGTTCTATAGCATCTGATATGCTAGGCACAACCCCTAGTCCAGTAATGAACTTCTTATCCAAACCGCTTCCTTTGCTGCCTCACTGGCTGCAATATACTCAGCCTCTGTTGTAGAATCGGCTACTGTACTTTGCTTTGAACTCTTCCAGCTCACAGCACTACCATTAAGGTAAAACACAAAACGTGATTGCGATCGAGAATCGTCCTTGTCGGTTTGGAAGCTGGCATCAGTGTAACCTTTTACACTTAACTCTTCCTCACCTCCATATAATAGGAACGTATCCTTAGTTCTTCTTAAGTACTTAAGGATACTCTTGACTGTGGTCCAGTGACCTTCACCGGGATCTACTTGATACCTGCTCGTCATACTTAAGGCATACGAGACATCTGGACGGGTACATAACATAGCATACATGATAGATCCAATAGCGGAAGCATATGGAATTTTACTCATACGTTCTCTCTCTTGTGGAGTTGAAGGACACATTTCCTTCGAGAGTGAAATACCATGTCTCATAGGTAGGAATCCTCTTTTAGATTCTTCCATACTGAACCTTTTCAGTACTTTATCTATGTATGTACTTTGGCTTAGACCTAGTAGTCGTCTTGATCTATCTCTATATATCTTGACTCCTAAGATATAAGTGGCTTCGCCTAAGTCCTTCATAGAAAAACAACTTCTTAACCAAGTCTTAATAGACTGCAATGTAGGTATGTCATTTCCCATGATAAGTATGTCATCCACATATATTACCAAGAATGTGATAGTGCTCCCATTAACTTTCTTGTAAACACATGGTCCATCTTCATTTTTGATAAAACCAAACTCTTTGATTGCATCGTTAAAACGAAGATTCCAACTTTGAGAAGCTTGCTTTAATCCATAAATGGATCTTTGTAGCTTACATATCTTTCTAGCATCCTTTGGATTTACAAAACCTTCAGGTTGTGTCATATACACATCCTCTTCAAGTTCCCGTTAAGGAAAGCTGTTTTGACGTCCATCTGCCAGATTTCATAATCATGAAATGCAGCTATGGCGAGCAAGATCCTGATGGATTTAAACATAGCTACAGGAGAAAAGGTTTTATCATAGTCAACACCATGAATTTGGCGAAAACCTTTAGCGACTAATCGCCCTTTGTATGTTTGTACATTACCATCCATGTCTGTTTTCTTTTTGAAAACCCATTTGCACCCTATAGGTTTAGCCCCTTCGGGTGGGTCAATCAAAGTCCATACTTGGTTTTCATACATGGAATCCATCTCAGATCTCATGGCCTCAAGCCATTTCTCAGAGTCTGAGCTCGTCACCGCTTCTTGATAAGTCCTAGGCTCATCTTGATCTATAAGAATAACGTCACCGTGCATTGTAATGAGAAATCCGTATCTCTCAGGTGCACGACGTTCTCTTAAAGATCTGCGCGGTGGTTGTGTTTCTACAGCAGTTGTTTGTTCCTCAATTTCTTGTGGAATTTGTTGTTGTTCAATCTCTGGTTCAGTGGTATCTTGTGATTCTCGAATTTCTTCAAGTTCAATCTTTCTTCCACTTCCTTTTCTAGAAGTAAATTCTCTCTCTAGGAAGACACCAGTCCGAGCAACAAATGTGTTGTTCTCAGTGGGATTAAAGAAATAATATCCTTTGGTTTCTTTTGGATACCCCACAAAAATACACCTTTCAGATCTGGGTTCAAGCTTAGTAGACATCTGACGTTTAACATAAGCTTCACAGCCCCAAATTTTCATAAAAGACATACTAGGACGTTTCCCAGTCCACATCTCATATGGCGTCTTTTGAACCGATTTAGATGGAACATGATTTAGTGTGAAAGCAGCTGTCTCAAGTGCATGTCCCCAAAAGGAAGTCGGTAGATCAGCATGACTCATCATGGATCGAACCATGTCTAACAAAGTTCGATTTCTTCTCTCAGATACTCCATTCCATTGAGGAGTACCAGGAGGAGTAAGTTGTGAGACAATCCCACATTCTTTCAAAAGATCATCAAACTCTAGGCTCAAATACTCTCCACCTCGATCAGATCGAAGTGACTTGATAGTTTTGCCTAGTTGATTTTGTACTTCATTTTTGAATTCCTTGAACTTTTCAAGGGACTCAGACTTATGGCGCATGAGATAAACATACCCATATCTACTGAAATCATCAGTGAAAGTAATGAAGTAGTGAAATCCACCTCTGGCCTGTGTATTTATTGGTCCACATACATCAGAATGTATTAGGTCCAATAAATCATTAGCTCGTTCACTTTTACCAGTAAAAGGAGATTTAATCATTTTTCCCAATAAGCAAGATTCACATACTTCAAATTGTTCAAAAACAAATGAATTCAAGAGACCATCTTTATGGAGTTTGGATATGCGTTTCTCACTTATGTGGCCCAAACGACAATGCCAAAGATAAGTTTGATTTGAGTCATTTATTTTAGATCTTTTAGTATTTATGTTGTAAATGGGATTCGTTTGATCTAAAATATAGAGGCCATTAATCAATTGTGCCAGATAAAATGAACAATAATTATTCTTAATAATTATCTCAAAACCAATTGTGTCTAAACAAGAAATTGAAATAATGTTTTTAGTCAAACTGGGCACAAAATAACAATCCTCTAAATATAAAGCAAGTCCACTAGGCAAAGATAAAGTATATGTTCCCACAGCTAATGCAGCAACTTTTGCTCCATTTCCAACTCGTAGGTCCACATCTCCTCTAGCCAAAGTCCTACTCCTTTGTAGTCCCTGTACAGAAGTACAAATATGAGAACCACAACCAGTATCTAATACCCAAGAAGTAGTAGTTGATAAATTAATATCAATAACATAAATACCTGAAGCAAACATTCTGCTTGCTTTAGCCTTCTTGACTTCATCAAGATAGACAGGGCAGTTCCGTTTCCAATGTCCAGTCACACCATAATGAAAACAGTTTCCTTCCTTAGACACCCCACCTTTAGGTTTCAGTGCAGCCTTTCCTTTTCCAAACTTGGGCTTACCTTTGCCCTTGGGCTTTGTTTGAACTTTGGCCTTTCCCTTGCCCTTGTTATTACGGACCATCAGTATGGGCTTGGGTCCAACCTTTTTCAAGTTGCCTTCAGCAGTTCGTAACATACTGAGCAATTGTGGTAGAGTCTTGTCAATTTTATTCATATTGAAATTGAGGACAAACTGGCTGTAGCTATCCGGCAACGATTGTAAAATAACATCAGTGGCCAACTCTTGGCTCAATGGAAACCCAAGCTTAGACAGGCTTTCAATATAGCCAATCATCTTAAGGATATGAGGTCCTACTGGGCTTCCTTCAGCGAACTTACATTGGAATAAGGCCTTAGAGATATCAAACCTCTCTTGCCGTGCTTGCCCCTGATAAAGTTCTTTTAGGTGCTCGATCATATCATAAGCAACCATGTCCTCATGTTGCTTCTGAAGTTCAGGATTCATAGTGGCAAGCATAAGACATCCAACATCTATCATGTCATCGAGATACTTCTTGTAAGCATCTCTATCAGTCCTCGAGACATTAGCGGCTGGTTCATTAGGAAGTGGTTGTTCAATGACATATAATTTCCGTTCTTGTTTAAAGACAATCCTCAAGTTACGGAACCAATCAAGAAAATTCAAACCATTCAATTTGTCCTTCTCAAGGACCGATCGCAATGAGAGTGTGCTAGTATTTGCAGCCATAATATATCTACAACAATTAAATATGCATGTGAGTAAATTTACTAATTTTATATCAATCATTAAAAAGACTTTATTAAATGATATTCCCACTATTTTATTTCAAAATTAATAACCCTCGTATATTAATTTCGGAAAAACTTTCTCAAAAATATTTCTAGTAGGTTAAGGATCCATATTTCACCACCTCTTAAGTCAGCTTTGGCTTGACTCTTAAGATTATGGTTATTTAGGTAAGCAACATTTGCTAATTATATCATATGTAACTCCTAATATTTGGTGAACAACTCTTGTTCTAATCATCTTATGATTTATCCAATTTACTTGCCTCTAGGTTTCTAATCGTATTAGAGTAACCTAGTTAAGTCATTAACCATTTTTTTAACCAGCGAATATCATTTGTTTATTCTTCGCGTTTAACCAAGATAAATACTAGTACTTCGCTTTGGCAGAACCTACATAATATTGATCGAGGCCTTAACGAGGGCAAAATTGGAAGGCCATGTTGACTTAATATTTTAATAGAGGGATTTTATTAAGGTTGTTGCATCTCACCAATTATGGTCTACTTTAGCCCATTTAGTCTTCTAATCGATCTCATCAATTAATAGGGTTTATTATCATCAAGTTTTAATATATATAATTGGCATGCTTTAGACATCCATAGCATCTCATACATGAATAAATAAAGCAATAAATAAATGCAATAGTTATAGCCCATAAACTAAGGTGGTTCAACCCAAGCCAATGGGAAAACCAAAGAGAAACCTAAAGGTGTAAACCATTTCACAAGCTATCAATCCACAATCATTGTCCTACCTTCCTTCTCGTTTGGCCCACAGCAACTCTTGCAAATTACAATATGCAGAAACTTGTTTTACATACGAGGGAATAAGATGAGAAGAGAAATACAAGAGAATAGTAGTAAGGCATGACACGCAGGCCGTATTTACAAAAAAAATACAACTTTTTATCAAATGGGTCATTGGGCTATAACTATGCATTTCAAACACCGTGCATGTCAAAAATAGCATACATAATTCAATGTTTTTTTTGCTAAGGTGAATTATAAAATATCCTTTCGACCTTTTGTGGCCCATCAAGTTTATAAATTTCTTTTATTAACAAAACTTTTGCGGGGGTGCGGGGGCGGTGCCCCCGCGTCATAGACCAGGGGTGCTGGGGCGGAGCCCCCGCGGTACGAATCGCATACCCCAGTCAAATGAAACCTCACGATTTGATAACTTTTATCAAAAGAATCATGTTTTTAGGATTTTAATCCTTGAGGTTTCATATCGGAACAACCCTTGTTCCACTAGCCAGTTAACACTTACTTGAAACTATAAATACCACCGTCGCATTATTACAGATTTGTTAATAGTTAACAGTAATAACATAAAATCGAATAGGCCACAACACCATGATTAACATTTAATCAATTACCGAAAGGAACAGTTATCAGGTTATGCTTAAACGATTTAAACAATCGAAAATACAATAAGATCAAAACATGCATCTCATACAATTGCATCACCCAAGTATTTAAACCCGAGTTCGTATCACACAAGTGGCTCTGATACCACTGTTGGAATGTCGGTACCCCATGGCGTAGCAAAATAAAATTAGATCCGGCGATCCAAACCATGAATCCATGTGTGAGGAACGAATCGGGGTGAAATAAAGGTTTCGAAATTACCAAAACTTCAATCTGAGTAGACAGCGACGCCTTGGCAACAAGAGTTTTGATCTACTGTCGAATCAAGCCACAACCTTTTCCGATGTCGGCCTCTACGTAATCCCCCGGGTTTGGCTATGAACGGAAGAAATCTCCAAAACTGTTTTGGAGGTTTATTTGATTGACGGCTGCTAGACCTAACAAGCAATCACTTAGGGTTTTTGTTCTTTGCTTTGTCTCCTTTTAATACCTTTTATAATGTGTGTCTTTTTCATTGGGCCTTTTATAATTGGTATCCTTTTAATTGGGCCTTTTATAATTGGTATCCTTTTAATGTATTATAAGATTAAATAAATACAATAAAGTTTTTAACCGAAAATTATAATTACATTAATTATATCCGAAATTTATAATTACATTAATTATAATAAGGATTTCGGTAAACTATATTTATTTAAATTTATATATGAATCAAATTCATATATTAATAAAATTATGTTATCATTATGTGTACAACATCCTTGTACATATAATATGTTCAATATTTGATTGCCCAATTAAATTAATTCTTTAATTAATTTAATTTATGTGACAACCAAACACAATACCAACTATATTTTATTCCGTTCATTTCAACCATAGGGTGTGACCCTGTAGGTTCTTGCAACGTTAGTAGTAATACTAGAACGATTCTATTGTCACAGACAATGAGTGGCATCTAGCAGTGCATCATTGCTACCTAAGTTACAAGAAATCATGATTCGACATAACCTTTTGTGATTAACCTTTCATGCATTAATCCTTAAGTCCTTTATCTCTGGAACGGATACAAGTCATGGGATAGTCACACTTGCATAGTCCATCCCATGTTTCTTGATATCTTGAGTAGACTATGATATACAAATTAGTATGACATCTTATATAAACTTATTTGAGCATGGCCATGCATTTCTAGTCTCACTCAATCAAGTGGCCTAAGATATTACTCCTATTATGTAGGAGGGACTTATCCTTTATTGATCAACCATATCCCTCTACATAGATTGTGGTATATCCAACATCAGCCTTTATAGAACAACCTGTTACGGTGTACGTTTGACTGTATCAAAATATACAACTCATGATGCTGGGATAATAATGATCTCAAGGCTGAGGATCATATACATATTAATCACTATGAGTAATGTTGTGACAATTACATAATAATCCAAGAAACATACTCATAGCGGGTCAATCCAATATGTTGTTCTCTAACACACATATTCATGCATTGATTTTGACACTCCATATCAATGACAACTCTTTATCATCAATCAACTACATGTTAGTCTTAATGCATTATTGTTATCCTAGTCAACAATAATACTCGACTAAGGATCTTTTAAGAATAATCATATTATTCTCAGGACATTATTATAAAACAGTTTATCTATACACACAGAAAGAAAAACTGAAATAATAATGACAACGTTTTATATTAATAAACATGGTAAATTAAGTATGTTATTACAACCATCTCATGATTGATCTTTGGGCATACTCTTACACTAGCAATAGTCGATGGGTATATCTACCATACATAAATGTACCGTCAATTTGTACCTATGGCTTGCAGTACACAAATGCATCCCGACATTGCTTATAGCTCCAGAACAGACGTTTGAACACTTGGCATCCACGGAGCAATCGGTCGTTGTAGTACGTAGGGATCGTTTCAAGGTCTGTTATGCAACTTGGGACGTACCTCTTCAGCACCTGACACCATTGTCAAACCTCATTATATGAAGCGTCCCACTCACTATGCATCTTTTCCAACGCTTTTTGCTTAGCTATCCAAGCCTTGCGGCAAGATGGCGTGTACCTCAATTGGCTACGAATACTGAAAATTATGCATGACATAGAAGTCCTGGGATCCACCTTCAACATCGGTAGTATTAAGGTAGCTATCATGCCTAAATCCACACTTGTCTATGAAGCACGTTAAATAATGCAACATTAAGTAATAACATTATTATTCAAAACCCTAAACACCCAGTGATACTGTACCGGCAACACAGGTATGTGGGCCTTTGTAATTTTTTATCTCCCACAAGCCTATCTTTTTCCTAAGAAAAGCCATGACTTTTCATGAACATGTACCGTCTTGCACTGCACACTTGGCCTCGAGCTTCTCAGATTTGGATTTAACCATATTGTAGTTAACCCCGTGATTGATGCTATATTATTTCAAAGCACCAAGAAAACTATCCTTACTGGAAAACTCCTTACCAACTTCCAAATCATCTGAATCGAATGATGAACTTGTACGGTCATGAGTTTTGTGTGGTTGTAACACCCCTTACCCGTAATTAACACCGGAACCAAGTACAAGGCATTTACGGAGTGGTTCGGGACTAAACTGGAAGCTTTTAAACACTTAGAAAATTTTAACACAAAACAGGGCCACACGCCGGTGTGGAACTTCACATGCCCGTGTTCGACACCCGTGTGGATTTATTACTCATTTCAATCCTACAGGGGTTTTCACACGGCCGGGCACACGCCCGTGTCCATGGCCCGTGTCCCTCACACGGCCATGACACACCCGTGTCTTAGCTCGTGTGCAAAAACCTTGACATTCTGTTTCTGACGTCATCACCCCATAAATGTCACACGGCCAAGGCACATGCCCTTGTCCTTCGACCGTGTGGTGAATTAATTTCCTAATTCAGGTGCAAACTTCACACGGCCTGGGCACATGCCCATGTACTCTGATCGTGTCTTTCACACGGTTGAGACACACGGCTATGTCTCCACCCGTGTGGTTACTACTGAGCATACTGACTTGCAAACTTAACATGCAGAGGAACACACGGCCTAACCACACACCCATGAGGCTGACCGTGTGTCACACATGGCCTAGATACATGCCCGTGCGCCTACCCGTGTGGACAAGAATGAGGCTATTTACCAAACCCTTATTACCACCCTTACTTGCACAATCATAAACCATATTAAGCAACCAACTCATTCATGCATAAATACTCCAATTAAACAACCATGCATCTTGCACATTCATGAATAACATTATCTTTTCATAGATTAAAAAGAAAGAACCATCAACTATGGCCTTATACAAAAGAGTTCATTCACAAATGAGCCAACACCTTTGGCCAAAACAATATCACATTCAACTAAGTCTAGTCCCTATATATGCCATACTCAAAACGCTAAATCTAACTATACCAAGATGTACTGATAGTGTGGGTGATCTTCTGATTATCTCCGTATCCTGAGCTGGCTCTTCGACACTATAAAACAAGGGAAAAGAGAAGGGAGTAAGCTTTAAGCTTAGTAAGTCTATATGTAAACAAATAGCATCATACCACATACTATGTAAAAACATTTCATATCCTCATAATCATGCTTACTCATTTCAAACCTTACACATCCCCAAACACATATCATAAACATTTCTCACATATACTTGCACTTATACCTTGCACTCATCACCACAAAACTACATATAATTTCACTTAGACAAGTTTCTCGATGAACACTTCGGAATAATGTTAGGTACTTGGTGGTTTCGCACACAACCCACCATTTAATAATTAACGAGGTGGTATCGCACATAGCCCACCAATAATCACATGTCTACGGTGGTATCGCACATAGCCCACTAATGACAATAAATACGATGGCATCGCACACAACTCATTGTTAATAAGCAACAAGGTGGTATCGTACACAACCCACCAATAATTACACATTTACAGATATTTATCCGTACCCATATTCCTATCCTGAAGGTTCATCCGAGAATTCCCTCATTTTCTACCATTTTCAATAAAGCTCACCAATAAGCATTTACATCCACACCATGCATTAATAGGTAAAAACATACGTAATAAGGATGTATCGTTTACACATATACTGACCTCGATACAAAATATGTTAGTTTGCAATTTAGTCCGTAACTTTGCCTTTTCCCCGGTCAAGGTCGATTCCACGTTCTTCTTAATCTATAGTGAAATATTTAACTCATTAAATCACCACATTATTCAAAATGTTTCTAAATTTCTATTTTGGAAAAATTACTATTTTACCCCTATACTTTTGCAAAATTACATTTTTGACCCTAGGCTCGTAAAATGAAATGTGTTCATTTTTCTCACACCCAAGCCTAGCTGATTCATTTTTTTCTCTTACAGTAACTCACAATTTCAACTATTTCACACATTTATCATCTATTTTATAACTATAAAACTTTTACAAAATAGTCCTATTAGGATTTTTCATGCAAAGTCCTTTCACAAAAGTTGTTTATTTAACAACTATAATTCATTTTCTTCCCTAAAAACTCAGCAAACAACATAAGCACTCTCATGGAAAATCCCTAAACTTTCAACCAGTTTGTAAAATAGTCCCCTCTTTAGCTAGCTTAAGCTTTAGGGGTTCCAAAAACACAAAAATCATAAAAAATAACCATCATAATCACTTACTTGCAAGAGGATAGCTTGGCTGAAAGTTTGAGCTTCAAAAACCCTTATTCTTGCTTGAATTTTTGATGCAAGAAGAAATGTAAATAGGAAAAGATGATAACTTTCTTGTTTTTTTCTCTTATTTTATTCATTAATCACCTAACACCACCAAATATTGACTAAATTAAGCCTCTTGTCCCCACTATGGCTGACTATGACTTTTAAAAAGGTCTAATTTCACATTAAGGGCCTCTAATTAAAATTCTATAGCTATTTGGCACCTCTAGCTTGTAAAATAAAACTTTCGCACTTTATGCGATTTAGTCCTTTTTCACAATTTAGCATAAAACCACTAAAATTAATGCACCAAAATTTGCATGCATTCATATAATCAAGTTATAACTCATAAAATCATATTAAAAATAATTTTTTCGGCCTCGAATTAGTGGTTTCGAAACCACTATTTTTGCTAGCCCCAAAATCGGGCTGTTACAGTGGTAGCTCTGGAAACTCTATCGCATCATCTGCCGATATGTTGACATTATGCATGTGGGCTGGAGGAGATTACGCCCTGAATCGTGGACCTTTTTCTTCTTCTGAACCCTTTCAATGTCTTCAGGTTTGGATGGAACAGGCTCCGGTTTAGAAAATAAAGCAACTTCTGCACCATCGGGGCCGGGCTCTCGAGGTGGATCCACATTGGACTCATAATCCAACCCACCATGATCTGCAACGTACGAGGTCCCCTCACCGGTGGACGTCGTAGGGAGTACATCGTCCTTTCTTGTGGATGTTTCGTAACATCCCCAATCAGATATGAATTGCCAACCACTAAAAGTTGATGTCATTCCCCAATATGTATTTCCAACATCGAACATCAACCCATCGATGTGCATGTCCCATCCACTAACCGAGTGTCGTGCAGGAGTTTTATTTTCCATACTGCCACCAAACATGGGCGCTTCCATGTTCTGTCTCCCAATAACGGAGTGTCTACTAGGGGTCGTGTATTCGTCTTGAACAGCAGTTGATGTTGAAGTCTCAAATGTTTCATTTGGCGATGAAAATTGAACATATATCTCAAGATAGGGTGATCCACTAGCGAGATGAGTCTGCACTATCGCCTCAAAGCTACGAACACCTTTGATATCAAATGTATCATATGTCACGGGATCAATTGAAGCACAAAATCGATACTTAATAGAAGAAACCCTACTTGGCGTCGTTCCGAAGATTTTACACCTAATTCTTTTACGAAATTTTGTAAAATCTATACTCTGGTTAAAAACCATTCGCGTTGTGTTCTCTGATAAAAAAATAACACCGTTCTCGGTGTCACGGGCTTCACCATCATAGTAAATAAATACGTTCACTCATCTTCAATTTCTATTCTGCTTAGCCTCTCTAATTTTCTTGATGTAACTTATGGAACCTGAGAATGATATTTGTCTCGTTTATAGCCTAAGGCCAAGCATGAACTACTATAGAAAAAGAGCGCCCACATGGGAGCTTTTTTCTGATATTTTGTTGACAGTGAATCCTGCTTGAAGCGTTTTTGACACTATTTGTTCATAAACGTCTTCTCAAAATTATTTTTTTAGGAAATACTGTAGAAAAAGAGCATCCACGTGGGAGCTTTTTTCAGAAATTTTGCTAACAGTGCATCCTGCTTGAAGCGTTTTTGACAATATTTGTTCAGAAACGTCTTCTCAATATTATTTTTCAGGAACTACTGTAGAAAAAGAGCGTCCACGTGGGAGCTTTTTTCTGTAAGTTTGCTTACAGTACATCCTTCTTGAAGCGTTTTTGACACCATTTGTTCAGAAACGTCTTCTCAAAATTAGTTTTTCAGGGTCAAAATAGTAAATTTAAAATTTTGTTAAACAAATAAACACAATGTTATTTTTTAAAAAAACTAAACCCTAATTTAATTAATTTTAACCATAAACCATAAACCATAAACCCTAATTTAATTTATTTAAAACCTTAGAACCCTAATGTAATTAATTAATTTAAACACCATAAACCCTAGTTTAATTTATTTAAAACCCTAATTTTATTTATTTAAAACCCTAGAACCCTAATTTACTTAATTCATTTAAAAATCATAAACCCTAATTTAAATAATTTTTATAAAATAACATTAAATCCTGATTTATTTTAAAAATCTACTAACTTTAAACCTTAACCTAATTTTTTTTTAAAAACCCACTAAACCCTAACTTATTTTAGCAAAACCCTAATCCTAAAAACCCTAAAAAACCCTAGGGACTAAACATGCAAATATCCCTAAATATAAAAACACGGAGCAAAGCGCGCCCTTGGGGGATCGCTTTGCTAGATTTTCCCTCTAAAAACGTGGCCACGTAGGCACGTTTTGCCTGAACTGGCGCTTTTCCGTAAATAATGATTTAGTTGGCCCATATCTGTAATTTTGTTTGGAAATGCGCCTTTTTGGGTAAATGGGTCAAAATAAAAACTCTTTAAAAATAAAAATATAAACAAAAATTATAAAATTTAATGTTATCTAAACTAGATCAAACTAATCGTTCGAATTAAGAACTAGTTGGGGTATCGATATGATGAGAGGTAAAAAATCGATTGACCTACGAACTGGTTAAACCAAATTCGAATTGGTTTGATCAACTGATTTCCTGACAACCGGTCCGATTGATTCAAAGCAACTAAATTACTAAAAAATAAATAAAAATATTAAAAATTTATAAAAATTTGTTCACTTTCCAACTCGACCTTTTTTTTAACCCATTTCAATCGGTCCTTACTGGTTCGCAGTCTATCAACTATTTAAAGTTTTTAAATTTTTTAGCCTTCAACATTTACATGTTTTGTCATTTTCGTCCATAGCCATTAAAAGGAGTATTTTTCTTTTTGAAAAAAATAAAAATTAATTTTTCATATTTAAAAAAACATAAAAAAAAAAAATAATTTTTAAAATATATAAAATGAAAAATAAAATTCTTTAAAATTAAAAAAATTAAAAAAAATGAATTTTTAAAATATTTTAAAATATAAAAAATTCCAAAATCCAAAGTTATCTAAATCAAATCGGGCCATTTGGATAAAAAACTAGCTAGGGTATCAATTCAATGAATAGACAAAATGGTACAAACTGGTTAAGCCGGGCCAAAACGGTACAGACTAGTTGAATCAGGCTAAAAAACTAGTTGAATTAGCAATTGAACCGATTTTTATATTTTTTTTATTTTTAATAATTTATTTTCTTTGAACCGATTGTACCAATCGTTCTGGGAACCAATGTAACACCCTTAAAATTGATATATTATAAAGTAGTAATAAATTGAATAGTGTATTATTGATTTTCTGGTAAAATGAGAAAATAATATAAAGATGATAAAAGAGAAGATTGAGGAGTATTAAAGAAAATTGAATTGAGAAGTTTGTTATGGGATACTAAATTAAAGTAAGGATTAAATTGTAAAGGTGCCAAAAGTTGAGGTTCAAATACAATTATTCAAAAATTGAAGGATTGAAATATAAATATGAGAAAAATTGAAGGACCAAAAGTGAAAAATAACCCAATTTCTTATGACATGAAATTGGTCTGCAAAGACTAAATTGAATAAGTGGAAAAATATGAAGGACTAAATCGTAATTTTATAAAAAATGAGTAATGACTCAAGAGTGAAATTTTGAAGAAACATGAGAGGTAAAATGGTAATTACCCAAATTAGATAATTATATGATGAAATGATTAAGGAAGAAAAGTGTAAAATTATGATTGGTTGAATATTTTATTATTGTTATAAGATATTTTCATATTTTAATTAAAATATTAAAGATATATATGCATGGAAGTGCGAAGAAAATTCTCCACACTTTCCATGCACTCAATGTGACACCATTGTAAATAGGGGAGGAGTCCTCTTTTTCTTACAATTTGGTCCTTATCATGAAATCTCACTTTTTCTTACAAATTCTTTGATAATTTCTATAGCCACCCAAAAGGAGAAGTGAAGTAGAGATTTTAGAGAGTTAGAATACCATCTTGGAAGCAAGAAATTGGAGATGAAGAAAGTTGAGGAGAAAGTGAAGAGATTAAAGAGGCAAGATATGTACTTTAAGGATTTTACTTTATTTAATTTTAGTCTAAGTGTAGAAAATGTTAAATAGTTGAATTAATTATGAATGTGCAAATATTATGAATGAAATTATATTAGTACTTTGAAATAGTAGAAAAAGGACTAAGTTGTAAAGTAAACAGAATAAGTTATGTGGATTAGAATGTTGAAAAGAGAATATAAATGAAGTGTGTTGATATAGATGGTGTGATGAAATTTCCAAGTTAACTTGTATTTGTGAAAATGAGGACTAAATTGTAAAGTGTACGAAAGTTTATGATTTAAATAAAGTATTATGATAAAGAGTTTAGATGATGTGTTAGGTGTTAGAGGATAAATTACAAAGTGATATTAAAGTGAAATTATATTAAATGATGAATTTTCATGATGCTAAGGATTAAATTGTAAAGTTGTGAAATTTATAATTGAAATAAGAGAAGTTATGATAAAACTATATATTAATGATATGTGAGTTTTAGGGATTAAATTGAATAATAATCAAAAGTATAATAAATACATGCGATTAGATAAAAGTTAGTGCAAAAGAACCATGTGAAAGGAAATGTTTAAACTAAAATAGTCTTTGGATAGCAACAGTGACAACATTGACTCGACTTTGAAAATTCACCAAAAATTGTAAAACTTGAGTTAGAGGTTGAATCCAGTATAACATAAAGCTTAATGAGTCTAGTTTTTCATAGAAGAAATGGTGCAAGCAATGAAATTGTATATTGTGAGATATAATAATTTTTGTGAGGCAAGGTCAAAATAATTTTGGGTTCCCCTATTTTGGCTTTGAAAAATCATTATAAATTTTTTTTAAAAAAATTAGGTAATGAAATTTATATGACTAAAAACTTGATGAGTCTATTTTCAATGGAAATAAATTTAAATATAATACGAGTCTTTTTCTGAAAGATAATTAAATTTTAGTGAAAAAGAGTCAGAGTTGCCTAGTAGCAGAACAGGAGAAGATTTGAAGAAAAAATTATATTTATTGGCTTATGTATAAATTATGAAATTTTTATGGTAAAACTTTCATCAAGTCTAGTTTTTTTTTTTAAAAAAAATAAAGTGGAGCTTAATTTCGAATTCTGTAGGTCAAGATATAAATAATTTAGTAATTGTTATTCAAGATGATAATTTTGTTAAATGTGTAAATAGTGAAAGAATAATTAATGTAACATTTAAGCATACCATATTAAATGTCAAATATTTTTATATAAGTACATGCACATATAGGATGTGGAAAATAATAGAAGAGTTATTAACACCCCTAACCCGTATCCGTCGCTGGAATAGGGTTACAAAGTGTTACCAGAGTTTTTAGAACAATTACAATTATTTCAAGTCAATTCCTATTCATTTTCCGAGATTATTCATAACGTCCCTTAAATGGACCCTCGAGGCTCAAAATGAGCTTTAGAATTGAGCCGAGACTTAATTAGGAACTCTAAGAATTTTTCGTGAAATTTTAAAAATTTTCTAAGTTACAGGGCTCACACGCCTGTGTGGTCCAAGGGACACGCTTGGGCTACAGGCTGTGTTCGACCCCGTGTAATTCTCTGACTTGTGCCACATGGTCGGCCACACCCCCGTGTGCTAGGTCGTGTGGTTAATTTAGTTTTTTGAAATTAGGTGCAGGTTTCATACGGCTAAGGCACACGCCCATGTTTTGGGCCATGTAGCACACACGGCTGAGACACACTCCCGTGTCTCTACCTATATGCTCGATTCTGAGCATTCTGTTTCTCAAATTTAAGGTGCAGGGGACACACAACCTATCCACATGCCCATGTACCAAGCCGTATGTCACACACGGTCTAGACACACGCCCGTGTGGACAAAATAAAGTCATTTCTAGCTTCATTTTTCACCCAAAGTTTTACCAATGTCCTGCACTAAAACTCACATACATAATCCAACCAATTCTAGCATTCAAATTAAGTAAACTCTATCATTCAACATGGCATATCATTACAAGCATATATGTTTATAAACTTACCTTGGCTTAGTCCATATTTTTGACATAATTTGATCAACTACATAACATAACACATGTGTATTTATCATAATAACTTACTTTATGATACCAAAATAAACCATTACTAGCCATTCTAATGGCTAGGTTACAAACATCATTTTCAAGCCACTAATGGCCAAGTTGTCCTATACATGCCATTATATCAAAATGATTTTACTATATATACCCAAAATAAGCTAGTGGATAGTGTGATGATGCTCCAACTGATCTCCAACCTTCGCGAGCTTCCGAGCACTATAAAACAGGGAAAATAAAATCTAGTAAGCATTACATGCTTAGTAAGTTCGTATAATAGAAACTAAACTTACCAAATCCCATTTATTTAATCTAAGCATACAATAACTCGTTTTCCATCAACTTGGCAAAATTGCCTAAATACAAACATTCAATCAAACATGTTAGTCACATAATTCTCATATACATAAAATAATACAGATGAGCTCATCATGCAATATTCTTTCAAGCCATTATTCAATTCATCTCATGATTCTCTTAACATGCCAAGAGTTTTGTCCGGTGAATCATTGAAATTCTGATGGATATTCAGTTAGTACGCTCAAAGTGAAATAACCCGTCAATTGTAACACCCCTAACCTGTAACCGTCGCTGGCCTAGGGTTAAGAGGCATTACCGGACAATCGAAAAATTTTACGGACATTTCATAATATAAATGAACCAATAGGATCAAAGCGTCCCTTAAATAGGTCAACGAGACCTTAAACATGCTTTAGAATAGGACCGGGACTAAACCAAACTCATACGAAAATTTTTAGAAATTTAAAAAATTTTCAAAGTTACAGAGGTCACACGCCCGTGTGGGCAGGTCGTAGACACGCCCGTGTGTCTAAGCCGTGTCAAAATAGGGCATACATACTGACTTGTCCACACGGCCGTAGACACGTCCGTGTGCCTCACCCGTGGTCGCTATTGACTTGCACCACACGACCAGTCACACGCCCGTGTGTCTTACCCGTGGTCGAGTCTGACTTGTTTTGAATTTCAACAACGAGGGACACGGTCGAGCTACACGCCTGTGTGCTCAACCGTGTGGGCAATTATAGGCCATTTTCAAGGCCAAAATGCCACCCACACATTGGGTTATCCCTACAAGCAACATACCAATTCAATTCATGCCAAACAAATCAACTTTTCCAAGCATTTAAAAGCATCTCAAGCATACCAATTTAGGCAACATTTAACTCAACTTATTCACAAGCTTTTCCAAACATGATTCATTCACAAATTTACCATTTCAATATAATCTTCATTCATCAAATACATATACTCAAATTGCATCAATAAGCTGGCCATTCATATGACCATTTCATTTGCTATCAAGCTATACCAAAGCTTGCTTCATAGAACATAACTAGTCATTTATAACACAATCATATATCTAACCATATCTCATGGCCATGTACTTATATTAAACATTACCCCAAAACAACTAGCCTATACATGCCATATTAACTATATTCACATTCAAAAGTACCAAAATAGAGTTTGATAGTGTGGTGATGATCCTCGATGATTCCCGAGCCTTTCGTAGCTTTGACGATCTGTAAAACAGAGTAAACACACATAAAGTAAGCTTTCCAAAAGCTTAGTAAGCCATATACAAATAAACTTAACATAAAATGCACATAGCCACATTGACACAATAACATCAATGTTTCTCATTTGCAAATTTATCACATATCCTTTGGCTCATTTGTTTAGCCATTACTTACCCACATTCCATAGCTCAAAGTATCACTTTACTCATAGCTCATTCAAGCTTATATCACATATTATCTCATCAAATCTATACACATATTCACTTTAGTAAGCTCATTTGAACACTTACCTTTCCAACGTACCTGAATCATTTATACATTTCACATAGACATTCATTTCTTGGACTTGCCTGTTGAACCGTTCAGAATTTAATAGGATACTCAGAGTACTCGGATTAATCGTACAATGCCAACGTCCCAGACATGGTCTTACATGTACTCAGATATCGATGCCACTTTCCCAGACAGGGTCTTACACGAATCAAATACGATGCTAATGTCCCAGACATGGTCTTACACGTAAATCTCAAATCGGTGCCAACGTCCCAGACGTGGTCTTGCACGAAATCCTGAATCAACGCCAACGTCCCAAACGTGCTCTTACATGACCTCACATAACGGAAACCTATGTCATGACATATGTAATCCTATATATTCCTAGGTTCGTATTGGACTTCTCAGACTTTGTTATACCATCGATTCTTCTTCGGATTTCATAAACTCATCATCTCATATACATTCATCATGATAAAATTTCATATGAACATTCAAATATCAATGTAAATACATTTATTTATATATAGACTTACCTCAGATTCAGATAAACAGAAACGAACTCGGTTACTCAATTACTTTCGTTTTCCCACGATCTAAGTCCGTTTTCTTCGGTTCTTGATCTATACATATTCAAATTTAATCCATTTATTCACCAAACCATTCAATTCAATCCAAATACACATATTTAGGGTAATTTACAAATTAGCCCTCACATTTTCACATTTTGACATTTTAGTCCCTATTTTACAAAATCACAAAATACACAAATTCTCGATACACCCATGCTTAGCCGAATTCCCATGCAGTCCATACAAGTCCATACATTTCATTTATTTCACAATTTAGTCCCTCAAAATATTATTTTCTCAATTAAGTCCGAAATACTCAAAATCATCAAAACTCCAAAAACAAAACATATTTATCTAACACATATCTTTCATAATTCATCTTTAAACATCACAAAACTCATGTGTTCATCAATGGCACATTTCAAAATCATCATCAACTCACTAAATTAAGACATGGGTTTTGAAGAACACGAAGCAACTATTACAAAAACGTAAAAATTATCAAAAACCGAAACCAAAACATACCTTAATAATACACAACAATGGCCGAACCTAGCTTATGTTTTCTTCTTTTTCTTTCTCTTTAATTTTGACACACGGATGAGCATTTTTTCTCATTTTAATGTTTGTTTTATTATAACATTACTAACTTAGCTAATTACCATGTTAGCCTTTTTATTATCATTTAAAATCTACTATCATATGGCATTTTTGTCCATTCAAAATCCCTTTGGTTTAATAGCAACATAAGGACTCCATATTTATAAAGCCTTGACAAATAGGTATCTTTTCATAAAGCATGAAAATTTTACATCTTCCACAATTAAATCCTTTTATCAAATTAAGCACACAAACGGATAAATTAATTCTCTGAAATTTCACACATGCTAATTCATATACTATAAGCATGGAAAATAATATTTAAATATTTTTTTGACTCGGATTTATGGTCCCAAAACCACTATTCTGACTAAGGTCAAAACCAGACTGTTACATGAATTCTTATTCAAGAGTACCCATTAGGGCACTTAATCAAGAACACACTATCGAGTCACATATCGTATAACAGGATTACCAGTCCAGGCTAAATCCGAATTGTAACGTATACTTGAGAGGTATTATATCAGGATTACCCGTCCGAGCTAAATCCTTTCTATAATGAGGTCAATAGGATTACTCGTCCGAGCTAACAACAAATGTAGGACCTCATCCTATAAGGCAATCACATTTATCCATCGAAATTCAATATTCAAACGAAACTCAACCCTTTTCTAACATTTCCGAACATGTAATCCTTTCACACATTTATCATATTCACATAAATATAAATCTTATTGCATACAAACATAACACTCAATTTAACATATTTGCATGCTCGATTAAGTTACACAAACTTACCTCGACACTTGTTCTCGTTTAAAAATCTACTCATCCGAAACTTTTTCTTTTCCTTGATCTAACGTCGAATTTGTGTTGTCCGGATCTATATAAATGAATTTAATCATCAATTTATCACATTTCATACTTATTTGGACTCAATTTACATCCTAGGCAAAATTACCATTTTACCTCTAACTTTTCCATAAATTCCAATTTCAGGCTCGGAAAATAAAATTTAAGCAATTTACTCCCTATTCCAAGTATAACCAAAATTTCAATATAAAATTTACAGCACATATATTCTATACAATTCAGAATTTTTCTTCAATTTTTACAACTTTACATTTTAGTCCCTAAATCATGTTTTCATCAAAAATCACTTTGTAAAAGTTGTTTATCTATCAACAACCTTTCATTTTCTACCATAAATTTCAAATTTTTAGCATATTCATGCATGAACAAATTTCCATACTTTGATAACTTGTCAAATTAATCCCCCTAAATAGATAGATTAAGCTATCCCAGTTTAAAAAATATCAAAATTACTAAAAATGAGACAAGAAAACGTACCCAATTAAGCCAAGAAAGTTTCTTCTCTCTCTCCTAGGGTTTCCAAGTTTTATTTGGGGAAGATGATGAGAAAATAAGATGATATTTCTTTTATCATCTTTTAATTAATTAAATTAAATTAATTTCCAATTTTGTCCTTGCCCTTTTTCTAAATTTCCATGGATGAGTCACCAAGATATCTACATACTTTTCTTTAATGGTCTAATTACCATATAAGGACCTCAAGTTTTAAATTCCATAGTTATTTAATCATTATAGCTACTAGAATTCAACTTTTTCATTTTATGTGATTTAGTCCTTTCTCTAATTAAACACATAATCGATAAAATTTTCTTATCGTAATTTTCACATGAAATCTCTATCATAATATGGGCCATGCTATAAAATAAAAATAAATTTTATATTTGGCTCGGATTTGTGGCCCCGAAACCACTGTTCCGATTTCACTGAAATTGGGTTGTTACAAGTTATTACATTAGGAAATTGTTGCAAAGGATAGATTTATTAATACATAAAAGAAGCTCAAATGAATTATTGAAATACTAAGTGAGTGATTGCTATAAAATAAATTAAGAGAGTCCTAATTGATATATTGATTGGTAAAATAGAAATGGTAAAATATTTTTTTAAAGTGTGAATCCTCTAATGGACTTATTTATAAAACTTCAGTTATTGTGATAATTTTATGAACTTTGATATAAACGACATGTACATGAGATTCTTTAAGATAAAATCATATGTTTTAGAAATAAGTTAACGAGTAATGACTTTTGATAAAAAAAATTATTATATATTTGGTTAATTGTAATAATTATGAGAAGTTAAAGTGTAAGATGCAAATTGTCCTACAATGATTTTTTTTTTAAATTCAGAACATCGAACCATATTTTGGTATCGATACTAGGGACATAGTATCAATACTTTGACGAAGGTATCGATACTTCAAGTAGGGTATCGATACTTATAATTAAATGCTGAACATCGAAACTTAAACTTATATCAATACTAGGTAGGGGTATGATACTTGAGTCAAGGTACCAAAACCATAAAAAGGGTATCAATACTTGACTCCGTTGGAACTAGTTTTTTACTTTATAAAATATTTGAGACAAATTTTTATTTGTCCTTGAAGTTTAAAAAGTTTGCAAATAAGTCTTAAATGGTCTATAAGCTGTTGAAAGAGCTAACGAAAGCTCGATTAAAACTTGGAATGGAAACAAAAACCTTATATTTACTGTAGATTATTCTATTAACTTGACTAGAAAGAGTATTTGATCTATATTTCTCTAGAGTTGCTTCGATAATGAATGTAACATTCCGGTGCCCGGACCTGACGAATGGATTGGGTATAGGGGTGTTACAACCAATTGGTTAGATTAGTTCAAAATTGGTTCAATGGATTTTTTTTAGGTCGATTCAATCAGTCTGTACTAGTTTGCAGGTCAACCATTTTTTACCTGTCTCCAGACTGATACCTAACTAGTTTCCAATTTGACTAGTCGGTTCGATCCAGTTTAGATATCATTAAATTTTGGATTTTTTTTATATTTTTAAAATCATTTATATTTTTTAAATTTTAAATAGTATTTTATTTTTTTCATTATTTTTATTTTTTTTAAAAATAATTTTTTGAGTTTTTATGTTTTTTATTTATATTATAAAAAATGATTTTTAACAGTTTTAAAAAATTTTAAGTACTTTCAAAGGGTAGAGACCAAATTGACAATGTAAATGTTAATGGATAAAGAAAATATTTTACCTTTAATATTGTTAACTTTAATGGCAAAATTAGACGAAGGGACTAAGATTTTCAAATAAAAAAAGTATAAGGATTAAATTTTAAAATTTAAAAGAGTACAGGAACCTTTGACATATTTAAACCTTTATTATTTTTAGGGATCATACTATCAATTATTTAGAGGAATTTGTTATACGTCTAGAAATTTCTGTTTAAAATTTGTTTGGAACTTATAAAATTATATGGATAAGGATGGCGCCAAGTGTAGGTAGGGGCGTGGCCCCTCAAAATGGAAAATTATCATTTTAGCCTCTTTATGTTTTTAAGATTATAATTTAATTTAATGGTAAAATACACTTTAGTCCCCCAAAGATGAAAATTTTAGTTTAGTCTCTTTAAATTCTAAAATAATAAGCATATACAAAGATAAAATTGTACTTTGACTTCTTTAAAATTTTATAATTTAATTTTGACCTCCAAAGATAAATTTCTGACTTCGTCCCTATACATGAATATCTTTATTGATAGAATTTATAGTTTTTCCTTCATCTTTTCTCTCTCATTTGTAGTTACTGCTAACATATTTTTCATAACTAGCTTCTAACATATGCAATTATGCATTACATGTGATTTTATGCATTTAATATTTAATTAATTTTTAAATATTATGTTTTATTTGCAATAATTAGCCAAAAATAATCTTTCTTATTTGAATTTTTGGATATAGTTAAAATACATTAATTTATATTTCAAATATCATAATAGAAAATTACTATACCCCTACCTCAATTTGGACCCAATTGGACCCTCCATTGGGCCACCCAGGGCACATTGAGTGGCATAATTGGGTAGGGACCATCACTTTCTTATAGATACCCAAAGGAATCAATATTGTAGGGGACTCCTCTCAACTCTCGACCGTAATACACTAAACCCTCAACCAGTTCTGCATGAGTCCCTCTACCTTGGTAGCTCTTGGTTCTAAAATGGTTGAGTCGACCCTCCTTACACCACTATCCTCACCTCCCTCATTGATACCATGTATCAACAAGAATTTTCAAATAATAATTAATTAAAGTATTTTTAACATATTCAACATACAATGTAGTTTAATTTTATATAATTATTGCAAAGTAATATTCTTCAAAATAATAACTAATAAACATAATCAACTCCAATATTAATTGAGTGATATTTAAGATGTAAGTGATAATTGCAATTTAAATTATAATTATAATTAGCACAATTTTTTCCTATATTTTATGCTTAAAGATCTATTCAAGTAACAACTCTATTTTAAAATTAGCACAACTATTTTTTAATTAATAATTGTAAATTAAATTATAATTGTTTTAAAATGTGTAATTATCACAACTTCTATTTTATTCACAAATTTTAACTAATAATTTTAAATTAAATATTATAATTACTTTTAAATGTTAATCTAATAATATGATTGAAAATAAAGTGTATTGTAGTCAATTTAAAAGTTTTTCTAAACCCATACTTTTATATATGTTGAAAGCTTTTACTGTTCCAGGTTTTGTTCCAACGTGTTTTGGAACCTGCTGCCAACATTCAATGTCTCACTTGCTGTTTGAAGGTGTTGTTGAACGAGTTATTACTTCATTCAAAAGGTTGTATATTAACATCTTTGATTGTAACATCCCAAATTTTAGATTAATGAGAGTGCAAAATTATTTCAAAAATAAGGAAATAGCCGAGTGATGAATTGATAAATGGAAAAGCATGGAATTAAATTAAGGTCCTAATTTTGAATCTTTTTCCTTGCAAAATAATTAAAATTTGCAAAATCCCTTATTTTTTTAATGTGTGTATCGTCCATGCCCTATTAGACCTAGGTATAAATAGCATTTTTACCAAATCTGATCAGCCTTTAATAATAATTTTTCCACCCCAACCATCCCTCCCTTCTCCTCTTATCTCATCCTCTCTTCTCAATTTTTCTTTCTTTCTTCCTTGCTGCCGTCGCCCAAACCCTTGCACCACCATTTCTTTTTCTTTTATGTTTCCACAAGATCTTGCACCATCTTCTCCTCAATCTTGCTTCCATTTTCTCCTTAATTTTCCATCCCCAAATCTAAAATTGTGGATCTCCAGGAATGATTCTCATTGTTGTCAAGAAGAGCCATTGCTGTTCCTTTCACCTAGCTTGTGTAAGTTCTTGTTTTCTTTTAATTTCTTGATGAATCTTGTGAGTTAAAAAACCAAACTTCCATACCTAGAATTTGAGTGATTTTTAAAGTTTTAGAAGGTATTTTTCCATCCTTCCAAGTGTTTTTAAATGTGCTTTTAAATCAGCCCCAATTTAGTTGCCATTGGTGGTGGTGTGCACGTCTAATGGCTCAAGAAATGGGGTTGTTGTTTCTTTATTTTCTTCCATTTATTTCCAAAAAATTCTTGGGTTCTTGAACCCTTCCTAATAAGCCTTTAATCATGTATAATTAGGAAAAAAATCAATCTTGATCAATCGGTGACTCAGATCTGACAGTTCGGGAAGCATAAGTGTGGTTGATTATGGACTAGAGTGTAGTTTCAGTTTAGATGTTTGGGTAATTGTTAATTGATTAAATTAAATATTTTAGCCATGTATTAGTTACTTATTTTTCAGTATTTAAATGTGTTAGGTTTCGACTTAAATGTCCTGAATCAACAGTGAAGCCTAAAGACGTTCACGCGTACGGTTCACATCTAATCAGTGTAAAAAACCTAACTAGTTCGGATCTGAAAAATATTTATAATTGTAATGGTTAGATTGAACCCATAAGTGGGTCTTTGGGGGCTATTTAAGAGTCATATTGATTGAGTTTAATACTGATTTTTAATTTAGGTTAATTTTAAAGCTTATTAGAGAAATCACAAGATTTATAAGTGTGCTGCGGAAAAGCGTAAAGTAAGGTGTGAGTCCTAACTCAAAAACTTGAACGTTAATAATGATTTTAATAATATAATTTATGATTTAGCTTGCTGATCGATCTTGGTTAAATGGATAAGTAATTAAAATTGCAAGTGGTTGAACCAGGTACGTTTTGAGCCCTAACTATTTGGCATGTTAGCAAAGTTGCTAGTTTGACTAAATGATTGCATGATTGATATTGTTGTGAATGGTTAGTTAATTTAATGTATGATTGGTTGTATGGATAGAATGATTCTGAATGAAGATATGGCTTATGCATGGTATATTCGTATGGGTAATTTTCTATGAAATGTTGAAAGATTGCTATATATGTACATAGAAAGTCTTGTAAGAATACATGAAATTGTGATTTGTTAAATGATATCACCTTAATGGTAAATCGAAAGTGGGATCCATGATCCTACTCACTGGAAGTATTTGATAATTCGAGATCATGTTGAACATTGCTAATAAATTGTGAAAGTATTGAATTATGACTATGTATGAGATTGTAGGACATATTGCATGTGCATTAGGGTGGGTTATTATTGTGGTGGACGGAGGAGTTTCGTGGAGATTCAACAACATATTAAGTTTGCATTTATTCGTAGTGAGTGCACTGCACCAGAGATTCGAGGAGATTTGGCGGTTTTATAGCATTTATTCATTATATGGAAGATTTTCTGCAATTATATTCATTTGGTGGTTTTACCACATCGAGCTTTGCTCATATTCGCTGGAATTTGGAGTGTGTAGCGGATGGTTGGGGTAGGAAATTCAATTTGCATTATAATATGATCATGACTCATTACATTTTCATTAATATTGTTTGATTGTGATTTATGGTTCTACGTATGAATGCTTAAATGTATGCTAAATGCCTTGTTGGTTAGACTTACACTGAGCTAGTTAGCTCACACCATTACTTCAAACTACACAAGTAATGAACGAAATTAGGATCGGACTTGGCATGCGAACATATGACAGACTTCGGGCTCAATTTCAAACTATTATTTTTATTTTCGTTTTATTTAAAATGATTTGAACTGTGGTATGGGATTGTTTCTGTTCTGGGGATTTTTCATGCATGCATAGCTTCACACATGGGAATGATTTATTATTACATACTGAAATTGGATTAAGCATGTTTCTTGGCTTAATTAATAATTGAGTTTTTAACTGGGTTTTCCGCTGCAATCAAGATAATCAAAGTTATTTTTCAAAAGCAACGATGTGTAAAGAGTTTTTCTAAAAACCAAGGCAGTGCTATGAACCTAACTTAATAAAGATTGGATTTTTAATAATTAACGTTTTTTTCTCAAAATAACAAAGGTAACCGCAATTTTATTAAAAAAGAGAGTGCATTTAAGGTTTTCAACCATCGATAGGGTAAAATTGTAGTTTAGGTGTCCCATGTGACTTTCACGATCCGACCATAACGTCTAGGTCAGGTTTGGGAGGTTACATTTAGTGGTATCAGAGCCTAGGTTCAAAACCTTAGGTTGAATTTTTAATCTTTTCAAAATGAGTTTGCATGCATGCATAAATGAAAAGGGAATTTTTGGGAAAAACAAACCAAAGTATTTTGAAAAGTATTTTGCAGAAAATGACGAAGTCTGAAAATTTGACGCCATGCCTATAGAAATAGTAATGAAAATTTAGTATGATAGTAGAGACTACTGTATAAAATTTGTAATTATTATTTTTTAATTGAGAGTGCGCTAAAAGATTTAACAAAGTATTAAAAATATTCTTACTTATTGTAGATCTATAAAATACCGAAATGAAAACACTCGTGGAATGATAACTCATGGTAGGAGGGGCCATAGGGGACAACCTCTGAGGGCTCCAGTTTAGTCGGTTGTGTCTCAAGAACAGTACATAATAATGAACAGAATGAGGCTATTAGTGAACCCACTGCTGAGGGTGGGAATATGGATAATCAGGATATTTACGATGAGTATGATCTTGTAACACGAGCTTTGTTAAGGGATTTAAATCGGGTTGTTGGGGCTCCGATGAGTGGTGTTAGTCGTGGGATGATTGCTGAGAGGCTCTGCTCTATTGGGGCAAAATTGTTCAGGGTTATTGCTGGAGCTACTCCTATTGTGGCCGAGTACTGAAAGGAGACCATTGAACGTGTTTTGGAAATTTAGACTGCACTCCTAAGCAGAAACTTAAGGGTGTTGTATCTTTATTGATGGATGAGGCCTACGGGTGTTGGTAATCAGTGGTTAGGGGTACACTACTAGAGCGTATGATTGGGCTTACTTTCAGAAGGCCTTCCGGGGTAAGTTTGTGGATCCTCGTTAGGTGGAGGCCCGACGATTGGAATTTATTGAGTTGAAACAAGGTGATAGGACTGTTTTTGAGTATGAGGTGAAATTTCTGAGGTTGAGCTGCTATGCACCTAGTATGGTAGCGTCTGGACAAGAGAAGAGTTTTCATTTTTAGGAGGGCCTAAGGTATGACCTTAAGTTTCAAGTAGCTCCGTGTCAGGAGTGTGTGTTTGAGGTTTTGGTTGAGAAGACCAAAATTATTGAGGAGATCAAGTGCGTGGAGTGCGAGAAAAAGGGAAAATAAAAGGATCAACCCAAAAGAGAGGTGGGCTCTATTGGGCCAAACATACATCCTGTTAAGCGAGCCAAAGAGGCTAGGTGCCCACAAAATAGGGAGGTAGTGGGCCCTAGAGAAAGGCAAAATCAGGTATGTTAGTATTGTCAAAGGTGTCATCTGGGCAAATGTTGGAGAAAAATGGGTGCTTGTTTGGTTTGTGGCTCGATAAGATTAAAGATTGTCCTTGTCTATATGATCAAGTATAAGCTTCGGCTCAGAATCAGGGCCCTGCTAAGGGTCAAAATTAAAGGCGTAATCAGGGTGCTTAGAGGAGTCATAATCAAAATAGAAATGAGACTCGTAATCAGGGACAGAGAGCACTAGTTAAGGGTGTGAATAGGGCTGAAGCTAGGTAACCTACCTTTGTATATGTAGCTAGACGCTGAGAGGATAAAGATGTGGTTGACTAGGTGTCTTTACTATCTATTCGATGCCTTATTTTGCATTGATTGATATAGGATCTATTCATTCTTATATTGCTTGTAATGTGGCTTTAAAATTAGGAATTGGGGTATAGAAAACTGAAAACACTGTTACTATAGCCAGTCCTTTAAGATCATCTATGCTTGTGAATAAATTTTATAAAAGATGCCCTTTAGAAATTTAAGGAGAGATTTTTCCTGCCGACTTAATAGAATTGCCTTTTAATGAGTTTGATTTAATTCTGGGGATAGACTGGTTGGTTGAGCACCAAGTTCATTTGGATTGTACACTGAAGGGGGTAACTTTAGTAACGAAAACTAGAAAGGAAATTATTGTTGTTGGAGAACGTTGAAATTATTTATCCAATGTGATCTTTTCCATGGTAGTAAAAAAGATGGTGAGTAAGGGGTACAAAACGTTTCTGGCTTATGTTTGAGATGCAAGCGCTGTTGATCCTTCTGTTGATGGCATTTGTACAATAAGAAATTTTTTTATGTGTTTCTTAAGGAACTGCCAGGGTTGGCTCCGGATCGAGAAGTACAATTTTGTATTGAATTGTTGATAGGAACGACACCGGTGTCCATTGCTCCCTACCGCTTATCACCTAAAGAGCTTATGGAGTTGAAGGTTCAGTTACAGGAATTGTTGGATAGGGGTTTCATTTGGCCTAGTGTTTTGCCATGGGGCACACTGGTTCCAGATGTACCAATGTCCAAAGTAGAAATCTTGCACAAAAGATATGAAAAGCGGTATTCGCAAGTATACGGGTCAGGTTGTAATATAGTTACAATAGAGTAGGTAAGTACTCTAAGAATTGTACCCAAGGGAGACGAGCACTAAATTAATTCTAATCTAAACATAAATAGATCTAATTAGTACTTTAATTGAATTATAGTATGAAGAATTAAAAGAAAGGTTTTTGATAACAATAATAAAAATAATAAGAAAGGAAATAAAAGTAAAGTAAATAAATGCAAAACAAGAAATCAAATAATTGAATATGTATCAGATTTGGGCATGAGTGATTAGCTTGCTTTGGTAGTCATAATCAACTTTCATCTCAAGTTTTCTTGTTCACTCAACTAGTTAATACCTCAACAGGATCTTCCGATCTTCAACTGAAGTATTGAGTCGGTAAGAACTACTTATCTCTTGACCTCACAGTCCAGATCGATTTAGGGTTAAGTTGTTCACGGTTAGACCATACCAAATCTGGATTAATTCCAACCTTAATGACTTCTTAGGGTTGTCAGGTCTAGGGTTTTAGGTTTTTCCCCTCCTGAACAGTTGATCAGATAAGAAACCCCTACAAAACAGTTAATTAATCATACCTCCACTCGCTAATCCCCCACATGAAGATTAGTTCCTCATGGATCTAATAAACAATATAAAATTGATAAAAAGAATAAATGTAAAGAACAATTCAAGAGAATAATGTTTAGAAGAAGCCTGATTTGTATTTAGAATTAAGCGTCGAATCCTCATAGAGTTTGATTGTACTTTCACAAATCCAATCTCTCTACAAAAGTAAATAATAAGAACTGAAATAAAAATTTAAAACCTAAAAAAAGAGAAAAACTAAAGCCTAGATCGAAAAAAAAAATTATACAATATGATAATTGTGTCTAGCATGTGTTAAATGAGCATATTTATAGACTTTAGGGTGACTATCATCCTCAACCATAGGTTAACTGCCTTCCTTGTGCTTAACATTTGATTCTGCAAACCAAAACACCTCTGGCTCGTAATTATTTTTCTAAAAAGAGGTGATGTCGCGACATATCAGATCCTGTGTCACGACATCGAGGGAAGTGATCGTTGTTTTTGCGATGTCAAAGTCTTAAAATTTATAAAAAGAATGATCAAACCTAGAAACTAACTATGACAACAATTTGAGGCAAGCGCACTTATCGAACAGTAGTATAGTTAAGGCAAGACCGGATTGTCGAACCCAAAGGAACCAAAAGTACTAATACTAACTCTCTTTTTATTATCTAGCCTAAGAATTAAGGGAATTGTTTATCTAATCTAAAATTAATTAACTACTAAACTAAAGACTCTAAGACAAAGAAGAATGAAATTGGAGAATAACTTTTAGGAAAAACCAATTGATTTAGACGACACCCAAGGAAGAATCCACCTAGACTTCACTTGTTATCTAATTCTGAACCAGACGATTTATTCATTTGACTTGATCCGTAAGATTCCCTAAGTTATATTAATCCCTCTCTCGAGGTGACTAACGTCTAACCTTAGGTTGATTAATTGAAATCTCTTTCTAATTAAAACTCCTAAAATTGCATTAACTCGATCTATGGACTCCCATATTAGGTTTCACCCTAATCCGACAAAATCTCGTCATCCTATCTCTAGGCGTGCGATCAACTCCGCTTAATTATGCTAGATCTACTCTTGGGTAGGGACTTTTGCTCCTCCACCTAAGCACATCATACTTGAATTAATATCCCGGAAATATTAACACAAGAATTAAGAGCACATAATTAAGAACAAGTCAATATTTATCATATAGTTCAGTAAACGATAACAAGATTCATCTTAGGTTTCATCCCCCTCAGGTATTTGAGGGTTTAGTTCATAACAATAAAAGAAAACATATCAGAAGAAAAGATAAACAAAACATAAGAAATCCCTACAACCCCCTGAAAGAATTGAAGGAGAGATCCTCCGTCTTGAGTATAACTCCGGCTTCTTGAGATGGATCAACTGGCTATCTTCGAGTAAATCCCCACAAATCTGCCTTCTTTGGCATGGCTGGATGCCCCTTGACTAAAGCCTTGGGTTTTTTTTTTCTTTTTAGATCATACTTAGGGTGTTTATATAGGCTTCTGAATATGTTTCTTTACCCCTAAGTATCCTAATCCGAGTGAAACTCTTCTTTCTCACGACAGTGACACACCCATGGCACACGCTCGTGTAAGTCGTGGCCAGGCCGTGTTCGAAGCTATTGAATGAAGCACGGTTGTGTGGTCTTGGGCCCAGGCCGTGTGGATTTCGTGATATGGCCCATTTACTCTGTTTTGGGCCCGTGTTCCATTATTTTCATCATCTGGTGCTCTTCTGAGTATAAAACATGAAAACAAAGGATTAAGAGCACCAAATTACATAATTCAAGGCTTAAATAATCCAAAAGCATGCTAAATGTGGGCTTAAAATATGTTACTTTTACGGTTTATCAAATACCTCCACACTTAAGCTTTTGCTTGTCCTCAAGCAAAGTTCTCAACTCACAATTAAAATGAACTTCCTTGATTCATAATATTCATCAATAATGTTTCATCATAATTCAAAGATAATTCATACATAGATAATTTAACTCAGAGGGTCCTAAAGATTCAAACAATCTAAGTCATACATTTATATCCCGAAAACGTTAGGTGTTTCCCCTTAACTAATTAATTACCTCTGATTCAAAATCGACAAGAGTTGACATCCTCACTAAAGATTCACTCAAATCACTCAAAGTGTTTAAGGTTCAAAATTAAGCACTCAAAAGTCGAACATGAAGAGTTAATCCCATAGGCTTGCATGAAAATCAAATCTCCACCACTATAATATGAGATGATACACAAATCAAAAGGTCTTTAACAGGGTTGTAACGGGGCTTGGGTTAAAGATGTGGATAAAGGCTGAATGAACGGGTTAGAATCGAGATTGACTTGACAAATCACCTAACTAGAGATATCGAACAGATAATAATTACATAAATAATATTCTGATATGAGCTTCTTCTTCAATAATTTGGAATTTTTAACCAATAGCAAATATTCTTCGATTTTTTTTAAAAAACAAGTCAATTATTTAATAAAGGATAAATTCAACTACTGAAATAAAATAATTAGGCAACCGATCAAATTAAATCTCGACAGAAAGGGTAGTCAAGGAATGGTGATAACAAATACAAAAGGTTTTGAGTTAATATTAGTGGGCGAGTCAATAAAAAGGGTTGTTAGGATAAAACGGGGTTCACTAGGGGTTAATTGTGAAGGTAGGCTTTTAGTGGAGTAAGTGGGTTAAAACCTAGGTGCCTTTATCATCTCTGTATATCAAATCAAAGGTGTGGTCTCGACAAGTATAATCAATGCAAGTTCTAGAATAACAAATCAATGTTGACACACTCATAATAAAAAGTGAGCACGAAAAAGAATATATGCTCTATAAGGCTCAAAATCCCACAAAAATTCTGGGTATTTGATATCAATCTTGTAAATTTCAAACTTCAAGGTAACATTCAGATTTAGGTAGACAACCTAGAAAAAATTTTTAATTTCTGAAAAATAGACTTATCATGCTTGATTCTCTAGTATCCTTCAAATTTAATCATCAATGCACAATTATCAATGACTTAATCCAAAACACATCAATAAAAATCATAAATCAAAGGAAATTTCATTTTAATCATAATATGATAAACTTACTTTAAGACAAGATATCATTCAGGGATTTGAGAATAATGCAGAAAGTTAGGCACTTTCTTGAAATAAATATTCACCCCCCACACTTAAGATGTACATTGCCATAAATGTACAAAGATGTATATGAATTTTAAGAGAAAGGGAGATGTGAAACTTCCTGAATTTGGATAGTTTCCTTGAGTTGGGAGTCCCGAGGTGTGGTGGCTGCTACCGAGCTCTGCGCTAGATGAAGAAACTGGGAAGCTCGTAGAGAATTAGCCAGGAAATAATAATAATAATAATTCAAAATATACTAAATATATATTTAAAGACAAGAAAGATAAAGAGAAATAAAATATAAAGTAAAATAAAATTAAAATAAAAGATGAATGGACCGAAGAGTCCTTATTGTTAGATGGTTCGCGAGGTGGGTGTGACTTCTAAGGCTGTAGTGAGGTAGTGGTCGTGGTTCCGGTATGATTCCCTAGTAGCCTTTAGAACCTAAATCAAAGAAACTAAGATAAAATAAACTAATTTAAGCATAAGATAGTTCAAGAGAAGGAAAATAAAGGAGAAGAGTAAAGAAGAAGAAGAATTAAATGGCCTCAAAGATCCTTGGCTTGTCGTTTGGATGAAGCGGCCGGCATGAACTTATGTAGATCGGTCTCCCACAGGGAGACTGTGCTTGAATCCTTCCGCTTCTTCAACATAGGTATTGTGAGATCAAGGGTTAGAAAAATAATGTGGAAGGGGGAAGATCTGAAAAAGAAAAGGGAAAGAAAATGGTATGGAAGGAGGGATATGGGGAGTAGGTTAGAAGAGGGGGTGGTTTAAATAGGATATTGAGGTATGGTATGTCCTATGCCCGTGTACCCTGGGCGTGTCAATTCACACGGCCATGTCGCATGACCGTGTTGTGTTTTGTTCGTTTCTCTCACGCCCATGGGTGGGGTGCCACTCCCGTGTGTGATCTAATAGTGTCGGCCACGGCTGCATCACATGGCTGTGGCATGGTGGTTGGAGTCCGTGACTCGAAGGTATGATTCGGTGCCATGTCAGTACGGAGATTCAGTGCATCCACATGGCCACAGCCATGACTGTGTGGCTTGAATTTCTGTACTTTTGGTTAGTTTATAGTTAGGTGCTAAAAAGAAAGAATAAAATAAAATAGATAAGATAAATAAAAATGTAGAAGTTAATGGGGTTAGTACTCGGGTTGCCTTCCGAGAAGCACTTGTTTATAGTCTTAAGCTAGACTCACCCTGTTTTCATTTCTAAAAGAAGGTTAACGGAGTTAAAGCTCCTCTCTCAATTCCTTGAAATCTTCACCATTATAAAGTTTCAGTCGATGGCCATTTACCTTGAATGTTCCTTGAGTTGGATGGGTTACCTTGACTGTGCCGTAAGGAAAAATAGTTTTGACCACGAATGGGCCTGACCACCTTGATTTTAGCTTTCCAGGAAATAGCTTAAGTCTTGAATTGTACAGCAGGACCAAGTCTCCTACTTCGAATTGTTTTGATTGTTTTAATCGAGCATCATGGCGTCGTTTTGTTGCCTCCTTATATAGTCGTGAGTTCTTGTAGGCCTCAGCTCGCCATTCATCTAATTCGTTCAACTCATCATCTTCTTCTCATCTGTGGTTTTAAGGTCGTAATTCAAGAATTTTATAACCCAATATGCTTTGTGCTCTAACTCAAATGGTAGATGACAACTTTTTCCGTACACAAGTTTGTACGGGGATGTTCCTAAAGGGGTTTTAAATGCTGTTTTATAGGCCCATAAAGCATCATCTACTTTTACTGCCCAATATTTCTTGTTTGATTCAACTGTTTTCTCTAAGATTGACTTAAGCTCTCGATTTGCCACTTCCACTTGGCCACTGGTTTGAGGATGATAAGGGGTAGCTGTTTTGTGGCGTACTCCATATTTTCTTAAGACTTTATTAAATTGAGTGTTGCACAAGTGAGTACCCCTATCACTGATGATCGCTCTGGGTGTTCCAAAACGAGAGAAAAGTTTCTTAAGAAACTTTACTACAGCTCTAGCATCGTTAGTAGGTAAACCTTGGGCTTCCACGAATTTTGACATGTAATCTGCTGCTACTAAGATGTATTTATTTCTGAATGAACTAGGGAATGGACCCATAAAGTCAATACCCCATACATCGAATATCTCACATGATAACATATATGTTTGAGGCATTTCATCGCATTTAGAAATATTACCTGTCCTTTGGCATTTATCACACGAAGCGACATACCTGTTGGCGTCTTCCAACAGAGTTGGCCAATAAAATCCTGACTCGAGCGTTTTGTGTGCTATCTTAATTTCGTTGTAATGTCCTCCTGAAGGTCCTGAATGACAATGTTCAAGGATTTTACTTGCTTCCGCCTTTGTAACGCATCTCTGAATTACTTGATCTGCACATATGCGGAAAAGAAAGGGATCCTCCCAAAAATAGCTTTTTGCATCAGCAAAGAATCGCTTCTTTTGATGATGTGTTAACCTTTTAGGTAAGATGTTAATGGCTAAATAATTCGCAATATCTGCAAACCACGATACCTCGGAGTTGGTTATAGAAAAGAGTTGTTCCTCGGGGAACGAGTCGTTTATCTCACTTTTGTCGAGCTCTTCGATATGTGGGTTCTCAAGCCTAGAGAGGTAATCTGCTGCAAGATTTTTAGCTCCTTTCTTATCTTGTATTTCCAAATCAAATTCCTGTAAGAGTAAGATCCATCGTACCAGTCGAGGTTTTGCATAAGATTTAGTTAAGAGATAACGAAGAGCCGAATGGTCAGTGTAAACGACAACTTTAGATAATATCAAATACTGTCTAAATTTGTCAAATGCAAAAACTACAGCTAGAAATTTTTTCTCTGTGGTGGTGTAGTTTTCTTGTGCGGGCGTCAATGTTCTACTAGCATAATAAATTGGCTGAAAATGCTTGTCTCTTCGTTGTCCCAAAACTGCACCTACTGCAAAATCACTCACATCACACATTAGTTCAAAGGGTAAATTCCAATCAGGTGCAATTATAATCGGAGCATTTATTAGTTTATCTTTAAGGATATTAAATGCATCTAAACATTCCTGATCAAAATTGAAAGAGACATCTTTTTCTAGTAATTTTGTTAAAAGCTTAGCTATTTTAGAGAAATCTTTAATGAATCTTCTGTAAAATCCAGCATGTCTTAAAAAACTTCTAATAGCCTTAATTGAACTAGGAGGAGCTAATTTTTCTATGGTTTCAATCTTTGCTTTATCTACCTTGATCCCCTTACTAGAAATCTTATGTCCTAACACAACCCCCTCTCTAACCATAAAGTGACATTTTTCCCAATTCAAGACAAGATTCGTTTCCTTACATCTTATTAGAACTTGTTCTAAATTTTTAAGGCAAAGGTGGAAAGAATTACCAAATACCGAGAAGTCTTCCATAAATACCTCCATAATGTCTTCCACAAGTTCATCAAAGATGGCTAGCATGCAGCGCTGAAAAGTAGCAGGAGCATTACATAATCCAAAAGGCATTCTACGATAAGCAAACGTACCGTATGGACATGTAAATGTTGTCTTTTCTTGATCCTCAGGAGCTATTGGGATTTGGAAATAGCCGGAGAGTCCGTCCAAGAAGTAGTAGTACATATGCCCAGATAATCTTTCTAACATCTGATCAATAAAAGGAAAAGGGAAGTGATCTTTTCTGGTGGCGTTGTTCAACTTCCTATAGTCAATACAGACTCTCCAACCTGTGACTGTTCTTGTAGGAATTAATTCATTCTTTTCGTTTGCTACAACATTCATGCCTCCTTTCTTTGGAACTACATGCACAGGACTTACCCAAGTACTATCAGAAATAGGATAAATTATCCCTGCATCTAGAAGTTTAATTAGCTCAGCTTTGACAACTTCTTTCATATTGGGGTTCAAATGTCTCTGAGGTTGCACACACGGTTTATACTCATCTTCCATTAAAATTTTATGGGTGCAGAATGATGGGCTTATTCATTTAATGTCAGACATTTTCCATGCCATAGCTCTTTTATGTTTCCTTAGTAACTTAGCAAATCTTCTTTCTCCTTGGGTCCTAGTTCTGAAGAGATGATTACTGGTAGCGTAGAATTATCCCCTAGGAATGCGTATTCTAAATGTTTTGGCAATTGTTTTAATTCTAATTTAGGCAGTTTATTAACAGAGGATTCTTGTTTTTGTTCGTCATTGATTTCAATATCCTCTATTTTCATCTGTCTAACGGATGATGTATTAGGATTTAACTCATCGATATCATCATCTATCTCCTCTCCTTGTGAAAGACACAGTTCCATCGTGTCATCGTGTATGATTTCCTGCAAAGACTCTTGAAAAATATGATCAGTGGCATCAACAAAGTAACAAGAATCATCTTGTTCTCTAGAGTATCGCATGGCATCATAAATTTGGAAAACAATTTCCTCATCGTCTACCCTTAGTGCAAGTTTACCATCACCAACATCAATGATAGCTCTAGCAGTAGCTAGAAAGGGTCGTCCCAAAATTAAAGGTACCTCTACATCCTCATTCATGTCAAGAATAACGAAATCAACAGGAAATATAAATTGCTTTACTTTTACAAGAACATCTTCAATAATTCCCCTAGGATACTTAACAGATCTGTCAGCTAACTGAATACTCATCCTAGTAGGTTTTGGTTCCCCGAGACCAAGTTGCTTAAACATTCTATAAGGCATTAGATTAATACTGGCACCTAAATTAGCTAGTGCTTTCTCTATGTTCAAACTACCATTTAAACAAGGGATAGTGAAACTTCCTGGATCTTTAAATTTGGTTGGCAGCTTGTTTTGGATGATAGCTAAGCATTCTTCAGTAAGTTCCATTGTTGAAATTTCCTCGAACTTCCTCTTATTTGTTAGAAGCTCCTTTAAAAATTTTGCATATGTAGGCATCTGTGAAATAGCTTCAACAAAAGGTAAGTTAATATGTAGTTGTTTGAAAAGTTCAAGAAATTTACCATATTGTGCGTCTAAGCGGTCTTTATTCAACTTCACTGAATATGGGATCGATGGTTTAATTTCCTCATGGGTCGGGGTTGCCTTTGCCTTATCGGTTTCATGTGGAATCTTTTTCCTCGTTTCGACTAACTCCCTTTCACCTCTTAGCGTCATTGCCTTTACCTGCTCTTTTTCTCTGGGTAAGCTTTCTAATTGTATTTCAAAAACTATCTTAGTAAGTTGCCCAATTTGATCCTTGAGCTCCTGTGTCGATGCCTCAAGTTGATTTTTAAAGGTTGTCTCGATATTCTGGAAACGCATTTCTGTAGCTGCCATGAATTTTGTCAGCATCTCCTTGAGCTTTGGCTTCTTTTCCTGTGGGTAGGGCTGTTGTTGGAAATTTTGGGATGGTTGTTGTCTTTGATTTCCTTGACCACCCCATGAGAAATTGGGGTGGTTCTTCCAACTTGGATTATAAGTATTACTATAAGGGTTATTGTTAGATCAGAAATTATTACCAATATAGTTCATTTGTTCGCTCTCCATGCCTTGTCCGTAAGGTGGGTACTCAAGATTTGCCACTCTTTCACTTGCATCACACTGCATAACTGGGTGTGCCTGTGAAGAACCATATACACCATCAAATTTTTTATGTAACAACTCTACCTAATTTGATAGCGCGGTTACTGCGTCGAGGTTGAAAACTCCGACTGCTTTGGCTGGCCTTGTCCTTGTAACTTCCCACTGATTGTTATTTAATGACATCTTCTCTATAAACTTGTAGGCCGCTTCAGGAGTTTTGTTGTTCAGGGTTTTGCCGGCGGCTGAATCGATTAGTTGCCGTGTTGAAGGGTTCACACCATTGTAAAAAGTTTGGACATGTAGCCACAAAGGTAATCTGTGGTGTGGGCACCTCCTCAACAAATCTTTGTATCTCTCCCATGCATCGTAAAGTGTCTCTAAATCCATCTGCACAAAAGAAGAGATATCATTCCTCAACTTGGCCGTTTTGGCCGGCGAAAAATATTTTAATAAGAATTTTTCGGTCATTTGATCCCATGTAGTGATTGACCCTCGTGGAAGGGAATGCAACGGCTGTTTGGCTTTATTTCATAAAGAAAAGGGAAATAACTGAAGACGGATGGCATCATCAGAAACACCATTTATTTTGAAGGTATCACAGAATTCTAGAAAATTTGCTAAGTGTGTGTTAGGATCCTCATCCTGCAAACCATCAAACTGAACAAATTGTTGTATCATCTGTATAGTGTTAGGTTTCAGTTCAAAATTATTTGCAGCAATAGTAGGCCTAACAATACTTGACTCAGTTCCTGTTAAACTAGGTTTAGCATAATCATACATAGTTCAAGGAGCATGATGTTCGGCCATCTCTAGAGGTGGCGAATTATTTTCAGCCATCTCTTCTGTAGTATTTATTTCGGCTTCTTGCTCTTCTTCTATGTAGTTTAAGCTTCGCCTTATTTCTCTGCGATTTCTGCGAACGATACCTTCAATATCACTGTCGTAAAGTAGAGGTCCTGTCGGGTTCCTTCTAGTCATAAACTAGAGGTACCTAAAAGGAACAAAAAGGAAGAAAATTTAGAAAAGTTAAAAATAAAAGTAAATAAAATAAATATGGCTAAAGTAATAAAAATTAAGCTTTCTTAATATTTCAGTTCCCCAGCAACGGCGCCAAAAACTTGATCATTGTTTTTGCGATGTCAAAGTCTTAAAATTTATAAAAAAGAATGATCAAACCTAGAAACTAACTATGACAACGATTTGAGGCAAGCGCACCTATCAAGCAGTAGTATAGTTAAGGCAAGATTGGATTGTCGAACCCAAAGGAACCAAAAGTACTAATACTAACTCTCTTTTTATTATCTAGCCTAAGAATTAAGGGAATTGTTTATCTAATCTAAAATTAATTAACTACTAAACTAAAGACTCTAAGACAAAGAAGAATGAATTTGGAGAATAACTTTTAGGAAAAACCAATTGATTAAGACGACACCCAAGGAAGAATCCACCTAGACTTCACTTGTTATCTAATTCTGAACCAGACGATTTATTCATTTGACTTGATCTGTAAGATTCCCTAAGTTATATTAATCCCTCTCTCGAGGCGACTAACGTCTAACCCTAGGTTGATTAATTGAAATCTCATTCTAATTAAAACCCCTAGAATTGCATTAACTCGATCTATGGACTCCCATATTAGGTTTCACCCTAATTCGGCAAAATCTCGTCACCCTATCTCTAGGCGTGCGATCAACTCCGCTTAATTATGCTAGATCTACTCTTGGGAAGGAAATGTTTCTCCTCCACCTAAGCACATCATACTTGAATTAATAACCCGAAAATATTAACACAAGAATTAAGAACACATAATTAAGAACAAGTCAAATATTTATCATATAGTTCAGCAAACGATAACAAGATTCATCTTAGGTTTCATCCCCCTCAGGTATCTGAGGGTTTAGTTCATAACAATAAAAGAAATCCCTAAAACCCATTGAAGGAATTGAAGGAGAGATCCTCCGTCTTGAGTATAACTCTGGCTTCTTGAGATGGATCAACTGGCTATCTTTGAGTAAATCCCCACAAATCTGCCTTCTTTGGCCTGGCTAGACGCCCCCTGACTAAAGCCTTGGGTTTTTTTTCTTTTTAGGTCATACTTAGGGTGTTTATATAGGCTTCTGAATATGTTTCTCTACCCCTAAGTATCTTAATCTGAGTGAAACTCTTCTTTCTCACGGCAAGGACACGCCCATGGCACACGCCCGTGTAAGTCGTGGCCAGGCCGTGTTCGAAGCTTTTAAATGAGGCATGGCCGTGTGGTCTTGGGCCCAGGCCGTGTGGATTTCGTGATATGGCCCATTTACTCTGTTTTGGGCCCGTTTTTTGTTCTTTTCATCATCCGGTGCTCTTTTGAGTATAAAACATGAAAACAAAAGATTAAGAGAACCAAATTACATAATTCAAGGCTTAAATCATCCAAAAGCATGCTAAATGTGGGCTTAAAATATGTTACTTTTACGGTTTATCAGGAAGTATGCTCAATTTCAGGGTGTCTTTAAGGGTATGTCGCAACATCCTCTTGCTGTGTTGCGACATTGAAGATAGTCTTGGAATTCTTCTATTCTGCTTCCTATGTTGTGATATCTAATGCTTCATGTTGCAACATAGTGACCAATATCAATTTAGCGCGCCTTCTAATGGTCTCCTACACACTCACAAAATATATTAGCTCACCCTTAGGTCTCATTCGACCCTTAAGAGCAATAAAAGACTCAAATTACACACTTTATTGAATTGAACTAAACTTACAAAAACGTAATTAAAACTTAACTAAATTGCTTATGTTCAATCTCCTAAAGTGCGAAAACTAGTTTAATCTATTACATTGAATTACGAGAAATCAAACTCCCCCACACTTAAGTCATTTCTTGTCCTCAAGCAAAGCGAACAAAAATAGAAAGTAAAAAGATGACCCTTGAGTAAGTATGGTACAAATGTTAACTTTTGAGCACATGAATAAGTGTTTCATATTCACACATAATCTTGCCATAATATATAGCTGACTTGCCACTTTTGATATCAAACATCTAAGTTCAGTATATTACAAAATATACAAGCATTAAGAGTCTTAAATGTAGGAATCCATCATACAAGTAATTTGTTTATCCTAGTAGAATACAAACAGTAAAAAATGAAATTATTCAGTATGATATCAAATTGTGAATAAGTCTACTGATCTGTCGTAATTCAGTGTAACAAGTTAAACTACTTTTCAAATTTAAAGTGCTTGAATACAAGCATTTTCATTATGTTTTAGTTAAGTTTTCTTAGTTTTATTTACATTCAATAAAATGTGCAAATTGAGTCTTTTATTGACCTTAGGAGCCAAATGAGGCCTAAGGGAGAGCTAACACACTTTGTGAGTGTGCAGGAGACCTTTAGAAGGTGTACTAAACCAATACTGGTCGCTCTATCACAACACAGGATGAACAATGTCTCAACATAGAGAGCGAAATGGAGAAAGCTCAAGACTGCCTTCAATGTCATGACACAGATTGAGGGTGTCGTGACATACCCCTGAAGATAGCCCAAGAGGAGTATACTAATTTCCATGCCATGACACAAGTTCTGGTGTGTCTCAACATCGACTCTGTGGCGAAATTTTAACACGAAGTAGAGGTGTTTTGGTCTGCACAATCAAACTTAAAGCTCAAAAACATCAGCTAACCTAGACGATAACCACTTAGAAACTATAAATAGGCTCCTTTAGCACATGTGATGTACATCAGTACTTTAGCCTAGATTCTTTGAGTAAAATTTAGTTTAGTATTTCATTCTTTGGTTTAGACTTATTTCAGTTGTTCTTGTCAATTTCAAGAGATTTGAATTGTGGAAGCATTCAAACTTTGTGGATTCGCGATTAATCTCAATACAATCAAGCTCTTTCATTTACTCTATCTTGTCGATTTAATTAACATGCTTTCTCTTTACATTGATTCTATATTGTCTATGGAAGCCATGAGGAACTAATCCCTTTATTGGGATTAGTAAGTGGAGGTATGATCTGTTAATTGTTTTGTAAGGTTACTTAATGGAGCAGCTATTTGGGAAAAGAATAATGTGAAACAAACCCTAGGCCTAACAACCTCGGAAAGTCATCAAGGTGAGAATTAACCCAAAATTGATATGGCCCATTTGTGAACATCTTCACCCCAAGACAGTCTAGACTGTGAGGTCGGAAGATAAGTAGTTCTTCTGACTTGTTATGTTAGCGGAAGATCGAAAGAACCTGCTAGGGTAGCAACTAGTTGATTGACAAGGAACCTGAAACGATAATTGATGGAGATTACCGAAGTGAGCTAATCACCCATAATCAAGATTTGATTTATTCTAGCTTTCTATCTCTTGAAGTCTATTTCTTTCATGTTATTTTGTTTTATTTTATTATTATAAAAACCCTTAAACCACCCTTTTTATGTTATTTTATTTTTTGGCACTGATTTAAAGTACTAATTAGATCTTTTTAGTGTTTAGATTAGAATTGACCTAGCACTCGTCTCCCTTGGGTACAATCCTCGGAGTACTCACCTACTCTGTTGTAAAAAACTATATTACAACTCGATCCGTATACTTGCAGATACCGCCTCATATTTCTATATCTTATTGTAGTATTCACACTTTGGAGGCGGTTATCTACCCGGATCACATGGGGCTTTCAACTTGTAATATTTTGAAGCTTAGGACATGTATGGATTTCAAGAATAGTAAACATTAAAGATTCAAGCATGAAAATATTTTGGCACATCATATTGTCTACTATTCTCCCCCTTAGTGACCCTTTCCCGCTCACCGCCTTATTTCTCCTTCTCTCCCCTTCATTATTTCTCCTATATAGGAAATCTCAGCATCATATAGTAACTACGGCTATCTCACGAGTTTTTTACACTGATGAATGAGTTTTTCTATTGTTGTGACTTTGTCACTTTTCTTTCTTTTTCATTGTACCTCACTCACAAATGTTTTCATTTTTCACATACTGTTTTTACTCGTGTAAAATCCCCTTTTGTTTGAATTTTTTTCTTTTTGCACTTTTAAGCTAATCTATAATCACAATACTCTACTCATCTTTTCTATCACTCTGTTTTTACAAAACTACCGTAATGTTTCTATTTAACCCTCATTATGTATGGCCAAACGCTTACAATCATGCAATTCAGAACCAAAGAAAAAGGTAAGCACAAATCATCGTTTTTAACTCAGTTTTTGTATAGGGGCTCATCAAGAATAGTTTTTGTGGCTCAAAATAGGTACTAAAGATGAATAAATAAGGTTAGCTTTTTGGCTTTGAGTGTATACCAAACAATGCCTTAGGTATCCCTAGGTATCTCAATATTCACAAATTTAGTCAACTAAACAATCATAAATTCAATAATTTATCATTAATATTAGCATGCTTATTTCTTTGTATTCTCTTTATCATTTGGTACATTCAATTGCTTAATACATATTTACAGTGAAATATATAGAACTTAATAGTCTAATAATAAAAAATTTTAAATTACCTATCCTCATGTCGAATTTATTGTAAATACAATCAACCTATGTATATGCTCTTAACTAATCACTTGTATTTCTACAAGCTCAAGCACACAAATGACAAGAAAAATCAAATAAAAACATAACAATTTCAAGTAAATATTCTATGTTACCCCTACACCTTAGATAACACATTGTCTTCAATGTGAGGCCCTGTAAAAGATAAGGAACGAAGTTACCCAATTGATCATGATAGTTTCGTGGGCTATTGGTGGGTGCTTTCTTCTTCAATCGTTGACATCTCAAAATTATTGTGCATCCACTATGTGGGGTTCCTACATAGAAAATTTAAACAAAACAACAAACAACTAATAATCTACTATTACTCCTACCCCTAACAAATGAAATAACTTTAAAATCACCCCAAGTTTAATACAATCTTTAAAAACCAAAATTAAAAGTTTAGTCATCCTCCTCAAAATCCATCTCATCATCTTCTTCCCCCTCCTCAGTTCCTTCTTCTTTTTCACTCTCTGGCCCCTCTTCCTTTTGCTCTGGGCTTGTCGACCCAAACATACACGGCGTATAATTAGGCACCCTAATATTGTTTTGCCCTATGAATTCTTAAAAAATCAAGCCTAAATCCTACATCCAGTGTATCATTCAGTCCAGTTTAGGATGACTACTCTCGCTAATTTCGTGTTGAATGGTTGATTTTGCTTTTCCTTGCGACAAAGCTGGAGCGACCATCATCTCTTGCTGGCGTTTATTCCACCCTTAATTTCTTTAGCCCAAAGCTTATTGTATTGTGTATATAGAGTGTCGCCAATTATGCTTCGAGATGGTTTCATTGATTGCTCCATAGGTGCAGCTCTTTTGCATAAGGCCGCCACTAAGTGGGGAATGAAAACTCTCACTTTCTGGCCACTAACGCATCGCTTCATATTTTGGTATATCCACGTTTCAGTGCATACATGTTTTTTCTGCAAAATAGTGTAAAGCAAAACTGCTCGAAATTCAAAGCAGAACTATTTTAGTGCACAGAAATTGAATCCACATTTTTGCTTTAGGAGACATTATTTCTTGATTAAAGAGGTTGGAATATCAGTACTTGAACATCATTTCTATTCACCCTCCCCTCTGTTAGAAAATTTATAATGTTGTCCATATTTGTATCACAAAAGTACTTCAAATTAGTTTCTTTTGGGATTGGACAAAAATGTTCCCATCTATGATATCTAACTAAAGATCATATCTCGTGATAGAGAACCATTGATGGTTCAAATACTCTATCTTGAATAAACATTTTTCCTTGAATTTCTTAAAAATATTTATTGATGTTTGGATTTGAGAAATTATAGGGATTTGAAACCATCGAAGGTTTCAGTCATTAGTTATTCTAACCTTTCGTGGAGGCATTTTGAGTATTGCTTAAGTTCAATAACTAACGAACTAATAAGCAAGGTTTCCAATGGAACAGTAAAAATAGGAGTTAGGAACCCTTAACCTTAAATGGAGATTCGTCGGATTCCCTTGAGAACTCTTGTTGTTCTGTCTCCAAATCCTTGCACTGAATGAGTTTATTTCGAAAATAAGATTTGCAAAAAAAATATTTAGGAACAAAAGAAAATTTAGAGGTTTTAAGAATTTTAAGGTTTTAAAAATTTAGAGTATTTTGAGACAATCAAATGTTAAATAGGTTTCTAGTAAGGGTTAAAAGTGTTTTGGGGTTTTAAAATAGAATTTTTTAGCTTAAAATCGAGTATAATTAGGTTTAGTCATTCGGGTTACGTAATTGAGTTAGGTCAATCCTGCAGAAAATTGCAGTGATGTTATGACATAGGGGTTCCATGTCGTGACACACTCTGGGATTTTGGATTTCTTGGTATACTGGCTCTGGTGTCACGACACGCAAAGTCTGTGTCGCGACATCGAGATGATTTCCTCAATTTCATTGATTCTGGCCTTGATATTGTGATGCAGGGTTGTCGTGTTACAAAATTGACTCTGTTTTCCCCAAACTTCCAATTTTTAGAGTGTCACATTTCCAATAAAACATAAATTTGATAAAAATTAAAATTTAAACTAAATAGTTAGTTAAATATACAATAATTTACAAAGAGTTAAATATCAATTTAAATAATCAAGTTTTACTATCAGATTCATCCAACAGCATCGTTAATTCATATAAGGACGATTCTCTGATTCTTTTAGTATTAGTCCATCATTCGTCGTGCCGCTCCACCTTCTTTCATTTATCTTTTTCCCTGAACTAGTTCTTTTGACCGGCATTAATTGTAGGAAGTACGTCCATTGATTTAGGATTGTTAAGGTTAAAGATAGATAATTTATTACAATGCTCCCCTAAGTCCCTTTTATTTCCCCACTTTCTTGGTGACAACATTTAAAATTTCAGTTTCGCCATTAATATTCATTATTAATTCATTATTTTCCAGATCAATGGTGGATTTTGAAGTGGCTAGAAAAGGTCTTCCTAACAGGATTGGTATCTTTCGATCTTCTTCAAAGTCTAAAACTACAAAACCTGTTGATATGATAAAGTTACGCGTTTTGACTAACACATCTTCCAATACCCCTTTCAATGTTCTGAAGATCTATTAGCCAAATGTTTGATGATATTATGTACTATGATAGGTATATTTGATTACAAATTATGTAAAGTAATTTGAGGAAAAATTGTTGAAATTCTATACTTTGATCGGATTAAACGCAAGATAGAGTACAGTCAAGATATGGTGTGTTATGGAGAATTGGAGTGGAAGCTGTTGTGGACTAATATATATATATATGTTTCCCGAGTAAATCGAGGTTCAACATTTGTTGTGAACTCTCGTGTTATACTCCATATTTTGATGTGTTTCGGTTGGATTAGCTCTTCAAAGCCACTGGTGTGATTTGGTTGGAACATTGATGTATTTCTATCTGTAAGTCGTTCATCAGATTGTAAATCTTGGTAAGGTAACTTATTTAGTGATTTTGTTGGTTTTGTCATGAATTTGAATTTTGAATTAAGTTTTACAATACACTAGTTGAGATTGTGGATGACAGGGTGGTGCGTCATTGAGAGCACCAAACATATCCTATCCCTATAAAATAATGAAAAGAATAGTATGAGGGAAGTAGGGTCAAATCCTTAGGGACTGGATTTGCACAAGTTCCTGTTCCTTGAGATCCCAAACAGAGTCGTGCCCAAGATAACCTGTGTACCTGGGAAAAAATATAAAAAAAACAAAATTAAAAGTTTGATTGAATTGAAATTGCGAAAATTAAAATTAAAATTGTAAAGATAAACAGAGTTGAGGAAAGAGAGTTTTTTTATGGAGAGATTCCAGCCTCTGGTTGTCTCGATCCGCCTTGGGTTCAATCCTACACTTTTAGGTGATCCTTCTCGAACAAAATAAGCTAGTTATAGTAGAAGAGGACGCTTACGACCACCAGCTCCACTTAGATTTTAGACTTACGATTTAGAGGAACCTGACTCTAGCCAATTGTTGCTTTTATGGGACCGTCTTACACTAGATCATCACTTCTCAATGGCGAATGCCACGCCATTTTGTCTCTTGGGCTCGACAACCACTGACGCAGTAAGCTAACGAACTAACTGTGCAACCTTCTCAAAACATACAAAGCGGCCGTTCTTTGCACAAGTTGAAAAAGATCACCTTTTAAGGGACATGGACGGAAGGTCAGCCCCGTAATGCGGAGAAAGGATGAATACTCGTTGAGAAGGCCAAGCGCGGATTCTAAGCCTCATGAACCCTTTTTGGGGAATTTTGACAACCTTTGGCTAAATAAATTTAGTGACTCATGCTTTTTGGAGAAAAACAAATAAACGTAATGAAAATGGAAGTTTTATTGAATAATATGAAAGGAACAAAGACTAAGCTTTTTGGGAGATGGAGTGTTTACAGAAATGATGAGTCAAATTTGTGTCACTTCATCTCCTATTTATAGTACTTAGAAAACCTAGTCTATTCCTAATTAAATTCTAAAAGATAAATACAAATAAATAAAGAAAAATGCTAAAATAAAATCTAAATAATAATCTTTACCAATTATCCTAATATAATTAAAATTTAAATAGAGTCTTGTGTTTATAAAATCTCTTCTCTGCACTTTTTCCCCCAAGTCTTCCATACTTTGTATTTTCGACACCACTTCTTTCCTATTTTGCATGCTGGCCCATTTTATCTTCAAATTCACTCTTTTTGGCCCTAAATTTCCTTTTTGCCTTCAATTTAGTCCTTACAAGATAAAAACCATTAATAGCTCAAATTAGTAAGATTATACTCAAAATTAATATGTAATTAATACATAAAAATATGTCATTCTAGAGTATTATCAAATTCCCCCTACTTAGCCCATGCTTGCCCTCAAGTATGGTTCTTATCCATTGTGAAATTTAGAATTTTGCCATGAAAGAAATATCAGTCCAAAGTTTTATCAGAAGTAGGCATAATGCATATGAAAAATAAAGAGAACCCTTAGCTTGCTTTAAGTAAAACTGAAAAAGTATTCCAATTAATACACACAAAAATCAAAATCGACTTGGATTATTTCATGAAAATCAAGTAATTTACTAAACTTACCAAGACACCCTATTTGTTTCCACCTTTGGTCCCCTAATGCAATTTTATTAATACATTTATTTTTTTATCTTTTTTTTGCTTAAGAATATATTGAACCTTTTGACGCGAAGAGAGATGACAGCCAACCACCCCACCCCGGTTACTCAGCCCAACATACTCCTAATTTATTATATTTTTCTTAAGAACATATCGAACATTTTGACGCGAAGAGAGATGACAACCAAGCACCCCACCCCGGTTACTCAGCCCAACACATTCCTAAAAAAAATTTGTTTAATTTCAATTAGCGGAATTTTACCTAACATGCCACACAATCTTTTGACACGAAATAGGATAACAACCCAAGCATCCTACCCCGGTTACTTAATCAGTCACGTTTTTAAGCTGCACTCATAACCACAGAGACATCAAAATTTATTATAATGAAATAGAATTTTAATTAGGAGGACTAGGGAAAACAATCAAGTGTCAAAAATAAGTTTCAGTAACCACCTAACAGTCATGAACATAATTTTAGCATGCAATTGTATTAAGTGTCCTCTTTACATTTAGACTTAATCGATTTTACTATAAGCAAGATAGGGTTAACTCTATTAATCATAATTATTTTAGCCTAATAGAAATAAAATAGTGGGTACGAAATCAAACTAGCAAAATCATAACTAACTCAATAGACAAGAATCATGCTCGCAGATCAAACAGTAAGCAAAACCTGGTTAAAATCTTGGGCATGAAAAGAGGCAGAATATTCTAAAAAAAATAAATATGGGCAGAAACGAGCATAAGGCAGTAGCAACAGTAGCACAATAGTAAAAACAACAGATAAAATGACAGAAATAATGAGGAATGCCTCCCCCTACTTAAAACACATTGTCCTTGATATGAAAGAAAAAGGAAAACAAATATGTGAAAGAAAAAGGTTTTAGGAAAACTCCCCATGTAGTCACTGTCGTTCATGCATAGTTGCAAGGAAGAGAAGGTTCAGCGTCACGTAGAGGAGAGAAAGGAGGGGAAGGCGTTTGTCGGCTAAGTTGATGTGTTGGGGCACTGATAATCGACGCCGGTGGCTGTTGATGGCAAAGAAGGGTTCGGCGGTGGCACGGCTTCTAGTCCTAACCATGGTGGTGGGAAAAATTGGTGGTAGGGATGAGGGAGAAGGGGGACGGCAGCTGGAGGGTTATTTGGGTGAAATGGGGAAAATTTTAAGGTTTGAAGGTGTAGAAGAAAGGGTGTTTGGCTGTAGGGTGGATGTTTGGATGCAGGTTTTGGGTAAATATAAAGCAGGGATGCGCTATTCCTACTTGGAATAGGGATATTTTAATGGATGTTTGGATATAGGTTTTGGGTAAGTATAGAAAATCTTGTGCATGCCTTTCAAGGCGTTAATCCCATCTAAGTCGGCAATGGTCTCATCATTCTCCAAAAATGCACGCTTGAGATGCTCGGGAAGTGGTTTTAATTTTAGATCTGGTGCCTGCACAACAGAAGGTAGAAGTTTAGTATCCATAGGAGCCAATAATTCATTAACAGATTCAAAATCATCAAACATCATTTTAGATTTATCTCCATAAGTCGACTCAAAAGTTTCTTCTATTAATGGGTCAATTATGTCGACACAGTTTACATTCAAGATTTCACTTGGGTGACTAATAGCGTCGTAAACATTAAACTTCACGATCTCTCCGTCAAACTCTATCGTGGGAGTTTCGCTACGCACGTCAATATTAGTATTTGCAGTACTAAGGAAAGGTCGCCCCAACAAGATGTCTAAAGACCCAGGAGCATTATCCTCTGTCATTTTTATCACATAAAAGTCTACAGGAAAGATAAGTCCGTTGACTTTCACTAATACGTCCTCAAGGACTCCTTCGGGATGCACAAGATAAAATGGTTTGTCTGCTAATTGAATGATAACATCTGTTTTCATAAAAAAACCCATGTTAAATGATTAAATAGAAAAAGGCATTACAATTATGGAAGCTCCTAAATCACACATGGCTTTTTTAATTCCTAAGTGGCCTATTTTGCATGGTATTGCAAACATGCCCCTATCTTTGCATTTCACTGGCATCCTCCATTGTAACACTGCGAATACATTCTCACCAATGCTTACCCTTTCACTACCAGTTAATTTTAGCTTGTTGGTGTAGAGCTCTTTAAGGAACTTGGCATATCGTGGAATTTGTTTAATGGCATCCAATAGTGGTATGTTGATCTCGACATTTCTGAATTCTTCGAGGATCTCCTTGTCCTCTTTACCTTTCCGACATTGGTTCAATCATCCTGGAAATAGACATTGAATTTTAGGTAATGGAGGTTTCTTTCGGACCTGTTCATCTTTCTCGTGCTTTTCTTGGGCAGAATCTTGGCCAGGATTTCTGCCAGGAATTGGTTCCAGTACTTTTCCACTTCGCAACGTCACTGCATTTGCGTGTTGTCTTGGATTAGGTTCCGTTTGTGACGGCAGCTTCCCTTGTGAGTTCATTTTCTCAAATGATGTGGCCAATTCTCTTATAGACGCCTCAGTTTTCTGTTGAAAATCTTTTGTTTCCTTTTGGAAATCAAGAGTTTGCCGTTGTATTTGCTGTTGGAAATCAAGCATATTAGCTGCTAATTTATTGACCATGGTTTCTAGAGAGATACCTAAATCTCACGGCTGTTGTGGAAACTGGTTTTGGTATGGCTGGTTATACTGCAGGTTTGCCACATAACTCAAGTTAGGATGGTCTTTCCATCCTAGGTTGTAGATATTAGCGTAGGGGTCATGTTGCCTTTGTGGTGGCCCAGGAAAGTTCCCCACAGCATCTAAGTGGGCCATAGTATCATCACACAAACTAGGGCATGCATTAGTTGTATGTTCGGGTGTTACACAAATTCTGCACAGTTGGGTTGGTCCTATTTTTATTGCAAGAAGAGAATTCACAATATTAGTAAGTCTATCAACTTTATCTTCTAAGGTTGAATTACTTAGCTGGTGAACCCTTCTAGTGGGCTCAAGATTGGCTTGAAATTGTTAAGTATTTGCAGCCATCGTGGATATCAAGTCCCTTGCTTGTTGAGGAGTCATGTTAACCAACGCTCCTCCACTAGCGGCATCTACCATATTCATCTCTATGGGCTTTAAGCCCTCATAGAAGTATTGGAGCAGAGACTGTTCTATTATCCCATGTTATGGGAACTTGCACACAACTTCTTGAATAGTTCCCAAGAGTCATAAAGAGACTCCACATCTTTTTGTCTTATCCCAACGATCTCTCTTCTTAATTCAGCTGAACGTGATGTTGGAAAAAACCTATTGAGAAACAAATGGGAAAGATCAATCCAAGATGTAATAGATCCTGGGGGTAGATAAAATAACCATTCCCTAGTAGAATCTACTAGGGAAAAAGGGAAGCACGCAATTTGACTTGATCCTCAGTTACGCCTTAAAGTTTCATGCTAAGACAGACCATATGAAACTCTTTCAGATGTTTGTGGGGATTTTCATTTTGCAACCCACGAAAAGTTGGCAATAGCTGGATTAAACCCGACTTCAGTTCAAAATCAGTATCCATGGTAGGATACGTAATGCCAATGGCGGTTGTTCTGTAGAAGCTTCGGCCAATTGTCGAATTGTTTGAGCCATTGGTTGATGTACTAGATTCGAGTTTTCGTTAACCCAAGCATTAAACACTTCTTATGGTGAATCGACTTCTACTTTTTCACTTTCAAATGTTTGAGTAGGGTTTTCATTAACCCTAGACTCATCTTTGTCGTCGCCTTCAATTTCTGGCGGTGGGTTACTCTGAGTCCTAACCACCCCTAACTGTTTTTTTCGTAACTTTGTCTCCTTGCGATTGGCTCTCGCAGTCTTCTCTATTTCTGAATCAAACGAAAGAATACCTAGAGCAGATTTGGTCATAAGAAACAGAGAAACAATATTAGTATGTTACCAGTCTCCGGCAATGACTCCAAAATTTGGTGTGCCGTTGAGAGCACCAAAAATATCCTATCCCTATAAAATAATGAAAAGAATAGTATAAGGGAAGTAGGGTCAAATCCTCAGGGACAGGATTTGCACAAGTTCCTGTTCCTCGAGATCTCGGATAGAGTCGTGCCCAAGAAAACCTGCGTACTTGGGGAAAAAAACAGGATTAAAAGTTTGATTGAATTGAAATTGCAAAAATTAAAATTAAAATTGTAAAGATAAACGGAGTTGAGGAAAGGGAGTTTTTTTATGGAGAGATTCCAACCTCCGATTGTCTCGATCCACCTTGGGTTTAATCCTAGGCTTTTAGGTGATCCTTTTCAAACAGAATAAGCCATTTATAGTGGAAGATGATGCCTACGACCACCATCTCCACTTAGATTTTAGACTTACGATTTAGAGGAACATGAGTCTAGCCAACCGTCGCTTTTATGGGACTGTCTTACACTAGATCATCACTTCTCAATGGCGAATGCCACGCCATTTTGTCTCTTGGGCTCGAGAACCACTGATGTAGTAAGCTAACGAACTAACTGTGCAACCTTCCCAAAACATACAAAACGACCGTTCTTTGCACAAGTTGAAAAGATCACCTTTGAAGGGACTGAGTAACACCCCATACCGAGTCCAAAGCTGGGACTGGATACGAGACATTACCATACTTGAAACATACATAAACGTATACTTATGGGCTATAAAATTTCGTTTTGATTTAAACAGTTTTCTTTCTTAGTCATAACATGCATTACAAGGGCCTACGAGGCCTTAAACTCACATCCGGAAACTTTACGAACTTCAAAAACTTTTCATCGAAACAGGAATCACACGCCCATGTGAAATGGGACACGCCCGTGGGGTCAGGTCGTGTGGTCACACACGCCCATGTCCCTACTCCGTGTATAATAACTTGGATATTCTGCTTGTGTCGCACGACCTAGGAACATGCTCGTGTTCTCTACCCGTGGTGAACACTGACCATCTCACACGGCCTAGGTACATGCCTGTGTGACTAGCCCGTGGTCTATTTTGACTTAAAACACTAACATGCAGGGGACACACGGTCTATTAACACCCCCCATGTAGGCTGTCCGTGTATCACACACGGCCTAGTCACACGCCCGTACGACAATCCATGTGGACACTTTAAGGCTATTTTCCAAGCCATTTGCCAACCTGAAATCAAGATCGTTCATATACCCAATTCAACAACTCAGTACTTCTTCAAAACATGAACATTCATGCATAATTCATCAACATTGATATATATATAAACTTAATAAAATATTGACTAAACTCCTTTAGCCATATACAAAAAGAATAATAACTTAATAGCCAACACTATGGCTCTTCTTAAGACAAAAATCAAAATGAAATGATTCCTATACATGCCATACTTATTATGAACAACTTGGCTATACCCAAAATAGTGGTTGATAGTGTGTTCAGAGCTTCGACGTCAATGATCCACAAGTTAGCTTGGCGGGACTACAAGGAAAGAAAGAAATAAAGGAGTAAGCATTTAGCTTAGTAAGTTTGCATGTAATACATATAGCATTATAATTGCTAAATACAACTCATCCACCATAAACAATAGCATCCCAAATCTCAAGTGCTTAAGCTTACTTACTCTTACTTATTCATGATCATTTCCTGTTACTTACTCGTCTCGTGATTGTAATGTAAACCAAATACCTGAATCACTTAATCATAAAGATTAGTATACTTTGCTATTGTAAACATAAATTCTAACTTTATCTTTCTTAACTTGAATAATACTCTTATCCACTTTGACTTGAGAATAACTTTACATACTTAACTTTCTTGTTACTTCATTCCTTCTTTATTCTTTTGCCCGATGAATTAACTGAAATAACCGAGGATGCTCAATCCCATCAAACATGGGTCTCGATGCCAATGCCATGTCCTAGACATGGTCTTACATGGTATCGCCTCATGATGCCGATGCCATATCCCAGATATGGTCTTACACGGGATCTCTTAACTCGGTGTCGATGCTATGTCCCAAACATGGTCTTACACGAGACATTCCTTGTGTGTTTCCTTGGAAACTTGCCATTGCCATGTCTTGATATGGTCTGACATGGTATCCTTATCTCATGAACTTGTCAATGCCATGTCTTGACATGGACTTACATGATATCTTCTCTTTAAAGACTCACCAATGCCATGCCTTGGCTTGGACTTATATGGGTCTTTGCCTCATAATAACTTTTCAATGCCAAGACTTATCTTGGACTTACATGATCTCTTTACTTGGGAACTCACCAACGCCATGCCTTGGCTTGGACTTACATGGAATCTTTATCTCATGGTAACTTTTCAATGCCAAGACTTGTCTTGGACTTACATGATCTCTTTACTTGGGAACTCACCAACGTCATTCCTTGGCTTGGACTTACATGGAATCTTTATCTCATGGTAACTTTTCAATGCCAAGACTTGTCTTGGGCTTACATGATCTCCTTGCTTTATTGCCGATGCCATATCTTGACATGGTCTTATACGGGCTTCCTTATCTCATGATGTAAATTAAGTATCCTCAGTAATCCAACTTCACTCAGGACTTTCATATACTTAATTTCCTTAATGTCATTGTTTAAACATATTTAATCAACTTCATGGAAATATTATACAATAAAAACATATATAAGTAATTCAATGAAAATACTCATGAAACTAAAAAAAAAAACCATACAAACTTACCTCGGTATACAAAATGTATGAAGCTAGTCAATTTAGTCCACGAATTTGTTCTTGCCTCGGTTTCGATCCGGGCTTCCTTTTTCTTGATATATAATAATAATTTAACTCATTTAATACTCACATTGACTAAATTAACTCATAACTCATACTTTGGCAAAATTATTATTTTGCCCCTAAATTTTCTCATATTTATACTTTTGCCCCAAGGCTCGTAAAGTGATTTTTATTCAACTTTCTTGTATTTTATGAATAGCTGATTCATTTTCTCAACTATAGCAATATTCAATTCTCACTATTTCTGTCATGTATGACCAATTTCATAACTTTTACAAAATAGTCCTTACTAGCATTTTTCATGAAATTCACTTAGAAAAATATGTTTATTCTACATCAAACTCTCATAATCTTCCATAAAACATCAAAATACATGCATGTCAAAAAGGGGTATATTTTTGAACATGGATCCTAGCTCAAACTATAGCTAAAAATAGCTAAATCATGTTACGAGGACTTCAAAAATACGAAGAATATTAAAAATGGGGCTAGGATGCACTTACTAGGAGCTTGAAAAATTGAACAAACCCTAGCTATGGAGTTCTTCAGAATTTCGGCTAAGCTTGAAGAAGATGAACATGAGTTTTGACTTATTTCATCCTTTTTAATCATTAATTAGCCAAATGACCAAAATACCTTTTTTACTAAGCTTTCAAAAATTACTAACTCATGTCCATTTTTGTCCAAAAATTAGAAATTGGGCAAATTGCTATTTAAGGACCTCTAATGAAGAATCCAAAGCTATTTCTTACTAAAAGCTTCTAGAATTTCATATTTTGCAACTTTTGAATTTAGTCCTAATAGACCATTCAATCACAATTTAATATAATTTCTTCATGAAATTTTAATATTATCATGTAAACATCTCATAAACCTTAAAACTCACATTTCTACTTCAGATTTGTGGTCTCGCACCACTATTCTGACTAAGCCCTAAACCGGGCTGTACAATTCTCCCCCTTAGGGATTTTCGTCCTCGAAAATCTTACCAGCAAAAAAGGTTTGGGTACTGGTTTCTCATGGTTTCTTCTGGTTCCCATGTAACTTCTTCTATTTCATGCTTTTGCCACAATACTTTAACAAGGGCGATACTCTTATTTCTTAGCTGCTTCACTTCCCGAGCTAAAATCTTAATCGGTTCTTCACTATAAGTCATGTCGGGTTGAATCTCCACTTCTGTTGGTGTAATTACATGCGAAGGGTCTAATCGGTAGCGTCGCAACATAGACACGTGAAACACATCATGTATCTTCTCTAACTCAGACAGCAAGGCCAACCGATAGGCTACCAGCCCAACCCTCTCAGTGATCTCATATGGTCCAATAAATCATGGACTCAACTTGCCTTTTCAGCCAAATCTAAGAACCTTTCTCCATGGCGACACTTTCAAGAAAACTCTATCACCAACTTAATACTCTATCTCTTTTCTCTTCAAATCTGAGTAAGATTTTTGTCTGTCAGAAGTAGCCTTTAAACACTCCCGAATCACTTTAACCTTCTCTTCTATTTCTTTAACCAAATCAACCCTGGGAATCTAGTTTTCCTTGAGTTCAGTCCAATATAAAGACGTTCAGCACTTACACCCATATAAAGCCTCATAAGACGCCATCTTTAAGCTTGACTGAAAACTATTGTTGTAGGCAAATTCTACTAATGGTAGGAACTTTTCCCAACTACTTTGACATTCAAGAACACAGCACCAGAGCATATCTTCGAGCACTTGTATTAACCTTTCCGACTGACCGTCAATTTGGGGATGAAAAGCTGTACTAAAACTCAACTTTGTACCCAAGGCCTCTTGCAACTTCTTCCAAAATCTGGATTTGAACCTCGGATTTCTATCCGATGTGATTGATAATGGAACTCCGTGAAGCCTCACTATTTCTGAAACATACAAGTTTGCCAACTTGTCGAGTGAGTAATCAACTCGTATTGGTATGAAGTGGGCTGACTTCGTGAGTCTATCGATCACAACCCATACAACATCTTTCTTACTCGGTGTCAACGTTAAACCCGTTACAAAGTCCATAGTGATACGGTCCCACTTCCACTCGGGAACCATAATAGGTTGGAGCAAACCCGAAGGTACTTGGTGTTCAGCCTTCACTTGCTGACAAATTAAGCATCTTGAAACAAACTCGGGCACATCCTTCTTCATGTTCGACCACCAATACCGTTGTCTCAGATCATTATACATCTTGGTACTACCTGGATGTACAGATAAACGTCTGTTATGTACCTCATACAGAATCCTCCGGATAAGCTCCTCATTCCTCGGTACACAAATTCTATCTCTGAACATTAAACATCCATCGGAATTAATCTTAAGTCAGACTCAACACTCGACTCGCACTGAGCCTTCTTGACTTGTAACTCACTATCATCTTTTTGAGCCTCACAGATCTCTTAGAGGAACATTGGTATAGCCCTCAACTCAGCTAGAATAGAACCATCATCGGACAAGGTCATCCGCGAATTCAATACCCTTAATGCAAATAGGGACTTTCTACTCAAAGCATCGGCGACCACATTCACCTTTCCTGGATGGTAGTCGATGATCAACTCATAATCTTTTATCAACTCTAACCATCTCCTTTGCCTTAAATTTAACTCCTTTTGTGTCATCAAATACTTCAAACTTTTGTGATCAGTGAAAATCTGACATTTTTCACCATATAAATGGTGTCTCCAAATCTTCAATGCAAAAACAATAGTAGCCAACTCCATATCATGCGTCGGATAGTTCTTCTCATGTGGCTTTAGTTGTCTAGAGGCATATGCTATTACATTTCCTTCCTGCATAAGTACACAGCCTAGTCCATTTAAGGATACATCACTGTAGATCACAAATTCTTTCCCGACTCGGGTTGTACTAAAATTGGAGCATTTGTCAACAATGCTTTCAGTTTCTCAAAACTTTGTTGGCATTTTTCTGACCACTCAAACTTCACATTTTTCTGTAACAATTTCATCATCGGGGTTGTAATCATGAAAACCCCTTGACGAATCGTCTATAATAGCCAGCTAGGCCTAGAAAACTTCTAACCTCAGATATATTCTTCGGTGGTTTCCAGTCAACAATAGCCGAAATCTTACTTGGGTCAATTCGGACTCCATCTCCGGAGATAATATGTCCCAAAAATCCAACTTCCTTGAGCCAAAATTCACTTTTGCTGAACTTGGCATACAACTGATTTTCTCGTAGAATCTGCAAAACTGTCTGTAGATGCTCAACATGCTCTGTCTCGTATCGAGAATAAATCAATATGTCGTCAATAAAAACAACCACAAATTTATCGAGATATGGCCGAAAGATGCGATTCATAAGATCCATGAACACCGCAGGAGCATTGGTCAAACCAAAGGGCATGACTAAAAATTTGTAATGTCCATATCTCGTTCGAAAAGCAGTCTTTGACACATCTAAGTCTTTTACTCTCAACTGATATTACCCCAGTCTTAGGTCTATCTTGGAGAACACAATGGCTACTTTTAATTGATCGAACAAATCATCGATCCTGGGCAATGGGTACTTATTCTTCACTGTCACTTTATTAAGTTGCCGGTAATCTATGCACAATCTCATGGTGCCATCTTTCTTTTTCACAAATAAAATCGGAGCACCCCATGGAGAACAACTTGATCTTGCAAAACCCTTGTCTGTTAACTCTTGCAACTGTGCCTTTAGTTCCCTCAACTCTGTCAGAGCCATTCTGTAAGGAGTAATAGATATCGGTACAGTACCGGGAGTTAGCTCAATGCCAAACTCAACTTCTCTTACTGGAGGTAGTCCTGGCAATTCTTCGGGAAAAACATCCAAGTACTCACATATTATCGGTACTGATTCAATCTTTGACTCTGTCTTTTTGACATTCATCACAAACGCAAGATATGCCTTGTACCTTTTTCTTACATATCTTTGAGCCGACATATGAGAGATCACTACTGGCGATATATCTTGTTCATCTGATTCAACATGAAGGGTGTCTCCATTTCCACATCTCAACTCAAAATATTTCTGTCAACAGTTTACTATCACATTATGAGTAGTTAACCAGTCTATACCAAGAATAATATCAAATTCATCAAATGGTAATAACATAAGGTTGACCTTAAAGCAATGACCTCTAATCATCAATGGACAATCTTTACATACCTTATCAACTAGTACACTTTTGCCTAATGGATTAGACACCTTATCACAAACTCTGGGGACTCTATGGGCATACTCATTTTAGATGCTAATTTCATGCAAATATAAGAGTGGGTAGATTCGGGATCTATTAAAACAATAATTTTAGTATCATGAAGAGAAAAGGTACCCGTAATAACATCAAGAGAAGAAGCCTCTTCACGAGTGCGAATGGTATAAGTCCTTGCAAGCGCCCTACCCTCGGGTTTCACAGTCTACTCTCTAGGGTTACCCTTACTACTCGCCCCACTTCTCGGGTTCCTCTGTGGTCTACCTCTGACCATGCTTCCGGCTCTCACATTCTGAGTCTTCTCTTCTTTCATCATCTTAGGGAAATCTTTTATAAAGTGATCTTGGGAACCACACTTGAAGCAAGCATTCTCATGTGCCCGGCATTCGCCGAGATGACGTCTGCCACACTGTGGGCATTCCGGTCTATTAGATCGAATGTTCCCAACACTAGCGACCGAGGTAGTCTGAGCCTTACTCCCAAATACTGTTTACCCTTGTTTCTACTCGAAAACCCGGTGGAAGTAGCCAATCGAGTGGAGAATTCTCTTGGCTTTTTGGATGAGGATTGGAATGACTTATTCCATTGTCTCTTTCTCGAGTCGCGAGACTCCATTTTGGCTTTCCTTTTCTCCTTTACTAATTCTTCGACTTTACAAGCCCTCTCTACTAGCACAACGAATTCTTTCAGTTCTAGGACAGCAACAAATAATTTGATGTCCTCATTTAGTCCATCTTCAAATCTTTTGCTCATGATGGCTTCGGTGGACACACTCTCTCGAGCGTATTTACTGAGTCTTACAAACTCACGCTCATAATCAGTCACTGACATCTTGCCTTGCTTCAATTCTAAAAATTCCTTTCTTCTCTGATCGATAAACCTTTGACTGATGTACTTTTTCCTGAACTCTTCTTGAAAGAATTCCCATGTGATCTTTTCCCTCGGTACTACCGACACAAGGGTGTTCCACCATTGGTACGCGGAATCTCTTAAAAGAGAGACTACACACTTCATGCACTCCTCGGGTGTGCACGACAGCTCATTAAATACCCTAATGGTATTTCCAAGCCAGAACTCTACCTTTTCCGGATCATCATCCTTTCTGGTCCAGAATTCCTCTGCTCCATGTTTTCGTATCCTATCAACCGGGGGTTTGTCTCCTCTTACCACCTCTACTACTTGAGGGGCTATTGGATAGGCTGAGGAATAGGTGGGGGTGGAGAGGGTTGTGCATTCGGGTTCGTACAAACGAACTACATGTACCATGTGTTCATCATGTGGAAGAAGGCTTCTCTAGCCTCTTCTCCTCATCTTTGACTCACCGTACTGGGCCTATTCTCATCCTTATTAGGCATCGTCCCCTCAGCGGGAGCTGGCGCGTTACTTTCTACATCATCCACCACAGCTCTTTTGGGATCCAATACTATATAAAAAAAACATAACTTAGGTCGTCAGGAGTCCTCACACTATCATTACAAAAACATCCTTACGTATGGCGTGTATAGTTATACTCATGCTTATGCTACGTTAGTCCTAGAATTGACTAAATTGTAGCTCTGATACCACTAAATGTAACACCCCATATCGAGTCCAAAGTTGGGACTAGATACGAGACATTACCATACTTGAAACATACATAAACGTATACTTACGGGCTATAAAATTTCGTTTTGATTTAAACACTTTTCTTTCTTAGTCATAACATGCATTACAAGGCCCTACGAGGCCTTAAACTCACATCCAAAAACTTTTACGAACTTTGAAAACTTTTCATCGAAACAGGAATCACACGCCCATGTGAAATGGGACACGCCCGTGGGGTCAGGTCGTGTGGTCACACACACCCATGTCCCTACCTCGTGTATAATAACTTGGATATTCTGCTTGTGTCACACGGCCTAGGAACACGCCCGTGTTCTCAACCCATGGTGAACACTGACCATCTCACACGACTTAGGTACATACCTGTGTGAATAGCCCGTGGTCTATTTTGACTTAAAACACTAACATGCAGGGGACACACGGTCTATTAACACCCCCATGTGGGCTGTCCGTGTATCACACACGGCCTAATCACACACCCGTGTGGCTATCCATGTGGACACTTAAAGGCTATTTTCCAAGCTATTTGCCACCCTGAAATCAAGATCATTCATATACCCAATTCAACAACTCAATACTTCTTCAAAACATGAACATTAATGAATAATTCATCAACATTGATATATATAAACTTAATAAAATATTGACTAAACTCCTTTAGCCATATACAAAAAGAATAATAACTTAATAGCCAACACTATGGCTCTTCTTAAGACAAAACTCAAAATGAAATGATTTGTATACATGCCATACTTATTATGAACAACTTGGTTATACCCAAAATAGTGGTTGATAGTGTGTTCAAAGCTCCGACGCCAATGATCCACAAGTTAGCTTGGCGGGACTACAAGGAAAGAAAGAAATAAAGGAGTAAGCATTTAGCTTAGTAAGTTTGCATGTAATACATATAGCATTATAATTGCTAAATACAACTCATCCACCATAAACAATAGCATCCCAAATCTTAAGTGCTTAATCTTACTTACTCTTACTTATTCATGATCATTTCCTGTTACTTACTCGTCTCATGATTGTAATGTAAACCAGATACCTGAATCACTTAATAATGAAGATTAGTATACTTTGCTATTGTAAACATAAATTCTAACTTTATCTTTCTTAACTTGAATAATACTCTTATCCACTTTGACTTGACAATAACTTTACATACTTAACTTTCTTGTTACTTCATTCCTTCTTTATTCTTTTGCCCAATGAATTAACTGAAATAATCGTGGATGCTCAACTCATCAAACATGGGTCCCGATGCCAATGCCATGTCCTAGACATGGTCTTACATGGTATCACCTCATGATACCGATGCCATATCCCAGATATGGTCTTACACGGGATCTCTTAACTCGGTGTCGATGCCATGTCCCAGACATGGTCTTACACAAGACATTTCTTGTGTGTTTCCTTGGAAACTTACCATTTCCATGTCTTGACATGGTCTTATGTGGTATCCTTATCTCATGAACTTGTCAATGCCATGTCTTGACCTGGACTTACATGATATCTTCTCTTTAGAGACTCACCAATGCCATGTCTTGGCTTGGACTTATATGGGTCTTTGCCTCATAATAACTTTTCAATGCCAAGACTTATCTTGGACTTACATGATCTCTTTATTTGGGAACTCACCAATGCCATGCCTTGGCTTGGACTTACATGGAATCTTTATCTCATGGTAACTTTTCAATGCCAAGACTTGTCTTGGGCTTACATGATCTCTTTACTTGGGAACTCACCAACGCCATGCCTTGGCTTCGACTTACATGGAATCTTTATCTCATGGTAACTTTTCAATGCCAAGACTTGTCTTGGGCCTACATGATCTCCTTGCTTTATTGCCGATGCCATATCTTGATATGGTCTTATACTGGCTTCCTTGTCTCATGATGTAGATTAAGTATCCTCAGTAATCCAACTTCATTCGGGACTTTCATATACTTAATTTCCTTAATGTCCTTGTTTAAACATATTTAATAAAATTCATGGAAATATTGTACAATAAAAACATATATAAGTAATTCAATGAAAATACTCATGAAACTAAAAAAAAAAACCATACAAACTTACCTCGGTATACAAAATGTATGAAGCTAGTCAATTTAGTCCACGACTTTGTTCTTGCCTCTGTTTCGATTCGGGCTTCATTTTTCTTGATCTATAATAATAATTTAACTCATTTAATACTCACATTGACTAAGTTAACTCATAACTCATACTTTGGGAAATTACTATTTTGCCCCTAAACTTTCTCATATTTACACTTTTGCCCCAAGGCTCGTAAAGTGATTTTTAATCAACTTTCTTGTATTTCATGCATAGTTGAGTTCATTTTCTCAACTATAGCAATATTCAATTCTCACCATTTCTCTCATGTATGACCAATTTCATAACTTTTACAAAATAGTCCTTACTAGCATTTTTCATGAAATTCACTTAGAAAAAGATGTTTATTCTACTTCAAACTCACATAATCTTCCATAAAACATCAAAATACATGCATATCATACACGGTTATATTTTTGAACATGGATACTAGCTCAAACTATAGCTAAAAATAGCTAAATCATGTTATGAGGACTTCAAAAATACGAAGAATATTAAAAACGGGGATAGGATGCACTTACTTGGAGCTTGAAAATTGAACAAACCCTAACTAAGAAGTTCTTCAAAATTTCGGCTAAGCTTGAAGAAGATGAACATGAGTTTTGACTTACTTCATCCTTTTTAATCATTAATTAGCCAAATGACCAAAATACCTTTTTTACTAAACTTTCAAAAATTACTAACTCATGTCCATTTTTGTCCAAAAATTAGAAATTGGGAAAATTGTTATTTAAGGACCTCTAATGAAGAATCCAAAGCTATTTCATACTAAAAGCTTCTAGAATTTCATATTTTGCAACTTTTGCAATTTAGTCCTAATAGACCATTCAATCACAATTTAATAGAATTTTTTCATGAAACTTTAATACTATCATATAAACATCTCATAAACCTTAAAACTCACATTTCTAGTTCGGATTTGTGGTCTCGCACCACTAGTCTAACTTCACCCTAAATTGGGCTGTTACAACATGGACGGAAGCGTCAGCCCCGTAATGTGGAGAAACGATAAATACTCGTTGAGAAGGCTAAGCATGGATTCTAAGCCTCATGAACCCTTTTTGGGGAATTTCGACATCCTTTGGCTAGATAAATTTAATGGCTCATGCTTTTTGGGGAAAATTGTAACAGCCTGATTTAGGGGCTAATCGGAACAATGATCTTGGGATCATTAATCCAAGGTTAGAGAAAATTATTTTGATGTTATTTCATGATTTAGTATATGATTTTATAAGTACATGAAAATATTGGTACTTTAATTTTAGGGATTTCATGTTTAATCGCGAAAAAAGACTAAATCGCATAAAGTGCGGAAGTTCCATTCTATAAGCTAAAGGTACCAAATAGCCATAGGTTGTTAAATTGAAGTCTTTAAAAGGAAATTTAGCCCTTTGAAAAGGCTTGGCCAGCCATAGACTAGCATAGGAGACAAATTTGTCAATGTTGGTCAAAGTTGGTGATAGTAGGTGGACTAATTCATAGTTTAATATTAGAATAAGGAAAGAAAAAATATCATCTTTTCTCCTTCACTCTTCCACTGAAAATTAGCAGCAAATAGATGGTAGAAAGCTTCAAAAATTTCAGCACACTCATCTCTTTACAAGTGTTCTAGTGATTTTTTTAAAAAAATAGTTGTACATTTGAGACCCCTAGAACTTAAGCTTTCAAATGAGGGGACTATTGTGCAATATGGTGAAAAGCTTAGAGTTTTACCATGAGAGATTTCATTGTTATTTGCTGCATTTTTATGGAAGAAAATGAGTCTTGGTTGTTAGATGAACAACTTTTGTGAAAGGTGTTGTCATGAAAACACCAAAAAGAAACTTTGTGAAATGTTGAGTTTTGATGATAGCTTTAAGAGTATTAAATGTTCACCTAGGCTTGCTACAGGTAGAAATGTGATTAGAATTTATTTCCGAGCCTAGGAGCAAAATGGTCATTTTGCCAAATTAAAATGAGCTAAGTTGCTATTATAGAGCAAGAAGAACCAAGAATCCGCCTCGATCGGGGAAAGAACAAAGTCTCGGACTAGATCAACGAGTTAGCTCATTTTAAAATCGAGGTAAGTTTGTATGAATTTAAGATTTCACATGTATTTTCATATAATTACTTATGATGTTGTAATATGTACACTATTTTCATGAAGATAAGTAAAGGATATCATGATGAGAGCATGAATGAGAATATGTAAGAGAAAGTCCCGATTGCAGACTCAGAATAATGAGGATACTAATATCACCGCATGAGACAATGAAAGTCCGTATAAGACCATGTCAAGACATGGCATCGGCATTAAGGCAAGGATATCATGTAAGTCCATGAAAAGTCATGGCATTGAAAAGTTATTATGAGGCAAAAGTCCCATGTAAGTCCAAACCAAGGCATGGCATTGGTGAATTCATAAGGCGGAGAGGTCATGTAAGTCCATGTCAAGACATGGCATTGATAAGATTCATAGGGCAAGGATACCACGTAAGACCATGTCAAGACACGGTAATGGTAAGTTTCCAAAGGAAACACATAAGGAAGGTCTTGTGTAAGACCATGTCTAGGACATGGCATCAACACCAAGTTAAGAGATCCCATGTAAGACCATATCTGATATATGGCATTGGCATCATGAGGCGATCCCATGTAAGACCATGTCTGGGACATGGCATTGGCATCGAGATCCATGTTTGATGAGATTGAGTAACCTCAGTTATTCCGGGTAATTCATCGGGCAAAAGAGCCAAGTATGAAAAAGATAACAAGAAAGTTAAGCAAGTAAAGATAGATATAAGTTAAGTTATTCAAGGTTGATAAAAAGCATTATTCATATTAAGAAGAATAAAGATTAAGTTTACTTTTGTATCAGTAAAATGTACTAATCTGTATAATTAAGTGATACAGGTACTATAATTATAATGCAAGTATGAAATTGTTATATTACATGTGATGAGTAATGATAAGTATGAGTAAGTAAGCCAAGCACTTGAGACTTATGTTGTCATTATTTCATGATAGATGAATTATATTTAGCAAATATATTGCTATATGAGTTTCATGCAAACTTACTAAGCTATATGTTTACTTCTTTCATTTCTTTCTTCCTTATAGTTTTTCCAAACTAGTTCGGGGATAATAGACGTTGGAGCTCGGATCACACTATAAATCATTATTTTGGTATAGCTAAGTTGTTTATATTAAGTATGGCATGTATAGGAATCATTTCATTTTAAGTTAAGTCTTAAGAGGAGTCAAAGTGTTGGCTATTAAAGTTATTATTCTTTTTGTATATGGTTAAAGAGATTAGCCAATACTTACTAAGTTTATACATCAATGTTGATGAGTTATGCATTGTTATTCATGTTTTTGATGAAGCATTTGAATATATGGATTGGGTATATGAATGATCTTGATTTCAGGGTGGCAATTGGCGTAGAAAATAGCCTTTAAGTGTCCACACAGGTAGATATATGGGCGTATACACGGGCCTGTGTCTAGGCTGTGTGTGACACACGGTCAACCCACATAGGTGTGTTAAAAGGCCATGTGTCCCCTGCAAGTTAGTGTTTTAAGTCAGTGTTGGCCACGGGTTAGCCACACGGGCATGTGCCTAGGCTGTGTGCTCCTTAAGTGGTTGTTGATGTCATAAATAGAATACCCCTAATTTTTCACATAGGGAAGAACACGGGCGTGTCTAAGCTGTGTGAAGGACACGGGCTATTGACATGAGCGTGTGTCTGGCCGTGTGAAAACCCCTATAGGTTTGAAAATAAAATAAATTGTACACGGGCTAAGGACATGGTCGTTTGAGATCACACGGCCTGGCCACACGGGCGTGTCCCAAGTCACACGAGCGTGTGACCCCTGTTTAGACAAAAATTTTCAAAGAGGGTAAAAGTTTCCGGTTGAACTCCGAAACCATCTGTATGTATGTTTATGGCCTCATAGGCCCATGAGATGAATGTTATGACTAAGAAAAGAAAGTTTTAAATCAAAACGAAATTTTATAGCCCGTTAATACATGTTTAAGCAAGGTCAAGGATAGTAATGCCTCGTATCTGGTCCCGGCGTCAGACATGGGTAAGGGGTGTTGCAAAAATAAAATAAACGTAATGAAAATGTAATTTTTATTGAATAATATGAAAGGAGCAAAGGCTAAGCTTTTTGGGAGAGGGAGTGTTTACAGAAAAGATGAGTAAAATTTGTGTCACTCCATCCCCGATTTATAGTACTTAGAAAACCTAGTTTATTTCTAATTAAATTATAAAAGATAAATACAAATAACCAAAGATAAATAAAGATAAAAGCTAAAATTATATCTAAATAATAATCTTTAACAATTATCCTAATATAATTAAAATTTACATAGAGTCTTGTGTTTGTAAAATTTGTTCTTTGCACTTTTGCCCCCAAGTCTTCCATACTTTGCATTTTCGACACCACTTCTTTCCTATTTTGCATGCTGAGTCATTTTATCTTCAAATTCACACTTTTTGCCCCCAAATTTAGTCCTTACAAGATAAAAACCATTAATAGCTCAAATTAGTAAGATCATTTTCAAAATAAATATGTAATTAATGCATAAAAATATGACATTCTAGAGTATTATCACAGGGAACAGAATACATATGGTTGTATTATTATTTGATTTTTTGTACTTACTTTGGTAAGATTTATCATTTTAGTACGTCGAACTTACTAAGGTTCAATGAGATTACTTGTGTATTTTCTATTCTTGCAGATACTTTAAAGGTTGGACGGTCAGATCAGCACTCAAGTCACATTATCCTCTCATTTTCGGTAGTTTTTGGAACGTTTGATTTGGATTATATGGCATGTGATGGCCTTGTATGTCATTGCTATTCTTTTGGATATGTAAAATGTTAAGTATGAACTTAAGTTCAGATAATCAATTTATATGATATATGAGAATATGGTAAGATGTTTTAATGCAAATATGACTGATATGCGCTAAGGTAATATTGTGGTTGAGGTGCCTATGATAGGCACATTGGTTAGGTCTTAATTTTGTGCATTGATAAATTGTGGTTGATGATTCATTATGATCTATAATTGTATATATTTATGGTATCAATGGGATACATTGGTTGGACAATTAGGATGGTTGATTTAGCATGTTTTAGCTTGTTTAATGTCATATTGAATATGTCTTTTTCCTGGTAAATGGATTACTTAAAGTCTAAGTAAGCTTGAATTGGTAAAGTTATTGTTTAAGGTTCATTTTGGGTCCACACAACTTGAGACACTGGTGTGTGACCCAGCCATGTGAGACCACGGCTTATCGACACGGTCGTGTGTCATCTGATGAGTTCTTAGGGTGCAAGTCAGTGAGTTACACGGCCTACCACATGGCCAAGAACACAAGCGTGTGGGGCAACTCAGAGAGTTACACGGCCTGGCATACGAGCGTGTGACACAGCCGTGTGACCCTATTTAGAGAGTTACACAGGTGAGGACAAGGGCTGGGACACGGTCATGTGACCCCTGTTTTTTGAATTTTGTATCTTTTTTTTTCTAAACTTTTTAAACTATTTCAAATTGGTCCCAAATTGTTTTTAATTGATTTTTAAGGCCTCGAGGGATCAATATAGTGACAATATGCATGTGTATGAATATTTTATGATGTGATTATAATACTGAATGATAATATGTTTAAATGGTTCTGATTGTTTAGTAATACTCCGTAACTCTAATCTGTTGATGGAGACGAGTTAGGAGTGTTACATTTAGTGGTATGAGAGCTACGATTTAGTCAATTCTTGAATTGAACGCAGCATGTTAAATGTTTAGAATTACATGCCATATAAACCTATGATAGTGTGACGTGTTTGATCCGATCTAACCTTTTTTTTCATATAGATTGTAAAGATGTGAGATGGATCTGTTCGTGCTAACAATGATGAGGTTAATATTAATTTATCGACCTCTGATCAAGGGATGAGTAGTAATATCTCAATTTCACAAGTACAGGAGCATGAACTTAAAAACATGTTCTTTAGGTTTATGAACCAGTGGTTCAATGAGTTTATGCAAATGAATACTCCGGTTCAACGACCAACACCCCTTGTTACACCTCCACCTCCTTCTATGACTGAATCTAGTCGATGAATTCCGATAGAAAATCTTAGGAAGTGGTGCTGAGGAATTCTGAGGTAGATTAGAAGATGATCCGGTTGAAGCCGAGTATTGGCTTCAGAACATCTTGCAAGTTTTCGAAGAAATGGCTTGCCCTCCCAGTGATTTTTTTTTAAATGTGTCTTTTTATTATTAAAAGAAGAAGCGTACAGTTGGTGGACTACGTTGGTACTTGTGGTACTGAGAGAGAAAATTTCTTGGGATTTATTTCAGACCGAGTTTAAAAAGAAGTGTGTCGGGAAATAGTATATGGATAAGAAAAAGAGGGAATTTCTTGAGTTACAACACAGAAATAAGTCAGTGGCTGAGTACGAGAGAGAGCTTATATATCTTAGTAAATATGCTCGAGAAATTGTGCCTGCTGAAGATGAGATGTGTATCCAATTTGAAGATGGCCTGAATGATAAAATCAAAATGATGATCGGAGCTAATGAAATTTCAGTATTTGTTGCCTTTTCAGATCGTGCACAGAAAATGGAGGAAGTGTACAACCACAAAATACAAGGGGAAAAACAGATTCAAGAGTTTAACAAGAGAAGTTCTTCTAAGTTGTTTTCTATACCACTGGCAAATAAGACTAGAGAGGACTCAAGTCGAGGTACTTAAGTGTCTGAGCATCCTAACAAAAATAAATTGATTTGGCATGATTTGAAAACTCCTACCAAACCAGTTGATAGTGCGGGAGGTGTACAAAACGCTCTGAAGCCCAGTTGTAAACATTGTATAAAATTTTCATCCTGGCGAGTGCAGAGCTAAGTCGGGAGCATGTTATAGATGTGGGTCGACTAATCACTTTCTTCAAAATTGTCCTAAACAATTAAAGGAAAATGAAGAACTGAATGAAAAGAAAATGTTTACATCTCAAAAAGGTAGACGTCCAGGCCAGAACAATACTACTGGGACTACTCTTGCGGGACAAAGGACATTGTTGTTTAGTCAGAGACTAGAGCACCTGCTCGCACATATGCAATCCAAGCCAAAGAGGAAGTTGCTGCACCTGATGTGATTGCTGGTATATTTTATCTCTTTGATGTTACTGTGAATGCATTTATTGACCCTAGGTCAACTAATTCTTATATTTGCATTGCATTAGTAATGAAAAAGAAACTACATGTTGAATCAACTGAATATGATATTCAAGTTACTAATCCGTTAGGTCAGAGTGTGATAGTTAACTTAGTTTGTCGTAAATGTCCACTGAAAGTTAGAGACTGTGAATTCCCTATTGATTTGATGATACTACCCTTTCGAGAATTTGATGATTTGTGTAACACCCCTTAACCCCAAACCGTCGCCGGAATAAGGTTACGAGGCATTACCAGACATATCAGACTACTCACAAATAATTCACAAATAAAATAACATTCATAGTATAATTATTAAACAAGTCCCTATAATAGATTTTCAAAACCCAAAACATTTATTAAAAGTAGAATGGGACTTGTTCGAATATTCCATTTTTTTTTACAAAAATTTCGACAGCATTTCTGCTTATTTTTACCTAAAACCCCCTGTAAATTCAAACCAAACAACCAATACCAATATCTCAACCAAAGAATTTATATCTTAATCACTACAAGAACATGCTTAATCCGTTGATTTATTACTTAAATTTTAAAGTGTTAACATATAAGGAACTATTTTATATCTTTCATTTCATTTCAAAATTTAATACCAACTTTACTAATTTATAACTTTAAACTTGCTTATCATCCAAAATTTCATAATTATCTAATTACAACAAAATGATTTAACCTATATATATATATATATATATCCATACATGATTCATGTACAATCACCTAGTACATGCCACTTAAACAAAAAGAAGAAATACATTACCAAAATTTTCTTGTTGGAGTCGGGAACGTTCTGGATGCTGAACCGGATTTGTAACTTTAATGACCTGCGCACGGAAACAACCGTACGCTGAGTATTTCATACTCAGTGGTATTACTATAAACCAAACTATTTAACATTAATAAATTACAAACATCAACCATAAGTTTTATAAATCATTAAAACTAATTATACACAATTATAAATCACTTCATAAATCTTAAATTCATATTTCATTTTTTTTTGACATACTAATTCAATTCATAATTTAACTCATACATTCTTTCACATACCTTTCAATAGAGCCAAACCAATCAATCTCATTTTCAAAGTTTCATTTCAATTATTTACCCTATTAACAAGGCTCGGACTCTGACAGATACGCGGATTCCACCCAAACACACCAAAATATCCAACCTAAACACACCAGAATATCCAACCTCAACACACCAAAAAAATGAAATCCTCCCAAACACACCAGTATAATATAACCTCCCAAACACACCAGTAAGGCATTAAATGCCTCTTCGAATAAACCGAAGCATATATAACGGAATCATCTTCTCGGCCGAGCTGCAAATCTCCTCATCACATCACAAATCCAATGGCATGCCATTTGTATCAAATCTAGTCCGACAAGTTAATAGGGTATTCAAATCATTTCTCAATTCAATTTTTAATTCAATTCAAAACACGCCTTTCATTTTAATACATTTTCCACTTTCTAATTACTAAACAATTTAAATACTCAAACATATTCACACTTCATCTCAGTTTCATTCATGTCGATAATAATACTTACCTTATAATTTACTTACCATACATATGAATTTAAATATAACATTAACTAAATAGTAGTTTGAATTATAGTAATACAAACCCGAAATACGAGTTTACTCCTCCACGATCTTTTCTTTTCCCTTGGATGCCGATGCCTCGTTTTCCTTGTTAGTTATGAAAATAATAATAACAATTTACATTATTAATTACAACATTAAATTACAACAAATAATTGAATTTTTATTCAATTCCTACTCTTGCTCTTCATTCCACATTCTTTGTACACAATTCTATTATTTACTTATAAGTTCTTTCAAAGCTGTCTACCTGAGTCATTGTCACTAAATTATCTATATCTTGAGTTACAGAATTCCAAATTAAGATCCGTAAATTTTATATGAAACTAGACTCATATATCTTCTTTCCATAAAAGTTTCAGAATTTTTGAGTTAGCAAATAAGTACAGTTTATTCTTTGAAATCACCCCTATTCTGTTGTCTGACAGTTTCGACCACTCTTTGCTAAAATTTAATTATCTTTTTGTACAGAATTCAAATGATGTTCTACTTTGTTTCTTCTAAAAATAGTCTCAATAAAGAATCTAAAAATATAAATTATGTCCCAAAATTATTTTTGTATAATTTTTAATGATTTTCCTAAGTCAGAACAGGGGATCTCAAAATCACTCTGAACTAGTCTTATAAAAATATAAATATCTCAAAATACAGAATTCCTTTGCTTTCTCTGTTTCTTTCATATGAAAATAGACTCAATAAGTTTTAATTTCATATCTCAATTAACTTCTACTTCCATTTCTACCATTTTTGGTGATTTTTCAAAGTTACTCTTCTGCTGCTGTCCCAAAACTGTTTTCTTATAGCTTATTTTGCAATTAAATCCTAATTAAGTTTACTTATTTTCTTAACTTAATTCATGCTTTGTTTCTACTTAAATTCCTTCCATATTCAACTTGACTACCTAATATTCATAATAAAACCCTAATTTATAATTTCTTCCAAATTAATCACTGTAATACATAGTTTATAGCTTACTTTACAATTTAATCCTTTTACTAATTCTAACTTAAATTTCATTCAATTTAATCTCTAATTCATCTTTTCTTCAACATCAACTATACTTGAAAACCTATAAACTCTCAAAATATCAGCTTAGTTTCATCAAAATATTGCATTAAAGCTTCTAAAACATCAATATTAAAAGAATAGGACTTGATTGACTTACCTTTTAAAGCTTAAAACCTTGAATCTTTAGTTTTTCCTTTTTCCTTCTTTTTCTTCTTTCTTTCCTGCTTGTTTCGAAATGCTCTCTGTTTCTTTTTCTGTTTCTTTGTTTTGTTTCTTTCCTTGTTTCTTTTATTTTAACTTATAACAATAGTAATATATTATAATTTAATAAAATAAAACAATAAAAATCTTAGATTTTTATCATCATTTGCCGCCTCAACTTACGCTAAATGGCTTAATTGCCATTTTAACCCTTTTACTTTCTTTCAATCTATAATTAAACTTTCACTCTTTATTCAATTTGATCCTTTTTCCTAATTGCTTTAAATTGAGCTAAATTCACTAAATAAAAATCTAATTAAACACACTATTAGACTCATAATTACTCCTAATAATTATTTACTAACTCGATTTACTAAGACAGAGGCCCGATAACACGCTTTTTCTGGTGCCCACGGATTTTGGGTCGTTACAATTTGATGATACTACCCTTTCGAGAATTTGATGTTATTCTGGGTATGGATTGACTATCATTATTTGAAATGCCAGACAGGAGAGATAATTTCAGATGAATCCGACGGGCCGAATAGTGTTGTTAGAATCATTTCAGCTATTTCTGCATAGAGACTGATACGTTAAGGTAGTCAAGCATTTTTAGCCTACATTTTTGCTACCAGAGATCCAGAATCAAATTTAGATAAGTTACCGATTGTTAGTGAGTTTACTGATGTATTTCCTGAAGAGTTGTCTAGTTTGCTTCCTAACTGTGAAGTTGAATTCGTGATTGGTTTGGTGCTTGGAACTGCATCGATATTGATATCACCGTATCACATGGCACCAACTGAATTAAAAGAGTTCAAAGCACAATTGCAAGAGTTGTTAGACAGAGGGTTTATTCGACCGAGCATATCTCCTTGGGGTGTACCTGTATTGTTTGTGAAAAAGAAAGACGGCTCTTTGAGATTGTGTATAGACTACAGGCAGTTGAATAAAGTCACAATAAAGAATAAGTATCCTTTTCCACATATTGATGATTTGTTTGATCAATTAAAAGGCGCCACAGTGTTCTCGAAGATAGATCTCAGATCCGGGTATTATCAGTTGCGGGTTAAAGATTGTGATGCATCAAAGACTGCTTTCAGAACTCATTACGATCATTATGAGTTTCTGGTAATGCCATTTGGTTTGACTAATGACCTTGCTATTTTTATGGATTTAATGAATTGGGTTTTTCAACCTCATTTGGATAGATTTGTAGTTGTGTTTATCGATGATATATTGATCTATTCCAAGATAGAATCAGAGCGTGCTCAACACTTGAGAATCGTGTTAAAAAATTTGAGAGAAAAAAATTGTACGCAAAGTTCAGTAAATGTGAATTCTGGCTTTGCGAAGTTGGATTTTTAGGACACATAGTATCAGCTGATGGGATTGGGGTTGATCCGAGTAAAGTTTCTATTGTGATAAATTGGAAAACTCCGAATAATGTTTCTAAATTACAAATTTTCCTGAGTTTAGCATGATACTACCGTCGTTTTGTTAAAAATTTCCCGATCATTGCTTCAACGATGATCAGGTTACTACATAAAAATGTCGAGTTTGTTCGGTCTGATAAGTGCCAACAGAGTTTTGATCAGCTGAAAAACAAGTTGACAGAAGCTCAAGTGTTGACTCAGCCTGAGTCTGGGGTAGCATATGTTGTTTACAGTGATGCGTCTCTCAACGGTTTGGGTTGTCTATTGATGCAGGTGGGGAAAGTAATAACTTATGCTTCACGACACTTAAAGCCACATGAAAGAAATTATCTTACTTATGATCTCTATTTGGATGCAATTATATTCGCTTTGAAGATTTGGAGACATTATTTATAAGGTGAGAAATGTCATGTGTTTACGGATCATAAAAGTTTAAAGTATTTGATGAATCTGAAAGAACTGAATTTGAGACAGAGACGTTGGTTAGAGCTACTAAAAGATTATGATCTGGTTATTGATTATCACCTAAGAAAGGCTAATGTGGTTCCGGATACACTTAGTCAAAAGTTGTCATTGTTTGCACTTCGAGGGTTGAACACTCATTTAACTCTAATTGAAGATGGTTCAGTACTGGTAGAATTGATAACTAAACCCCTATTTCTACAATGAATTTGGGACTTACAAAATGACAATCTGAAGCTCATATTAAAATGACAATTGGTTTAAGATAATTCAAATATTGAATACAGTATTGATGATGATGATGGTACGCAACATTTTCATGGTAGAATTTGTGTTCTGAATGATTTAGGTTTGAAAAGAAATATTTTGTCTAAAGCTCATAGCAGTATGTTTATAACAGCCCAATTTTAAGTGATGTCGGAAATAGTGATTCGAGATCACTAAATCTGACGAGTGATACAAAAACTTGAAGTATGCTTAAAGGAAATAAATCCAGGTTCCGTTTCAATATTTCAACGCATAGTAGAAGTAATGGAATAATAACAAGAGGGAAAACCTTATTACAATCCGAAAAGAAATAAATAACTTAAAGTAACTAACTTCAATTCTAGAATTTAGACATTTAGAAAAAAAAGGTCTAATCGACTTGCTAGTTGGCCACCTCTGAGTCCCTCCATCCGTCGAACCGCCTACTAAGGATTACTTGAGTAAAATAAAAGAGGGAGTGAGTTTTCAAAAACTCAGTGTGTACGACCCTCGTCAAAAAAACAGCATACATATCATATTGTTAACATAATAATATCATACATGCAATGCTGTGCAAAACCCTCCCCAAAATAATCCATCCGGTACACTTCGTCTCCGTCCAACCGAAACACTTCTGTGGGGATTTCTAAATCGACCCACCCATCCGATACACTTCAAGGGTAGCCCGGTTGCGGTACTACCAAACGTTGCAGCGAAGCTGCTAATAAAATATTGGGCTTAAAAAGCCACCGGTGGATCCACGATCATCAAGCAACCATGCGATCCTCATATACTTCCTCCGTTCCATAATTCCCACCCATATGCATCCTAAACAGAATATCATATGAATGCAGCAAATGTACATGTAACATCCATAAATCTTACAATCAACACATAGGGGTATTTTAGTTATTTCACCAATCAAGGGTATTTCGGTAATTCTACCCTACAGGGGTATTTCAATAATTCTCAACAGTATGGGTCTTAATTATGAACCTTGGCCCGTCAACAAGTCCTCGTGGCTAAAATGAACAGACACTAGGCACCAGGGAGGATTCCAGAGAAGAGGAGGTGGGTCACTAGGACCGCTTAAGTACCAAGCTCTCCCTAGATCCAATCCTAGACAGGCATATGTCCATTGCCACACCCTACCCTAGCGACTTGTCCACAAACATGTTTGATTATTAAATTAAGTTTCATGTTGTTCAAGAATGGAGATGAAGGTGGGATGGCACAAGCAATGGAGAAAGAAGATAATGATATTCGATTTAAGGCTTCAGGAGAGAAGAAAAGAAAACACATAATGAAGAGGCGAGGTTTAGAACAGAAAAAGTGAAGGAGAATTCGGCAGAGCACTATAGTTGCCGAAATAGCACAGGGGGAATTCGGCACCCTCTATTTATACACAAAATCGAAACTCTCTCTACCCCCCAAAGTCCCAATCGGCTCCAACTCTTCCCCATCTCATCTCCTCGTTTTTCTCCCTGATAACTCCCAATCCTTTTCCAAAATTTTTCTCTTCTGATCACTCTCCTTAGAGTCCATCACCACACTACTTCCAACCTTCTAGAAGGCCAAAATTAAACTCCTAAAAAAAATACTAAGATAGGATTGGAACCTAGGATCTCCTTGCTAGCCCGTAACGCCACCTTCCTATACCCTAAGTGGCGTCACTTAGCCACTCCACCACAAGGCTCTTTGATGCCATATTTCCCTATTTTTATTTAAAAGTCCATCTACTCACCGCCTTGGTTCCTTTAATAATTAATTAAAAATTCCTTCTCCTCAAAGTTCGAACCCAGAACTTCTCCACCACCCCTAGACAATCCAAGTTTATTAAACCCTTAAAGCCAACATGTCATTTGCTTTAAAAAAATTTATGAGACCCAAAGCCAACTTCATTTAGGCCCAAAATTTGGGGCGTTACAATTCTACCCCTTTAAAGAAACTTCGTCCTTGAAATTTCTATCTAACTACTAATCGCACCACTCAAGTCACACCACTATGCTTTCGCTGCGCACTCTAATTATAATAACACTAACACACTTTAACTCTAATTGAACCCTTTACACTTACCCAAAAAAAACCTACCAAGTAGAGCAGATAAACATTGCACGCATACAATTTCTATACCTAAAATATCGCATCCACACAAATCATACCCGACTTAATGGTGATTGAACAATACCGAGCCTGATGCTCCTCAGACCGCATCTGAAACACGCTTCTAACTTCCTCCAGCATTCACCTGGATGATGCCTTCTGCAATATTCGTAAGCCGAAAAGATTGGACGTACCTTAACATGCTTCACAGGACGAGACTGCAGCCCTAGAGAAATGTGATCTCTTTTTTTCTTACAGTCCACGCACCTAACCCAAAGTGTTTCACCAATTTCTTTAACCTCCTCCAGTACCTCCCTTACTAGCTGAGTCACCACATCAGTAACGAGTTCTGGGTTACCGCTACTCGAGGCTGGTGGGCTCACTCTAACCTCTGTCTACTGGACCATCTCATGCTCTAGTGAAGCCGGTGCCTCCCCAGCAGATGTGTGGCCCGATGTTGATGACCCAGCCCTAACACTTCCACGGCCTCTGCCGCGGCCTCTTACACCTCTTCTAGCTCTCATTGTTGATTCTCGTATTATCCGAATTAGGAATTTTATGAAATTTTTGTTAGTTTTAGTAATTAAGCCGATGTTTTATGATAGTATTAACTAAAGAGGTTGTTTTCGTAAATCCTCTACAATTTCAAGTTCCTACGGGCTTCAGTTTCACTCTAACTAAAAAGCTTGAGTATAATCATCTAAAGTAGCCCACTAACTATCTACAGTATATCAAGTTAAACAAGCTTAATAATAAGAGAACTTACTTGGTTTGACGTCAGAGACTCGGTATGCCACACCACAAGAATTTCCAAAACATTTTGATCCAATCCAAAAATAGTTTTTTTCTTTAAAACCCAAGTAATAAGGCCTATTTCACAGCCCGAGCTTTGCAACCTGGCTCTGATACCACTAAATGTAACACCCCAAACCCGGCCAACAAGTTAGACCCAAATCTGGCGTGTCACATTGAAGTGTTTTTGCGAAAACCTTGTTTTCTTTGAATACCCTTCTAGAGAAAAGTTAAGAAAAATCTAGTTTGCTTTCAAAACGAGGTGTAGCCAAAAAACCGTTTCCTTGTTACTATGTAAAAAAAATTCCTTTGACAGTGCCATCTCGTTTTTAAAACACAATTATTTTTAAAAACTTGAAGTATGCTTAAAGGAAATAAATCCAGGTTCCGTTTCAATATTTCAATGCATAGTGGAAGTAATGGAATAATAACAAGAGGGAAAACCTTATTACAATCCAAAAAGAAACAAATAACTTAAAATAACTAACTTAAAATCTAGAATTTAGACATTTAGAAAAAAAGGTCTAATCGTGTTGCTAGTTGGCCACCTTTGAGTCCCTCCATCCGGCGAACCGCCTACTGAGGATTACTTGAGTAAAATAAAAGAGGGAGTGAGTTTTCGAAAACTCAGTGTGTACGAACCTCGTCAACCAAACAACATACATATCATATTGTTAACATAATAATATCATACATGCAATGCTGTGCAAAACCCTCCCCAAAATAATCCATCCGGTACACTTCGTCTCCTTCCAACCAAAACACTTCTGTGGGGATTTCTAAATCGACCCACCCATCCGATACACTTCAAGGGTAGCCCGGTTGCGGTACTATCAAACGTTGTAGCAAAGCTGCTAATCAAATATTGGGCTTAAAAAGCCATCGGTGGATCCACGGTCGTCAAGCAACCATGCGATCCTCATATACTTCCTTCGTTCCATAATTCGCACCCATACGCATCCTAAACAGAATATCATATGAATGCATCAAATGTACATGTAACATCCATAAATCTTACAATCAACACATAGGGGTATTTTAGTCATTTTACTAATCAAGGGTGTTTCGGTAATTCTACCCTACAAGTGTATTTCAGTAATTCTTAACAGTATGGGTCTTACTTATGAACCTTGGCCCATCAACAAGTCCTCGCAGCTAAAGTGAACAGACACTAGGCACTAGGTAGGATTCCAGAGAAGAGGAGGTGGGTCACTAGGACCGCTTAAGTACCAAGTTTTCCTTAGATCCAATCCTAGACATGCATATGTCTATTGCCACACTCTACCCTAACGACTTGTCCACAGACATGTTTGATTATTAAATTAAGTTTCATGCTGTTCAAGAATTCATCAGAACTAAGCCTAGAATCCATTAAAACCCTAACATGCATTTCTAAACTCCCATAAGGCCGACTAAGCCCAATCACGTCTATATAGCCCATTAAGCCCAATCATGTATATGTAGCCCATTAGGCCCGATCATAATCAAATCATGCAACCACCTATATCAATCCATCATTCAATTTCACATATCAACTCTTACCGATTCGGGCCCACGAGCTCGGTGGCCCATTTAGCCTATTCTGGCTCGGTTGGCCAAACAGTGGCCCTAGACCATGAGATCGCTCTCTTGGTCCCAGTAGTTGTATCAGTGTTTCCACACGAATGCTCGCACGCTCGTGCGGTTGCCGGTGACAACCTTTCGGCTTTTCGGCTTTTCGGCATTCCAGTTTTTCGGGATTTCGGCTTTTGCCGATTTGTCGTGTGTGAAGTGTATGTACACACCTAGTAAATGAGACGTGTTACACTATCCTCAGCCTTGAATCTACAACCAATACCAACCTCCAATCAATCACACACTTAACCACAATATTTACCAAAAATCGAAGCATTACCATAACTTTAGCTTAGCTACTACTCACGAATATCCCCTAGATCTGCATCAATCTTAATCGTTGAAGACAAAATAATAGGTGACTTGTATCCACTTAAGTCACCCTTTCCCTTACTATAGACTATACGGCCAACTTATCCCAAAATCAAGAACACTTACCCAAAAGCCGAAACGTATGTAGATCCAAGCTTGATTCTGATTTTTCCAAGATCTGATCCACCAAAAATCAAAGGAATGATGACTGCACAACAGAGATTTGGTCACTAGAGTATTTGACACAAGTTTTGGGGCGATGAAGAAATCGGCTCCAAGAGCAAAGATTTTCGGCTTTTAAAGTCACGAATATTTGGTCCCCAACAATTGAGATGAAGGTGGGACGACACAAGCAATGGAGAAAGAAGAGAATGATATTCGATTTAAGGCTTCAGGAGAGAAGAAAAGAAAACACATAAGGAAGAGGCGAGGTTTAGAACAGAAAAAGTGAAAGAGAATTCGGCAAAGCACTATAGTTGCTGAAATAGCACAGGGGGAATTCGACTCCCCCTATTTATACACAAAATCGAAACTCTGTCTACCCCCCCAAAGTCCTAATCGGCTCCAACTCTTCCCCATCTCATCTCCTCGTTTTTCTCCTTGATAACTCCCCAATCTTTTTCCTAAATTTTTATCTTCTGATCACTCTTCTTAGAGTCCATCATCACACCACTTCCAACCTTCTAGAAGGCCAAAATTAAACTCTTAAAAAAAATACTAAGCTAGGATTCAAACCTAGGATCTCCTTGCTAGCCCATAACGCCACCTTCCTATACCCTAAGTGGTGTCACTTAGCCACTCCACCACAAGGCTCTTTGATGCCATTTTTCCCTATTTTTATTTAAAAGCCCATCTACTCACCGCCTTGGTTTCTTTAATAATTAATTAAAAATTCCTTCTCCTCAAAGTTAAAACCCAGAACTTCTCCAACACCCCTAGGCACTCCAAGTTTATTAAACTCTTAAAGCCAACATGTCATTTGCTTTAAAAAAAATTCTGAGACCCAAAGCCCAAAACCCACTTCATCTAGGCCCAAAATTCGGGGCGTTACATTAGTAGCAGGTTTTGGTAAGTCAATGAAAGGAGTTATTTTGGTAAGCTAGGCAATTGATTTTTAAGATGATATATTATGATCAAAATATGATATTTGGTTTGTGTTGATTGCTTGATTTGGGCTATTTGGTGTATTGAAATGTTGTGTATAGGTTGATATCAAAAAAGGGTGAGAAAAGTGGCCTTAAAATGGCCTTTTTTTGTCCACACGGGTAAAGGCACGGACGTGTGTGTCAGCCGTGTGTTACACACAGCCTGGCCCATAGGTGTGTGGTTTGGCCGTGTGTCCCCCGCAACTTAAAATTTCAAAAGAGAATACCCAGGTTTTTACACACGGCCTAGCACACGGGCGTGTGACTTGGCCGTGTGACCCCTGCACTTTACACACGGCCTAGCACGTGGGCGTGTAGTTGGCCGTGTGATCCATGTCAAAGAGTTACACAAGTAAGGACACGGGCTGGGACACAGCCGTGCACCTCACATCGATTACCCACATGGCCTAAGACACGGGCGTGTCTCCTGGCCATGTGAGCCACACAATTCAATTTCATATTGAATATTTCAATTTTTACTCAATATTTGCCTAAATTCCAATTTAGTCCCTAAACTGGGACTAACTTTTACTCTTCACATTTAATTCTATATTTTCATACAAATTCCAATTTAAACTAAATTTAACTCCTTATTTTCACTTAAAACCTAAATTTCATATTTTTTACAATTTAGTCCCTATTACTCAAAATTTACAATTTATTCTACAATTTAATTCTTTTTCATTTCTAGCTTAAAAATCTATCAATTTAATCCCTAATAATAAGATTATTCAACGTTAACAACCTTTAAAAGCTCAATCAATGCTCAAATTTTGAAATCGGTAGGGTAATACTTAACACTGGATTCTAGAAACATAAAAATTACAAAAAAAGGGGACTAAATTGATTAACCAATTGAACTTGGAAACTTTGAAGTGCTTAAGCCTTGCATTTGTTTCTTTCCCTTTTCTTTCTTTTTCTTTCTTTCTTTTCTTTCAAATTTCGGTTTTGGTTTTGGTTTTGGTTTTGTCTTTCTTTATTTCTTTTATTACTTTTGTTTTATTATAATTATATAATATATATACACTTAATACTTAAGAAAACTTTAATTATTATAATATATAAAACAAATATCTTACCTAATGTGGTCCCACTAAAGAAATAATGGTAAAATTACTTCTTTAGTCTCGGGAATGCACTTTTTTTTTCAATTTGGTCCTTTTCTCTTAATTAACTATCGAAAGGTTAAAATTTCTTAACGAAACTTTAATACCACCTTAATGACACTTCGTAAATATTTATAAAAATATTTACGACTCAGTTTATAAAAACAAGGTCCTGATTCCTCATTTTCTAAAACCACTTGAACTTAATAAATCACTTATATATTATAAATTATCAAATCAAAAACCTTTTTAAAAATCACATTGACTCGTAAATATTATATTTAATATTTACAAACTTACTCGTCAGATTTGGTGGCCTTGACACCACTATTTCTGAATTTGCTGAAAAACAGGCTATTACAACTCTTCCCCCTTACAAAAATTTCATCCTCGAAATTTCTCACTTGTTACAAGCTATTAAGTCAAGCCTTTCTCCCACCTTTTCAATCGAAGTCCATAAAAATCAATCATAACTCATATCATTTTCAAACTCATTCTAGAACTTGATACTATACCTAAACTTAACTGAGTAGCTCTGATGTTCTTCTGTCATCACTTTATTATTAGTAGTATAACTACTGAGAAATTCCCAGTAATCGTGTGTCGAAACATAACCGAGAAACCTTTATTATCAAACTCTGACTGATGCTTCTAACGTGGTCGCATATGTAACTTTCAACTGATTCTTGTTCCCCTTTTTCTAGGAAAGCGTCAAGCAATATCATTTTACATAAGTGCGAAAACTTCAACAATTGGGATGACTTTAACCCATAATAACATTTCCCGATTAGAACTGACTTGATAGATACATTTCTGTATCAAGTCTTTTAGAATCTAAATTTCTCATTCTGACTTTCCATCTATTTACCCATGTACGCACAAAATTTATTCCCGGACCTGAGGATAGACTCAAATGAGTATAACTCAATTAACTTTTCAATGAATAACCCACTCTGATTAAAAAAACTAAGTTAATTTTATCTACCAGATAGTAACAATTCAAAATAATCCCTTTTTCTTGTTGTCAATACAACCTAGACATACTATCTATCACAATTCCCTCAGAATACTAACCAAAGATCCTTAAAAACTGCATTAACTTTGATAACGGTCCGTCTCGGGTTAGGAGGCGAATCGTAAATGTTGCCCGATCATAAATTAGGTAGTTTCTCGTTTAATTAACAAAGGGATAATTTTATTGGAAATAAAATCTTTGAAAGGTAAAGATAGGTGATTGGTTGAAATGGATACGTATTTGAAACAAGAAAGAACCTTTAATAAAAATTAAAGACCCGAATCTTATAAGTTTCAAATTGATGGAATGAGTTTTGAAACAAAACCGAGACCCACTATCTAGCGAGATAGGAACCAACGGTATAGGTAGATGAACGCCACACCCGTGAGGATGATAAGTTCAAAACAAGGAAAGAACGACGCCACTAGAAAACTAGATAAGTCAATTCAACCTTGAGAATCAGGAGAGTGAATACTCACCAAAAGAAAATTTTCTTTCATTCAAATTCAAGTTCTTTTACAAAATGAATTGTGCAAAATATTTATAGGCTCTTTTCTAATGATAGCCGAATAGGGAAAGGAAAGAGGGCTTCAACCTCTATTTTGTGCGCACAAGTAGTTGACTTGGTGGGCATTTGTGAGCATTCGGCCAAGAGAAAGGATGGCCACTTGCAATTAAAATAAAACACTTGAGTTATGTGGCCGTTCAACCTAAACTCCACCAAAGTTTGCTGCCACTTTCATTTGCCATAAAATTATCCTAATTTAAAAGCTTAAGCCGTCCACTATGCTTGCTTTCGCCGTCCACTATGCTTGCTTTCTCCTTGGCTTATTATTAATTTATGCGCACATGGCTTAATGGTCTTCACTTCACATGCTCAATTCATTTTATAGCTCCCACTAAGTATTCAATTCATGTGCCGCATGCTTTGTTATCCTCCATATGCTTCATATTGCTGTCCCTTGCCTTGCTTTAATTAACATTCTTCAATTGTTTATTCACTAGTTGTTTACAAAAGACAAAGCTCTTATTTTATGCTCCATTTTGCCGTCCACCTAGGTGAGTGCTTGTGCAATCCATGGCTTTGTTTAATTATCAATTAATACCCCACTAGTTGCCGTCCAACATGGTTCTTCATGCCATTCTCTTTATTTATTTTATTCAAGCCAAGATTCCTCCCTTATCTTCACGCATGCCTCCATTTGTTTTCATCAAATCCATGCTAGGTGCCCTCCACTAATTAAAATTTCAATTCATCATGTTTCATTCACGCATATGCATGCTTTAAAAATTCAGCCACCATTAAAATATTGCTCCATCAAGCATCATTCAAGAGTTAAATTTCATGAACCATGCTCCATGTAAGCTGTCCGTCCATCATCCATAATATTCCTTCACCATTGAACATTCGGCCATTGTTCAATCATCCATTAATCTCCCACCTGCACAATTAAATCCACAAATTTATTTCATAAATTGGGCAGCAAGTTGCATTTAATTCGACTAAAAACATATTAAAATAATGTAATAACTTTAAAACACAATTAAACACATGCAATAATTAACACACATTAATACTTTTAAATGCAACAGCCACAAATTAAATTAATCCAAGGAAACCAAAATTAACTTAGGCACAATAAAATATTTTGACAAATTAATTTGCTATAGAAAATCAATTAAACGAATTAAGATGTTTAATTCATTTAAATAAAATTTAGCAATTTAATTTTCAACAAATTCAAAGACTCGATTTATTTAAAGTAATAAAAATTAAAATTTGGCGTCGAGCTTCATCGACTTGAAAATTCGATGGGTGCCCCGGGCGTGCCCGTATCATCCCCTCCCTCTTCAAGACGATTCGTCCTCGAATCGACCCACTGGTTATTCGAACAAAACTCCTTGTTCGTCTTTCCTCGATCAAATGGGAAGGATGATAATAGCAATACTTGAAAAGAAAATTCAAGGATTAGCAAGCAATGTTTTAAACATACTTGCAACCCGAATGAAATCAACACCAAAAAATAAATAAATCGCAGGCGGTCAGGCATAAGCACTTTATCATACAAAAGGATCAATGCCTTGTCAAAATTTTGGAACAAAAGCGGATAAGCTTCAAAGCATGCATACGATCTAATTAGATTCCACAAGACAAAATAATCATGCGAATAACTCATCAATTGATAGATATAATCGTCAAAAGCAAGTAATGAAGAAAAGGCATATGGCACTTGAAATTGAACATTTAAACCTTGCTTCATATTCGCACATGAATAAAAATTATCAAACACAAAATTCTTTTTGTCTTCTTGTAAAATAAATAGATCATAAAGAAACAAAATAGGGCATTCAAATAATTCATGATCTAAATGTTTTACAAAATGGCAATCATCATTATGAGCTTTTTCAACAACCAAAATGAACAAAAATGCTTCAACAAATGCTTCATGACACTTATCGAAAGCAATTATCTTTTTGACAAGAACCAAAACAGATAGTTCATTATCAGACAAGATAGAACGATGAAGAACATCATGTTTTAAAGATTTTATAAGAATGGATTCAGCAACGTGATTCTTGTCAACATCCGAAGAAAACAAAATGGGTTCATAGGTTTCAAGTGTCTTACCTTTGGGTGTTGAAAGAAAGAATTCGACCTTACCTCTACGTGCGGTATGACAAAAGTCATTCTCACCTTGCTTGTCTTCACAAGCTGAAACTCGAAGTTCGAATTTATCTTGCTTGATCAAGACGAACTTTCTCTCCTCGGGCATGTAATGTAGCCGATGCTTTATGCGCGAATCAACATTTTTCAAACAAAATGGGAAATCCATGTACACGAATTGTATATACAAATATAAAATATGCTTAAGAAATGAATAAAAATTGAAAACAAGGTTGACAAAATTCGTTACCTTATTTAAAAACCAAGTATCAACACAATAGGAATTTTTCACACATATTTGGTGATACTTGCTTTTTCCACAAAACAAATCTAAATAAATTCCCGGTTTCGAGAAATCAATCACGTTAGACCAATAAGAATTATGTGCGTTCAAGATAAAGCGATCAAAACTCTTAACATATTTCAAAATGTATTTACAAAAACTCAACGATTTCATATTGGACAACGAATTAATCTCGTAATATTTACAATCAAACAAATTGGGGTTAGAAGAAAAATCATCTTTATACAAAAAATTTCATGCTTCAAAACGCTTACCTTCCTTACCTTTCGACTCGGGAGGTTCAACTTTACCTTCAACTTTACCGTTTTCAATCAAAGAAATACGTCGCTCTTCCGGAGGAGTTGAAGTGGTAGGCTTTTGTGCGATACGTCGGGAACCTGAAATGAAGAAGCAAAAGAAGAACATACTCCAAATGAGTTAGTTAAATCAACACTCCCTTCTACTTGCTCATCTCGTTTTCTCGTTTCTTTTTCACGCACTTTTTTATTTTCTCTCTCTTTTTCTTGCTCTTTTTTAGCGATCTTCTCAATGGCCTTTTCAAGCCTTCTCACAATGTGCTCATTGTCTCTCTTTCTTGCCTCTTTTCTTTTTATTTCATTTTCTTTTTCTTTTTCTTTTGTTTTTATTACATGAAGTTACAAAAGAATCACAATAATAAGAATTTCTAAAAGAAGAAAAATTATTTACGGATGAATCACGATAATTTCTTCGGGAAGAGCACTCCAAAGACGTTTTCTTGGAAGTTTTTGAATGAATATATCGATCAACTCGCGTGATTTCTTGGAGGGAATAAGAATCAGAATATGTACCACTTCGAGAATAATCTTTCGTGGGTGAATACCGTCTCAAACTTCTTGAGGAATAAGAATTTCGATTACAGTCTCTTCTCGTATATTCTTCTAAAGTGTGTCTTCGGGATGATCTTGACTCCGTCCTTCGAATTGAAGAAAGTCGATCTCGTTGGTCTCGTTCCTCGATCCGAAAACTTGTTTATGGCTTTTCGCATTTCGTTCAACAAGTATGGGTAATCATTGGATGAGAACTCTTCTTGAGACATATTTGTTGCTGAAAAGAAACTATTATAACAAAGGGAAATAAATCGACAAAATTAAAACACCTTACCACAAAATCTCACAAGTCACTCACAAAGAGATTTCGCTCACACTCGTGTTTCACTCGTATAAGTTTTTTTTTTATGAATACACTCGTGCATTTTACCGATATTTCTCACTCTCACAAATTCGTATTTCGTTCTCGAAAGACTTATTTGCTGCTTGAGGGCCGGCTTCAAAATTGGTAACAAGGGGTATAAGGTAGGCTAAACAAAAGAAAGAAAAAAAATATTTCGGTATAGTGGCGTTGGGGCGAAGAAGGGTGATTTGAAGATCGGGAAAGAAGTAATGAAACAAAAACTCGCAACCTTCACACTTCTCTTTTTTTTTTTAACTCGAATTTTTTTTTTAACCTTGATTTTTTTTTGAACTTTTTTTTTCTATCTCTTTTTTTTTTTTATTTGAACCCTTTTTTTTATCTCTTTTTTTTTTGAACTTCAAATACAATATATGCTAAATACAATGAAATAAAATACCACTTTTTCTTTTTTTGATTTTTTTTGATTTTTTTTTGAAACTTACTCGGAAAAACCAAGACGATCAAAACGTGCCTAATTTAATTGGCTCTGATACCAGATGATAACGGTCCGTCTCGGGTTAGGAGGTGAATCGTAAATGTTGCCCGATCATAAATTAGGTAGTTTCTCGTTTAATTAACAAAGGGATAATTTTATTGGAAATAAAATCTTTGAAAGGTAAAGATAGGTGATTGGTTGAAATGGATACGTATTTGAAACAAGAAAGAACCTTTAATAAAAATTAAAGACCCGAATCTTATAAGTTTCAAATTGATGGAATGAGTTTTGAAACAAAACCGAGACCCACTATCTAGCGAGATAGGAACCAACGGTATAGGTAGATGAACGCCACACCCGTGAGGATGATAAGTTCAAAACAAGGAAAGAACGACGCCACTAGAAAACTAGATAAGTCAATTCAACCTTGAGAATCAGGAGAGTGAATACTCACCGAAAGAAAATTTTCTTTCATTCAAATTCAAGTTCTTTTACAAAATGAATTGTGCAAAATATTTATAGGCTCTTTTCTAATGATAGCCGAATAGGGAAAGGAAAGAGGGCTTCAACCTCTATTTTGTGCGCACAAGTAGTTGACTTGGTGGGCATTTGTGAGCATTCGGCCAAGAGAAAGGATGGCCACTTGCAATTAAAATAAAACACTTGAGTTATGTGGCCGTTCAACCTAAACTCCACCAAAGTTTGCTGCCACTTTCATTTGCCATAAAATTATCCTAATTTAAAAGCTTAAGCCGTCCACTATGCTTGCTTTCGCCGTCCACTATGCTTGCTTTCTCCTTGGCTTATTATTAATTTATGCGCACATGGCTTAATGGTCTTCACTTCACATGCTCAATTCATTTTATAGCTCCCACTAAGTATTCAATTCATGTGCCGCTTGCTTTGTTATCCTCCATATGCTTCATATTGCCGTCCCTTGCCTTGCTTTAATTAACATTCTTCAATTGTTTATTCACTAGTTGTTTACAAAAGACAAAGCTCTTATTTTATGCTCCATTTTGCCGTCCACCTAGGTGAGTGCTTGTGCAATCCATGGCTTTGTTTAATTATCAATTAATACCCCACTAGTTGCCGTCCAACATGGTTCTTCATGCCATTCTCTTTATTTATTTTATTCAAGCAAAGATTCCTCCCTTATCTTCACGCATGCCTCCATTTGTTTTCATCAAATCCATGCTAGGTGCCCTCCACTAATTAAAATTTCAATTCATCATGTTTCATTCACGCATATGCATGCTTTAAAAATTCAGCCACCATTAAAATATTGCTCCATCAAGCATCATTCAAGAGTTAAATTTCATGAACCATGCTCCATGTAAGCTGTCCGTCCATCATCCATAATATTCCTTCACCATTGAACATTCGGCCATTGTTCAATCATCCATTAATCTCCCACCTGCACAATTAAATCCACAAATTTATTTCATAAATTGGGCAGCAAGTTGCATTTAATTCGACTAAAAACATATTAAAATAACGTAATAACTTTAAAACACAATTAAACACATGCAATAATTAACACACATTAATACTTTTAAATGCAACAGCCACAAATTAAATTAATCCAAGGAAACCAAAATTAACTTAGGCACAATAAAATATTTTGACAAATTAATTTGCTATAGAAAATCAATTAAACGAATTAAGATGTTTAATTCATTTAAATAAAATTTAGCAATTTAATTTTCAACAAATTCAAAGACTCGATTTATTTAAAGTAATAAAAATTAAAATTTGGCGTCGAGCTTCGTCGACTTGAAAATTCGATGGGTGCCCCGAGCGTGCCCGTATCAAACTTAAATGAAACATAACATCCCATTTTAACTTGTTGACATTAATCAATATTAACTGAGAAATGAAAACCAATATACAAGTTTGAGCTCAATCTTCCACCGCCTACTTTTTGCTGATGTCAACCCTTTCACGAAAGCTAGAAAGGGGTTATATATAATAAAGCTATTTAAATTATTAACATCGAAGGTTTGAACTATACCGAAGGCAAAACCATCAAATAGATTAAAAACCATAATACTATAATAGGACTGATGTTTCAACCGTATAGATAGAACAATACCTCAACATCAATAGTGCACTCCAAAATAGAAGAGGAAAACCGAAAGTAGCCCCAATAACAACCAATGTAGTAATACAACTTCTATAATCTGAGATCCATATACCAAGCTCCCATGATCGAACCAGGATTTATAACAGTAATAAATGTAATTACCTCTGGCCAATGAATATCTTTTACAGATGAACCTTGTTTGATAAATTAAATAATAAGAATGATAAGAAAACTGAGATAATGAAATCCAAGATCTGAAGCTATACTAAATTTCTGAGAACACAACCCATATTGAATGATAAAGAGCTTGATGATTCCTCAGAGAAAATCCAGAAGAAGAACATCGTTCATACGCACTGGAATCAGCTGTGATAAAAAGAAACATAATTTGCGTATATATAAAGCAAAAAAACAACCAGTAGAAATAGAATAATAACATCATATGAGTTTTATCATCCAATTTTCTACAAAACATAATGGAATTGAATGCCAAATAAAGATAGAGTAATGCCGATAAGAAATCAACCAGTCTAACAATACTTCTGTCTAACATTATGATTAGCTAACATTATTTTACGATAAGAATCATCTCCGAAGATGACTTATTACATATACTTCTGAGAATAAATGAACATATAAAATACCCAAAAGAGATCACTATAAGATACTTGACTATCACAGCTGCATTCAGATATCTTTGCAATTTCAACACTATCCCACTGACTACTACAGTCATTAATGATCCCACATTATCCCAATCACTAAAGAAATTAATTCTGAAGAAATTCTGGTTAACATGTTCTTTAAATATCATACCTGAATAAGTCGATTACTCATGGATAACTTCTTCCTTAATAGCGACATTGCATATCCCAAATAATCTTCAGAAAAATCTGATATCTCTTCTAGAACTTTCTTTACTTTCTAATCCATCCTCGACCCTAGCTGTGTTACTATTCATTCAGCTATTGAACTCTTCAATTTCACACTTGTAAGCTTAATAAATATAAATCTTGTAAATTCCATTGTATAAGACTGTACAGGTGAAAGGGTGAAGGTCGTAAAGCCTCAAAATTTGACTATCATATATACACATGTATAACATAACATTTATTATCAACATAATCATTATATTCATTCGACATTTTCAACTATAAAACAAAAACAAATATATCAACATCCAAATCCAAACTCAATTCGACTCAATTATGGCATATACCTCTAGACTCAATTCTGAGCTCGATTTAGTCTGAGAATCGGCTAAACCTGTAAAGCTCTAATACCACTAAATGTAACACCCCTAACTCGTATCCCTGACTTGGGTCACATGGCCAAGCCACAGGCCCGTGTGCTAGGCCGTGTACCCTTTCGAAATGGCCTTGCACGCCCGTGTGCTAGCCGTGTGTCTCACAAGGCCAAGTCACATGCCCGTGTGTTTAGCCGTGTGGACCTAAAATGTGCCTTTATCAAAAAATTTACCATTTTCTACATGCTTGGACATTAAACAACTCAAAAACCATTCATTTACCAGTTCAAAACACGATCAAATACATTCAAAACATGTCAAAACAATCATCCTACGTGCCTAACCAATTTACCCTCATTGGTACCACATTTATATCATCTATTCATATCATCAAAGCATCATTCAAATCCAAATTATAAACTTACCAAATTCAATCCATTTTGCCTAGTTCATAAGCACTTAAACACTAACTTAAATTCGCATGCACATATCTAGATTTGGTTCAACTTATCATGCCATAATATGGCTTCAAACAAAAACACATGTTTATATGTATATACCAAACTAATATAAAACTTATAACCTCTTTTACAATCAATCCACAAAATAACTATTATTTATACACCTAGGTACATGCCGACACAAAAGATACAAATCACCACATTTGATTTCGGGACCATTGTTGGATGCTGAATTGGCGATCAAAAAGTTAAGTACCTAACCTGCGCACGAAAAACAAAACCGTACGCTGAGTAAAACTCAGTGGTATTTCCATAATCTGAATGTTTAAAGACATAATAATATAATATGCACAATTGAATTATAAGCACATAATAATGTCTAGTATCATGACTATTATATTTCATTTGTTAAACAATGTTCTAATTCACACAATTTCTATATAAATAGTTATTCACATATCAAAACCACATTTATTCATACAATGGCATTAGTCATGCAATACTCAATTCCTGAATACATCATTATATACCATACTCAATTTTCATCACTTGCTATATAATAGCTTTCCATAATTTGTTCCACATATCATTTAAACAATGGCACTATCCATTCCATATTCAATTCAATGAGTATATAACTCATGTATTCCATGTTACAAAATATTTTACATTCTATTTTCAATTCACTATATCAATTCCATTTCTCATACCATGCAATCTCAATATCAATTAAAAAACTTTATTCTATGTTTACCCCTATTAACACGACTCAGACTCGGACAGATACACAGATCCAACCAACACACCAGTTTGGTACCTAGTGCCTCATCAAATAAATCTGAAGTAATATGCGCCCAGCGCTATATGCATTTGACATCAGTATCTCATCGGTTAAACAGAAGTAAATTGGCACCTAGTGCCTCATCGATTTGAAGTCGAAGAAATCACTGAACTCTTCCTATCCTATGGCATGCCATTTATATTCGACTCAGCCCGATACAATTAATAGGGTTCCAATTCACTTTTCCAATACAACCAATATCCAATTATCATATTTGTACAATATCACATTTACACATATATATATTCCAATTCAATTCAATCAATATAAATTCAATAAATCTATCACATACCAGATCAATCCATTTCAACTGTAAAACACAATAATTCTCACCTCAACACTTACCATGTAACAGCCCATTTTTCAGTGAAATCGGAACAATGGTTTCAAGACCACAAATCCAACCAAAAAATATAATTTATTTTTGTTTTATTATATGGTCCATATTATAATAGACATGTCGTGTGAAAAAATTGACACGAAAATTTTATCGATTAAATGTTTAATTACGAGAAGGACTAAATCGCATAAAATGTCAAAAGTTGAATTCTAGTAGCTATAAGGATTAAAGAGCTATGAAATTCAAAACTAGAGGTCCTTATATGGTAATTATGCAATTAAGAAAATTATGTAGATTTTTCTTGGTGACTCATCCATGGAAATATAGAAAAATGGCAACGACTAAATTTGAAATTGTAAAATACTTAATTAATTAAAAAGATGATAAAAGATATCATTTTATTTTATGTCATCTTCAACCTAAAAACACATGGAAACCCTAGGAGAGAAAAAAAAACATTCAAGGCCTAATTGGGTAAGTTTCCTTGTCCCGTTTTTAGTAATTTTAATATTTTTGAAACCAGGATAGTCTAATCTATCTATTTGAGGTGTCAATTTGAAAAGTTATCAAAGTATGGAAAATAGGTCATTGATGTATATGCTAAAAATTAGAAATTTATGGTAGAAAATGAAAGGTTGTTGATAGATAAACAACTTTTACAAAATGATTTTTGATGAAAACATGATTTAGGGACTAAAATGTAAAGTTGTAAAATTTGATGAAAAATTCTGAATTTTTATGTATACATGTGTTGTAAATTTTGTAATGGGGCTTCGATTAGGCTTGTAATAGGGAGTAATTTGCACAAGTTTCATTTTCCAAGCCTAGGGGTGAAAATGGAATTTATGAAAAAGTTAGGGGCAAAATGATAATTTTGCTTAGAACGTAAATTGAGTCCAAATGAGTATGAAAATGAGAAATTGATGATTAAAGCTATTTATATAGATCCGGGAAACACAAATTCAAGGTTAGATCAAGGAAAGGAAAAGGTTTTGGATTAGTAGATTTAATACGCGAACAAGTGTCGAGGTAAGTTCGTGTAACTTAATCGAGCATGTAATTATGTTAATTGAATGTTGTGTTGTATGTAATGTAATTTATATTGATGTGCATTACTTGTATGCTATGATGGAAAATTAATTACATGCTTGTAATGGTGAAAAAGGGTTAAGTCCCGATTAAATATTGAATTCCGATGAATATATGCGCTTTCCCGAAATGAATGTGGCCCTACATTTGTTGCGGACAGGATTTAGCTCGGACGAGTAATCCTAATGATCTTGTTATAGAAAGGATTTAGCCCGGATGGGTAATCCTGACACGAAACCTCTCGAGTATACGTTACGATTAGGGTTTAGCCTGGACTGGTAATCCTAATTAAGCTCTTCTAAGCATACGTTATATAAAGGATTTAGCCTAGATTGGTAATCCTGTTATATGATATGTGGCTCGAGAGTGTGTCCCACGTTTAAGTGCCCTAAGGAGTACTCTTGAATAAGAATTGACGGATTAATGAATCATACACCTCGAGTGTACTACTTGAGCATCCATCGGAATTTCAATGATTCAATTGACATTAAACTCTTGACATGGTATGAGAATTATGTGATAAATTGGTAATGTCTTGAAAGAATATTGCATGATGACCTCATCTATGTTTACTTGATTGATATGAAGATTTTGGTGACTAAAATGTTTGATTGAGTGCATGTGTTTAGCCAATATTGCTAATGGATGGAAAACACGTTATTGTATGCTTAGACTTAATAAACGAGATTGGTAAGTTTAGTTTCTGTTGTACGAACTTACTAAGCATGTAATGCTTACTCCTTTTATTTTCCCCTGTTTTATAGTGCTCAGAAGCTCGCGAAGGTTGGGGATCATTGGAGCATCGTCACACTATCAACTAACTATTTTGGGTATATATAGTAGAATCATTTTGGTATAATGTCAAGTATAGGACAACTTGGCCATAAGTGACTTGGAAATGATATTTTGTAACCTAGCCATTGGAATGGCTAGTAATAGTTCATTTTGGTATGACTAAGTAGGCTATTATGATATATATACACATGTGTTATGTTAAGTATATGTGATCAACTGTTGTTAATGTCTAAGTTTAATCAAGGTAAGATTATGATCATGTATGCATGCAATGATATGTCATGTTGAATGATGGAAATTGCTTGATTTGAATGCTTGAAATGGTTGGAATGTGTTTGGTATGTTTTAGTGCAGGAAATTGGTAAATTTGGGTGAGAAATGAAGCTAGGAAATGGCTTTATCTTGTCCACACGGGCAGACACACGGGCTTGTGTCTAGGCCGTGTGTCACACACGGCCTAGTAACACGGGCATGTGGTTAGGCCGTGTGTCCTCTGCACCTTAATTTTGAGAAACAGAATGCTCAGAATTGAGCACACGGGCAGAGACACAGGCGTTTGTCTCAGCCGTGTGTGCTACACGGCCTAGAACACGAGCGTGTGTCTTGGTCATGTGAAACCTGCACCTAATTTTGAATTGAATTAATTATCCACATGGCCTAGCACACGAGCGTGTGGCATGACCGTATGCGCAAGTTAGAGAGCTACACGGGGTCGAACACGGCCTCTAGCACGGGCGTGTCCCTTTGACCACACGGGCGTGTGAGCCTTGCACCTTAGAAAAATTTTGTAATTTCACAAAAAATTCTTAGAGGTTCCGATTAAGTCCAGACTCATTTCTAATGCTTGTATTGGGCCTCGAGGGTCCATTTAAGGGACGTTGTGAATAATCTCGGTTAATGAATAGTAACTTGCATGAAGTATCTGTAAATGTTCTGAATGTTTCGGTAATGCTCCATAATCCTGTTCCGAAAACGAAAACGGGTTAGGGGTGTTACATACCATATGCATTAAATTGAATTATTACAATTAACAACTAAGTTCGGATTATAGAAATACAAACCAAGAATTACGAGCTATTCGACGTCGACTTTATCTTTCCCCTTTATAGTCGAGGATTCCGGTACGACTTTAGCTACGGAATTGAAACAATTAAAATTCATCAATATAACACAATTCAATTTCATATTGAATATTTCAATTTTTACTCAATATTTGCCTAAATTCCAATTTAGCCCCTAAACCGAGACTAACTTTTATTCTTCACATTTAATTCTAATTATTTTCATAAAAATTCCACTTTAAACTAAATTTAACTCCCTGTTTTCACTTAAACCCCTAAATTTTGAATTTTTCACAATTTAGTGCCTTTTACTTAAAATTTTCAATTTATTCTACAATTTAATCCTTTTTCACTTCTAGCTTAAAAATCTATCAATTTAATCCCTAATAATAAGATTATTCAACATTAACAACCTTTAAAAACTCAATCAATGCTCAAATTTCAGCATGGGTCGGGTAATACTTAACACCGGGATTCTAGAAACATAAAAATTAGAAGAAAAGGGACTAAATTGACTAAACAATTGAACTTGAAAACTTTGAAGTGCCAAAGCCTTACGTTTTTTTCCTTCCTTTTTCTTTCTTTTTCTTTCTTTCTTTTCTTTCAAATTTTGGTTTTCCTTTTGTCATTCTTTAATTTTTTTATTACTTTTTTTATTATAATTATATAATACATATATATACACACTTAATACTTAAGAAAATTTTAATTATTATAATATATATAATAAATTTACAAATATCTTACCTAATGTCGCCCTACTAAAGAAATAATGGTAAAATTTCTTCTTTAGTCCCTTTAATTATTTTTAAATCTATAATTCAACTTTCACCTTATATACAATTTAGTCCTTAGACCTAATTACTTTTAATTCATGTAAATTCACTTAACTGAAACCTAATTAACTACACAACTAGCTTCGTAAATATATTTAATATTATTAAAAATATTTACGAGTCTGATTTACGGGAACGGAGTCCTGAAAATGCATTTTTTTTAATTTGGTCCTTTTCTCTTAATTAACTATCGAAACGCTAAAATTTCTTAACGAATCTTTAATACCACCTTAATGACACTCCGTAAATATTTATAAAAATATTTACGGCTCAGTTTATAAAAACAAGGTCCCGATACCTTATTTCTAAAACCACTTGAACTTTATAAATCACTTATATAACATAAATTATCAAATCAAAAACCTTTTTAAAAATAACATTTGACTTGTAAATATTAAATAATAATATTTACGAACTTACTTATCAGATTTGGTGGCCCCGAAACCACTGTTTTCGACTCCACTGAAAAACGAGCTGTTACATACGTATTCCATTCATCCTAGTAGCACGAAAATGTATTATGATCTGAAAAAGATGTACTGGTGGCCGAGTATGAAACATGAAATTTGTGAGTTCATAGTTAAATGTTTGATTGGTCGACAGGTAAAAGCAAAGCATCAAGTACCGTCAGGTTTACTACAGCCTGTTATGATTCCTGAGTGAAAGTGGGAGCGAGTCACAATGGATTTCGTATCTGGTTTACCTGTAACTCCAAAAAAGAAAGATTCAATCTGGGTGATTGTTGACAGATTGACTAAATCGGCACACTTTATTCTAGTCAGAATAGATTTCTCGCTTGAAAGATTAGCGGAATAATATGTTTCAGACATTGTAAGATTGCAGGGGGTTCCAATATCTATTATCTCTGATCATGATCTAAGGTTTACATCGAGATTTTGGAGTAAAATTCACGAAGCTTTGGGTACTAAACTCAATTTCAGTACAACGTTTCATCCTAGGATAGACGGGTAATCAGAACGAGTGATACAAATTCTGGAAGATATGTTGCAATGTTCTATACTCGATTTTCAAGGTAGCTGGGAAAATTACCTACCGTTAGTTGAATTCGCTTATAATAACAATTATCATTCCAGTATAAAAATGGCACCATTTTAAGCTATTTCCGGAAGAAACTGTAAAACATCATTGTATTGGTCTGAATAAAGTAAATCCAAAATGGAGGGAATTGATTTTATCCGAGAAACTGAAAACAAAGTTTAAATTATTCGAGATTGTTTAAAAGCTGCATCTGAGCGTTAGAAATCGTACGCTGACCTGAAAAGAAAAGATATAGAATTTGTTATTGATGATCGAGTATTTCTAAAAGTTTCTCCGTGGAATAAAGTGTTACATTTTGGCAGGAAAGGAAAGTTGAGTCCGAGATTTAATTCGGACCGTGTGAGATTATTGAAAGAATCAGCCCTGTAGCCTACAGATTAGCTTTGCCCTCTAAACTTGAGAAAATTCATAACGTATTCCACGTTTCAATGCTGAGACAGTACAGATCTGATCCTTCACATGTGATTTCTCATAGTGAGATTGAATTGTAGCCAGATTTGACATATTCTAATGAACTAGTGAAAATTTTGGCTCGAGAAGTTAAAGAGCTGCAGAATAAACAGGTACCGTTAGTAAAAGTCTTATAGCATCGTCAAGATACAAAAGAAGCTACCTGGGAAATCAAGGAATTGATGAGACTACAATATCCAAATCTTTTCTCAGGTAACAATTTCGAGGACGAAATTTCTTAAGTGGAGAGAGTTGTAACAACCCGATTTTTAGTGGTGACGGAATAGTGGTTTTGATGCCACAAATTTCCATCATGTTGACTTGTAAATATTATTTATAGAATATTTATAGAGCCATTATAGTTGTATTAAAATTTGGTTCGGAAATATTAACATTTAAACAACTAATTAAAGAAAAAGGACTAAATTGTAAAAGGTGCCAGACTTATTAATTAATGCACTAGAATGATTTAATGGCCTAATTAATAAAGGAGGAAGGACCAATAGGGAAATTAGTCCTTATTTTAGATAGTGGACTGTAATGAGGTTTAATTTAAAGAAAAAAATTGAATAAAAAATTAAGTTTAATGGCAAAATAGTAAATATTGTAAAATTAAAACAAAATTAGTGTAGTGAAAGGCATTTTTCTTCTTCATTTTCACTTCATCTCGCTGAAAACACCATGGAAGCCTAGCTTGGAGGTTCAGCCATTGTTGTCTCTTGCATGTAAGTCCGTTGTGAGTCTATTGCTTATAATTTTTATGTTTCTGAAATCGTTGCAACTATGTCCAGCTAGCCCGTATCTTCATTTTTGAATCTGTTGAAAGTTTTAGAAGTTTCCATTGATGAATCTTGAATGATTTTTTATGATAAAAATGTATTTGAAACTTTGATTGTGTTATTTGATGATTTTGTGAAGTGATTTTTGTTATATTTTGATTTTAGGATTAAATTGTGAAAATGTCAAAATTTTAGGGTTTGATAGTGAATTTGATGTTTATTAGGAACTTTTTAAGGGCCTGGCATATTCGACTGAAATGTTGACTTGAGAAAAATGGTTAATTTGATTATTTTTGGGTTAAGAGACTAAATTGCAAAAGTTGTAAAAATTATGGGTAATTATGTAAATTCAAAAAATAAAAGGGTATAAAATGTAAAATGAATTGGAATGTGAAATGTAAGCTAATAATTGAGAAATTTTATATTTTAGATCAAGATCTAGTTGATACTCGTGGAAAAGGAAAAATTGCATAATAGTTCCTAAACTTCTGCAACTACTACAATTCAGTCCAAGTAAGTTCACATAGTTATAAATTAAAATATATATGAATGTTGATGATATTATGTAATACGATAGATATATTTGATTATAAATGGTGTAAAGTGATTTGAGGAAAAATTGTTGAAATTCTATACTTGGATCGGATTAAATGTTGGATAGAGTACAATCAAGATATGGTGTGTTATGGGGGATGGAGTGGAGACTGTTGTGGAGTGATATATATATATATATGTTTCTCGAGCAAATTGAGGTTCGGCATTTGTTGCGAACTCTCGTGTTATAGTCCCTATTTTGGTTTGTTTCGGTTGGATTAGCTCTTCGGAGCCACTGGTGTGTTTTAAATGGATTAACTCTTATGAGCATCTGGTGTGTTTTGGTTGGAATATCGATGTATTTTTATCCGTAAGTCATTCATCAGATTGTAAATCTTGGTAAGGTAACTTATGTAGTGATTTTGATGGTTTTGTCATGAATTTTAGTTTTGAATTAAGTTTTACAATACCCCAGTTGAGATTGTGGATAACAGGGAACATAACACATATGGTTGTATCATTATTATTTGATTTTTTTTACTAACTTCGGTAAGATTTATTGTTTTAGTACGTCAAACTTACTAAGTTTCAATGAGCTTACTTGTGTATTTTTTGTTCTTGTAGATACTTTGAAGGTTGGACGATCGAATCAGCACTCAAGTCACACTATCCTCTCATTTTCAGTAGTTTTTGGAACATTCATTTTGGATTATATGGAATGTAATAGGCTTGTATGTCATTACTATTCTTTTGGATATGTAAAATGTTAAGTATGAACTAAAGTGCAAATAATCAATTTATATGATATATGAGAATGAGGTAAGATGTTTTAATGCAACTATGAATGATATGTGCTAAGGTAGTATTATGGTTGAGGTGCCTATGATAGGCACATTGGTTAGGTGTTAATTTGTGAATTGTTAAGTTGTGGTTGATGATTCATTTTAGTGTATAATTGTATATACTTGTGGTATCAATGAGGATACATTGGTTGGACACAGAGGATGGTCGATTTAGCATGTTTTTAGCTTGGTTAATGTCACTTTGAATAGGTCTTTTAGCTGGTAAATGGATTACTTAGAGTTTAAGTAAGCTTGAATTAGTAAACTTCTTGTTTAATGTTCATTTTTGGTCCACACAGCCTGAGACATGGGCGTGTGACTCAGCCGTGTGAAACACACGGCCTGGTGACACGGCCGTGTGTCATCTGATGAGTTGTCAGGGTTCAAGTCAATGAGTTATATGGCCTGACACACAGGCGTGTAACACAACTGTGTGACCCTACTTAGAGAGTTACATGGGTGGGGACATGGGCTGGGAGACAGCCATGTGTCCCTAGTTTGATTGTTACACAGCCTAAGACACGGGCGTATGTCTCAACCGTATGACCCTTGTTTTGCAAATTTTGTGTCTTTTTCCTAAACTTTTCAAACTGTTTCAAATTAGTCTGAAATTTTTTTTAAGTTATTTTTAGGGCCTCGAGGGCTCGATGTAGTGACAATATGCATGTGTATGAATATTTTATGATGTGATTATAATATTGAATGACAATATGTTTAAATAGTTCTGATTGTTTAGTAATAGTCTGTAACCTTAATCCGATGACGGAGACGGGCTAGGGGTGTTACAGTGGACGAGCAGTTTGTCTCCTCCATATATAGACGATGCATTCTTCTTAGACTCTATTCGGTGATTCTGTCCACTAACTGCTGATATTTGTCATCCACTTAGACAGCCTTTACTTTAGATGGTCTTTAGCCATATGTGTATCTTTCACTTGGCCACTGGCAAGAGTTCATTTCCATATTTTCTATTAATTCGTACGTATCCTTATACGTTCTGTTCATTAAAGCACCTCCTACTGTTCCATCTAATCCTGACCTTGAATGCACATTCAATCTATTGTAGAAAATTTGCAGTCGTAACCACTCAAGTAATCCGTGGTGTGGGTATTTCTGAAACAACGTCTTAAAACGCTCACATGTTTTGTGAAAGCTTTAACCCTCCATTTGTTTAAACATAGAAATTTGTCTTCTTAGCTGGACCGTTTTGCTACTGGGGAAGCACTTTTGTAGGTTCATCCCATGTCGTGATTGATCCTGGTGCCTATAACTCTAACCAAGAAAAGGCGTTATCAATTAATGAAAAGGGAACAATCGAAGACAAATAGCATCATCAGTGACCCCATTGTATTTGAAGGTATCACAAAGCTGGTGGAACCGTTTTAGATGCTGACTCGAATCTTTTGTCATTGTTCCTCGAAACTGCAAATTATTCTAGATTATCAGGATCATAATTGGCTTGGTCTTAAAATTATTGGTCGTGATAGCTGGGCTTTGTATACTCCCTTGAACCATGTCCAAATTCAGTAACGCATATTTCCTAAGAGTTCTATCGTTACACCCCATGAGATTGTTTGCGGGTAGTTGTGGTGGATCTTTTAAATTGTTATTGTTAGCCTTGTGGAACAACGGATTCTTACATTGTGGTAAATTACCTCCGGCAGGTAGCAGATTTTGCATTGGGTGTTGCTATTGTTGATGCTTTCCACGATTCCTTCGGATTATTCTTTATGGATCTGTGACTAACTTGATAGGTGTTCCCCTACTACAAGTCATACACTAAACTCAAAGAGAAGATATTAGTAGAAAATAAGAAAATAAAATCGTAACTACAATCTAAAATTTTCCTAATTATTATATTAATATGCAAAAATGAAAATTAAATTAGCGACATCACCTCCCCAGCAACGGTACCAACAACTTGATCGCCTCCGGACGTACCAACATCCAGAGTAGAAAGTCTGCACAAAAGATATGAAAAACAGTCTACGCAATTATACAGGTCAAGTTGTAATATAGTTACTATGAAGTAGGTAAGTACTCCGAGGATCATACCCAAGGGAGGCGAGCACTAAATTAATTCTAATCTAAACATAAATAGATGTAAGTAATACTTTTAAATGGATTATAGTACGAAGAATCAAAATAAAAGTTTTGGTAAACTATACAAAAAATAATAATAAAAGAAAGCAAAGAAATAAATGGAACACGAGAAATCAAAGAGTAAAATGTATTAAATCTGGTTATGGGTGATTAGCTCGCTTAAATAATCATGAACAAATGTCGTCTCGGGTTTTCTTGTTCAATCAACTAGCCAATACCCCAGAAAGATCTTTTGATCTTCCACTAACGTATTTAGTTGGCAAGAACTACTTATCTCTCGACCTCACAATCCAGAAAGGTTCAGGGTTAAGGTGTTCATGGATATGCCATACCAAATCTAGGTTAATTCCCACCTTAATGACTTCCTAAGTTTGTCAGGCCTAGGGTTTTAGGTTCTTCCTCTCTTGAACAGCTGATCCGCTAAGAAACCCCTTCAAAATAGTTAATTAATCATACCTCCACTCGCTAATCCCCCCACAAGAGTATTAATTCCTTATGGATCTAATAAACAATATAAACTTGATAGAAAGAATAAATATAAAAAACAATGCAAAAGAATAATGTTTAGAAGAAGCCTGATTTGTATTTAGAATTAAGCGTCAAATCCTCACAGAGTTTGATTGTACTTTCACAAATCTGATCTCTTCACAAAAGTAAATAACAAGAACTGAAATAAAAATCTAAAACCTAAGAAAAAGAGAAAAACTAAAGCCTAGATCGAAAGAGAAAATAATACAATATGAAAATTGTGTCTAACATGTGTTAAATGAGCTTATTTATAGACTTTAAGGTGGTCATCATCCTCGACCATAGGTCGGTTGCCTTCCTCATGCTTAACATTTGATTGTGCGGACCAAAACACCTCTGGCTCGTAATTATTTCCCATACAGAGGTGATGTCGAGACACACCAGGTCCTATGTCGCGACACATCAAGTCCTATGTTGCGACATCGAGGGCAGTATGCTCAACTTCAGGGTGTCTTCAAGGGTATGTTGTGACATCCTCAGGTTGTATTGCAACATTGAAGGCAGTCTTGGAATTCTTCTATTCTGCTCTCTATGTTGCGACATCCAATGCTTCATGTTGCAACATAGTGACCAGTATCCAGTTAGCACACCTTCTAATGGTTTCATTCACGCTCACAAAGTATATTAGCTCACTTTTAAGCCTTATTTGGCCCCTAAGGTCAATAAAAGACTCAAATTACACACTTTATTGAATTGAACTAAACTTACGAAAACATAATTAAAACTTAACTAAAATGCTTATGTTCAAGCTCCTAAAGTGCGAAAACTAGTTTAATCTGCTACATCAAATTACGACAGATCAATCAACAACAATTGAACAAGTTGACTATCAAGAATAAGTATCCCCTACCAAGAATTGAAGACCTATTCGATCAGTTTAGAGGTGCAACTGTCTTTTCTAAAATTGACTTGAGATCAGGGTATTACCAACTTAAGGTAAAAGAATATGATATTCCCAAAACTGTCTCTAGGACTCGTTATGGACATTACGAGTTCCTTGTCATGCCTTTTAGGTTAACTAATGTGCCAACAACCTTTATGGATCTTATGAATCATGTCTTTCAGCCCCTTTCCTTGATCAGTTCGTCGTTATATTCATCGATGACATTTTAGTGTACTCTAAGACCGAAACTGAGCATGATGAACATTTGAATGTGGTTTTACATATACTTCATGAAAATCAACATTTTGCTAAACTTAATAAGTATGAAATCTGCTTGAAGGAAGTTATGTTCTTGGGCCACGTGGTATCAGTAAAAGGTCTTTGTGTGGATCCTAAAAAGATTGAAGCCATCTTAGATTGGAAAATGAAAAGAATTAATGTAACAGCCCTAAACCGTATCCGTCGCTGAAATAGGGTTTCAGAGTATTAGTGCATAATCGTAATCTAATCATTCATTTCAAACATTTCAAAACATGCCAAAACAATCATCCTATGTGCCTAACCAATGTACCCTCATTGGTACCACATATATATCATTAAAACATAGCATCAATGCATCATTCAAATTAAAATTATAAACATGCCAAAATCCATCAATTTGGCCTAGCTCATATCTACCTAAAACATTAACTTAAATTCACATGCACATATCAAGCATTGCTTCAATTCACCATACCATACTCTGCCTTCAAACACAAACACATGTTTACATAAATACCAAACCAACATTACACTTATAACCTCATCTACAATCCATCCACAAAATAACTATCAACTAGACATCCTAGGTACAAGCCAACACAAAAGATAAACATCACCACATTTGAGTTCGGGATCGTTGTTGGATGCTGAATCGGCGATCAAAAGAGAAGTACCTAACCTGTGCGTGGAAAAAAAATGTATGCTGAGTAAAACTCAGTGATATTTCTATAATTCGAATATTTAAAGACAAGAGAATACAAAATGCACAATTGAAATATAAACACATATTAATGACTAAGATCACAACTATCATATGTCAATCTTTTGAATTCATACATATTAGCACACCATTTCAATATCATTTCGTACTATACTCAAATTGCACGTGCTAACATCTTTTATTTGATTAAAAATGTCCCAATTCACACAATTTCTATATAAATAGCTATTCACATATCAAACCAAAATTGTTTATACATTGGCATTAGCCATTCAATACTCAATTCATGAGTACATAACTCATGTATCTCATTTAGTCACAACATATCTCATTTTCATGTTTCAAATCTCTATCCCGTTTTCAATTCACATACAATATCATCCAGTATCAATTATAGAACTGTTTTATTTAATTACCCCTATTAACACGACTCGGACTCGGATGGATACGCGGATCCAACCAACACACCAGTTTGACACCCAGTGCCTCATCAGATAAATCCTAAGTAATATGTGCCCAACGCTATATGCATTGACACCCAGTGTCTCATCGGTTAAATCGAAGTAAATTGGCACCCAGTGCCTCATCGACTCGAAGTCAAAAAATCCCTAAACTCTTCCTATCCTATGGCATGCCATCCATATCCGGCTCAGCCCGATATAGTTAATAAGGTTTAATTTCACCTTTCAAAAATAACCAATATCCAATATAAAATTTCATATAATCACATATACACATGAATTCAATTCAATCTATAATAATCAACATCCATATTTCACATTAGCACATATATTCCTTTCAATTCAATAATCAATACATTCATAATTTATATACCAATTCAATCCATTTCAATCAACTTTAATTCAATTCAATATCAAAGTGTCAAATACTCACCTCAACCACTTACCATATGCATTAAATCAAAATACAACAATTAGTAACTAGGTTCGGATTATAGAAATACAAATCGTGGATTTTGAGCTATTCGACGTCGATTTTATCCTTTCCTTTTTAGTCGAGGATCCCGGTACGACATTAGCTACGGAATTAAAACAATTAAAATTCATCAATACAACACAATTCAATTTCATATTGAATATTTAAATTTTTACTCAATATTTGTCTAAATTTTAATTTAGTCCTTAAATCGAGACTAATTTTTATTCTTTACAATTAATTCTATATTTTTATACAAATTTCACTTTAAACTAAATTTAACTCCCTATTTTCACTTAAACCCCTACATTTTGAATTTTTCACAATTTAATCCCTATTACTCGAAATTTATAATTTATTCTACAATTTAATCTTTTTTTAATTTCTAGCTTAAAAATCTATCAATTTAATCCCTAATACTAAAACTATTCAACATTTAAAATCTTAATAATTGCTAAAATTTTGACATGGGTTGAGTAGCCCTAGGTACCGGGATTCCGAAGGCATAAAAATTACAAGAAAATGGACTAAATTGACTAACCAATTGAACTTTGAACCCTAGAAGTCCCTAAGTCGTGCGTCTTTCTTTCTTCTTTCTCTTGTTCTTTTTCTTTCTTTTCTTTCTAATTTGTATGTTCTCTTTCTTTATTTTTTTTATACTAACTATTATTATATAATACATATATACATTTACTTAATGATTAAGATAACATATTTTAACTTTTATTATAATATATAAAATAAATTTGCACATATAAGATATATATAATTCACTAATGTCGTCCACTTAATGGAATAAGGTATAATTGCTTCTTAATCCCCTTTAATTAATCTTTAATCTATAATTCAACTTTCACCCTATACGCAATTTAGTCATTATACCTAATTACTTTTAATTCAAGTAAATTCGCTTAACTGAAACCTAACTAACTACACAACTAACTTCGTAAATATTTATTAAAAATATTTACAAGTCTGATTTACGAAAACAGAGTCTCGGGAATGCACTTTTCGACACCCCTGACTATCGGGTTGTTACAATTAAGATGAATCCTCTCTTGGAAGTCACCTTTCATCTATTGATAGCCCTTCTCGCATAGTCTTTAACCGTGTAAAATCCACCCATTGAAAATCATTATGGCTCTCACTAAGAGGTCGGTTGGTTCTAATTCAACCGAACCAGACTTGGATCTCAACCCTGTCCAATTTTAGTTACTGTTTCTTTCAATTTAACCCCTTAATTATTTCTTAATTTTCATACTTAAAGGTATCCGGGTGTGACATTAAACCTCTTTGAGGTGTCGCCCCGAAGGATCTTACCGTCGTCGCAGTGTCACTCCATAGAGTCGATAAACTGTTGTCACAGTGTCGCTCTAGTGAGCCACTCAATATCATTCCATCTCATTTCCCACATTGATGCTCGAACACCGTAGTGTCCCATCTGCAATGCTTAGAGCTTCACATATCACAGTTTGCACACAGCAACATTGGACTGCAAAATCTAATTGAAATTTCATTTCCCTATCCTTCTGCCTATTCCTCAATTTCGCCACTTTTATCCTTGATGTTCGAACACCGTAGTGTCCCCTCCACAAGGCCCGGAGCTTCGCACATCACGGCTTGCACCTAGAAATATTGGATTAGGGAATCTAACGAAAACTTCTTTTCCCTCCATACTCCACAATTCATAAACACACAGACACAAGCATAATATCACATAACATAATAACGTGGAGTACGCTAATTATATATATCGTATCACAACCATTTTATGCATATAGATAGACTTGCATATACTCATATAACTACTCGTCCCTATGCATATATAACACTCAAAGCATATCCATGTATGGAGTATAGAAACTCACTTGATGCATCATTTCCTTATCGTCTTAGATTTTTTGAATGCCAGAGCTTCCATTCTCCTGGCAACTAAGCATTACAACCAAAGTTACAAATTCCATCTTAAAAACTCAGTTTCCAAAAACATGCAGAACCCTTCAAAGGTTTTTGAAAAATTTTAACTTTGTTTCTTAAATTTACGAACATCAGAGGACTTGGAACCTTATCAGCTCACTAGATTCTCTAGTTTTTCAACTCAAACCTCACGATCACTGCTCCATACAGAGCTTCCTGTAACTACCTCTTCTTCAAAGTAACCAAGAAGAAGATGATGAGAGAAAACCTTAACAGAATTAAGAAGAATTCCCCCTAGTAATTCATTTCTCCACTATTTATAGCCCTTCACACATGATATTCAACATTATAAAAACTATCCATTAGTAATCATTTTGTCTCCCACTAACGAACTAGTTGATTCTCATCCAACCAGACCAGAATTGAAACTCAACTATGTCCCAATCAGCCACTAAATTTTCTTGATTTTTCAGTGGAAATCGCCAACTTTTGATTTCTTTCAATTTAACCCCTAATTATTCCTAAATTTTGGACTTAACAAAAAATTGAGTGTGACACATTCTCAATACAATAAGGGCCCCATTTGGACATAACAAGCTCGTACTGGTTGAAGGCATAACATAATGAGATCCATGGTGCATGTCTTTCATGCTTTGCATGATGACAACTTTTCTTATAACAACTTGTCACATCATTCTAGTGGATAAGAGAACCTCTCCTGTAAATACCTTCCCAACGAGGAAGAAAGGATCGACTTTTCAACCTTAAAGGTACTTTGAGCAAACTCATTCTCTCTCTCTCTCTCTCTCTCAATCAGCGTGTCCTCTTGTTCTTTTTCAACTCTTTGCCTCTTTAACTGATCTCCACAAAACCACCACTTACTTCTCCCCACTTCCTCCTTACTCTCCTCTTTTGTTGCACTTTACATCAGCAATATTGATGTAGAGATAAATAGCTAAGCTTCATAAAATATTAGCAATTTAGAGAAAAAAAAATCATGATTCAAAGAGATAAGGAGTGCAATTTTGTGAATCCAATTAGAAAATTTTTGACAACACATTTTCTAATGCAGGTGGTATAATAATATGGAATTAATACCTAAAAATATATACTCAAAATTTGCAAAGCATATGTTTTCTTTTCTGCAAATCGTGGTCCTGCTTGCAAGTAATTCAACAATATTTAATTGTGGCATTAGTGCCATGTTGAAATTTAGATTTTAATCTCTCTTTTTTTTTTTTAAATATACTCTCCCAACGTTAGTTTTATATTATTTGATGATTCTATTTAAAATAGTAATTAAATTGGTTAGTTCAAATTTTATTATTAATTTCGCATTATCTATAAGTTATAGGTTTAGTGTTTATCCTTTTAAGTTAATTGCTTTTTTATCCATGTATCTTTCGAATTTTGACATTTTAATCTAATAATTGTTTAATCTATTAATTAAAATGATGTGAGTTTTCCGTGAGTATTATAAATATTTAGTTTTAGTTGCTAATATTTTATCTCTTTTCGGAGATAAATAAGATTATGTTTTAGGAAGCTATGCATCCAAGCTTGAAACAAGTATCAATGTTGCTTCACTTATTTCTCTTTCGAGAAAAACTCTAGTTTATAATAGTTGTTGTTGTTGTCCAAAAGAATTATTGTTTGAGAACCATTACATCTGGAACAACCCTGTACAGAATAGAGCTCCAATTTAGAACATTTGCAATTCAGAGTAGTTATCATTTTGAAAACAACTCTTGTTGAGAGTAATTAATATTTGAAACAACTTTTATTTAGAATAACTGTGGTTCAAGAACAACTATGTTAAGAACAATCCTCGTTCAAAATAGTTTCTATTTAAAACAATTATCTTGAGAACAACTCGCATTCAAAACAATCTCTATAAAAACAATAACTATATTGAGAACAACTCGTGTATAGAATTTATCTGAACAGCCATTATTTAAAAACAATCCTTCTTTAAGAATCACTTATATTCCAAGATATGTTTCATAGAAGATGTTTCATAAAGTACTGCTTTACGGAATTAGAACGCTAATAAACACAATTGAAACAAATTTGTAGCTTGGTGACGTGGAAGAGTGGTGGCCTCAGCAAGCGACGTAAACAATGCTCCATTGAAATACGTAGGTGTTTGCTGTTGTTCTCTTTTAACTTGTTCGTTTTCCAACCATCATCATCATCTTATACCAACTATACTCTTCCATTCCATTCATTTCAACGCAATGCTTGATAATTATGTGGAAATAAAATGAGATATTTGTGGCAACCACATATGAAAGGTGAAGTTTACTAACCATCTAACTTTAGAGGACCAAACAATTGTCCATTTTATGTCGAAGTATGCTTGGCGTGGCATGCTCGTTCATGAACCGTACGGTGTGAAGTTTTCATTGCGGACGCAACTCTCGAAATGTTTGAAATAGTAACTTCCAACTCTTTTTTTTTATGTATTTTAAAATTTAAATTTTGTTTTTTCTAAAATAATATATAATAAGTATAATTTCACATCACATCATATTCACAAAAAATTCATATTCAAAACAAAACAAAAATTTTAAAATTTAAAATATAATACTAAAAATAATAAAGAATATAAACTAAATCTATAATTTATATATATTACAATAATAATAATAATATTTAACATAATGAATTTAATTTAAATGTTACAGGTTTGAATTAAGAATAAAATTTTTAAAAACTATAATTAACCATAGCTTATATGTATTAAAATGGCTGATAGCAATATTTTTTTTTCCTTTAAACATCTTTTGGACAAATGCAGTAATGCACACTTTGCTTAGCTTTGCCTGCCCCTGCACCGTGCCTCTCTTTATGCCCCATCACGAAAACTTTGACACGAGGCTAAACTCATTTTATATTAATATTTTGGCTTAAATGTGTAAAAAGAATCTTTAAACTTAAAAAAAATAATTAAACCCCTTTTTTTTACTTAATTGAGTATTTAAACTTTTAAAATACATCACAAAAATCCTCAAACTTTTTAGAAAAGTAATTAGGCCCCTGCTTTTTTTTTTATACTCAATTGAGTGTTTAAACTGCCAAAATTATCAAAAAAATTCTTAAAATTTTTCAAAATAAAAAGCAATTAAACCTCTGTTTTTTTTTTCACTAAATTACTAAAATGCATAAAAAAGGCCATTTGAGCGTAAACTTTAACAGTTGACTATTAAAGTTAACTGTTCCTAATTTTTTCAATTAAAGTCACTCCATGTAACAACTACTGCATCACATGTGATAAAAAATTATTAAAAAAATAAAAATCAATAAAAGTTATAAAAATTATTAAACTTTAATAAAAATATAAAAAATATTTAAAATTTACTAAAAATTAGAAAAAAATATAAATAATTGTAAATTTTTATAAAAATCATAAAAAAATTATAAAACTCATCAAAAATGCCCTTTAACTATTGACCGTTAAAGTTAACGATCCTCAATTTTTTTAATTAAAGTTATCACGTGTCACAACACAACGTGGCATATGACCAAAAATGATAAAAAAAATAGAAATCAATAAAAGTTATAGAAAAATTATAAGATGTTTCTTTTGGTATGACAATTTTTATAATTCTTTTACGAATTTTATATTATTTTTTATCATTTTCTTACGACTTTATAAAATTTTATATATTCTTTTCTATACTTCTATATATTTTATAATTTTTTTATGATTCTACAATTTTTTTTCTAATTATTAATAAAAAATAAATATTTCTTATATTTTATTAAAATTTAATAAATATTTTTATTTTTTATCATTTTTTGCCACATGTCAAGCCATGGTTGTAGCACGTTGTGACTTTAATTAAAAAAATTAGGGGCAATTAGCTTTCATGGTCAACCGTCAAAGGACCTTTTTGATGCATTTTGGCATAGTGTAAAAAAAATTACAAGCTTAATTGATGGTTTTTAAAAAAAATTTGAGAGTCTTTTTGATATATTTTAAAAGTTCAAGTATCTAATTGAGTGAAAAAAAATAAGGACTTAATTACTTTTTTTATCTCTTTTAATCTTTGAACTTTAAAAGTTTTATTTTTAAATTATAGTTATTTATTTGACTCTTTAACTTTATAAAAGAATATTTTAATCATTCATTAAATTTTCATCTATTTTAATCTTTAAATTTGTATTTTTTGTCAAATCACCTTAAAATGGATGGAAAAGTTAATGTTTGTTAACTTTACAGCAAAGTTAAAAGACACTTATTTTTACATCTATTTTAGAGTGAGTTCAAAAAAATATAAATTTAAAAACTAAAAATAATTAAAAAATTAAATAAAAGACTAAAATAATTTTATTATAAAATTAAAAAACTAAATAAATTATTATGTGTTTAAAAAAAAAATAGTGATATTGAATCATTATATGACTAATGGACATAACTAGAGTGGCAGGTAAAGGTCTTAGATTCATTTTGATGAAGTGAAGTAATATTAGTTTTAATTATATATTATTTAACTCAAGTTTTTTAAAATGTTTTCTTAATTTGTGTCTCCAGATTTTTATAAATTTATTTTGACCCTCAACATAACTAATATATGTTTCAGCTATTCCATTACAACGTCAGACAATGAAACCTTTATTTTTCTTTTTTGACATTATACCATCTTCTTATCAATGTTTTTAAGACTTATCAAACATTTCATTGAAAATACAACCTTCATATATGATTTATCTCACCAAATCTTGTAATTTTGAAAACTCCATTTTGCTTATCATTTGTTAAACTCGAGTAAGTTTTATAAGTAAACATCGCTTAGCTGCTAATCTAAAAACACAGCGTTTTATTTTTCAATATGAACTATTAAAATGGTATAATCTAAACTGAAACTATAACTTATATATAGTAATCGTACATGATAAGACTTAAAGACTCACACATATAATTATAAATTAAGAATCTCAAACTTAAATACTCAGAATTTAAAACTTTCACCTTTATCAGTTGATTCAAAATCGACTTATATTTTATTTTTGGTAATTGAAACTTAGAAAGCAATAAGTATACATCAATTAATATTAATGACAATGAAAACGGCATGGTTTTTATCTTGTCATTTTGATAGTAGCAACTTTGGCGGTGCCGGGTCTTGACCAATTATTGACAATGATACTTTATAATATATTTATGGTCTTTAATTTAATTGATATTATTATTATAATAATAATAAATACCAATCGATTTTATAAATAAAAATAGATATAACCATCGCGAGCTGCATATTTTTTGGTTAGGCCATTTTATTTATGCAATTTTATAACATTTAAATTGAATTTATTCAACAAAATTCATAACCAACAAAATCTCAAAGAGAATGATGGAAATGTGATTTATTCCCGAGTTTCATTGTTTGTTTGAATATTCTAAAATGTAAAGTTTTTTTTATATGAATAATATAAAATAAATAAATACCATAATAAGATAAGGGGAATAATATTGATGGAACTAGACAAAATGTACAGTGAATATTTGGTGCCGTTTGACCAATCGGTGGCACTCCTTTAATCTTAAATATATATATTGGGTGCAGTTTGACCAATCGGTGGCACCGAATTAAAATGTGATGACCTAAAATATTTAAGGACTTGATATGTAAATTTTACATTTTGATTGAAAAGTTTTTAAGGTTCTGCTAGACAACAACATCCAAGTTCAAAAGAGTAAATTGCTTTATAAGCCCTTCTTATTTATTTTCTTTTATTTCCCTTTAACACCAAAAATAGAGATGCCTATTACGAATTAATCCAAAAAGTTTTTTCTACTAAAAAGTATTTTTGTAAAAAAAGTTGATTTCAACTGGAATTAAATTTCATTTATTTTTTGAAAAAAAATTTCAAATTATTTTATTCCAATTCAAATAATTTTTCAAAAAATAATTTTACAAAAAAAAATTATTTGAACAAAAAAATTATTTTTTGAAAAATAAATAAAATTTATTTCCAGTTGGAATCAAATTTTTTACAAAAATACTTTTTAGTAAAATAAATATTTTGGACTAATTGGTAAGAGGCCTCTCTATTTTTTGTGTTGAAGTGAAATGAAAAGAAATAATAAACAAGAAAGGTTTATGAAGCAATTTACCCTTTTAAACTTTGGTGTCAGCGACACTCTTAAAAGCTTTTCAATCAAAATGACAATTTTACATAACAGATCTTAAATATTTTAGGTCATCACATTTTATATATATTTTTTAAAGAAGAAATGGGAGCCGCTAATTGGTAGGAGGCACCAAATATTCACAATACATTTTACCTAATTTCGTCAATATTATTTTCCTTATCTTATTATGGTATTTATTTATTTTATATTACTCATGTTAAAAAAGCCAAAATCTAAAGATAGTTAGATCCATATATATTATTTAATAATTATTTTCAATTCAAGTTATATTTAAAAATTATTGAGTTTACTCGTGAATAAAATAAAGCAGCTCCAAATAAAGGGTCAATGATGTTATGGGTAATGCCACTTGCAAAATTGTAGCTGGGTCATGGTCATGGAGGTTGACATCCTGACCTATTCCATGCCACAGATTAAAGCCGTCACGAAAGACCCTGACCCAAGTTTTCTCATAGCAAAGCCTTTAATTTCTTCAATTGGTTAGATGGAAGTATAATGTGGCAATCTCAAAGCCACACTGGGTCTCCCTTCTAAGTCCGATTGGAAATTTGCTTCCCTTCATTGAATGAGGTTTAGAACAAAAGCCAGAAACTAAATATTTTACAAGAGGGCAAATTAATAGGATTTTATTTTTGAGGGATGAATGATCAAAATACTTTATTTCTAAAGTTATTTTGAGATATTTAAAAGATTTGAGGGGGCTAAAGACAAATTTACCTTATATACTTTTAACTTACTTGTCAATGTGTATACATGCATACTTTTAAACTCCCTTTTTAAACTGTTTGAAGAGGATGAAGCTGAAGGAATCTTGAGAATTACCACTGTTGACTATATTTATTGATAACTGAAAAATGCCCCTTTTTCACACGTGATAAAATTTAGTAATTGAACAAATCAGACTTTGCTTATTTTCGGATATGATAATTGACCTTTTTTCACATTGCAAGGAATTGGTGGGCCACTTATTTATTACTCCACTCTCTCTTTCTTCACGCTTTTTCACTATCAAATCCAAATCTTTATATAATTTAATTAAGTCTATCAACCCAGTCATTAGCTGAGTTTAGAGTTGAAATTGTCATGAATAACTTGGTTTTGAAGGGATCAAAAAAAATACTCGACGTCATCTATTTTTATACGTGTTAGTTTCAGATTGTCTATATATATATATATATATATTTATCATTTGATTCACGTAGGTTCCAACACATAATTAACCCTAAAAGTTTTGAAGAAGACTTCAAAAAGTTTGGATTTTGAGACCATATCAACAACTCCCGGGCGAAAAATGGAAATTAATTGTAACGCTGAATTTTAAGTCTAACATTGCAGCATCATTTCTTCAAATGGCAGAAATTTCCAACTTAGTTGGTAATATAGAATTAGAAAAATAATAAAAAATAATAATTTTGATGTAGGGTATATAAGTCATTAATGTTTCCTGGCATTTTGAAAATTTGAGATTTGCCGTTATCCAACGCTCTATAAATTCCCCACCCACTCATTCATCATCTTAAATCCCCCAAACAACCTAGAGAAAGCTTGCCAAACATACACAGCTTCACAATACCTGCCTCTTCCTGCCCAGGAAAGGAATGAAGAGCCTTTGTTTCAGCCCCCGGACGGCTTCCTTCTCCATCTCTCGCCAATCCAACTCACCTTCGCTATCTATTACTGCTCGCCGTAGATTCTCCCAATCCGCGATCGAGCAGGCCATCGATGCCGCTGCCGCAATCATCATGAAATGGGATGCCGAAACGTCAGCTTACGCTGGAGTTACCTCTCTTTTCCACGAAAGCAAGAGAGAAGCCATGCAGTTCATAAAATCCGTCAACGAGCTACAAGACATCATGCATTTGCTGGTTTTTTATCACGATTCCGGTTCGGAGAAGTTCAGTCAGGCTCAACGTTTGATGCAGATCGCAATGAAGAGGCTTCAAAAAGAGTTTTACCAGATTCTGTCGACGAACCGGGCGGATTTGGATCCGGAATCCGTTTCCACCCGGTCATCACGGACTTCCACAAGCATGTCGGATTATGATGATGATGGCTTGCCGGATAATGAGATTCGCACGGCGGGGGATTCCATCACTAAGTTAGAGGATGTTTCTTCTACGGCTATGTCGGACCTGAAATTGATAGCAGATTGCATGATCGCTTCTGGTTACGCTAAAGAATGCGTACGAGTATATAAAATTATTCGAAAGTCGATTATCGATGAAGGCATTTACAAGCTGGGGATCGAGAAACTAAGCTCATCTCAGGTTAATAAAATGGATTGGGATGTACTGGATTTGAAAATCAAGAACTGGTTAGATGCCGTGAAAATTTCGTTGAGGACACTTTTCAAAGGAGAAAGAATCCTCTGTGATCACGTCTTTTCTTCGTCGGATCCCATCAAAGAATCTTGCTTTGCGGAGATCTCAAAAGAAGGCGCCACGCTTTTGTTTGGATTCCCCGAACTCGTCGCCAAGGCTAAGAAATCGCCGATGGAGAAAATGTTCCGTGTTCTCGATATGTACACGGCTATTTCAGAGGATTGGCAAGAGATTGAAACGATCTTTGCTTTTGAATCAGTTTCAGCCGTCCGATTGCAAGTTATTAACTCGCTAGTTCGGCTCAGCGAGTCAGTCCTGTCGTTGTTGACGGATTTCGAGTCTACAATCCATAAGGACTCCTCCAAAGCGATGACTCCAGGCAGCGGTCTGCATCGTTTAACGATGTACTCGATGGATTACCTCACTCTCCTTGCCGATTATGGTAACATCCTCACTGACATTATCTCGGACTGGCCACCACCAGCAAAGTCATCGTTACCGGAATCTTTCTTAGACAGTCCGGTTTCCGACGATTCTCCGAGGCCTGCGATCTCCGTCCTCATAGCCTGGCTAATCCTCGTCCTACTCTGCAAACTCGACTGCAAATCAAAGCATTACAAAGACGTCTCATTATCGTACCTATTCCTAGCCAACAATGTCCAACATGTAATCTCCAGAGTCCGTGCATCCAATCTCATGTATTTACTGGGCGAGGAATGGATAACGAAACATGAAGCCAAGGTGAGACAGTTCGCGGCGAACTACGAGCGGTTAGCTTGGGGCCAAGTGTTCGCATCATTGCCGGAGAATCCAACGGCTTTGATGACCGGCGGGAAAGCTAAAGAACATTTCATGAAATTTACTTCAAGCTTTGAAGATGCATACAGTAAGCAGTGTTCTTGCGTCGTACCCGATCTGAAACTGCGAGACGAGATCAAGGCTTCAATCGGGACAAAAGTCGTGGCAGTGTATAGGGAGTTTTATGAAATGCATAAATCAACGGTGGGAGAAGAAAGTAGCGAGAAATTATTCGTCCGATTTTCGCCTGAAGATGTAGGGAATTACTTGTCGGAATTAATGTTGTTCGCGACGGTTAGTTCCGGAAGTTCATCAACATCTTCTTCAACATCGTCTCATCATCACCGGTATATGCGCTCACTCTTACGAGCGTAGAGTTTTTCAGTCTTTTCTTCTTAGGAAAAAAAAAAGTTAAAGGAGATTTTATGTTTATGGAATCCTCAGTATCCTTCCGAGGTAGTCATATAACGATTTTTTAACGATATTTTCTGTAAATGGTCTAATTCCTGATTTTCATGTCCTCAAATATATGCTTTACCAATCATTTCATTCATTTTTCAATTACGTAAGATTCAAATAAAAGGCCTATCTTCCTCTCTTTTGTAGTATATTTTGGATTATATTTTAATTTTTTATTGAAAAATAGATAAATTAGAGTGAGTAAAATAATTTTTCATTAAATTTGACGTTTAAATATAAAATATAATAATAAATTTAGCCTATAATCTTTACATATTTATTCAATTTAAACCCTATTTTTATTGAAAATAAATTAAAAAATTTTAAATTAATAAGAGTAAAACAAATTAAAAAAATTAATTAACCCCTTTTAAAATTTTAAAATTATATAAAAATATCATAAAATTTATAAACAAAATTTATAAAAAAATTATTTTTAAAAAATTATAATTTTTTATTAAAAAATATCAATACTGACCCATTAAAGTCTAATGGTTATAAGATTTAAAAAAGAAAATTTTAACCCCTGCTCTTTTATTGGGTCGGCATTGTTAATTTTTAATAAAAATTTTATAATTTTAAATTTTTTATAAGTTTTGTTTACAATTTTTATGATTTTTTAAAATAAATTTTAAAATTTAAAATGGCTTAATTGACTCTTTTTTTTTTATTTGTTACTAAGGCCTTTTTGACCCTATAGCTTTATTGGTTTCAAAATTTTTTAATTTACTTCCAATAAAAGAGTAGGGGTCAAAATGAATAAATGTGTAAAGTTTGAGGGCTAAATTTATTAATATACCTTATATACAAACACCAAAACAAATATTTAATAGTGCAATTTTAACGGAAGGGTTGTTTTGCTCACTCATCTAACATACCGAAACTAAGTTGCTAATTTTTTCAGTAGGGAAACTAAAATGCAATCTATAGTATAGTACAAGAGGTTTTGTGATACTTTTACCAAACTTTTCTCTTGGTGAAAAATAATAAAAAATTAATATAATCTTGATGTTTCAATTTGGTAATTAGGTCCAATTTAGCATCTATATTTTCTTTTCACTTTGGTACTTTACTTCGATGATTGGATTCATTTTAGTATTTGAACTTGTGAACGTAACTTGAATTGGGTAAAAGTTTGATGATGTAACATTTTGCAATTGTAATTGATTTAAATTTTGCTAAGTTGACCAATTGGATGTTGACCTTGACGCTGGCCAGTGATGATGATGACGATGAGAAATGGATGGTCGATTATTTGCTGATGGAAGGGTGTTAGGTTAAAATTTTTCTAATTTTTAAAAGGACTAAAAGAACAATTTTTTATTGTGTAATTTTTACAAACAAAATATAAAAATGCTGACTGTCGAAACCGTCCCTTTTTTGAAAAGGCGGGAATCGAACTCGGAGTTTTGAAAATAAAAACGGGAGTCGCCACCAATCATTTTTTGCTGAGGTGTGATCGGGTCACCATTGTTTTAATAAAACGTTTTGGTTTACTAAAACATTGTTTTTGATCCGCGAAGTTTTGAGAAATCGAGTTCGGGAGTCGGTTACGTGCGAGGAAGGGTTAGCACCTTCGTCACGCCCAAAATTGGTACCGATTTGATCAATTAATGTCCTCATGTCGAAAGTTAAAAATTTTAAAGGAATTTAAAAATTCGACCTCTTTTGGAAATATTTACGTTTTCTTGGATTAAATCAAGATCTTCTCGTTTCGAAGGAATAAAATAGCACATCCAATACTTTAGGACACGATAGTTTAAATCCTTGAGCCCAAGATCATCTCATAGTTTTCCCGAATTGCAAATCAAGACTTTCTCGTTCCCAAGGGATTAAAATATCACATCCAATACTTTAGGACACGATAATTTAAATCCTCGAATCGGAGATCATCCTATAGTTTTCGAATTGAAAGTCAAGATCTTCTTGTTCCAAAAGAATAAAATATCACATCCAATACTTTAGGACACGATATTTTAAATCTTCGAATCCAAGATTATCCCATAGTTTTCTCGAATTGAAAATCAAAATCTTCTTGTTCCAAAAGAATAAAATATCACATCCAATACTTTAGGACACGATATTTTAAATCCTTGAATCCAAGACCATCTCAAAACTATCGATTTACATAAAATGATGCAAACGAAAATAATCATAAAAATGTCGAAATAAAAACAAAGAAATAAAATAAAAATTATTAAAAATAAAACGAGAAATTTTAAAAAACAAAACAATATCAAAAATGATAGAATTAGTAACAACGAGGATAATAAACATCATAATATGAATACTATTAATAATAATAATGCTAATAATAATAATAATAATAATAATAATAATAATAGTGATATAATGATAATAATAAAAAAATAAAAGTGATACAAAATGTATACAACATAATAATAGTAATAATAATAGTAATAGTAATTAGTATAGTAATAATAGTGAAGTAATAATAATACAAAATATACAATATAATAATAATAATGGTAATAATAGTGATAATAATATACAAATATACAATATACTAATATAAATATAGTAACAATAATAATAATGATACAAAATTATATAATATAATGATATAATATAGTTATATAATGATAATAATAATAATAATAATAATAATAATAATAATAATGATATAAAAAAATTAATAATAATAACAATAATAGTATAATTACAAAAAGGATAAGAAAAGGGCTGAATTGTATTCAAAATAAAATTAAAAGGGTTAAAGCAGCAATAAATTAAAGGGGAAAGAGAATTAGGGACTAAGGTGTAACATGCGCGCAACCAAGAAGGATCGAGATAGAAATAAACCCCACAATCCGAAACGCAGCGTTCGAGTAAGGACTGAATTGGAATATGCTTTAAAATTTAAGACCAAAATAGCAATAAACGAAAGGCATAGCCCAAAGAACTAAATCAAATCTTCGCGAAACAAAGGGGGACTAATGCAATAAATAACCCTTCTAGACTAAACACGCGGATCCCCCGGGTCACAAATCGGGTCATGCGCGGACCCCCTCCTCCTTAAACGGCGTCGTTTTGCTGGGGCTATTTAAGCCCAAAACTTCCAAAAAAATTCATTAGTTTCTTTATAAAAAAAAATTTCTAATTTTAACTTTCCTTTTCTCTGCAGGTCCAGATATGGAGAGGGGATTCCGGCAAGGCGCCACCGTGGACACCGCCGCGGACACCGCCGCCGGCCACGACATGCGGTGGCCGTAAAAGGTAAGATTTTTCCTCCTTTTTTGCTTCCTCTTTTTTTTAAAATATATATATATATATGAAATAATAAAAACTTAACAAATATAGAATCAAAATCAAAAATAAATTAAAAGGAACCTACTGTTTCGTTCTAGTTTTTTTTTTTTTTGACTTGATATTCCTCTAATCTGATTTTGGTGTTTCGTTTCCTTCTCCTTCGTTTGATCTCTGCTCTTTTGTTTGTATTTCGGAAGTATATTCTATTTGTATTGATTGCCCCTCAAAAAAAAGATCCGAATACATTCTTTTTCAAAGGCTTTATAGCCGAATAACAGTAAGTAAAAATAAATAAACAAGTACAATTTGTTTTGCTTGTGATCTTGCTGTTCTCTTGTTCTTTTTTACAGGTCGTGGGGAACAGTGGGAAGTGGAGGAGGCATAAACGACGCTAGTGGTGGTGGCAGACGAGAGGTCGTGGGGCTGGCGTAGTGGAGGCCAGTGGGGGTTGCGGCGCTAGAGGGCTAGGGTTTCAGAAACCCTAGCTTTTTGGAAAAAATTTGATTTGTTCTAATGGGCCATTTGGGCTTGTTTGTTATTGGGTTAAAAGGGTTTTGGGTTTTTTAGGTTTGGGTCTGATTTGTTTGGTGTTGTAATTGGGTAATTTGGGTTGAAAAATGGGCCGAGCAAATTATGGGTATTACAGCTGCCCCTCTTTGCTCTTTGTCGTGTAACGGGAATGGAGCAAAGACTTTAAAGGGCCTAAATTTGCCCGGTCCTTTTGAGTCTTTGATTTCCCTGGGTGTTCTTCTTCGTCAGGTAGCTTCAAACTCCACTGTCTCGTTGCTTTGATCTGCTCCACTGCTACTTCCAAGAGATAGGGCTTGTGGCTTCAATCCGTTTTACTGTTTCATTGTATCTTCAACCTATTCCACTACTGGTCAGTGGCAATAGGACAATCTCCAACCTCTTCCACCGCTGGTCAGTGGTCAATAGGACGATCTTCAACCTCTTCCACCGCTGGTCAGTGGCAATAGGACGATCTTCAACCTCTTCCACCGCTGGTCAGTGGCAATAGGACGATCTTCAACCTCTTCCACCGCTGGTCAGCGGTAATATGATAATCTTCAACCTATTCCACCGCTGGTCGATGGTAATAGGACAATCTTTAACCTATTCCACCACTGGTCGATGGTAATAGGACAATCTTCAACCTATTCCACCGCTGGTCGATGGTAATAGAACAATCTTCAACCTATTCCACCGCTGGTCAATGGTAATAGAACAATCTTCAACCTATTCCATCGCTGTTCGATGGCAATAGGATAATCTTCAACCTATTCCACCGCTGTTCGATGGCAATAGGATAATCTTCAACCCATTCCACCGCTATTCGATGGCAATAGGATAATCTTTGATCTGCTCCACTATCATGTATAGGGGATGAGATCTGAACTTTCCAGTTTGCTTTCTTACTATCTTTAGGAAGACTTTAATCTTCAGTTTGCTCCATTATCATCTCAAGATCTTGAACTTTTCAACTGTTCTTTGAGGAACCTTCTTGCAGAATGTGCTTATGTTTAAACAAATAATGAGGATGCTATGTTCGGCATGAAACAAATGCTCCTAATTATGGTCGACATTTGCATGAATGCAGGATGTCATGAGGGTGGATGCAATGATTAGAATGAATCGAATGTTCCTAATTGGATGTGAATGATGAATGGATGAGGATGATCTCTTTGTAACGCATCACCCTGCCTTCTCGTTTGATTGATATCTTTGGGGGTCACCATTTCAGATCTCAATTACCTGGTTAGTTCAGAATATTGACCTTACTTCAGGTTCTTGTAGAAATTAGAAGTTTTTAGAGTAATATGCGAAACTCCTTTAATTTGAATATTAATGGTCCATTAATCGTTATTTCAATGAAAAGTGCTTGAAGAATATCATCACAATAGATATTTGAGAGTGAAGCTTAAAGAGAATAAATTGACCAAAAGATCAGGTTTTGACAAGGTAAATTTGCTAAAATATGAAATGAAGAAAAATAAGTGTCCAGATATCATAGCATGAGCTTTTCTGCACAAATTCTCTCGAGGATCCCTTTTGTACTTGATAAGTGTCTAGCAGACTTTAGAAGACTTTATTGATGCCCCAAGGCGAGACGTCTCTTTGTCTTGTTAATTCAGGCTACAGTGAGGCTACTTTATGCCTCCCCTCAATCAAAAATTAAAATTGCTCATTCGGAGCCCCTTAGGTCTCAAAGCGCCCTTTTGCGGGTTTTCACTTTGGCTTCTCCAACTCGCTTTTCTTTTTTTTTTTTAGGCGAAGTATTTCTTGACTGAATCTGAGTTCACAGGATTCGGTAAACTTTTGCCATCCATCTCTGCTAAAATTAGAGCTCCACCAAAAAAGGTCTTCTTTACTACGTAAGGTCCTTCCCAATTTGACATCCATTTTCCTCTAAAGTCCTTTTACATTGGAAGAATCTTTTTCAGGACAAGGTCTCCTTCATAGAATTCTCTAGGGCGAACTTTTTTGTTATAAGCTCGTATCATTCGCTTTTGGTATATTTGTCCATGACGAAGGGCCTTCAGCCTCTTTTCTTCGATTAGGTTTAGCTGATCATATCGGGATTAGATCCATTCTGCTTCATCCAACTTTATTTCAGACAAGACCCGAAGGGAAGGGATCTCAACTTCGATTGGAAGTACTACTTCCATTCCATAAACCAAAGAGAAAGGAGTTGCCCTAGTAGAGGTCCTGACCGATGTTCGATAAGCGTAAAGAGCGAATGGTAGCTTCTCGTGCCAATCTCTGTAAGTTTCAGTCATCTTTCCCACGATTTTCTTAATATTCTTGTTATTTGCCTCGACTGCACCATTCATTTTTGGACGATATGGTGACGAGTTATGGTGTTTGATCTTGAATTGACTGCAGACCTCTACTATCGTACTGTTGTTCAAGTTTAATGCATTGTCAGATATGACCCTTTCAGGCATTCCATACCGGTATATGATTTCTTTCTTTAAGAACTTGCTGACTGCTGACTTTGTGACCTTCGCATACGAAGTGGCTTCTACCCATTTGGTGAAGTAGTCGATTACCACAAAGATAAATCGATGCCCGTTCGAGGCTTTAGGTGAGATCGGCCTGATGACGTCCATTCCCCACATAGAGAAAGGCCATGGGGAGGTCATGACATGGAGAGGCGAAGGAGGTACGTGCATTTTATCCCCATAAATTTGACATTTGTGGCATTTCTTGGCATAGCTGATGCAATCTCCTTCCATAGTAGACCAATAATATCCGAATCTCATGATCTGTCTTGCCATTGTAAAACCATTAGCGTGTGTCCCACAGACGCCCTCATGAACTTCTTCGAGAATCCTCTTGGCTTCAACAGTATCCACGCATCTTAGAAGTACCTGATCCTTCCTTCTTTTGTATAGGATTTCTCCGTCTAAAACATAATCGCTAGCCAGTCTTCTCAACGTCCTCTTATCATTTTCGGTTGCTTGGTTGGGGTATTCACGATTCTTCACGTATTGTAATATATCGTGATACCAAGGGTGATTGTCCTTTTCTTCTTCTTCGCTGACGTTGTAGCAATGAGCCGGAGCCTCATAAATGCTCATCTGGATAGGCTTCACTTCCTCTTACTTGTTCACTTTGATCATAGAAGCCAAGGTAGCTAGAGCATCGGCCATCTGGTTCTCTTCTCGTGGGAGGTAACAGAAAGCGACGTTGTCAAACTCCTTGACTAACTCCAAAACTAACCTTCGATAACTGATTAACTTGGGATCTCTCGTTTCCCATTCACCTTTCAGTTGGTAGATTACCAGCGCAGAATCGCCGTATACCTCCAATGTCTTAACTTTGCGTTCGATGGCTGCACGGATACCCAGGATGCATGCTTCGTATTCAACCATGTTATTCGTGCAATCAAAATCTAATTTGCTGGTGAGAGGATAGTGATCTCCATCTGGGGATACTAGGACTGCCCCGATTCCATTCCCCATCGCGTTTGAAGCTCCATCAAAGTTCAGTTTCCAAGGAAGGCCCTCCTTTTGGACATCTTCTTCAGTGATTGCCACGTACATCAGGTCTTCATTTGGAAAATTGAAGTCCAATGGTTCGTAATCTTCTAAAGCTCTGCTGGCTAGAAAGTCTGCTATTGCGCTTCTTTTTACAGCTTTCTGGTTTATGTAGACTATATCGAACTCAGAAAGTAGAATATGCCATTGGGCCATTCTTCCATTTAGCGCAATCAATTCCATCATGTACTTGAGAGGGTCTAGCTTTGAGATAAGCCAAGTGGTGTGATATAGCATGTACTGTCTCAGTCTTCGGGTCGTCCAAATCAAAGCACAACACAGTTTCTCAATTAGCGAATATCTTTTCTCGCATTCTGTAAACTTCTTACTGAGATAGTATATCGCTCTTTCCTTTTTTCCTGACTCATCATGCTGGCCTAGCACACATCCCATAGAATTTTCAAATACTGACAAATGCAATATCAGTGGCCTATCTGGGCAAGGGGGCATCAGTACTGGGGGTTCAGACAAGTAATGCTTGATCTTATCAAAAGCTCCCTAGCACTTTTCATTCCATTCGCCTGAGTTGTGTTTCCTAAGAAGACGAAATATAGGGTCACATTTCTCCGTTAATTGTGCAATGAACCGAGCAATATAGTTTAATCTCCCCAGGAAACCTCGAACTTCCTTTTGGGTACGTGGTGGAGACAACTCCTGTATAGCTTTTACTTTATCAGGATCCACCTCAATTCCTTTTTCACTAACTACATATCCCAACAATTTTCCCGACCTAGCCCCAAAGGAACATTTTGCTGGATTGAGTTTCAGTTGGAATTTTCTCAGCCTTAGAAACAGTTTCCTCAAGACTTGTACATGCTCTTCCTCAGTCTTGGACTTTGCAATCATGTCATCCACGTAGACTTCGATCTCCTTGTGCATCATGTCATGGAAGAGGGTCACCATGGCTCTTTGATATGTTGCCCCTGCATTTTTTAGTCCAAACGGCATTACCTTATAACAAAATGTTCCCCACATGGTTACGAATGTAGTCTTTTCCATATCCTCAGGGTGCATCTTAATCTGGTTGTACCTGGAGAAGCCGTCCATGAAAGAGAAAAGTGAATAACCAGCTGTGTTATTCATTAAGGTATCGATGTGAGGCAACGGAAAGTTATCTTTTGGGCTAGCCTTGTTCAAATCCCTATAGTCCACACACATTCGTACCTTCCCATCTTTCTTGGGAACAGGCACTATGTTTGCTACCCATTCCGATTATTTGACCACTTGTAAAAAACCAGCATCAAACTGCTTCTTGACTTCTTCTTTTATTTTTAACAAAACATCAGGCCTCATTCTTCGAAGCTTCTGTTGAATGGGTCTACATTCCTCCTTTATGGGGAGGCGGTGTACCACTATATCCGTGTTCAATCCGGGCATGTCCTGGTATGACCAAGCGAAGACGTCCTTGAATTCTTGGAGTAACTTGATGAGGTCTTGCTTTGTCTCCGCAGCGATGTTGGCCCCGATTTTCAACTCTTTCCCTTCTCCCAAGCTCACAATTTCCACTAACTCTTTGTGGGGCAAGATTTGTTTCTCCTCTTGCTCTACCATCCTTAACAATTCAAGAGATATGCTACTGTCTTGGTCATCTTCAAAATCTCGGGAATCCTCCATACCCATATCTTGTTCAAAAGGAGATTCTGAGTTAATAACAGTGTCACTCATGCCATTGATATCTGGGGACCTGTTGGAAAGGACAAAGAAAAGTGCAAAAACTGACATAATCTAAGAATGACTATTTGTGTGAATGAATAAAATGTAAAGGATAAAAAATATTTGCTCGAAAGATGCATTTTATTAAAATAAAGATGCTTGGACATATGCCTATTCAACAAAGGGTTCCCTATTACTCCTAGGCTTAGAGCAATAGATGTGCTTCGAACATTACTCTGAATTGATTCTAAAAGCTACGGGAATCTTTTCCACGGTCCAATTGTTCAGAACACTTCCAAAAGCATAAGGGCGAATCCCGGATAAATCTCTTTCTTCAGGCCTTCCCTTGGATATGGCGTTGATGCTCAAGTTTCCCAACACTTCTTCTGCTTCTTCTCTTATTGCCATGCTTTGATCAGGGTATATGATCCCCCCTGAGACAAATGTTCTGGATAAATGAGGAAAGGTCATTGGTTCCCATTTGATCTCTTCTTCGCCTAGGCGCGCCCTTCTTCTTTCCCTTCTCTTTTCTTCCTCTCTCCTCCTTTGTTCTGCATTTGTCTTGAATCCTAAGCCAAAGTGGTCTCGTTTTTCTCGTCGCATCGGCACTTTAGTCCTTCCTTGAAGGTACTTTCCGAGCCCTTTCCCTGGTAAGGCTCCCTTCCCAACTGTCATCTGGAAGCACATCTTCGTAGATTTAGATACTCTGGGTATGGGGATTTTGTTGCCCTCGGCAATGAAGGCTGCGTTGATAAATTCTAGTGATCGAAAAGAACATTCCATCGCTTCCTCGTCCACCCCAATGTACGGAACGTCACTAGTAACGGATGCTATGATATCCTCTTCCGCATTGATTGTGACCAATCTTCCTTCCGCTACCAATTTCAACTTCTGATGTAGTGATGATGGCACAGCCCCTGCCGAATGGATCCAGGGTCTTCCTAACAGGCAATTGTAGGAAGGTTTGATGTCCATCACCAAGAAGTCTACCTCATACGTATTTGGGCCAATCTAAAGAGGTATATCAATTCTCCCCATGACCCTTCTCTCCGTTCCGTCGAATGCTCTCACAACATTATGGCATGTTTTCATGTGGGAGCTATCCACAGGCAACCTATTCAATGTGGATAAAGGTAATACATTCAGGGCTGATCCGTTATCGACTAACACCCCCGGTAATATATACCCTTTGCAGCGTGTGGTTATGTGTAGGGCCTTTGTAGATCCCATACCCCCTGAAGGTATCTCATCATCGTTGAAGAAAATAAAATTGTCTGCGCTTATATTACCGACCAGACGGTCTAGCTTGCCAATGGATATATCCCCCGCGACATACGTTTCATTTAATGCTTTCTCAATGAGCAGATCCAGTATCGATACGCGAGCTGGCTGTTTGTGCAATTGCTCCACAACACTCTACTCGCTATGTTTAAGGAATTTTAAGAACTCCTTAGCCTTGTTTTCTGTCACTGGCTCATTGACGAATGTTTCAGGTTTGATTGTTCTTTCTTCCCTTCGCTCAATCGCCACCGCTTTTCCTTTGGCTGCTTCCGCTCTCGTGTTTGGGGTGTAACGCCTTCCACTACGTATAAAGAAATCCCCGTCTCGGTCTTCCTCTGTGGCATTGACTGGATTCTCTTTTCCCAGGATCACTACCTTACAATCGTAACTCCACGGGACCTTTTTATTGTCCCTATAAGAGGAAGCTACGGGCTTTTGAATTATGACCTTCGGTGTGATTGATACTCCAGTATCAACCGTTCTTGGTCGTGATATAATCACCGCAGGGCATTTGCCCCCATATATTCTCCTAGATGATCCTTCTTCCGACGTGTGGACCTCTCTTTCTGGCGTGATTTCAACCGTTCTAGGTCGTGATATAATCACCGCAGGGCGGTTGCCCCTATAGATTCTCCTAGATGATCCTTCTTCTGACGTATGGACTTCTCCTTCTTCTGGTTCTCCAATCTCTTCGTAGAATTCCACTTCTTTGTTATCCATGAGATTTTGAATGATAGCCCTGAACTTGAGGCATTCTTGAATATTATGACCCGCTTCGGTATGAAACTCGCAATATCTTTCCGCTCCGTCAAGCTCTTCTCTCAGCTGTTGCGTGATTAAGCCTCTGTTTATCATTTGCTTCCAAACCAATCTTAGCGGGGTTTTTATCTCCTCGACGTTCATTTTCACTCTTTTTCCTACTTTCTCCCCCATCATGTTCACCCCATTATTAGCGTGATTGGGTAGCGGGTGTTCTGTATCGTTAACTTTCACGACACCCATTTGAATGAGTTTTTCTACCAACTTCTTGAATGCGAGACAATTTTCTATTGAATGTCCAACACTCCCCGCATGGTATTCGCATTGTACGTTTGCATCATACCATCTAGGGTATGGAGGCTGGAGGGGCTGTAAGTAATGGGGGCAACAACATGTGTGTCGTACAATTTTTGGTACAGTTGCCCGTATGTCATGTAGATCGGAGTAAACTGGAGTTTCTCCCCATTTGGTTTTGTATTGGATTCATGTTTGTGTGAGCTTGGACAGTCGGTAATTACGGTACTGGGTTGATTCAAGGTGACTGACTTGTCACGGGCACTCACGTTATTTACGTCACCCTCTCTTTTCTTCAGGGTCATCTTTCTGGGACCTTCCCCTGCTTCTATCTTGCTACACCTAACCGCGTGTTCTATCCTTTCTCCACACCTCACAACTTCTGAAAAATCTGTCATAGAACTCCCCAATATGTGATTGATGAAAGGAGCTTTCAAAATGGATGAAGAGTGTGGCTGTTTCTTCCTCTAAAAGAGGCGGTTGAACCTGCGTGGCTACCTCTCTCCATCATTGAGCATACTGCCTGAAGCTTTCGCTTGGCCTTTTCTCCATAGTTTGGAGAGTGACTTTGTCGGGAGCTATGTCTGCTATGTGGCCGTAATGTTTCATGAAGGCCTGGGCCAGGTCCCTCCATGTCTTGATTTGGTACTACTGAGCCGATCGTACCATTTGGCCGCAGACGCAACCAGACTATCCTAAAAGCAGTGAATCAATAATTTTTCATTATTGGCGTGTCCCGCCATTCGTCGACTGAACATCTTCAGGTGTGCTCCAGGGCAGCTAGTCCCGTTGTATTTTTCAAAATCCGGAGTCTTGAACTTTGGTGGAAGTACTAAGTTTGGGACCAGACTTAGCTCTTTGATATCAATTCCACAACGAGTTTCAGTCTTTTCTATCACTTTGACTCTCTCCTCCAACCATCTGTAGCGATCTTCCATCTGTCTTGAGGGTTCAGCTTTCATTCTTTCTTTCTCCATTTCATCAAAATCCGGTACCATAGGGTTAATAGGGTCATCTCCCGGGTTGGATCCTGAGCCCACTTGGAAATTCATGGGAGATCCAATGTTAGCTTGCCCTTGTTGAGGCCTAATTGTGACGGATGGCCTCCGGGGATATTCTTCGTGCTGTGAAGGCACTTGCGGTAGGGTAGATCCTGAGGGAATATCTTCATTCTCCCCTCTAGTAATAGCCATGGGGCCTTTTCCTCTCTCCATAAATCCGTTCAACAGTTGGGTCATTTGAGTTATCTGAGACCTCATGTCCCTCTGGGACTCCATCATGTATTGCTGGATTTTGGCTAGTTGCTCTTGCACCTGTGCTTGCACTTGGTCCTGCATCTCCTTTTGGAATTGCTCTAGTCTTTGATCCATTTTCTTTATCTTAGTGCGGGTGCCGTACAGATGTTTAGCTTCCAAGTTTCCCCTTTCTCTCTCTCTCTGTTGTATAATTCCAACTAGTTAGATTTTCTCAATGCATACGATGTGATGTGATGCGAGTGTATGAAGTGCAAATGTATGAAATGAATGCAAAAAGACCGAAAGGTGTTGATTTTGATTCAGTTCTATTATATCAACTTTATTGGAAAACAAAGTTCTTTACATACAGCGGACGATTATACATACGGCTTCGCCTTAACACCTAAATCTTTGACTTCTTTAAGAAACCAAGCTAGACTTTGGCCTCGATCTAATTCTGACTCATACATCAGACTTAATACATCAGCCTGAACTGCCAAAGTTTGCAAATGAGCGGCCACTTCTCGGACTTGAGCCACAGCTTCGCCCATTACATAATCTCTATTCCTGACCTGCTCTTGAGAATGGTGGAGTTGCTCTTTCCAATGTTCATTAAGAAGCTCAACTTGATGTTCACCATTTAGCAATGCAGTTTCAAGCTCTTCTATCTTTCTTTTCAACTCCTCGACCTTGCTTTGGCTGGCTCTTAATTTATATACTGAATTACGATTTTGATACAGGTGCAGTGATCTTTCCAATTCCACCGTTCGGACCCGTAATTGTTCTTTCTCACTTTGACTCGTCAACAGGCTCTTTTTCAAAATGTCTTCACTTATTCGAGCATTTTGGCACTTCTTTTCCCATTGGTCAGCCCTAGTCTTTTCTTCTCTATTCTCTTGCCGCCATTGTTCTGATGTCTTGCCCAATCCAGCAGTTCTGATTGACGTGCGTAGTTTCTTGTAATCTGTTTTTAAGCTATCCAGATCTTCTTTAGCCTTGTTTTTTTCTTTCCTTAACTTCTCGGCTTCTAAATTATAGATGTCGATGTCCAGTCCTAACTGCATCTTTTCCTCCTCTAGCTGCTCTATCTTCTTTCCCAATTCCCGACTCTTGCTCTCGAAATCTCCTCTGATGATCTCTAGTTCAGATGGGACAACTCGTAAATGCTCTTCTATGGGTAAAGCATCCCCCTAGCTTGGCATCGGGACATTGTCATTGATTCTTGTATTCCTCCACTCATCATACTCGGGGGTTGTCATTGGTCCTACGGCGAGCCCCTTCATTCGTTGAGTTTGGATCCACGCACTCGTTATCTCACGAATCTTCTTCTTATAACCATCGTCTTTGTATGAAAACTCACTCTAGGCTAGCCCATGCGTTGCAGGTATGAACTGTCTTGATCGATACTGCCTCGTTACGAGTAGTGGAGCGTACCCAACGGCTCCCCATATCCCGAGTAAAGGAACCCAATCAAACTCTCCACACCGATACAAAATCTCGTCAGGGATCATCCACGGAGCTCTCCATTCAACATCTTCTACTTGTAAATTTTGGAGAATTGCTATCCATTTCTCTTCAGAAAGGTCGTCCCGTCTTGGCGTAGTTACTAATTCCTCCAAAGGAGAGTAGTTCTTGGAGAAGACTTTACACGAGACCTTTTCCACCTTCCAAAAGTGGCTATGAAACCATGATAGCAAAAGCTGCGCGTACCCTATGAATCTCCCTTGACCTACTCTTCGGCTAGCGCTCAATGATTGGAATGTTTCGGCTAAGATTACGGGGACAGGTGTGACTCATTTATCCAGTTTATCAAATAGGTCTGAGACAGCTTCCTCCACATATCCTAACACCTTGGGAAAGACAACCAAGCCATAGATGCTTAAGGCAAAAACATCGACCTTCTTTTTTATATCAGAATGCGCTAGGATTAAGTCCCTTAAATGTCTCCAAGGGATACATTTACAATCCCCTTTTTGCTTGATTCGAGCCGTAATCCATTGTTCACTCATCCCTGTAATGTTCATCAGCTTTCTTACGAATGTCGGTACATTAACAGCCCTCGAATAAGCCTTGCTTGTTTGAGTACTTGGGCACCGGAGTAAAGCCGTGTATTCTTCTATGGTAGGCACCATATCTACTTTTCCGAAAGTAAAGCAACTATAAGCGGGGTTCCAAAATTAAGTGATAGCCCGGAATAAGTGCTCATCCACCTTGATATCAAGCAAATAGGGCAGATCACCATAGCTACAGTAGCACAGTTGTTTCATGTCATCCCCCCATGAATCCCATATCTCCTTCAGTTCTTGCAGGCTATTCTGAGTCATGCTGACACGGGTGAAGTCCCACAACTCTGATTTGTATCCCACAGTCAGACTATCTCCTTTCTCTCGTTGTATCCTCTCGGACCATGTTCGAACGGCCGCATTATCCTCCACTCTATCAAGAAATCCCTTTTCCATATTAAGTTCTTCTACCTAGTAACTGAATGTAAATCAACACCTTTTTATGATGAAATGCCATGCAATTACAACAAAATACCACGAGTTAGTACTATGTACGAAAAACCTCAAGATAGACAAGAAATAATCAGACATTTATTCGGGTAACTACCAAGGTCTAGTGTGGCTCTAACTAGGATTGGTTCTTTAAGGCTCATTACATGGGGTTCGGTTCTAAAGAGAAGTACCCGAACCAGCAGATTCCTCGACCCTCACCCATTATAGGCTCATACGAAACGAGTTCGGTTCAGGGGAATACATTTTCCTATGGCTGCACGGAGATGAAAATCTCACGAAGACATAGGTACAGATGTATCCCGAAAGTGATCCACTATCTTGCACGGAGGTGAAAACCTCACGAAAGAGTAGCTTCTCACTCCCACTTAAGGGTGCGACCACAACGGTCATGCAATGCAATGTGCACAAGAAAATAGGAATCATATGCAATGATACAAGCAAAGGCAACAAAAAGGGTAGTAATTTTCAAATCAAATTTTCAAACTTTCGATAAAGGACATAAAATAATCAATTTACGGCCTGACTCTCTTTATTGTACCCAGTGGAGTCGCCAAGCTGTCGAAACCGTCCCTTTTTTGAAAAGGCAGGAATCGAACTCGGAGTTTTGAAAATAAAAACGGGAGTCGCCACCAATCATTTTTTGCTGAGGTGTGATCGGGTCACCATTGTTTTAATAAAACGTTTTGGTTTACTAAAACATTGTTTTTGATCCGCGAAGTTTTGAGAAATCGAGTTCGGGAGTCGGTTACGTGCGAGGAAGGGTTAGCACCCTCGTCACGCCCAAAATTGGTACCGATTTGATCAATTAATGTCCTCATGTCGAAAGTTGAAAATTTTAAAGGAATTTAAAAATTCGACCTCTTTTGGAAATATTTACGTTTTCTTGGATTAAATCAAGATCTTCTCGTTTCGAAGGAATAAAATAGCACATCCAATACTTTAGGACACGATAGTTTAAATCCTTGAGCCCAAGATCATCTCATAGTTTTCCCGAATTGCAAATCAAGACTTTCTCGTTCCCAAGGGATTAAAATATCACATCCAATACCTTAGGACACGATAATTTAAATCCTCGAATCGGAGATCATCCCATAGTTTTTCGAATTGAAAGTCAAGATCTTCTTGTTCCAAAAGAATAAAATATCACATCCAATACTTTAGGACACGATATTTTAAATCTTCGAATCCAAGATTATCACATAGTTTTCTCGAATTGAAAATCAAAATCTTCTTGTTCCAAAAGAATAAAATATCACATCCAATACTTTAGGACACGATATTTTAAATCCTTGAATCCAAGATCATCTGAAAACTATCGATTTACATAAAATGACGCAAACGAAAATAATCATAAAAATGTCGAAACAAAAACAATGAAATAAAATAAAAAATATTAAAAATAAAATGAGAAATTTTAAAAAACAAAACAATATCAAAAATGATAGAATTAGTAACAACGAGGATAATAAACATCATAATATGAATACTATTAATAATAATAATGCTAATAATAATAATAATAATAATAGTGATATAATGATAATAATAAAAAAATAAAAGTGATACAAAATGTATACAACATAATAATATAGTAATAATAATAGTAATAGTAATTAGTATAGTAATAATAGTGAAGTAATAATAATACAAAATATATACAATATAATAATAATAATAATAATAATAATAATAATAATAATAATAATGGTAATAATAGTGATAATAATATACAAATATACAATATACTAATATAAATATAGTAACAATAATAATAATGATACAAAATTATATATAATATAATGATAATATAGTTATAATAATAATAATAATAATAATAATAATATAAAAAATTAATAACAATAACAATAATAGTATAATTACAAAAAGGATAAGAAAAGGGCTAAATTGTATTCAAAATAAAATTAAAAGGGTTAAAGCAGCAATAAATTAAAGGGGAAAGAGAATTAGGGACTAAGGTGTAACATGCGCGCAACCAAGAAGGACCGAGATAGAAATAAACCCCACAATCCGAAACGCAGCGTTCGAGTAAGGACTGAATTGGAATATGCTTTAAAATTTAAGACCAAAATAGCAATAAACGAAAGGCATAGCCCAAAGAACTAAATCGAATCTTCGCGAAACAAAGGGGGACTAATGCAATAAATAACCCTTCTAGACTAAACACGCGGATCCCCCGGGTCACAAATCGGGTCATGCGCGGATCCCCTCCTCCTTAAATGGCGTTGTTTTGCTAGGGCTATTTAAGCCCAAAACTTCCAAAAAAATTCATTAGTTTCTTTTAAAAAAAAAAATTCTAATTTTAACTTTCCTTTTCTCTGTAGGTCCAGATATGGAGAGGGGATTCCGGCCAGGCGCCACCGTGGACACCGCCGCGGACACCGCCGTAAGATTTTTCCTCTTTTTTTGCTTCCTCTTTTTTTTTAATATATATATATATATGAAATAATAAAAACTTAACAAATATAGAATCGAAATCAAAAATAAATTAAAAGGAACCTACTGTTTCGATCTAGTTTTTTTTTTTTTGACTTGATATTCCTCTAATCTGATTTTGGTGTTTCGTTTCCTTCTCCTTCGTTTGATCTCTGCTCTTTTGTTTGTATTTCGGTAGTATATTCTGTTTGTATTGATTGCCCCCCCAAAAAAAGATCCGAATACATTCTTTTTCAAAGGCTTTATAGCCGAATAACAGTAAGTAAAAATAAATAAACAAGTACAATTTGTTTTGCTTGTGATCTTGCTGTTCTCTTGTTCTTTTTTGCAGGTCGTGGGGAACAGTGGGAAGTGGAGGAGGCATAAACGACGCTAGTGGTGGTGGCAGACAAGAGGTCGTGGGGCTGGCGTAGTGGAGGCCAGTGGGGGTTGCGGCGCTAGAGGGCTAGGGTTTTAGAAACCCTAGCTTTCTGGAAAAAAATTGTTTTGTTCTAATGGGCCATTTGGGCTTGTTTGTTATTAGGTTAAATGGGTTTTGGGTTTTTTAGGTTTGGGTCTGATTTGTTTAGTGTTGTAATTGGGTAATTTGGGTTGAAAAATGGGCCAGGCAAATTATAGGTATTACACTGAAATAGCAAGTCCAGTCAGCTTCCCGTTAATGAGATAACGATTGAGTGACCATTTTGGTAATTTTTTCTAACGACAGTGACTAAATTGACCTCTGATATATTTTACCCTAAAATTTTATATAATCTCGATCAGAATTAAATTAGAGTTTTTTTTAAGTCACTTTAAAAAGATTAATTTATTCCTAAATCTATAGTTCGCAATCCGCTAAGTAATTTAATCATACTAAACATAAGAGAAATTTGTGGAGAAGAAACGGAAAGGGGACAAAACTTTATTTATGGCCATAAAAAAGAGGGGGGGGGGGGAGGGGGAATTTTCAAAGGGATGAGACCTACCTTTTTGACACTTGAATTGGATATGCAACTTTTAAAATGCTGGGTCTCAAACAACAACATTCGAGTAACAACAGTGGCATGACAGCTCAATAAAATATGTTGGTAGTGAAGAATTTTGTGTTAGAGGGACTGAGATAAAATTTTAAAAAATTGGAGGGTCTAAAGCTAAAAATTATGTTTAAATTGAATAATTAATTGTTTTATGAGAGGCTAAATGCAGTTTTTGATTTGGTTAAAGTTAAAAAGGATTAAATTGAAGTATTAGTTTTTATAAGTGATTAAAAGGCAAGGGAAGTTGGATATGTGTATAGCTATTTTTCTTTTGTTTAAAAATATCTCTCAATTTATTCCAATCCATTGCTTTGTTATTACATGTTTCTCGGACAGAGTAAACTCAATGATAGAGCACCCTTAACGGGGTGTCAAGTCCACTGCGTTAACGTCCGTATATACATTATATATATATATATATATATATGAAGAAAAAAAAAGATGATTTACTACCTTGATTTTTCATTGCTTTGACACCATAAGTTGCAGAAAAAGGTAACATTATTTTAAAAAAAATAAAAATAAAGGAATAAGGTTCTATTTTGCATCTTTTGATGGAGTATGGTAAAGAAGAAGGTGCATTCTCTCTCTGCTTTTGATCATCCTTTTGGTTTTCGAAAAATCCCAGGTGAATGGAATCAATGGATTGATAGTATTATTTTAGAATTAATGTGTTTTTTTTTTCTTTTTGAACATGAATGAAATGCGCAAAGAATGCGAGAATGATTTGGAGAAAGGACTTCTTTCACGGCCTGCGCATTTACGGGAGACGATGCTACCGGGTTCGCCTACGTCAAGGCCTACTCTGTTTCTATCTAATTCAGGGAAGGCCTTGGTGGTTTCAAATTCCAGCAAGTCTCTTGCTTCTGGTTCTAATTCCGAAAAGCGGTTAGATAAAAAGAAGTACGTGAAACAAGTGACCGGCCGCCACAACGATACCGAAATACACCTTGCCGCACAACGCGGTGATGTTGCAACAATTAGACAGATTCTAGCAGAAATTGATGATCGAATGACTGGTATAGTTAGTGCAGCAGAATTTGAGGCTGAGGTAAGTCGTTTATACAACAATGTTTGCATGTCAACGTCTATAAAATGTGTTGCATCGTCATTTTGATCCTCTTTTACATGGTTTTTAATAAGGTGGAAGAAATAAGGGTAGCAATTGTGAATGAAGTGAATGAATTAGGGGAGACGGCGTTGTTTATCGCGGCTGAAAAAGGGTATATCGATATAGTAAAAGAGCTTTTGCCGTATACAACTAAGGAGGTTATTAAATTGAAGAATCGGTTCGAGCTTGATCCATTGCATATTGCCGCAAACCGAGGTCATGAGGGTATGTATGAACAACTTTCTCTCTTATGAGTGTAAATTTAAGGCCAAAATTGAGTAAAATATGTTTGGTTTGAAATGCTTGTACACAATCCGAAAGTCGCATCTTAGGATACTGCAGTTTGTCTCAGTTCAATGAACACCTTTTATGCAGCCATTGTGCAGGTGCTGTTGGATCACGATCCGAGCCTAAGTAAAACAATCGGGCAAGCAAATGCAACTCCTCTTGTATCGGCAGCAACAAAAGGGCATACGGGTGTAGTACATGCATTGCTCGAGAATGATCCTAGCTTGATAGAGATACCAAAGGCAAATGGGAAAAATCCATTACACTTTGCTGTAAGGCAAGGGCATGTTGATGTTGTCAAAGCATTGCTTGACAAGGATCCACAATTGGCAACAAAGACTGATAAAAAAGGGCAAATTGCATTGCATATGGCAGTTAAAGGGGTAAGCTATGAAGTGGTGAGGCTGCTTCTTAAGACAGATCCTTCCACTGTCACACTTCCGGACAAGTTCGGTAATACGGCATTACATATCGCTACTCGAAAAAAACGGACAGAGGTATCAACAATCGATTAGTGTCATATATGAAACATTTTAGAAAATGCGTTCATTCTTACCTGTAACTGTTTCCTGCAGATAGTGAATGAACTTCTACGGATCCCAGACACTAGTGTGAATGCACTTACAAGAGACCAGAAAACAGCTCTCGACATTGCCGAAGGGCTTCCACTCTCTGAGGAGATTGTTGAAATAAAAGAGTGTTTGTCTAGTTTCGGTGGTGTGAGAGCGAACGAGCTAAACCAACCGCCAGATGAGCTGAGGAAAACCATGAAAGAGATCAAGAAAGAAGTGCATACTCAGCTAGAGCAAACCCTCAAAACAAACAGAAATGTGGATGGCATTGTCCTGGAGCTGATTAAGCTCCACCAGCAAGGCATTAACAATGCCACCAATCAAGTCACAGTGGTAGCCGTGCTTTTCGCAACTGTTGCATTTATGACGATTTTCACGGTCCCCGGGGGCGATAACGACAATGGTGTGGCCACCGTCGCTCGAGGAACATCGTTTAAGATCTTCTGTGTGTTCAACGCGCTCGCGCTCTTCACGTCACTCGCTGTCGTGGTCGTACAAATCACAATCGTGAGAGGAGAACTAAAAACAGAGAAAAGGTTTGTTGAGGTGATTAATAAGTTGATGTGGTTGGCCTCTGTCTGCACCAGTATTTCATATATTTCATCATCGTATATAGTGGCGGGTCGACATAACAGGTGGGCTGCAATTCTTGTAACAGTTATAGGAGGAGTAACAATGGGTGGAGTTCTGGGTGCCATGACTTATTTGGTGGTGAAAAACAAAAGGGTTCGAAAAGTTAAAAAGAAAGACAAGAATTCAACCAATCAAACAGATTCCCTGAGTTTATCAGGTACTGATACAGAAGTGAACACAATCTATGCCCTTTGATGTTCATACTAGTTGGAAAATGGCCTATGCTAAATGGTTCATTGATAGAACATACATGAATGTGTTTGGTAAGCTAGAAAATGAAACATATAGTAACCCAGTCCTGGCTCTCTTGTGATTTTTTTTTCTTTAATCATGTTGTTACATCATTTGCTCGTGGGTAATTAATTAATTAGAAAAAGGAAAACTTAAAAAAAAAAAAAACAAACAGTTTGAGGGAAATAAAAAGATTCATCAATTTCATTTGACGACATCAACCAATAAACCCAAAAAACATTGTATTCATGGATAAATTGATAAATTATTTAATATATATATATATATATATATATAATAATGAGAATGGATGGTATAAAATTGTGATTTCATATCATCTCTATTCCTTCCTTATAGAAGAATAACAAATCAGATTTTTACTCCTAATTTTCAACCCTTGCTAAAAAGACTCAAATCTAACTAAAAAAAAGTTAAAAATAAAAGAAAAATCTAATTTGTCATCCTCCTATACAAAAAGAATAAAAATAACGTAACATCACAATTTTATATAATCATTTCTCAAAATAATTATACATAAAACTTATAAACTTTCAATAAATTGAAACATTTTATACATACCACTGTGGCAGCCAGCCTTTGAGTTATTTACTAAAGTTTTCCGTTTTACCTTTTTCCCCTTTTTTTTTGGTCAACCATAAGTCTCCTTTTGTGTTCGCACTCGATTTTTACATTTACAAAATGAATCAATAATTATTTAGATGTCTAGATTAAAAAAATTTGTGCCTCACAACTTTTTTTTTTGATTTGTATTTGTATACGCTTATTTTATTTAAATATTGTTATAATAATTAGATTATATATAGCGTAAAATGATACAAGAGTGACAATTCAAACCATAAGAGATGCAAAGAATTATTAGAATGGGAGTGACTCACATCGTAGGTTATGTAAAGAGCCACTAAAGATGGTAGCTTGAAGGTGTTGAGGTTGTATCTAAGTAAAGTGTAAGCTATCTCTCAAGTCATATGTGTCTTTCCTTGTGCTGATGTGGAAAAGGGTATTTATAGAGGAAGACTAGCTTGACATGGGTCTCAACTAGAGTTGTTCATGAGTCGAGTTCAGGCCCTAACAAAAAATTTTTACCTAACCCAAAAAATGGGCCTGATTTTATATTCAAGCTCGACCCGGATAAAAAAAACTAAAACCCAGGTTCGGCCCAGCCCAACCGTATTAAATTTTTTTACTTTTTATTGAACACTAAGATAAATGCAACTTAACAAGCAAATACCTCTAGAATAATAGCAAAATTAACAATAAAACAAGTGTTATACAATATCCAAACATTAACAACAAAATAGTAGCAACATAACAATGAAATGAGAGCAAACAGTGGGAAAACAATAGCAAAATATGGAAAAAAACAACAGCAAAATAGTAGAGGGGTTTTTTATTACGAATTCAGGCTGGGTCGGGCCTAGGCAAGAAAAACCTTGCTCGAAGCCTAGCCTATTTTCTAAATGGGCCTTATTTTTTTTGCCCAAGCCCATTTTTCGTGCCTATATTTTTACCCAAACCCTCCCATTTTTCGAGCAGGCCTTTGGGCCAAGCCGAGTGGCCTGACCCATAGATAACTCTAGTCTCAACCAATGTTTTTGAAATTAGATCGGTGGTCGAATTTGTTTGGTTCAAATGAAATAAACTATTAAAAATTCATGAAATTTTCTATTTCCCAAAATAAAATTTAATATTTATATATAACACAATTTTCTCATCCCTATTTTACCCCTAGCAAAACTTGATAATTTTACCCTTGGTAAAATCTTGACGATTTTGCCATTGGTAAAATTTCAAGAAAACATGTTTAATATTTCACAACTCAACATGTTCATTATGACCGAATAGTTTATTTTCATTTTTTACCTTCAAAATAGTCCAAAAATATAAAATCATTCTTCTGATCATTTTTAAGTAATCTATATAGGATTACAAATTTACATTTTCATTTTTGGAAACCTATATTCATTTCCAAATTATTCCATTTCTCCATTTCAGAGAAAACCATAATTATTCCTAAATGTTTCCCATTTCTTTTTTTCTATTCATTTCGTTCATTTTTATTCAAACACGCAATTTATTTATGATTTCAACGAGCTAGCGAAGGGACCGATTAGACATATGTAGTTGAGACTCAAATGATTTATAATTAAGTTCTGACTTTTCACCTAATAATTATAAACTCATTTATTCATGAAGTCATTCTACTATATTATCGTGACTGAGCTCTCCTCAACGACATACGTTTCAACACGCATGCGCGTGGCGGGTCAGTAGCATCCTTGGTTGCACGTAACTCTGCGATTAATTGCTCATTGCAGGCATTCTACAGTTCCAATAGGCATTAACACTCCTATTGTTCCTGAAACTTGCGTTGTTGGTCTAAGAGTTGCCCTTCCACGAGATGCATCTTTTCTTACATCTCACTGACTTGCTGTTGGGGCTAGATGTTTGTTGTTATTGGAGATCTAATTTAGGGGCAGAACAACAATAGTGGGCTGAGATTAGAGAGTTGCCAGATTGGAAAAAAAATTTGGCGCAATACATTGTCTTTGGAATCTGAAAGAGAAGTGCCAAGTGAGATTTGAGTGCCTAAGGTAGCCAGTGGCACAACTGTGGTAGTGGTGAGATCATATAGAGAAGTGGAAAAAGGTATGTTGAGTGAGACCATGAATTGGGTAAAAGCTTCAAGAGGGCTAACAATTAGGTGGCTCGTAGTCTGAGTATTGGAAGAAGGAGTGTGGTTTGAAGGAAGCTTAGTGTTAACAGGGTCTTTGTCATTCCCTTAAGTGGAGTTGGCAAGGTTAGTGCAGTTAAGGAGGTTGGAAGTAGCATCTTTCTAGGTCTGAGACACTGTTCGATCCACATTCACCACACCTACTGTTGATACAAAGTACAATAACGGATGAGACAAAGAATGAGGTAGGAAGGAGTGAATGGTGATTCTGTGGAAACCGGTTGTAATAGCCCAAATTTAGTGGTGCCAGAAATAGTGATTCTGGGGCCGTGATTTCGATGAGCGGGTTAGTATTTTAATATTTATTTAATGTTTACGAGTAATTATTAGGGTCGTGTTAAAATTTGGTTAAAAAATTTTAATGTTTAGTCAGTTAATTAAGTAAAATTGACTAAATCGTAGAAGTATCAAAAGTTAATGTTTATTAGATAGATGTATTAAATGATCTTAGATTATTTAGTTTAAGGGTTAAAATGTTAAATAAACCTTTAGTATATTTAGTGGATAATTATGGGTATGATTTTGTTATTTTATAAGTTAATACCTAAGGGTAAAATGGTAAATAAATAAATCTTAAACTAAAATAAAACAAACTAGTATCATCTTCATTATTTGTATTCTCCACTGAATTTTAAGACAAGAAATCACCATTTCTATAGCATTAAGGTTCGACCAATTCAAGAGCTTGTATGTAAGTGATTTTAATTTCATTTTTAGTCATTTTTGTTTTTGTTATCGTATTAACTTAATCTAGCTAGCCCGGGGGTCAATTTGTAAAGTTGTTAAAGGTCTAGGGACTTTCCATGGATTATATTGAAGTGTTCTTAAAGTTAATTAATAGATTATTAAATTTGGTTGTTAAATATACATGTTTTGTTAAGTGGTTTTTAGTGATTTTAAGGTTTAGGGATTAATTTGTTAAAAAGGTAAAATTCATTGGTGTTAATGTGAAATTTTGATAAATATAGGATGTCAGGGAACCCTATGAAAATCAACTAGCATGAAACTTTATTAATTGTGGCTAAATTGTAAGTTTCAGGTTTAGGGACTAAATTGCATAAAGGTTAAAATGCTAAGGGTAATTTTGTAATTTCATATTAAAATGGGTTATAAGCTAGAATTAATGATATTAAGCTTTGTGAAATGTTTAATTGAATGAAATCATTATTTAGATAAATAAAAAAAATCAACCGGACTTGAATCGAGGAAAAACTAAAATGTCGAATTAGTCATCGACTTTACTATTACAACCGTGTTAGTTGAGGTAAGTTCGTATGATCATTAAACAAATAATTGTTGTTTTGATTTTATGTTAATTAATGTTATGCTAGGTATAAATTAAGTTGATAAAAATATGATACTTTGGATAATGGATGGTTTACTAGTCCCGCTTGAACCTTATGAATACTTAGGATACAAATGACATGTCATTAGGGGTTATATGGTTTCAGGTGTTGGTCCTGGATGTCCTACCGATGGCTAAGGTCCTGCATTTTCTGCGGACTCTCTACAGCTCATGTGAGCAACATTGTGTAGCTAACATCTTGACCCACAGCCCATGTGAGTAGGCCCATTTCACAGCTCGTGTGAGTATTATAATGACGATTACAGTTACATGGAAAGACACACTTTGTGTAAACATTTCCCGAGTATCCAATGTTATTCTATGTGGTTCAACGAGTAATTAAGGTTAAATGGGAAAGTACGTATATGAAACGAGCTATGTTATTGAGCATATGAAATGGAAAGTATGATAGGTGTAATTGGATTGAAAAGGGAACTAAATGAATATATGATGGATGGTTTTGTTTATTGAGATTTCTTTTATGAAATGTTCCATGAATTAGTTGAATTTATATGCTAATTATACACATACTAACATTGTGGAGTTGTGTGTATAGGATTGAAATGTATGCACATGATTAAATGATTGAATCCATGTTTGAATGGTTAAAATATAACATATTCGGTAAGTTTAAAGTTCACATTATATGAGCTTACTAAGCTAATTGCTTATGTTAGTGGTTTATTGTTCTGTAGGTCATTGGAAAGCTCGAATGGTTGGAATCTCGTTGGAGCACGACCACACTATCCTTCCATCATTTTGGTAGTTTTTGGTTACCTTGGTGCAAGGCTATAAATGTCATGTAATAGGTGCTTTAGACTAGCTTGTTAATATGATGTGTTTTGGCATTGCTTATATCTACTTTTACACATATGGTTTGGTTTGTAAATGTTTAAACTTATATGGTTATGGGCATTTTGGTGATAATTTTAAAGTGGTAAGTTATGGTGGTGTAGTATGAGAATGAAATGGTCTTTTGGTATAAATGTTATGTGTTTAAGGCGTAAAATTGTAACTTTGTTCTTGAATTGAATTGGTTTGTGAATTGAGGTGTCTTTTGATGGCATATTGGTTATTAATAGGATGGATGAATATTTGGCATGTTTTTGGTGTTTTGAATGTGCTTTTAACCATGTGAAATATGCTAGTTATAGTGTTTCTTATTGTATAAGAAATGGTGCTTAAATTGGCTTGTTTTAGAGGTTAAAAATGGAGCACACGACCTGGGACACAGGCTGTCACATGGCAATGTACCACACATGGCCACCCCACACGGCCGTGTGTCATTATTGTTTTAGATGCAGGTTTCACACGGTCTGAGACACGGCCTGCGACACGATCGTGTATCTCAAGTCAGTATGTAACACGATTTGGCACGTGACCTACGACACGGCCGTGTGACCCAACATTGAATGCACACACAGTTTGGCACAAGGCTTACGACACGGCCGTGTGATCCTATTTCAAATACCCACACGAACAGACACACGGGTTGAGACATGACCATGTGTCCAGACTTCGAGTGTCCACATAGTCTGGGCTATGTCACATGGCCGTTTGACCCCTGTTTCCAAAATTTTCAAGTTTTTCCAAATTTTCTATTTTGTTTCAATTTGATCCCAGAATGTTCCTAAACAGTACTTAGGGCCCCGTAAGCTCGATTTAAGGCCCATAAGTGTATTATTTCTTTAATTAAATTGCAAGATTATTCTATTGTAAGTTAAATGTTCTGATTTGTACAATAATGCTCCGTTACCCTAATCTGGCGACAAATATGGGTTAGGGGTGTTACATTGGTTCACCTAAAGAGGCGAAGAGCTAGAAAGGAACAATAGGACAGACTAATTAAGAGAAAGAAAGAGACAATGGATTTGCTCAGAGTAACTTTAGGGTTGAAAATTCGATCATTTCTTCCTCGTCAAGAGGATATTTATAAGAGAGATTTGTTGGAAAAAAACTCAGTTTGACAACGGTTTTCTAGCACAACAAAAAATTAAAATTTTGAAAATTGACTCGGTTTGTGATAATTATACCAATAAAACTTAATTGAATTCATACTTGTGTTTTTGGATAAGTGGATCCTTGATTTTTTTTTTACTTTCAACCAAAAGATCTTCTCCGCTATTCTCGTACCACGAACTGCTTCGAGTGTGAGCTCGAACCAATTGAGCCAAAACATAGAACTAGAAAAAGTTTTCTTTTTAGGGTGAAAACAAAAATTTTCTCTTCTTTAAAAGAAATCGATAAAATTGTTATACTAAAAAAATATATTTAAAAGTTGAGAATAACTTCTCTCTATTTTTCGGCAGAATAACAATATCTCAAAAGTTCTCTAAATAGCTCTATCGATGTCATCTATTTATAAGAAGTGAAGGTAGAACCCTTATTGAGTTGTAGTGGTTTATTTCAAATGGAAAAACAACATCCTACTTAGAATAGGAGTAGGGTAGACGTTTTGCCTAGTATTCCTACTAGGATTGTCGCCCCTTCTTATTTATGAGAGGGTTTTGGGCCTCTCTCACATCAAGTCCAATTACGAGTACTTCTTAGGCCTTTTTGACCCAGTACATTGTAATGTGATCCAATTCGATTAAGTTTTTCTATTTCCCAAAATAAACTTTAACATTTATATATAAAACAATTTTCTCATCCCTATTTTATCCTCAGCAAAATTTTAATGATTTTACCCTTGATAAAATTTTAACGATTTTGCCGCTAGTAAAATTTTGAGAAATATGTCCAATATTTCACAACTCAACATGTTCATTATGACCGAATGATTTATTTTCATTTTTGAGCTTCAAAACAACCCAGAAACATAAAATCATTCTTTCGATCATTTTTTAAATAATCCATATAGGATTGCAAATTTCCATTTTCATTTTTGGAAACCTACATTCATTTCCAAATGATTCCATTTCTCCATTTCAGAGAAAACCATAACCATTCCTAAATGTTTCTCATTTCTCTTTTTCTATTCATTCCGTTCATTTTTATTCAAACACGCAATTCATTTCTAGTTTCAATGAGCAAGCGGAGGGACCAATTGGACATATGTAGTTGAGGCTCAAATGATTTATATAATTAAGTTTCTACTTTTCGTCTATTAATTATAAACTCATTTAGTCACGAAGTCATTCCACTATAGTATTGTGACTGAGCTCTCCTCAACGACGTACTATTACGAAAGCAACTATTCAGTGCTCATCTAATGACTTTGTCATAAGTGTGTTACCCTCATAGGATATCATTGATCTCTTTGGGATAATATCCGTTCTCCCAATATGATCTTATTTTATCTCATGGTAATCATTACATCCCTCTTCATGAAAAGTCAATCACTATCAAATAGTGATAAAGTCTTCCATCACAAAGACGGACGACCCGTGGCCATATTTACTTTTTATCAACCATGTAATGCCGATGAGAGGATATCATTTACCCATGTTTTGGGCTATGAATTCCACTGTTTTGAATGACGTTACATATTACAGAAGTCGTAAACCCAATGCACCAGCTTTCAGTTCCTTATCTATTTGAACTTAGGTTTTTACTTACATCAAAGTGTACGAGTCACGCATACATAGCCCACCATCCACTCAGGATTTAGATATGCCACACTATGAACGCCACAAATGAATAAATCCATAAACGGATTCAAAATCTATTTTGCTTGGGTCTTGTCCAATGTACTATTAGTCTAGTCAGCTACATCTATGTCTCTTTCTTCTGGGAGTCATCCGCTCCGATGTCCAAGACAAGGTATCTCCTCAATTGGACTTGATAGATGACATATTAGTATTTTAATCGGTTTGTTTATTTCTGATTAGACTAAGGACATGTTTAGGTTTGTCTACTAATACAAGTTGTTTTTCCATACTACGATCCGACAATGTAATACGGTATAATATTAGTTAAACATTTAGATAACCAATGAGAAACATTTGCTTCTATTTTGTTTTGCGTGCAAAAACCATGTGAGGATAATTATACAAAGTATATTAATGTAATCAATGAATTTGTTTTATTAACCAAACAGTTCAAAAAAATTACAATTATATATTTACAAAAATACTACACTTAGGGCACCAGATCCAACAAGATCATCTTGTCCACTAGCATGACATGGCAAGTTGTTATAAGAAAAGTTTCTATCATGTAAAACATGAAACATATGTACCGTGGATCTTATTTTGTTATGCCTTCAATCAGTGCGAGGTTGTTATGCCCAAGTGGGATCATTTTTGTACTGAGAACGTGTTCACACTTGAGGAGTGTTCACACCTAAAAGTGGGTGCCTCAGAAGCGAGTGGACTTGTCAGGAGGGCTTGTCTAGTGAATAACCTTGAAAATGAAAGGGTGTCGGTCCTTCGATCGGGACAGGTGGTCAACCAGGACATTGTCTTAAGTGGAATCAAAAGGAAGGTCAACATCTTTTGTCTTGTTGACACGTGCCTAAGTGACAGAGGGATATAGCAAATATAATTCCCATTCCGATTCAAGCATTTTTAAGCTCAAGGATGACAACCCCATACTCAAAAGTTGTTATCTTCATTGCTTATACATTTAATTAGTTTTCTTACTCATTTGATACTTAAATAAATTATATTAATTTCTTAAAAATTTGTTAAAACTTTCTAATATTTCAGAAATATCATGATAAAATAAATTCATGGGAAATGTAACACCCCTTACCCGTGTCCAGCGTCAAGACCGAATACGAGGCATTACCATACTAACCTTGCTTGAACATGTAATAACAGGCTATAAAATTTCATTTAAACCCATATCTTACTCAATCTCGGTCTACGATGCCCTAAACATACCTCCGAGAGGTTTCGAGATTTAATCGGGAACTTTTACAAACTTGGAAAACTTTTCATAGAAATAGGGGCCACACGCCCGTGTTGATCTAGGGATACGCTCGTGTGCCCCTAAGACATGCCCGTGTCTTCCACCCGTGGTCGACACTGACTTATTTCACACGACCGAACACACGCCCGTATCCTTAACCCATGTCCCTTACACGGCCTCAACACGCCTGTGTCTTAGCCCGTGTGCCAAAACCTTGGCGTTCTGTTTATGACGTCATCACTTCCCTATGGCCACACGGCCAAGGCACACGTCCGTGTCTTTAGACCGTGTGTCGAAGTAAATTCCACATTTAATGTGCAGAGTTCACACGGCCTGGGCACACGCCCATGTCCTAGGCCGTGTCCCACACGGCTGACACACGGCTTACTGACTTGCAAATCTTGCATGCAAGGGGACACACGGTCGATCAACACGCCCATAGGGCTGATCGTGTGTCACACAAGGCCTAGACACACGCCCGTGTGTCTACCCTTGTGAACAATTAGATGGCTTATTACCAAGCCATTTGCCACCCTATTAAGAAATCATACTCATACCAAATCATTCCAATATATAAGATGACCAAATGGTATCTCTAAGAACTCAAGAAAATCAAGACATACACAAGGCATATACTTCATGAAATTTATCTTCATTAGGCATAAGAATTTGCCAAGTATTGGCCTAACTCATAAGGCCAATTACAAAATGAAATAGAACTACATTTATAGCCAACACCTTTAGCTTACCAACAAGACATGACAAAAATACTCAAGTCCTATACATGTCATATTCAAAATAAAACTAATCTTGGCTATACCAAAAGTGGTCGATAGTGTGATCTCCAACTCCGACGTCCACGAACCTTCGAGCTGACTTGGTAATACTACAAGGAAAAGGGAAATGAAAAGGGGTAAGCATAAAGCTTAGTAAGTTTGCATGGAAATAAATAGCAACAATAAGCTCATAATATAAACCATCCAAGCATTAACTAGTCATACACAAGTCATAGGCTTTTCGCCATACTTATTCACACTTGCCCTTATTTAGCACATACCATGCCACATATCGTAATCGTTTCTTCGTGACTCATTCACGAGTACCTGTATTCACTCATTCACAAGACTTTAGTACTAATCTCATTTCTATTTCCAAGTTCATCTATATATCCCATTAATCACTAGGGATACTCAATGACACATATTCATCGTCATTAATATAGGTACGAAGCCAATGCCACATCCCAGAGGTGGTCTTACATGGAGTCACCTCTGAATGTTGATGCCATATCTCGGATATGGTCTTATACGGAATCTCACATCAAGTATCAAAGCCATATCCCGAATATGGTCTTATACGATTTCCATATTCATTATCGAAGCCATATCCCGGATATGGTCTTATACGGGATCTCAACTCGGTGCCAAGGCCATGTCCCGGACATGGTATTATACGGGACCTTATCCATTTCATATCTCGATGATAGCATTTTCAATTTCATTATAGTCCACTAGGACTTCAACATCTTATTCAACATCAATTACTCAATTTAGTAGAGCATCATGCATCAATATAATACCAAGAATTCTCAACATGCTAACATAGATGTTGAATCTATTACATACAAACTTACCTCGATTTCAAAATGAGCTAGATCGTCGGTCTAGTCCAAGACTTTGTTCTTTCCCCATTCGAGGTAAATTCTTGGTTCTTCTTGCTCTATAATAGCAAATTAGCTCATTTTAATCATCACATTAATAAAAGCATTCTAATAATCATGCTTTAGAAAAATTACTATTTTGCCCCTAGACTTTGGAAAAATAACCATTTTACCCCTAGGCTCGAAAATAAATTCTAATCATATTTCTACCTTCAACAAGCCTATGTGAACATTTAATTATCTTATGGCTATCATCAAAAATCAACATTTCACACATTTACTACAAACTTTATAACCTTTTCAACAAGGCCCTTTTAGGTGTTTTCATGACAACACCTTTCACAAAAATTGTTCATCTAACAACCAAGACTCATTTTCTTCCATAAAATGCAGTAAATAACAATGAAAGCTCTTATGGTAAATAAACTCTTCACCATATTGCAAATTAGTCCCCTCATTTGAAAGCTTAAGCTCTAGGGGTTCTAAAAGTACAACTATCTTCAAGAAAAATCATCAAAATCACTTACTAGAATGGATGAGAGCTTGATGAAAATTTGGGCTTTCAAAACCCCTATTTTCCTTGCTATTCTTGGTGGAAAAATATGGAGAGAAAAGATGATATATTTTCTTTCTTTATTTTATTAATACAAGTCAAATTAGTCACCAATTATTACCAACTTTAACCAATTTTGTCCATCTTTGTCTCCTATGAGACCCTATGGCCGGCCAACCATTTACAAAGGGCTAAATTGCCTTTTAAAGACCTCCAATTAACAATCTATGGCTATTTGGCACCTTTATCCTCTAGAATAGAACTTTCGCACTTTATGCGATTTAGTCCTTTTTAGCGATTAAGCAAGAAATTGCTAAAGTTAAGGCACCAAAATTTTCATGCACTAATGTGATCATGCTCTGACTCATAAAGTAACATGAAAATAATTTTCTCTAACCTCGGATTAGTGATCCTAAAATCACTATTCCGACTAGCCCTAAATCGGGCTGTTACAGGAATTGTTAGCATTATTAATCCAAAGTGAATTTGATATTTATTCATGGGAATTTTCAACAAAAACATTTTATATTTCTTTTCAAATCAAATCTTATTGTTATGCTATGTGAAAAGAATCAAGGTAAATTTCCATTTTGTTTGGGGTTTAATGGTACAAAAATCAAACTCGGTAAAAAAAAGATTCAAAAAAAACTTCTATTTTCTTAAATGATACAATATACAATTCATTCGTTCATATGTCGGTCAGAAATTGTGCCACATCGGGGTGGTCGACGGTTATGCGCTAAACTTCTTCAAAGTTTAGCTTTAGTGCAGGATTGTTTTGCTGGGGTTCACTTTAGGTCGATGTAGATCCTTGCATTCGCGGTAGCCATCGTGCATCATCCGGTCTATAAATAGGTGTTTGGGAAGATGACCCACCTTGATAGAACAAAGATCCCAGAGGTGTTTGTGTCACCCACGATAAATAAGTGTAACTATGTTGAGTCCCATAAGCCGATGGGACAACGAGTGGACTCTCTGTCAGTGCCTTATGCATAGATGGCCTATACATCATTGTAGGCGTCGTCGTCATTGGCAAATGAGATAGCTTGGGCGTGTACCACATCGGGGATGGATGACCAATAGTCCAACCTGACAATAAACTAGAAGCAAAAAAATGTGGTGCAACATTTTGTGCTTTTGTGAAAATAAAAGGGTTAGGATACAGACCGAGATAAGATGGTACATACTGAATAGGGGATGGTGTGGGCATCGGTGCTGAGGTTGTTGGGGTTGTTGGGGTTGGTTCTTGCGTGGGCGCTGATGATGGGCTCGCCTTGCCACCCCTTCTATTTAAAGGGCCCGGTCGTGGCCTACTTGTATGGGGATGCTGATGTCTCGCCTCTTCCCCGTACAAATATGGTTTGCCATAGATCCTAAACCATGACATGTATTCTAGATCACATGCTAATTCCTGAACGATATTATTTTCGTGAGTAGGTAAAAAAATTATACCAATTATTCCACATGTTAATATATTGCGAGTGGAATATCGGCTAATTCGTATCCGGTCACCGTAAGTCAATACGATGCAGATCATCAAGCTCCTAAGATGCTACGAGAATCGATTGCTAGAATCTGAACTCCCGCAACATTCTATCTACCTCATGCATCTCGATGGTAGCGTACACTACTAAAGGGACCTTAAATGTGCTAGGCGTTGGGATTCATAAAGAATTCCTCAGAAATTACTGCCCAAATTGTCGAATCCTCATATGGTGTCCATTCAAACTATATGAATGTAATAAAAAAAACATTGTTTATGTATATACTACTAAATACTAAATACGAAATTGACTACGTTATTTGTATATAGTTCAAAATTAAATAAATACATACATCCGCTTCCGATTGTTGGTCTAATAGAAGTCGTATATCTTCAAGCTCGGTACGTAATCCCACGTGATCCGGTGCATGGTTTCACCTATTTAAAGAACTTATTAACATAATAATTTTATTTTAAATCAATTTAATAATAGTAATATCTATTGAATTTTACCTTGTTACAAGTGGGAATGTATACGGGTAGTTCACTAGATGATGTAAAAATGGAAAGTGGTACCGAGCCCATGATTGTAGTAGTAAAAGGCAACTACAAATTTTGATTTTTTCTAGTTATGTCACCCAACACATCTCCTAGTACAATGTCGCCAACACGGCAGACCCCAATTGAGTTCTCCAGCTCCTCTAAAATCGACGAGTTTCAGCAACCACCTCAGATGTACGAGGTTTCGTGACTTATCCAGCATCAACATACCCCCAATAATATGAAGGATGTACACCTGAGTGTATCGTTCTCTTTCCTCTTCAGTCGAATCCTTTGCCAGCTCTACGAATTTATTTCGTAACCATGCCATTTTGATCCGAGCTCCGTAAATCGTCTTCGAAACCACACTCAGAAGATCGTAACATACGGTTATCTAATCAACAGACTGAACAGACCTGGTGACTACCGACCCGTCCACGGGTAACCCCAACTATAAATGCACGTCCTCTAGAGTGGCAGTACACTCACCGCATGGAAGATGGAATGTGTGCGTCTCGGGTCTCCACCTCTCCACCAATGCACTTATGAGTTTTGAGGCTAACTTACACCCTTGGACTAAAGGGTCACGTGCAAAAAACTGACTATTTACGTAATTTACGTAAAATACAAACCTACAAGGGCCTACAACAGTGATGGAGGACCGGGTAGATTATGAATAAGCATTGCAAAATGTGATCTTCCGACTATTTACATAAAAATTATAAAAAAAATTAAGTTCAATTATAACTATGAAATAAAAAATTAAAAAAGATTAAATATTATTTGTAATAACCCATTTTTCAGTGGTGTCGGAAAAAGTGGTTTCGGGGCCACAAATTCGATCAGTGGATTAGTAAATATTTTTATTTAATATTTGCAAGTCCAATATAGTATTATAATAATTTTTGATTTAATGAGTTTTGTTAACTGAAGAAATAATTAGGTTCAAGTGGTATTTCACTAAAGTTAAGTGATTTTAGAAACTGAGGTCTCAGGACCTTTTTTCTATAAACCGAGCCCATAAATATTTAGTATAAATATTTACGGAGTGGTTATATAGGTGTATTAAAATTTGGTTAAGTAATTTTAACATTTAAATAGTTAATTAAGTAAAAATGACTAAATTGAAAATGGTGCAAAAGTATATTTCTATTAAATAAAGGGGTCAATTGGTTATGGAATATTATACTAATGGACTTAAATGGTAAATGTGCAAAATTATTTCATAGTGGACGGTTAGATGATTAAATGCATGAAATTTAATTAATTTTAAAGGGGAAAAATTGTAAATTAAAAATAAATGGAAATTAAAACAAACAAAAGGCCAAAAAATTGCTATCATCTTCTTCTTTTCTCAAAAACAAACTGAAACCCCATTAGAGAGGTTGGAAGCTTTCTTCCAAACTTAAATTCCATGCATGGTATGGTATTTTTTCCGTTTTTAGTATTTTTTATGTTTTTGTTATTGTTTTAGCTTAATCTAGCTAACCCGGGGGTCAATTTGTAAAACTATTAAAAATTTAAGGACTTGCCATGAATGAGTTTGATGTGTTTGTGAATATAGTTGATGAATTATTAAATTTAGCATCTAGATATAAGTATTTTGTTAAGTGATTTTAGTGATTTTGAATGTTAATGATTAAATTGTTTAAATAGTAAAATTCAAGGGAAATAGTGTGAATTAGTGAAAGATATGGGCTGTTACGAGACTAGATAAAATTTGGCTAGCATGAATTTTAATTAAAAGTGGTTAAATTACAAGTATTGGATTTAGGGATTAAATTGCATAAAAGGTAAAATGTTGGGGGTTATTTTTTAGATTTACTACTAAAAAGGGTTATAGGTTGTATTAATTATATTAAGTTATTTGAATGGTTTAATTGAATGAAAAAATTATTATTTAGATTAAGAAATGGACCGAATGGACTTAAATCGAGGAAAAGTTAAACGATCGGATTAATCGTCAGCTTTGTTTTTACAACTGTAATTGTCTATGTAAGTTTGTAGTCCTTAATCTTGAGCTTTATTTATTTACTTAAATTAAATTGATTATTATTTTGATGTTTAATTACAACTATATAAATATAATTGACTAGAAGTTAAATGAAGAGTTATGGAGTTATAGATATAGCAATGAAATAGATTAAATGATTAATTATAATCATAGATGCAATGGTTGAATTATGAAATGAAGAATCGTGGAATTATATATATATATATATATATATATATATATATATATGATAATTCTATATGAAATAGACCTTGAAAGTATAATGGAAAGTGAATTTGAGTAATTGAATGATTGAGAAAATAGTTTTAAATGGTTGGTTATGGATAAATGATTTATGTGTACATTTATGAGATGTATATTGAACTAAATAAGTTGATAATGAGCAATATTGGTAAACTTAAGAAGTTTAGTTATGATATGATGGAATTGAGATTCTCTGATATTGTGTTGGAAGTGTAGGACGTATACACACATTTAATATCGTCAGTTTATCCGACTAGCGCTAGGCACAAATCTTTTTCGGTTAATCCGACTAGTGTTGGGCACATATTTAATATCATCTGTTTATCGACTAGCGTTGGGTGCAAATCCTTGTCAGTTAATTCGACTAGTGTCGGGCACACATTTAATATCGTCGGTTTATCCGACTAGTGCTGGGCGCAAATCTTTGTCGATTAATCCGACTAGTGCTGGGTACACATTTAGTATCGTTGATTTATTCGACTAGCGTTGGATGCAAAACTTTGTTACGATTTTACCGTTAGGCACCATGTGCCATCTACAGATTGATCCATATTGGCATGGTATAATCGATCTATCGAAAAAGGTTGGTATATAAAAAAATATCTTGAAGATGTATGAAAGGCTCATGTTGAACTTGATAGTAAACTAAATGGAAATGTACATTACATGTTGTGGATTATAAAATTAAAGACATTAATTGTAATTTTAGTTCTTTGAGTTAGTGAACTTACTCAATATTTGATTATTCAATTGTATGCATGTTTGGTACCTACTTTTGTCTGACGACTCAACATCCAATGATAATCTCGAACCCAATGTTGGTGATGTATTTCTTTTTATGTCTTGGTATGTACCTAGGGTGATGATGTTTTGAGTAATGGTTTTTGGTCTATAGTTGAATTTAATGAAGACACTTTTATTGAATGCCATGTAAACTTTTGGAGAATGATTGCCTTGAAACAAATGCTTGTATATAGTTTGTTAATGAAATAAGTATGTTTTGATGAGCTTGACTTTTTTGGATGTATATAATTGTTTATGTGAATTGGTAAATGTTACTTATAATGACAACTTGATGAAAGTGATTATATTTGGCTATTTTGATGGAGGTTTGAGTATGAAAATGTGGTTGATGTTCTGTTAACTTGATTATTTGAATGGTTAATCTTTGTTTGAGGTGCCTTTGAATGGCATATTGGTTAGGTATAGGATGGATGAATTTTTGGTATGTAATTGATGATTTGAATGTGATTTTGAACCTAGGAATGGATCTAGATATGGTATGAATTGTTACTCAAGGAATGGTGTATGAAATGGCTTGAATTAGGGGTTAGATATGCTGTACATGGCTTGGGACACAACTGTGTGACACATGGTCCACTTACACGACCGTGTGTCTTATTGTCTTTAGGTGCAGGTTTCACACAGCTTGCGACACGGCCGTGTGACCTTAATTTAAATATCTACACGGATGGACACACGAGCTGGACACAGTCGTGTGTCTGTACTTCGAATGTCGACACGGTCTGGACTGTAACACACAGCCGTATGTCCCCTGTTTTCAATTTTTCAACTTTTTTTTTTAAAATTTTTCTATTTTATTTCGAATTGACCTCAGAATTTTCCTAAACTATTTTTAGGGTCTCGTAAACTCGGTTTAACCGTAAGTGTATGTTTGTTTTGATTGGAATGTAATTTGATTATTTGTATTTATGGTTGAATATTTATGAGATAGTTATTGTTATCATATTACTCTGTGACCCAACTCCGACGGCGAAGACGGATTAGGAGTGTTACATTATTAAAATTTATTCTTATAATTTGTAATTGGTTGACGGAGATGTGCTTGTTATCAAGACGTATTAGAGACTCGACCATTGCTAAATATACAATTGAACACGAACAAATTTTTAATAAAAATTATTTCTTGAAAATACTAGTAAAAAATAATAAAAGTATAATTTAGATAAAAATAGAATTTAGGAAAAAAATTTAAGAGACTATTTGAGAGAATTTTGAGAGTTGATTGAGAAATTTAAGAGATTTAGCAAAGAATTGTGAGAAATGTGTGTGAGAAATGTGTTGGGGGGTTAATACTTTTTTTTTACTGTTGGGGGGCCAACAGCTATTTGAAATAGCCGTTGGAACACAGGCAAAAGAGCGCATTAGTAAAGCGTGCTAATGTGGACGCCATTTACAGGTCAGAGGGGAAAAAAAGCGCTGAGCTGGATGCACTTTTCTAGTTTCTCTCTAAAAATGACCTCAGCTCAACGCGTTTTATAAACAAAAAAAAGATCATTCCATTAAATACCAAGCAACATGGCCATTTCCATGATTTTTTTTTGAAAACGGACCTTTTCTGATAAATTAGACCGATGGCCATTAATTGCAAACTTTTTGTTATTTAAAATATAAAAAGAGAGAACACAAAATATTTACTTCTTTTCTAGATTGTGGAAGTCTTACTTGAATGAATATCATTAGAGTTTCTTTAATTTTACTTGAACCAAAATTAATTAATTTCTTCAAAGATTTAGCTAGACCTGATCATGAGTTGAGCCACTCATCCAGATTCGAAAATCTGCTCAAAAAATGAGAGGATTTTGACAAAAATATAGGCTCAAAAAATGGGATTGGACAAAAAATAAGGCTCATTTTATAAACGGATCGGGTCTTCAATAGGATTTTTTGGCCTAAGCCCAGCCCGAATCAGCCTAAACTTTTTTTTTATTGTTTTGTTGTTATAGTTTGGATATTATATAATTATTTTTTTATTGTTAATTTTGCTACTATTTTAGAGGCATTTGTTTACTAAGTTGTAACTATCTTTGTGTTATTTAAGTATAAAAACCTTTTTTAAATGTATTTCTAATTTTTTAGGAAACATTTGTTTTAATGTTTTTAGCGTATTTGATGTATTATATTTTTTAAATTTATTTTTATATAAAAATAGTCTAAAAGAATTTAATACGGGCAATCAGGTCGGGCTCAGGTTTAGCATTTTTAATCTAAATTGGGTTTGGGCAAAATTTTAGATCCATTTTTTGGGTCGAGCCTAAAAAACTGGCCTTAAATTTTGCATTAGCCTGACCTAAACCTGACTTGGCCCGACACATGATTAGGTCTAAATTTAACCCTTGAAATCCTCCGATTAAAGATTTAATTGTCAAAAAATACAAATGATGAAAAATTACAAAAAAAAAAATGGAAATAAGGGTTAGAAAAACTTTTCTAGCTGGGGTTTCCATTCCCATCTATTTGTACCAATCCCAACTGCATACAACCCATTCCCAAAGTTTCTCAACAATCCTCTCATAAAATACCATCCTTATCTTCCTTAACTTTCTCTAAACTTCTAAACATCATATTTTCAATTATTCTTACTAATTTCAAAAATTATATCGTTAATATTACAAAAAAATCCACCATCAAAATCACATCTTTTCTATTCTCTATTCACTAGCCGAAAAATGTCTTAATAGTGACACATAGTGGGGGAGTCAGAAATTTTTTTTAGGGGCGGAAATAAATTGTATATTTTCATGATGGTAAAAATATAATTTTACCATTTTAATAGTCTATATTTTTTTATAATTTTTAAAGGATTAAATTATATTTTTATTATTTTTAGGAGGCTAAAGTGCAAATTTACCATTACTAATTTAAAATTTTATAAATTATGAATGACCTAAATGAAGAAATTTTCATTTTTAGAGGGGTCAAAACCCTACCCGCCCCTTCACTTCGCCACTGGTGACACAAAGTTTTGTCATACTATACCATCAATATTATATAGACTATCAATGATAAGTTAGTGACGGTTAGCGTTAGAGTTAACATTTTAAACTTAATCATTCACTATCACAGAATTTATTAACCAACTTGTGACAAATATTTAATGAAAATTATATTCCATCCCAATTATGGTCATAGAGTTTTGGAATTATTTTTGGGAAACAATTTAAATTTTCGTCCTCTATTTTGTTTTTTGTTTTATTTTATTGTATTTTTTTATCAAATCATCCAAAAGTAAATGAAAAAGTTAACGTTTGTTAACTATGCAGACGTGACATACATATGGATTGTCATATGAATTTTTTTATCAAATCATCTAAAAAATATAAGCATAATGTCAAATTTAATTTAGTAGTGTTGATTCAGATGCAATAAAGTGTTGGGCGGTGGAAGGAATGGTGCCGTCGTTGGAAGCAAGGAATTAAGGAAGAGAAAAGAAAAAGGAATAATGATGGACGTAGGGGATGGCATGAAGGGGAAGAAGATGATGAACGGTAATGGAGGTTAAAAAAACAGAAGTAAAAATTGATGATGTGGTGTGCATGATCAACTGTTTGATGAGTAAAATGAAAATTTTCTCTAATAATAATGACCAAATTGTAAGAAATTTTTTTGCGTGACCAAATTAAAAACATCTTAAAAATTAAGTGACCAATTAAACAATTTACCCTTAAATTAAACATGTTAATATAATTTTTTTCAAAATTTTAATCAATAGTTTTCGACTTCCACCAAGAAAATAACATTTAATTGGAGCATGAAATGGGGCGGGGATTACTTCACTTAGGCATCGGGTTTGCAGCCCAATGGTGCAATACGCATTTGGGGTAGGCCTGGGTAATGGCCTGATGGATTCGGTGAGTGTGCGTACGTCCACAAATAAAATGAGTAAAATTTGGATCATATGACTCCGTTTCCTTTTAAGCAAAACGACCCATCCCTCCCCTCCACGCCTTCTCTCTCTCTCTCTCTATCTTCATTCCTTCTCAAGCTCTCTCGTCCATCTCCATTTACGTTTGGTGCTAAAAACCAGTGAATCATTGAAACGTGTTCCAGCCTTCCACCTTCTACATTCGTTTTCAACCTCTCCATTAAATGAAAAAATCCAAAAAGAAAAACAAATTATTCTAAAGGCTCCTTCATTTCTCCCCCTCTAGAAAGAACAAGAAAACCAAGAAATAAAAAAGCCATGAAACAGTTGCACAAGCAATCTAGCATGAACCATAGGCGGGATGAGGAGACCCCATCAACACAAACGCCTCCTTATTCACCCAAATCCTTAAAACACCCCAAATCTATCCCTAGATCCATTAACTATCTCTTCAAAGAACAACGTCTTCTTTTTATCCTCATCGGCATTTTGATTGGTTCCACCTTTTTCATTCTACAACCCAGTTTGTCTCGTTTGGGTCCCACCGATGCCCGTTCCCCCATACGCAGATCTTTCTCCAAGGACAACACCGTCTCCTCCGACGTCTCCGTTGTTTCTGATAACCACGACTCCTCGGCTTTCTTTTCATCCGGTACGAACAGGGCCGTTTATGGAAAGGTGGGGCGGGTACCTGTTGGGATCGGACGGCGGAGAATGAGGGTCGTGGTCACGGGAGGGGCTGGGTTCGTTGGGAGTCATCTTGTTGATAAGCTAATTGCTAGAGGTGATGAGGTGATTGTTCTTGATAATTTCTTCACGGGGAGGAAAGACAATTTGGTTCATCTTTTCGGGAATCCCATGTTCGAACTCATTAGACACGACGTGGTTGAGCCAATTCTCTTAGAAGTGGATCAGATCTATCATTTAGCTTGCCCTGCGTCTCCCGTTCATTATAAATACAATCCTGTCAAGACTATCATATCCTTTGCCATTGTTTATGCCAATTTCGGTTTACCATATTTATTTTTCTGGATTTTAATGCTGTTTCTGTCATGTTTATGTCAATTTGAGATCCCTTGACTTAGTGAATTTACAAGACAAATGTGATGGGTACTCTTAATATGTTGGGGCTTGCAAAGAGAGTTGGGGCTAGGTTTTTGCTGACAAGCACGAGTGAGGTTTATGGCGATCCGCTTCAGCATCCACAGAAAGAGACCTATTGGGGAAATGTCAATCCAATTGGTAAAGTAGCTAGTGCTACAACAATTATTTGTTTTGGTTGCTTGTTTTTCTGTTCATGTCGTCTAATGTTATTGTTTGGCTTAATCTGGTTAGGCGAGAGGAGCTGCTATGATGAAGGGAAAAGGACTGCTGAAACCTTAGCTATGGATTATCATCGAGGTGCCGGTGTCGAGGTATGGTTTTCTTGATTTACTTGTAGGTTGAATACTGTTGGCATGCTTGATTTATGTACAATACATATAACAGGGTATCGAGCACCTCTCTAGAAATGATCATCTTCTAATATTTATAGCTATCATGTTCTAATATCTTTTACCCACATCCTGGAATCTTTGTAAGTACTGTTTAGCATACATTTATTCTCAAGCATTATGTAGAGATTACTTGGGAGTAAGTATTATAACCTTTGATGCTTAATGTGGGTGAGAATTGTGATAGGTTAGTCGGTTTATAGATCCAAGTAGTGGCTTATTTGTGCTTCTGCTTCCTTAACCAGTCAACAATAGAAAAGGTTGGAGCTGATTTTACACTTTTATTTTAGTAATATGCTAAAAGAAACTGTTACTAAACTGAGGTTGAGAACTGCTGTGTAAATGTGCTTTTAAAAAGTTTGAAGAAGATAAAATGTTCATTTTAGACAATATTATATATGGAATATCTAAACTTACTTTATAATAAAAGTATTAAACAATAATTTATTAAGTAATTAATATTATAATATATGAAATATATGGAATGCATATACTCAAATTTATTTATATTTTCATATATGAAATATGAATACTTAAATTATAATAAAAATTATAACTGACTCAAAGGTAAAATATCCTTATTTTCACATGTCTTATTATTATTATTATTATTACAACTACTACTAGTACTACTGTGCCATGTTATTACTATTTTGATATTAACAAATATTCAACTTAGAATATAATACAAATATAATATAATAATTTGCGGTAACTCATTGTTAATACAATGATATATGTAATATAAGTTTTAAATGCTTTTTAAGTAATTAATATAAATTGTTTGTAAAAATTAATTTGAATATATAAATCATATTTATATTTTACCATTAATATAAATGAGGGTCAAATTTATAATTTGACACCCAAACTGACTTTTGAAAAGCTTTTGTTTGGCTTGAAAAACTATTTGTTTACAATTACTTTTGGCTTAAAAAGTTGGTCTCACTTAAAAAGCACTTTTGAAACATACTGATAAACTAGCCCTATATAGTTTACAGATTCTATTTTAGTAATGTGCTAAACGAATGCGTCAATGCGTTCAGAATGTATATAAGAGAACATACAACAGTAGTGAATCATCAATATTCTGGAGGTCCTATTTTGGTCAATTAATTGGAGCATTGAAGTGATCATCCTCATCATTGGTCAAAACCCAAAAGATTAACTTTTATTGATAATGACTTGAACCTACATCTTGTACAATTTAATGCCTTGTGGTTCCTGTGTACTGTACAAGTGTTAGGTGCGGTGGTAAAGTACATTGCACTCTCAACAAGAGAACGCGAGTTCAAACCTTGGAGACAACATTGTTGGGAGAGGGAGCCACGAATCCCTAACATTAGCCGTAAAACGGACATGAAGAATACAGAAAATTAATAATGCTTGTGAAAGGGAGATAAAAGAAGTTCATATGCCATGTGAAAGACCCCTTGCATGTGATGATCAAATGATGATACTTGCGTTTGCAGGTGCGGATTGCTCGTATTTTCAATACCTATGGGCCTCGCATGTGCTTGGATGACGGGCGTGTTGTTAGCAATTTTGTTGCTCAGGTTTATTCGTCCTAATTGTGGCATTTGTTTACTATAATAGTTGAGATTCGGATTATATGTACTTATTCTAATAACTATCTTTGTTCTGCAGGCCATTCGGAAGCTACCAATGACTGTTTATGGTGATGGCAAACAAACACGCAGCTTCCAATATGTTTCCGATTTGGTATGGCCATTTATTAACTTGTGTTCATTTCCTTATGCTGCCTTTTTCTTGCTTGACATATGCAAATGGGGAATGATTTAAGCATTTATTTTGGTGTTTGGATTGTGAAAGCTGGGGCGAAGCATTAAGTTGAAAGAATTTCTATTGTTTTTCTCATTTGGATTAGAGCTAGGAAGAAAAACTAGTTATATAACTTCTTTTACTTGAATTGTTAAAAATCAGAGAATCAGGAAGTCAAGAACATGTGAATTCATAAAATGGAAGATGATTTCATACTGAAACTCATGAATGACAGGTGGATGGACTTGTTGCTTTAATGGATGGTGAGCACATAGGGCCTTTTAATCTGGGCAACCCAGGAGAGTTCACCATGCTTGAATTGTCGGAGGTTGTCAAAGAAACGATTGATCCAAGTGCAACGATAGAATTTAGACCAAATACTGCAGATGATCCACACATGAGGAAACCAGATATCAGCAAAGCAAAAGAGCTGCTGAACTGGGAGCCTAAAATCTCCTTAAGAGAGGGGTTGCCTCTTATGGTGGGTGATTTCCGGCAACGCATTTTGAACGAAGATGAAGGAAAAGGAGCTTAAAGAGAGAAGAATAACCAAAACAAGTATGTATAGTGTGAAGAGCATCTGTAATTTGCCAATTCATTTATTTTTATTATTATCATCTATAGGAAGATGTGTTATTCCTTCCTCTTTTTTTTTTTCTTTTTTTTTTAATGATATTATTAGTTCAAAGCGTTAACATCTACATTGTGCAGTTGTTTGCACGAAGTCAAGTTTTGTATTGATTGCTTTTTGAAGGCCTTTGGTGGCCTGGCTGAAGTATATGTTCATCTTCTTCTTGTTTTTGGTCCTGCTGATTAGCTATAACCCTATTAAAGGCATTAATAATGCCTTTGTAAGTTCAAGCAATAAAATAAAAAGAAAAAATAATTTTATAATTTCATTTTGAGCTTTCGTGTCTTTTCAGTACACTAATCATCGTAATTTATTTGTGCTTATAAATTGTGTAAAATCATACTGATTGAATTTGTAATGGATTTACCTGAGAGTAAAATGGTTTACTTGAATTTTAGGGGTAAATTGTTTTATGGAAAAAAAATACTTCTTTTTCATTGTCTTACCTTATTTTATTTGAAACTTGGTGTGCCCAACCCATTTCATCTCTGCTGCTTAGTTTTATTCAAGAGTTCTTTTCTTTTTCCATAATTTTCACAGATGTCCAACCCAAAGAAAACAGCAGGCCTTTATTATATTGCCCCCACCCATATGCCCTTTTTTATTCTTGAATAAAGTCAGTTAGAAGAACTGCAGTTGGGGCCATACTTTTCTTGGAAGGCCTCTCGATATCTATCATTTATTCTTTAAATGAGAAGAATTATCAAGCTCCGCTTCCAAATATATTATGTAAATTTGCTAAAGCATTTTTTTAGAGATGAGCTGATGTCAATCATGACTTCCTTTCAATGGAAGTCTTTTGTCATTGAAGCTCCAATGATGACGAGTAATACATCATCTAATTTAAATCTAAAATTTATGAAGAGAAAAGAATGGCAGGTTGATGGCAAAAGCAAAGCATAATCAATAAGCAAAGGGACCCTATCTTATTTTCCAATAACAAAAGCCCTAGTGATGGAACAATGAGAAAAATCTCTTGGCAAATATATGAAGAGCTCTTGAATTGGTCCAAAATTAAAAGGGGTTGGGAATATAAAAAAGAGTCAAAAGAAAAGAAAAGAAAAGTCCAAGCATCTGATTCCAGTTGATTTTGTGAATGGGAATTTGAAGATGAGCATATGTTCCATAAGAATCCGAATAAAATCATGAATGTTAAAATGTTTTTGATAATAATTGTGTGAAATGCAGGAACACCACTGGGCCTGCTCCTGTTTGTGTTTAGTACAATAAGGGAAGTTGGGGGGGGGGGGGGGGGCTTGGTTTTAAATGATAATCCAACACATGGACCACAATATGTTCTTAATTCTTCCTCAACTACCTCATGCGTTATTATGGTTTAAAACTCAAATAATTTCGAATTAAACAGGAAAAAACTAGACACTAATTGAATGTACTAATCCATGATGTTTTGCTCTGTAAGTGTCCTGCCATGGTTGCTGTATGATTTTTACCGTTGCTTTGTCTCATATGACCCCTTATTTTGCTCTTTCAAAAACATTGAATTCACAGACAATGGACTGATAATGTAGGCCATCCCCCCCACCTGCACAACAAAGAAGACAAATTTTGATTTAATTTCTTTTACAGAAAAATATATTTTGATTAAACAAATGCTGTAGCCTCAACTCTTACGTTGTCTCAAATCTAATATTTGTTAATCTCCTCATTATAAATACATTAAACCATACTCTGTAAAGAAACATAAATATAAAAAATTTCCCATTTCCACAAACACGTCAAAATTATACTATTAGTCACCAAATAATGGATAAATTTTCGTTTTGGTCACTTAACTCTTATGATGATGCTATATGACTTAATCTATTTACATTTTATGCTACCTACACCAATCCAGTTCGAAAACTAGTTTTTCTTTTTATAATAACAATATCAAAAGTTAAAATAAGGTTAATTTTTAGGCCAAAGTTAAAAGAGTTGCATATATTAAAAGCAGTCACAAAAGAAGAAGCCAGCTCTCTACTTTTGGTGTTTTTCATTCATTAAGTTTGTAACATTACATAAAAGTTGGTTGCATCCATTAAAGATGAGATTCTTCAATTGTATTTGGTCCTTCTAGTGAAAGAATCTAAATTACCTAACATTTTGATATAATTGTTTTTAAAAAGATAACATTTATGGATTCCAAGATACAAATCCCAACACATGTAACCCCTTTCCTTATCTCGGATTATAGTCCTGGACTTGAGCATAAAGGCAAAACAACCCATCTCCTTTTGGAACTTGCTTTCTCTTCTTCTAAGGTCACTAGTTTATCCTCCACAGCTACACAAAAAATATGAAGAAAATGGATATTTTTTGTGCATCCCAAGCTTCAACAGCCGTATGTTTAAGCATGGATCAAGCAGCTTCCTCCTCTTGTTCCTCCGCATCCGCCGTCCAACTCGGCGGTCGAGCCATCGATCGTCACAACCCCATCATTCGAGACGCCAAAAGGTTTACCAGAACTCTACCTTCCAACCCTTGTACATCTCAGCCACCGCCGATCAATCCTTTGCCTTACCATCAGCTTAAGAAGAATGAAAAGAAGTGTTCAAGCAAGTCAAGCAATGATCATGCAAGAAAGGGTTCTTCTTCTTCTGGTGTGTCAGCTAAGTTGAATGATCATAAGAAGAAGAAGAAGGGTTCGTCTAAGAACAGTACATCGAAGCCAAGTGATATTAAAGATGCAGAAACTGGTAGGAAAAGCTCTGCCACCAAGGCGGTTGATTTCGTCACCCCTCCTGGTTCCACTAGGTGTCTATTGGGTGATAATAATAATTCTGGGTTTTCCGATGGAATACCGGATTATGATCCAGTTTGGGCATTGGTCCCTGCTGAAACAAGCAAGATTCAAGCCATAAAACAAGATCAATCCATTGTTTCAAAACCTTCTTCATCATATCCCCCAGAGAAACCTTCTAAAGACCAGGTTTGCTCCCTTCCTTGGTCCCTACACTATGCTCCAATTTAAGATTTAATTTAATGTTTTAGTTTAACCCTCTAATTCTATAATATCATGACTTAGTTTAACCCTCTAATTACAAATGTAAACACAGTAGAGGGACCAAAACTATAATTTGATCCCTCATAATTCATCCCTATCAAATACCCTGAAAAGAAAATGTTGCAGCTAAATCTTGCAATCTGAAAGCTATCATAAAATTTGGGTTTCAGGTAGTGGTTTTAAGAGTGTCATTACACTGCAAAGGCTGTGAAGGAAAACTGAGGAAACATTTATCAAGAATGGAAGGTATATATGTTTATGTAAATTGTCTGTCATCTCCATTAATTAGTTTACCTTAAAATTTTTTCCACATAAAAATTTACAGACAAGTTAAAAAAGTTTCTATTTTCAGGTGTTACATCCTTCAACATCGACTTCGCAGCTAAGAAGGTGACGATCGTTGGAGATGTAACGCCATTAGGGGTATTGGCTAGTGTTTCAAAGGTAAAGAGTGCACAGTTTTGGACATCCACCATGCCTGTTGCTGCTTCGTCTTCAAATATGACAAACAAGTAGAGCTTGTCTCTATTATGAACTCTGAATGGGAACAAAACTAAAGAAAAATAAACAAGAATTGGCTTGTGGAACTGTTTTTTTTTTTTTTTTTTTCACTTATCTGCAAATGATGGAACTTTGTATTTGATGAACGAATCAGAATCTCTTTTATCTTGGAACAAAGTGAAGAAAAAAAAAAGTAGCCGATTTTGGTTGGGATGGTATGGTGAAAGCGAGCATGGGAGAATATAATGTTGGAACAATTTTGCTTTGGGTTTAGGAGTTCAGCTTAATTTGATCTACTTTAATGTGGGTACCCATATATGTTTGGTTGGAGGGAGTGATGAATGCTGATGGTAAGGCAAGTCCAAATATAAATTGTTTATACGCTAGGTTATGTCAAGTAGAAGTTCAAACTTAAATTTTTTAGTTCCAAGCTCGAGTTTGATTCGGTCGTTTGTTTTAAAAATATTTATATTATTTATATATTTTCTATAATTAAATTCAAATAAAAATATTTTTTAAAATATATAATTAAATTCAAGTAAATTTGGAGAGAAAAAGAAATTTATTTTCAAAGATGGGCCCAAAAGGAGTCAGGTAGGGTAGGTGACCCAGCCACCGGTAGAATGCTATTCTATCTTTATTCTCTTCCCTCTTAAAGTAACAATGCTTTGGGGATACATAAGAACAGTTATTCCATGCACTATTGGATTGCAAAAAATAAAATCATTATTTTATTACTTTTTTATTCATATATATTAGTAAATTGATTCTAAAAATGAAAGTATAATATATTAATTTGTAATATCTAATTATTAACTACTTTATATTTTATCATGTTAATATTAAATATTTATTTTTAAATAATTATAAATTATTATTTTGGTAATCATAACTTAATATTATTATATTATAATTATAAAACTATTTTAATAAATTAGACTACAAAATTTTAACCTAATTTATAGTAATATTTATATATTTAATAAATAGGGTAAACTACATCTAAGACCACTAAACTATTAGTGAGTTTACATTTTAGCCACTTAATTTCAAAATGTTTATTGAACTATTCAAAAGTTTTTATTTAAGTCACTGAGTTATTCAAATGTTTTTATTTAAATCACTGGATTGTAAATGTTATTTTAAAAGTCCAACTAACAAGCTCTAAGCTACGATTCAACAATCGGTACGGTGGATCAGTACCCATCGACAAGTAGAAGAATATACCTTAGATCCAAGTCGATCCGACAGTCAGTGTCGGAGATCGGAGAAGAAAGTTTTTTAAATTTTAGTTCGCATATTAGTGAAATTCAAAGTTGTTTTATAAAAAAAAAAAAAAACTAAATTGTAGAACAGAATGAGAATGAGAGCTTTTGTTTGATGCAGGTGGTGCTAACAGAGAAGACCATACAATAGTGATTTTACTAGCATTGTGGCTTAAATGAAAACTTTTGAATAGTTTAATGATCATTTTGTAATTTTTTGAAATTCAGTGACCAAAACGTAAATTTTATAACAGTTTAATGACCTTGAGTATAGTTTATCCTAATATAACTTATTTAAATTTTCATAAGATTAGTAATAAATAAAATATTAATTTTTATGAGAGGGTAGGGGTGAGCGTTAGATCGAATTGAGTGAAAAATTTCGAGTTAACGAGTCCTATTTTATCATTCTTGCTCGATTTGAATTTTTTTCAAATTGAATCGAGTGAAATGAAATTCGAGTCGAGTCAAGTGAAATTGTTCAAGTTAAATTAAAAAAAAAATTAAACATGGCAAATTAAAATCTTGTTACAGTATAACTAATTCCATGTTAGAGCACATAAATTTTAAAAAAAATTCAAAGCAAAATAATAACAATAATAATAATAATAATAATAATAATAATAATAATAATAATAATAATAATAATAATAATAATAATAATAAACTTGAATAATTAATTAATTTATTTAGGTCCCAAAATTATTATTTTAGACTCTTTATATATTCTTTAGAATTTTTTTAAAAAAAATTCTAAATTTTAGAATTTTTAAAAATTATTTTGAATTTTTTATTATAATTTTTGTTGAGAGAGACCAATTTGCTCATTTTCAAAATTGACAGGGACCAAAGGGAAATTTACACCAATTTGATATTCTAATTATTTGAATTATTCGAGTTACTCAAATTGAAAAATTCAACTTGACTCGAACTCGAAACTCGAATTACTTATTTGAATTGACTCGAATAACTCGAACAACTCAAATCAATTAACTCGAAATTTGAATTCTTTTTGAATTGTTTTGAATCGAGTTTCACTCACCCCTATAAAAGATTAGAATTATATCTTCCTTATGAATTATTTGATGAAACCAAACAATATAATACCATAATTCACGTATTCCATTCACTAATTATTTCTACATTCCATTTTCACATTACACCATCCATGTTTTCTTTAGCCTAAAGGGACTCCTTGGTTTTGTATTTGAGCAAAAAGAGTAGCATCTTTTGGGCATTAATTAAAAAGAAAACTGAAAGTGAAAGTGTGGTTAGGCCAATGCCATGACCCATTCTCCAACATTTTGATACTGCAAATCCCTTTGAGCTTCCCTATAATATATATTTCAGTAAAACTAATGAATGTGAAGTGTTAGCCTGAATTTTGTTTAGGAATTCCTAAAAAGAAACAAACAAAGGCCATTTCTTGGTACATGTTTCAATATCTTCTAATACTTACTTTTGTTTTTTGGGTCAACATACATATCTTTTATAAAACTTTTAAAGATTGACAACAGGGGAGGGCTGAACTGAAATAAAAGATAATTTTATGGAAGGTCCCCCTACTCTGTTTTCCTTTTATACAGTTAATCTCACTTCTACTTTTTGAAATGTGCTCTTTTTTTTTTTAATTATTATTATTATTATAAATTGATGGGACTTACTTTTTAAAACATGTAGCAATATCTTAGTATTTTTGTACAATTCAACAAATAGTATACATTTTTCATTAAATGTGCAAAAAAATTTCGCATCTTAAAAGTACAAATACTAAATATGACCAAGTTATCGTAGATAAACTAACTCCACCTAAAAGATTAGAATCGAATTAGATCGATAGGTCGGATCGATTGGATTGGAAACCAATCGAGATATCGGTCCAGATAGATGGGTTGATCCCTGCAAATCAGTACAAACTGATTGAATTGAGGTTAAAAAAAAACCCACTTGAACTAGTTTCCTCTATTTTTTTTAAATTTATTATTTTTTAATAATTTATTTGATTGAATCAGACAAACCAGAAATAAGTGACCTAACTGGTTCAACCACCAATCTAGTTCTGAAAACATTGCTTTTGGGTAGTTAAAACAAGTAATTTTTCACTCATCAGGATAAATATTTGATACACAGTCAATACATGAGCATCATGCAATATCAGTGAACAACACAACACCTCATCACTAGTGAAGTAAAAAATAGTGGAGGACCTGTGAATAAATATTAATACTTTTATTTTGATCATAAAGAATACTATTTGATGTACTATCGATAATAAGTCTCATGTACCATCACTAATATTTTTTTATAATTAATTATTAATTATTTATGTTTAAATAAACTTATCAATACAGACAAGTGGTTGAAAGAAGTGGAAGTAGACTTATTTCTCGGTATTTGGACTAAGTTCAAATCCTAGGGTCGATGTTGTTGGGAGGGTTTTACTTGACTACTACTTTCGATTGAAACAAAACTACGCTCAAACTATAAAACGGATGAGAACACTTATGGTTATACCAAAAAAATATTAGTATTTATGTATAAGTCCTTCACTATATTTTATTTTATTCAATGATGATGTGTCATGTTATTTTTCAGTAATGGTGCATAGAACTTATCCATTAACAATGTATTAAATGTTCTTCCTAAATACAAACTCAAAATTCAACATAACCCCTAAATTCTAAACCTTAGACCCATTATAAATCTTAAATCCATAAATATATAATGATTACAATTAATATTTTATGTTTAAATAAAGCTATTAATAATCATTTGTAAGTCTACCAATATTTTTTTACTTGATTTAATAATATTATATTGTATTATTATTTATTGATGATGCATAAAAATCATAAACATCAAATCTTATCAATATAAAGTGTTTAGAGTTTTGAAAAGCAATGGAAGCCAAAAGCCTTACCTTCCTCATATGCATGAAAACTTTTTAAGTCGTACGATTATTTTTTATGAAGTATCAATGGATAAGTTTAAAGGTTTGTCATCCAAATTTATAGTATAAAATATATTCATTGTCGACATCGGGTTTTAAGTTCAATCTTTGAACATTTTTATTTTATTGATGATGGTGTTCAATAATGAGGAAATAAGAAGAAAATGATGGTAGTGACTATGAGACGAATGACAAGTAGAAATTCAGAAAAGTTGAAGGAAAAGGAGGCAGGAGAGAAAAAGACAAGAAAAGGCAAAGTAGGCAAGTAAAAGGCTTAAGTGGGTAGAAGGGAAAAAAAATCCTTCATACATCATGTGTTAGGGTATATATAGGGGGAGGTTTCATTGTCATATAGTGACATGTCATCGGCAATACGGATGGTAGGCCGCTCGAGTGGTCAACTAGGTAACAGTTCCATTACACGTCAGTTGTCATCAAGCATAAAACTGTGTGATCTTGCTTTGACATTCTCCTTGTAGAGGTAGTATGAGTTTGTTATGCTTTAGTGATCTTTTAGTAGTTCCCTTGGTGGATAAGAGAGAATGGTCTCTTGCGGGTGGTACAAAGTAAACGGATGGCTAGCCACGAATGACCATTTTAGTGATCACTGTCAAGAATATAAAGTGGAGAACCATTCGTGAGTACCATCTAAATCATTACTCATGCTGCCACATATCCAAGCTGAGGTAGGTATAACATTCCTCATTAAAAAAAGAGAGTAAGTTTTAAAGGTTTGAATTTTAACATTTTGATATCCTTAAACCATAACTTCTTTTGTAAAAAAAAAGAAGATAAACTATTATAACTACAACTTTTAAGCTTCCATGCCAATTAAGTATCTGACATTGGACCCAACTTTAACTTCTACAAACTGTTTAATAATGGAGCCCTGGAAAAAGTACAAATTCAGGTGGTAAAAGAAAAAGCAAAAGAAGATAAAAAGCCATTGTAACACTCTTTCTAGTAACTATTGGTGTTTTCAAAAGTTAAAGGCATAATTGCAAAAAAAAAACCCCTCAATCTTTGGGGGCTTTTGGATATATACCCCTAACCTTTTTGTTTTTTAAAATCGTCCCTTAACATAACGAATTTTTCAGACATCAATCCAGTTGAAACGGTAACCGTCAACTGACCATTAGTCAACAGCCAGTCAAAAAAATTAGTCTATGTGGCGTTCCAGTTGACTGATGACGTGGTAGACATTAAAATAATAACACTGACGTGGCAAAAATTAAAAAAAATTTAATTAACATAAAAAAACCCTTTAAATCCCCAAAACCCCAAAACTTTTTCTCAACTTCTAAAGTCCCCAAATCGTGAAATTTCCCAAATCCATAAGCTCCGAAATATTCATTGGATCTCTAAAATCTTCAAATCCCTAAATCTTGAAATCCTTAAATCAGCATTTCAAAATATTCTTGAAATCCCTAAAAATTTTACGAATCAAATCGTTGAATCCCTAAAACTATTAAGAACAAAAAAGCTTCAACAATCGTTAGCAGTTTCCATAACCCAAAATCGAAAGGTAGGTGCTTTCTTATTTGGTTTGTTGGGAAAATAAATTCCATTTTTTGTTTGATTTGTTAGTTATTTGTGATTTATTATCGTAATTTCAGTGTCACAATGTAGGGCTTGTTTTGTCGATTTGTGATGCAACAGTGGTGTAACACCCTTAACCCGTATCCGTCGTCGGATTAGGGTCACAAGGTATTACTGAACACAATTACAAATTCGAACATTCACACGAGTCATATTCATATTCATATATATATATATATATATATTTAAAGCATAAAACTAATTAATTATTAAACTTATATTCTTATTCATGTTATACATATGAATCATACCTCTAATTTACCCAAAGCCAAACTATGTATACAATCATATTATCAAAGAAATAAACATGCCACAAAGCTATATAATATATATACATCAAATTGTCAAATTCTAACCGAACATGAGTGTACACTCTTTTCCATATTTAAGCCAATACACAAGATAAAACATATACTTTGAAACTCTCATAATTCGAGATATAAAAACCGAAATTATAATCCTACAAGAACATATATATTCATCTTGACCGAATATGCCAACCCAAATTTTATTCAACAATCACTCATTTCAGCTTCCAAAATACAACTTGAGACTTTTAAGATTACCTCATAACAAAATATATTTATAATCCAAATATGATAAACACACATAACATGATTAAAAACACAAAGCATGGAAACAATTTACATTAAGAGTAAGCCATTTTCGTATGGCTGTAATATATACAAGGACAAAATTCATAGTTCAAAACATAGTCTAGCCTATACATGCCTTAAGCTCAAAATTTCAACATTTAAGATACCAAAACAAATCGATAGTGTGGATGACTTTGATGATGATCCCTTGAGCTCGTAGCTTGATCAAAATCTATAAAACAGAGTAAAAAGTAACACACAAGATAAGCTAACTAGCTTAGTAAGTCTTAAGCATTTAAAAATAATTCAATTAAACACTCAAGCATTTTAGATTAAATACTTATCATCAATCAATCTTTAACAAAGCACATATGGATTATCATTGCCGAACTCTATTACTTCATTTAACTTAACATACATCAATATCTTGCCCTTAACAATTGGATCACCATTTCAGCTCAAGGTTCAAATAAAAAGTATCAACTTTCAACCATCTATTCATTTCGTACACGTATTATTCGATAAGGACACTTACAAGTATATATATAAACACTTATCCATTTATTATTTGTTAGATCCAAGTATTCAATAACAATGTGACAACAATATAACCACATAACCAAAGGGGCCGATTATACATATATAGTCATTAGTCACATTTTTTTTTCTTTTGCCCAACAAAAATTTACATATCTATAAATTCCTAATTGCTTGAATATAGTAATTCAATTAACTTACTCTCAAGCACTTACCTATATGGCCGAATGTAAATAACTTGTATTATCAACTTACTTGTCCAATGAACACATCACGATATACTCACATAATCCACAAGTTGATATTTTATCACTGGTATAAAAACCTGCTAGGCAAAAGCCTGAATTTTGCACCGGCACAAAGCCTGCTAGACCCAAGGTCTGATGTCCTTTCACCGGCAATAAGCCTGCTAGGCATAAAGCCCGAAAAATTCACCAGCCTGAGGCTTGCTAGGCTCAAAGCCCGAATGGTAATACTCAAAGATATCTCCCATGAACTATTTCATATATTGAACCTCTTTCTCATTGAAATCTTATCGTACAAATATTCAATTAACTTCTGATATTGAAATAATTCAACCAAATCACACATTATACTTAGCCAAATTCGGCAATTACATATATAATCACAATGGTTTCGATTTCAACATTTACTAAATTACATAATAATTTACAACATATATTTGTTTAGAGACTTACCTCGAATATCGTTTGTCAACAAAGACCGGCTATTCAATTATCTTCGTTTTTCCCGGATCCAAATCCGTTTTCTTTTGTTCTTGATCTAAACATATTTAAAATAAGCTCATTTAAAAACATTTACATTCAATTTAATCCTAAAATACATAAATGGGCAAATTACCCTTTTGCCCTTAATGTTTATAACTTTTGCAATTTAGTCCTCAAGGCATATAACACAAAATACATGAAATTTGATTACAATTCTTTAAGGCCGAATACTCCTCATGCTTATAATTTAATAAGTCATTTTATAATCACTGAAACTATATATACACGCAATTTAGAATCAGGTCAATTTGAATGGACATGTCTTGCATGTTTTATGGATTTGAACATGACCCATACGGAGATTAATCGTGCTATTCATATACTTATTTAGTGTTTTAATCTTTAAAGGCTATATGTAAAATTTATGCACATTTAGCCCTAACTAAATTAATCGTTTAATAAACTTATGACACCCAACAATACACTTAATGCCTATGTAACTAACATGTAAATAATCATAAAATAAACAACAATTAAGTGCAGCTAATGTTCAGTCAATTTAAGTTATTTTCATTTACTAACTGTCTTGACCTATCATAATAGCAAATTCATGGCAACCGAATTTTAAGACATGTAATCATATCTCAAACAAGTTTAACCGAAATTTCGTACCAACCTTTAACATATATATATATATATATATATATATATATATATATTTATATTTAAACTACAAGACATTGATCACAATTAGTCAAACTCAAAATATAGCTCCTCATACTATATAATAATCTCGTAAAAATTAACACCTATTATGCACCATTTGGCCAAATCATACAGTAGTATCTTAACTATTATAAAAAATATTCTTCACCAACTTTATGCATGCCACATTCGAATTCATTTACCAGCCACAATTTAATTTAATAATTATAATTAGCACACGACATAATACCAAAAATCAGCTTAATACACAAGCAAAACTAAAACCGAATTCAAATATGGAGAACGAGCCATTTATTTTGCATTTTAATCTCTCAACTATTTATTTTCACAATTTAAGCTATCACACTTCATATCATATATAATTTTCATACGACATATATTTCTATTCTTCCATCAAACACAACAAATCACCAACATTCATCAAGAACCGAATCTAAAACATACTTTTAAACTAAAATTTTCCACATGGGTTTGTTAATATTCAAGGTAACCAACTCAAACATACAAAGAAATCACAAAAATCATGTTAAATCTCTAACCTTTAAGAACATGCAATGTCCGAAAGTTAGAAGCTTGGGTTTCCCTCTTTTCTTTGTCAATTTTCGGTGATGAAGAACAAAAGAATAAAAGATGAACACTCCTTCATCTTCTTTTTTTTCTTTATTTACTCATATAAAATAATATTACTAAAATCCCACTTACTAATCAATTACATAAAATATAATAAATAGTCATCATACCGTCCACTTACTTAAACTATGGGTAATTTGACATGCAAACCCATACATGCAAGCAATTAGTCAATTAAACCCTTCCAATTTAAAAGGCTACTTTTACCTTTTTAACAACTTAATCTTTTTTCTTAAATTAATCACACAAATAAACAAATTATCTTATGAAATTTTCACACATACTAATTCACCTATAATTAACACAGATAATAATATAAAATTTTTATTCGGACTCGGATTCGTGGTCCCGAAACCACCGTTCCGATTAGGGTCAAATTCGGACTGTTACAAGTGGTCTCGATGTTGTTGATATAACTGTTGTTAAAATTGTAGATGGCTATTTGTGATTTATTATTGCAATTTCAGTGCCACAATGTAAGGTTTGTTTTGTCGATTTGTGGTGCGACAGTGGTCCAGATGATGTTGATTTCTGTTACCCAACCAAAAACCATGTTAAAATTGTAGACATGTGTTATTGTTTTATATTGTATTCAAAGAAGTGGTCCCGATGTAGGTAGTGAGTGTTTTTTTTAATGTTTTTTGCTTAGAAAATTGTTTGTTTATTCAAAGAAAATTGTTTTTGCTTAGAAAAGATGTTAAAATTGTAGACTTGTGTTATTGTTTTATTTTTAAAATTTTTTTTTTGCTTACAATGTGTTACTGTTTTTTGTAGATGTCATCAGATAAGGAATATTGTATTATTTTGCATATGGGTGGGCACTTTGTAAAGGACCCATATGTTACATATGTAGGTGGGGAAGTGATTAAGCTTAAAGAGGACCCAGACACAATATCTTATTTTGAATTATGTAAAATAGTGAAAATTGGGTTAGGGTTTAACACTGTCATGTTAATATATTTTCATGAGCTTGGTACAGTAGGGTTACAAAATAATCTAAGGGTGATTTATGGTGACACTTCCACCATAACTATGTTAGACTTTTGGGGTCAAGTTTAAGGAGATTGACTTATATGTTGAACATGAGGTTGATAACCCTATAATGGTAGATGAAACTTTTCTGTTGACTACTAGGGAGGGTGATGTTGAAGGGGTGGAAGTTGATGGGAAATGTGATGATAAAGGGGTAGAATCTGATGGTGAAGGTGATCTGGAAAAGGTAGAATCTGGTGGGGAGGGTGATGTAGGAGAAGTAAAAGTGATGGGGAGGTTGTGTTTGCTACTGGTATTGAGGTAGATGAGTATATTAGTATGGAAAATGGTGGACATATTAGTTTATGGTCTATTGTTGGAGAGGATAATGATAGTGAAGTTGCTGTTGATGAATATGTTGGTGATTTTGCAATATCAAATGAAGTGGATAATGTTGCAGATGAATATGCTGGTGATTTTGCAACATCAGATGGAGTGGATAATGTTATTGCTGCAAGTAGTGAAGAAGAGGAGGACGGGAATGAGACTGATGTATGGGAATCAGATGAACATAGAACCTTGGTTGGGTCCGATGAAGATGAAGAACATGAAGATGGTGAGAGAACGAGGAGCAAGCTTCCCTTATACAATGATAAGTTAAAATTTTGTCTAGGAATGTTGTTTAAGGATGGCAAGCAGTTTAAGAGTATAATTCAAAAGTACGCCAAAGAATGTAGAAGACAATTAAAGTTTATTAAGAATGAACCGAAAAGGGTTATAGTAAGGTGCATTGCTTCCCCTAACTGTCCATGGAGAATTACGGCTAGCTACAATCCTGTTGCGAAATGCTTGCAAATAAAGACGTTTCAGGATTAGCACCATTGTTTGGTTAGTTTTAATAACAAAATGGTAACTGCTGCTATGATTGCCCAACATTTTGAAGCAACTATCAAAGATCACTCTAAGATGAAGTTGAGGGAAATTCAAAGAATATGTGCTTCTGAGATGCATGTAAATGTGACCATTGACTGTTGTTATAGAGTGAAGAAAATAGTGAAGGAGAAAATGGCTGGGAATCATAAAGAGGAATTTGGCTTGCTATGCGACTATGCTTATGAGTTAAGGTCAAAGATACTAGGAAGCACAATAAAAATGGCTGTTCAAAGGGTGACAGCAGACTTCCTTCCTCATTTTAAGAGGTATTATGTGTGCTTTGATGCACTAAAGAGAAGTTGGAAAACGGGGTGTAGGCCACTCATTGGGCTAGATGGTTGCTTTTTGAAAGGCCCATTTAAGAGTGAATTTCTCACTAATGTTGGAAGGGATGCAAACAACCAAATGTTCCCTATTGTATGGGCTGTGGTTGAAGTGGAGTGCACTGATTCATAGGCCTGGTTTCTCAGTCTCCTATCAACTGATTTGGGCTTGGAGGATGGGTATGGGTACACAATTATCAGTGACCAACAAAAGGTTAGTAAATATGCAATTTTAAGCTTGGTATTGTTTTTTTAATCTTTTATTTGAATTTAACTAAATTTTTCTAACAATCTATCTCGATCATTATTTTGAATTATGGCCTTGAGATTGCAATTTCTGACATACTACCAAGGGTGAAGCATAGGAATTATGTGAGGCACGTGTTTGCAAATTGGTCAGGGAGGAAGTTAAGGAAATCTTATGAGTGTGATTTTTGGCAGATTGTAAAGTGCAGGACTAAGAGGGAGTGGAAGGATTTATGTTCAGCATTGGAGAAGAAAGATAATGATGCTTACGATAATTTGATGAAAAAGTCTCCAAAGATATGGACTAGGGAACTTTTGGGGACTACTTGTAAATCAGATATAGTTGATAACAATTTGTGTGAAGCATTCAATTCAAGCATTGTTAAAGCTAGGTTTAAAAGCATTATCAGAATGCTTGAGGATATTAGGACCAAGATGATGACTAGGATAGTACAAAAAAGGAAGTTATATAATGGATGGAAGCAAAATTATGGTCCATTGGTGAAAGCTAAGTTTGATGCCAACAAGAAGGATTGTGTAGAGTGGCAACTGATATGGAATGGTGAAAATGGATGTGAGTTGAGGAAAGGAAGTTATCAATATACAGTGGACCTAAGTCAAAGGATATGTAGTTGAAGAAGTTGGCAAATTAGTGGGATTCCATGTTCCCATGCATGTGCTTCCATGTATCACTTAGGACTTCAACCAGATGAATATCTGTATGAATATTATCACATTGATACCTATAAGAAAGCTTACTCTTTTCCAATGCAGCCTATAAATGGGCCACATGATTAGGAACAAACTGGTATTGAGCCAGTGCTAGATGCTTGGGAGGCCCAAAAAGAATAGGAGGATGGCCAAAGATGAACCAAAAAAATTGAAGCCTGGTCACTTGAGTAGGAAAGGTCTACTCATGACATGTACTCAATGTGGCCAACATGGCCATAACAAGCGGCTTTGCACAAATTCGAAACAAGTACAATGTTGTTATTCAATTATATATATTGAGTAATTTTTTTATTTTATTTTGTCTAACCAATGATTATGGTCCATTTTTTGCAGCAAGATGCACAACCACCTAAACAAAAGGGGAAATCTTCCATTAAAAGGTCAACTATCTCAGACAAATCTAAGGGAAAACAAACATTTTATATAAGTTTCTTCCTTTTACTATTGATCAAACATTGTATATTGTGTTAATATTAATATAAAATACTTTTATAGTCTGGTAGAACCACAAGGAGTATGACGACAGCTTCATACCAATATGGTAATGGGCAAACTTCTTCAACACCCAAGTCGTGAAATAACAAGCGAAAGGCTCCTCTCGACCACTTGGGAACACAAGAATCAGTTGCAAGAAAGATGAATAAATCATCGTTATTTTATTTTGAATGACTTTTGCTGTTTGTCTTGTAATTCACTATGATAACTTGCTTTTGAACTTGTGCAATCTTACGTGGAAAAAATACAACTTCATTATATATATTTGTTGTGCTTTCTTTGAAAATAGGGATGCTATCCTTTTCTTTATGCTGTATGCCAAATCATGCCATAATTCACTTCATGGCTGTGTATATAACCTTCTATAAATAAGTCCATAACAACGCAAGTCTCTTATTGCAATAGTTTTCTGTCTACGAAGTTCCTTTGTCAAGAAAATCATTTTATCCAAGGTGCCATAATTCGTTTATCTATTTGTATTTCTTTTCTATTTTGCAGGACCATCTCGCGACAGCTTGTGATCCAAAAAGGACGGTGTAAGGTATTTTGCCTACAACATTCTGGTTTTGGAATAGAAAATGGTAGTCACATTTTGAGCCTACAACATTCTGGTTTTGGATACACCATTGTTGAATGTTATTTTGTTGTATTGAAAACCAATATGTTGGTTTTTTTTGGTTCATGTATTGCTCACTCACATTCTGGTTTTTGGTTGGTATAGCGTGGATGGTGTATAGGGTGAATGGTGTATAGACTAATCATATGCTTTTATAAAGTACATTTATCCAAATTGCAATGTGGAAATCATATGCTTAAATAATCAAATTTGTCCTTTTAGTCTTATGTTTATTGTCACTGCATTATTTATTAAGCTAAATTGAATTAGGCATAAACAACAAATATTGGTCATTACTTCCAAGCATAATGTTAAATTACATTAAAAAAAATAACCAATATTGGTCAATCAACATTTGCAACTGCTAGCTTCATACATTTATCCAAATTGCAATGGGGAAATCATATGCTTAAATGATCAAATTTTTCCTTTTAGTCTTATGTTTATTGTCACTGCATTATTTACTAAGCTAAATTAAATTAGGCATAAACAACAAATATTGGTCATTACTTCAGAGCATAATGTTAAATTACATAAAAACAACCAATATTTGTCAATCAACATTTGCAATTGCTAGCTACATATGCCTCTTACCACAACTACCAAAAAGGAAACATATGGTGATGCATACAATACATAACATAGAGCAAGAAAATAATATCTTATACATTGACTTTTCTTTCTTGATAACTTTAGTTTTTTGCTTCATGGTCAACATTTTCTTCCTTAATGCTCCTTCTCCTTCAACACCACAAATTGATCTACCTCCTTCAACCTCAATGTCAACAGCACTACTGCCACCATTATGGTTACCATCAATTGCAACCAAATCCATAACATTCTTTCTAAATGCTAAATTATCCTTCAAAAGATTTCGTTCACTATCACGCAATTAACACAGTAATTTAGTCGCACGGTCACACATTTTCCCATCGTACCACTTGAAGAAATCACAACCACCGTCCTACAAACAAATCTCAATTCAGTCAAATTGAAATAATCCAAAGTGAAAACAAAACAAATAGTGAGATTTATGAAATTATCAAAGTTGAGCTCAAGCTCAATTTGCAAATAAAAATTCTTCACTTACCCGAAAATCTGAACAACCATAAAATCTCCTCCCTGGATTTAAATCGCTCTATGAAGTGTCTCTTGGAGCTAACTTATTGTAGTGACATTTTATTACTGGTCCATCGTAGACATACTCCTTCTGCGATGAAGTAACAATATTTGCATATGACGATTTTTTCTTCGAACTATTCGAACCATGCGTTACCCAACCTCTAGATTGACTATTCGAACTATATGAATCCATGATTTCAGATGACAAGGAAGAAAAATAAAAATTTCTAGAAAGATTAAGGATTTCACGATTTGGTTCTAAGGGATTAGGGATGTAGAAAAATCCCTCGATCAATTATTCAAAAAAAAAAAAAAGAGATCGCATCACAAATCGACAAAACCAACGCTACATTGTGACATTGAAATTGCAATAATAAATCATAAATAACCAACAAATCAAACCAAAAATGGAATTTATTTTCCCAACAAACCAAATAAGAAAGCACCTACCATTCGATTTTGGGTTACAGAAACTGCTCATAATTGTTGAAGCTTTGTTGTTCCTAAAAGTTTTAGGGATTCAACGATTTGATTGTAAAAGTTTTATGGATTTCAAGAATATTTTGGAATGCTAACGATTTAGGGATTTCAAGATTTTAAGGATTCAATGAAGATTTCGAAGGTTTTGAATTTGGGGAATTTTACGATTTGGGGATTTTAGAAGTTGGAAAAAAGTTTTGAATTTGGGGGTTTGGGGATTTAGGGTTTTTTTGTTTTATGTTTATTAAATTTGTTTAATCTTTTTGCCACGTCAGCGTTATTATTTTAATGTCTACCACATCATCAATCAACTGGAACGCCACATAGACCAATTTTTTTGACCGGCTATTGACTAATGGTCAACTGATGGTTACCATTTCAACTAGGTTGATGTCTGAAAAACCCATTACGTTAAGGGCCTATTTCAAAAAATAAAAAGATTAGGGGCATATATCCAAAAGCCCCTAAAGGTTGAGGGCTTTTTTTGCAATTATGCCAAAGTTAAAGGAAAAACCCATGTGATCTGCTCAAATTTTTTTTAACACTTACACTTTTGTTTTTTTCTACAAGATAAAAAAGTTAACTGACAAAAACTATATCTATATATAAAAATTGCTGTAAAAAAAAAAACAAAAACCAAATCATTGATGCTGACCTTTAAATCAAGTACAAAGATGAACATAATGGGGCTAGCAGTGGGGTACTTTAAAATGGGACATGCAGTGGCAATAACTATATGCTTTGTGGGCTGTAAATGGTTCACATATTTCTCTATTAAAATAATAATTTCATATATTAACAAAGAGTGAAAATTAAGTGATCAGTTCTTTCATTTGATCAAAGACGAAGTTGAAGTTATTTTATATTCTAATTTTAAAGTTTAAGTGAATGATAGAAGCATTAACCATTTAAGCTTAATTTTGATTGGTTGTCTATATCGGTAAACTTAGTTGGAATCGAAAGAGAATTCTATGCATAAATTGAGAGGAAAAAGATATTGATGTTAGCTAAATCCAGTCGCTTCAGAGTATTATTTAATTTCTGAATTCAATATTTTTTTAACTTAATATGATACTATTATATTATAGTGTCATTTTATCATTTAAAAATTAAACTTTTTTTTATTAAAAATTTAAATTATGATACGAGATAATTTTAGAATAACATTGAAAAAAAAATAAAAAAATTGTAAAACCTAATGTAAAAAAAAAAGTTAAAAAAATTGTGAATTTCAAGATTAAATGTGGAGTTATCCTATAATAATATTAGGCATGTGATGGACAAATCTTCGCATGCTGCTGGTGCTTCAACCATAGGTACACCTCCAAAGCACAAACCATTCGTCATCTCTAGCCCCAACACCCCTTTTACCATTCACCTTTAATATGATTTTTCTATAAAAAAAAGGTTTTTTATATAAATAACCTAAAATTATTAATTAATTACAAAAATAACTTAAAAAAAATTATATACGAAAATAACTCGATTATTATAGTAGAAGTTAGTATTGCTTGACCAACTAGCAGTACTATCCTTTTTTTTTCCTAATCATGACTCAATCATAAGTGTTTAAAAATTTATTTTATTATTGTCACTGTGTTAGACGGTACTCGTATGTATTTTTTAAAGTAAAAAATATAAGTATTCACAGTGGAGAAATAAAAAGGGAAAATATTTTTTTAATGGGTGCCGCCGGTCTATCAAGCGACACTGGTCCAATATATATATTTTTAAATTTTGTTAGTGAAAAAAATATTTTTTTATTGGTGCCACCGATGTGTCAATTGGCACCAGTGATATTTTAAAAAAATTTATAACTCAAGGATTAGAATTAACTATTAAGCCTATAAATTAACGTTCCACATCAACAATACCTTCCTGATGTAAAGGGCGAACAAATCAATTGTTACAAATCAATAATATTTGGTGACAATTTTATAATTTTTCATAGACTATAACGAAAACTTATTAATAGTTGAGTAATCTACAATGTTGTCTACCCTAATTAAAATTTGCCTCTCGTAGTATTGGGGATGAAAATATATCATTATAAATTTTACATTTAAAAATAATGTTACGTATAAATTTATATTTAAAAATAATATTTTACATATAAAATAGCTTTCTTTAATAACGAGAAATTTGCTAATTTTTAACATTGACCCGAATAATTTTGCTATATATACAATCTAGTCCATAAACTTTAATGTTTTGAAAGTCTAAAAAGAAAAGAGAGATTAAAAAGTAGAAATTTTAAAAATGAATTTTATTATTTTATAAAAAAATTAAGAAATTCAAAATAATCCAAAACAATAAAATTTTTGAAAATTTGAAATAAAAATGGAAATTTTCAAAAAGAAAAATATATATATCCTTAAAAAAATCTTGTTAAAATTTTTAAAAATAAAAATATTATAAAACCAGAAACTAAAAATTGAAACACAATTCATAAAAGTTTGAAAAAATATAAAATGAAAAGTATGAAAATTATAATTTTTAGTAAAAAAAATTTTTTAAATTTAAATATTTCAAAGAAGTTTACATAAATTCTATATTTTATTTTTATTTTTATTTCAATTTGAAGTTTTTATTAAATATTTTTGTATTTCACATATCTTTAAAAATATTATATTTGGAATTTTTTTATATTTGAAAAAGAGATTTATATTTTTATATTTTTATATTATTTAAAAAATTATAATTGCTTTTGAAATTTTTTTAATTTTTCTTATTTTAGAAATATATTTAAAATTTTGTCAACAAATAAAAGATGTTGGGAACTCGATGAGCCCAACACACCACTACAGAGAACCTAGGACCTACAATCAATGTTACACCAATTCTCTAAAGTTGGTTAACCTTTTACTTTCTAACCTCTTACTGCACTATAATACTTAGGCAGAAAAGCCGACCATATAAAAAAGCTAACCCAAGTGCACTAAGTGTTTAAAAACTTAAGGCTTAACCGGGACTTACAATTACAAGATAAGAGAACATTTTTATTAATACACAATACAATTACAATATGACACACACTTCTTTATTTTTCATCATCACATAAATGGAAGCTCTTACCCCCTATTTATAAAGTTTAGTAACCGTTGGATTGTTGACACATGTCAACATCCTTACCATTAATTTTACAAATATCTAATAACTAGAATGTTCATGTATAATATCTAGTATTCTAGAGACTATCCTATTCTTTATTTTATATATATTCTAGAATCTTCCAAAGAAAATAAAGTTTGGTTTTTATCTAGAAGTTACATTGGCTTTCAACACTCCCCCTCAATGCAAACTTCTTTCCACAAATGATTTGCAAATCATACCAAGTGCTTCTCTGAACTTCTCAAACTTTGGTCTACTCAGACTTTTCGTGAATATGTCTGCAACTTGATCATTTGTCTTTGTTGGCATCATATTGATCTCCCCTTCAAGGACCTTCTCGCTAATATAATGATAGTGTACTTCTATATGTTTGTCCTAGCATGAAAGATCGGGTTCTCTGCTAGACTTATAGTTGATAAATTATCGTAGACAAAATTTACTTGATAGTTTGTTGGCTGATGAAGATCTTCCATCAATTGTTTCAGCTAAGTACTCTCTTGTGTTGTTGGTGCTGCCGACCGATATTCCACTTCGGTGCTTGATAATGACACTGCTGGTTGTCTCTTGCTACACCATGATATTGTTCCTGATCCAAGGCTGAAGATGTACCCAGTTGTCGATCGCCACATATCATAGTTTCCAACATAGTCGACATCACAATATCCAACCACCAAACATTCTTTTGTTTTCTTGTATAAAATACCAAAATTAATGGTGCATTTAACATGCCTCAGGATACGTCGTACTGCATCGAGATGAGGCTTTTTAGGATTGATCACATATTGACTAGCCACTCCAACTACATAAGTTATGTCTGGTCGGCTTAGAGTGAGATAGATAAGACTTCCGACCAGCTGCCAATACATAGTTACATCTTCTAAATGTTTTCCTTCATCTGTTTGTAGTTTTATATTGGGATCCATGAGAGTGGAGATAGGCTTGCAATCAAGCATTCCATACCACTGTAAAAGATCCTTTGCATATTTCTGTTGCCCCAAAAATAATCCTTCTTTCGTGCGCTATACTTCAAGTCCAAGAAAGTGTTTGAGTTCTCCTAGTTCCTTCATATGAAATTTGATAGAAAGGTTTTCCTTTGTTTGTTGGATTTGCTTGCAATAATCTCCCGTGATGATTAAGTCAACCATATATACTAGCACTATGGCTAGTTTTCCTTGATTTCATTTCACAAATAAACTAGAATATGAATGAGCAATAGTAAAACCACTTTGTATTAAGATTTCATTGTATAACGACCCATTTTTCAATGGTGACAAAATAGTGATTTTGGGACCCAAATTTCTATTGTGTCTGCTCATAAATATTATTTATATAATATTTACAGAGTCATTAAGGTTTTATTAAAGTTTTGTTAAGAAATTTTGACGTTTAAATGGTTAATTAAATAAAAAGGACTAAATCGTAAAAAAGGTAAAAGTTGAATTCTATTAGCTAAAAGGGTCCAATAGCTTTGAAATCTTAAAATAAATGACTTTAATGGTAAATAAACCAAGGGTTAGTGGATATTTATGTGTAAGGTATTGATGAAATTATGATGATTTTTAAAGGGTAAAATGGTAAATAGGTAAATTAAACCCAAAATAAACAAATTAAAGGTTATCATCTTTTCCAATTTCTTCTTGGTTGGCCGAATGCTCCATTTGAAGGGGGAGAGTTTTTTTTTGAATTTCTTCTTGCATGGTATGGTTTTTAAGCCCCGTTTTTAATTATTTTTATGTTTTTGAGATCGTTGCAATTAGGTCCAACTAGCCCGTACCTTTTTTTTTTGAAACTGTTAAAAATTTTAGAAGTTTCCATTGATGAATCTTGAATTTTCTTGATGAATAATATGTCTTTGAAGCTTTGATTGGGATATTTTAGTTGTTTTGTGAAATAATTTTTGTTAGATTTTGATTTAAGTATTAAATTGTTTAAATGTCAAAATTTTCAGATTTAGTGGTGAATTTGAGGTATAGTAGGGACAGTTTAAGAGCCTAGAGAATTCGGTTGTAAATTGGTTCTTAGAAAATGGTCATATTTGGTAAATATCGGGTTAGAACTAAATTGTAAAAGTTATAAAAGTTTAGGGAAAATATATAATTAATGAAAAGTTAAGGGTTATATGCATTGAATGGAATGTGGAATATGTATGAAATTAATGTATTGTATTTAACTATTATATAGGTCAAAATTTGGACCAAAAAGACAATAACGGAGGAAAAAGGAAAATAATGGACTAGCCCCTGCGTGTTGTTCAGAGTTGAATTTTAGGTAAGTTCATAGTGTTTCAATAAGTAAATGAATTTCTATTTGTAATTTTACATTATAGTTCCTTAGTTAAAGGTCGATAATTAATTATTGAATGTTTGTACATACGTGCCCCTGTTTATACTTCGGCACCCCTGTTTGCACATACGTGCCCTTGTTTGTACTTCGGTATCCATTTTTTATATACGTGCCCCTGTTTGTACTTCGGTACCCCTATTTGCACAAGATGTGCCCCTGTTTGTACTTCGATACCCCTAAACACATTTACGTAAGTTGTTATACTCTAGTAACCCTGAAATCTAATAGTATATGAATTGTATCTAATTGTGTTAGATTGAAAGTAATACTATGATCTTACTAAGTTGTGTAAACTTACCGGTTCTTGTGGATTTTTTGTAGAGTTTTGTTGCTGACACTTGGAAGGATTAATCAACCGGCTCACATTATCCATCGATGTTGGTAGTTTTTGTGTCTCTTAGGGTAGTAGTATGTATATGTGGCCAAATAGGTTGTTTTGGTACAATTCAATAATTTACTAAATTATGTCAATAGCTATTTTATCATGCTTGTATATAGGTTTCTTTTTGGTATAATTAGAATGGTATGGAAATGAACATTTGTGGTATGTTTTGGTATTTGTTTGAATTAAGTTACTATAGCTCGGCTATGGAAACATATAGAGTCCACTGATACAATAAACACGGAATAGTCCGTTGGGACACTAAAAATAGGGTAGTCCACCAGGACTGTAGTCATGAAAAATTACGCAAATGAGGAAGAAGGGTTAAAAGAAAAATATAACTGATGGAAGCAATAATTAGCTAATGGACTTGAAGAATCTGCCTAAAAAGGAAAAAGTAATAGGAATGAGAAAAGTCTGCCAAAATAATAAACATGGAAGTTGGTAGGGCATAAGGTGGAAACCCAACAAGAATCGGATATGAGAATAACGTGACAACAATGCCTTGTATATAGGCAAACGAAAGAGGATTGATCCGAGGATCACAAATAAGGATCCATCATTAAGAATCTCTAGAAAGTGCTCAAAGAAACTTTGTATGTTAGAGAAAGGTCTTGTAATAGTAACTAGAGACTCACTCTTAGTTTAGGGCTTCGTTAAAACCATAGTTTATACGAGGAGGCAAAAACGTATGTACTCTAGATAGTCTAATTTGTAACTAGGGGTCAGATGGAACCTATGGATAGAAAGAGGTACTATTAGGGATTATCCAAGTAACAGTTATGTCTGTCAAGACTATTTCTCTTTGAAGGGAAATTATTACGGGTACACCCACCATAGAGTTAGTTTCGTAAGGAACCATCATATAAGAGAAATCGTAAACTCGAATGGTCGTTCAGATAACAGTTTGCGGGATACTGTATGCTAAAATGGTCTACAACAGGCAAACATGTTACACCTTAAAGGCAAAGTATCACAAATAGGGCGGATTACGAGGAAGTAATCCAAACAACTTTTTAACCCAAGTGTAGGGTGAAATGAGAGTAATTCCACTATAGTGGCATGGGTTCTCTTTAGTTAATCCTCCTAATGGGATGACAACATGTCTTTCAGGACAATATTTGGAAAAGTGAGTTCGTTAAAGACTAGTTAGATTTGGAATGTCCGCCGACCTAACCAAAGGGTCCTTAAGATGGAAGTTTAGGAGGACAACCTTATAAGTACATGGTGGAAAGAGGATCCATATTGGTAACCGACCATCAAACATTTTAATTAAGGGTTAAACATAAAATTTATGAGTAGATAGATATCTGGTATAGAGGATGGATGAAATAAAGAGAGTATGTGAATAAAGGACAGAGTATGCAATTATGGCGAAATATCTGAGAAACCACCCAAGCTAGTCTAATAGTGATAGGATTGACTAGGTGAAGATCGCTTAACGATATATCCACCAATAGATAAGCTTGGAAAATGAATTGGAGACCGCCATTCCAGATTAAGAGAAATCGTCTTAAAATGATTAGGGAGTTCAACGTGTTTAGTTTTTTTTTTTTCATTTATTACCCCTACAATATGAGGTATTTTTTTAAGTAATTGAATAAAGAAACTCACTAAGTTCTTTTAAACTTACAGGATTTTTGCTTATCTTTGTAAAACTCGTTAGGTGAATAAGGATCTTGAGAAAGGACCAAGCCAAACTGTGTTAGATCAAGGATCATTGTGAGTAAGGTGTCATGCACATAGAAAGAGGTACCTTCAGAGGCTTCACCTCGGGGTTGGACTTATTGTAATTAAGTAGTTTTCTTAGAATTTGAAATTTCAAGGTAGTCAAATTATGTTTGGTTCAAAGCACCTATTGTAAGAAATATTTGTAATAAAGTTATAAAGTCTCTTAGTGAATTGTTTTTATTAAAGTTTGATGTTAGACCAAACCGATTCAATTGTGACACTCCATGCCCAGACTCGACGATCGAGTTAGGTAAAGACGTTACACTTATGCAATTACCAATCCCCACTTAAGGGTTATTGTAAGGCCAGCGACAACTTGCAGAAATGAACTGGCGGGGCGACCTCATTGTTCCCCCTTGTTTGATAAAGATGTGAAAGGGTATGTGAAGTGCAACTTCACGCGGGCTTTGTGAATGATGGGTTATGGAGGCCTCGTGGCCAATCATGGTCCTTTGATTTGAAAGATACGGTGAAGTATGAGAAATGTACGTAACATAAATAGAAGATTTTGAAGGGTATGTCCCATGTTCTGCCTATCATACCTCCAAATAATATGGAATCACCTATTGCTGTGAACGTCAATCCCTTTGTATCTACTGACACGAGGACCAATCGATCATCTTCCTAGTATAGTCAAGCTTAGACCCTAGGTTAGGAAACCTTTAAAGCTCGAGCCACCATTGACATATCTTTGAACAAACAGGATAAAGGGGAGGTGCCTAAGATGTCTTTCCGCTGGATGTGGGTATGGATATGGAAACAATCCATGAGTATGTTAAATAACAGAAGGAATGGTTGGAGCAAATGTTGGAGAGATGTTATGATGGGGCCCATGAACTTTGGTTGTATCATTTCCTTTTATCCCTATTATCTTTCAAAGTGTGGACATTGTGCTTGATTTTTATTAAATTTAAGTATGCTTTTCTTTTGTGCAACTACTTCTATTGCAACCACCTCAGCCTGTACCACCGATCAGATGGGCTCCAATTTTGTGAATTTTTTTGTTGACGCCGTAACAACTACTGATAGGAAGAGACTGGGGAGAGAATTTGAAAACCCGCCCAAGAAGATTAAGAAAGTTAGTCTGGTTAAGGGGCAGGGGCTTATCAAAGCCTTAAAGGGTAACTATTTGGGATCCTATTACTGCTTAACAAGCTCCATTGAAACTTCTACAGTGGAAATTTGAGGGCATTCTAGAGCCTTATTTGGTGTCATTACCCCAAAAATTGCTCTAAGAGGTCAATCTAGAACTACGTCCCAAAGCCCTGTCGCGGGTGACATTTTTGTCGGATGTAGCTCAACCCCAATAAGTTGTCAAATACCTGCCACAATTATCTTTTCAGGTATAACTTTCATTTTAACCTTAAGGGTTTTAGAGTGGTGTTTATTGTATTAACAAGCTTGGATGGCTGCTTGTATGTCCTTCAAGTACAAAGACTCCTTCTACCATTTCTAGCATGTCTGTCAGAGGTGACATATTTGATCGTGTTATGCAAGACGCTGTGCTTGCTACCGATCGAAAAATGCACAAAGAGCTGGACTTTACCCTAAACCACTACAAAACCTTACAAGAGTATAATATGAAGTATAATTTAAAAGGTTAAGGATGAATTAGCTGAGAGCCAACAAGCGATAGAAGAGCTCCAAAAGGTTAGGTCCAAGGAGGATCTCTTAGCAAGTAAAGCTAATGAGGAAGCTATTCATTTATGAAGTTGAGTGGGATTTCTCATGGCTTCTTTGGATGCCTTTGAGAGGAAAAAAGAGACCTTAATCCTTCATTGTGACCACCGGTAGATGAGTAAGATATAGCTTAGAAGGAGGCTATCTAATTGAAGCTAATCGTCCTCCACAAGAAGGAAGCGAAGCTCAAACAAGCTCAAGAAGAGTTGAAGAAGGACAAAAGTGCCCAGGCCAAGAACCTTAAGATGTCCAATGACAAGCAACTTATCGTCGGACCTATTGTGAGAGATGGGACCGTTATAGGGGTCCAAGTCGCTCGTGGGTCGTTGGATTTGTACGAAGTGATTTAGAAACCTTTTATGGATGTGGTGCAAGGCAGGGAAATGGACTTTGATATTTTTTTTTGTCCATCTGGTGAGGCTTAGGAACTATTTAATGAGAGTATGACTAGCAATGTGTTTTGTTCCTTTTGCCCCAACAAGTGAACCAACGAGTGGTTTAGGAGGGGAAACTATTCAAAATGAAGGTGCCATAGAACATCCTGTTCCAGGTTCCAACCATGTAGATACCCTTATGAACTTGTAAATGTAGAAGACTAGGCTTTGATTTTTCGTATTTGTATTTGTACTTGGTATATATATTTTATTGAATGAAATTAACTTTTTCCACATCTTGTCTTGCTTCCCTTTATTCTTCACATTATTTTGTGCTAATACCATCTTTTGCGAAATGAAAGCCTTGTGAAAATTCAATAAGTTGTAAAAAAGACTAAGCACATAAAACGTATGGCATTGACTGCGGGTGGTTCCTTTGCTTTGTTCAAATACTCTTCGATTTAAGATGACGTGGTCAATAACGTCAATCACGGATAGTTATTTCGCTTCATGTCAACACCGTCTGTAGCTCCACCCGTTATGGAATGAAGTAGCTAAAGGAATTCTCTAAGAATAATCATATTATTTGAATAAGATTAACCACAAGTTGTCATTTTGCATAATCCAAATATTGTTAAACCTAGGAGGTTAGCTCTAAGGAAAATTCCCAAGCTTGTGTATAATCTCATGTGAGGATATTTTCAAAAGGTGATTGTAGATTATTTTTAGATGTTAAGTATGAGTGGTTAATAGGCGAATCGTTTGTGTGGGTAGTGCAACAGGCAAAGCATTTTTTATGGGTAGTTTAGTAAATGAAATGTCTTATTGTTGAAGCGTGCTGAGAACGTTTCTTGAGAATACAAGGAAGAGGTATTAGAGGCTTATTAAATACAAAGTCTAACAGTCGTACCTTGAGAAACAACACCAATGATGGGATAGGATATATGTCATTTTGTGGGATACATGCCTTGGCCTGAGTGGCCCATGGATGTTCGTACACACCGTTTGACGTGGCTCTTCCAAGTAAGAGGACCTTCCCCCTATATATACCTCAACACACGATGTTGAAGGATCTCTTCTTCCCACTTTTACTCCTTTAAGCAATATACCCTAGCATAAGAGTCTCCTTTATCCTTGCTCCCCCTTTGATACTATGGCTCTCCGTCTGTCATAGGTGAAATGACCTCTTTGTCTCCACCGTCTCCTCCTCCTTATTTCCTCTTTTTTGAATGCTAGTATCCGCAAACTTTTATTTTTAAATTAGAAAAGTAAAGAGACAAAATTTATTAAAATAAAAATAAGATGATTAAATTTTAAATTTACTAAAAGGAGAACATATTAATTTTATAAATAAAAAGAAAGAAAGAAATTGTTGGGTTAGACCGAGCTTCCTGTGCGAAATCTGGATGGTCTGCTAGAAATTTGATACAATGGATTCATTTTCATACATTAATAAAGCTTTAATGTATCACGGGGGATTAAAATTTTCAGACGTGGTTAAATTTTTTTATTTTAATTCAATCTCTCAAAAATATGTATTACATTGCTAAATCAAGTCTAAAAAATAGCTATATATATATGACTAAAATGATTTCCATATATGTTTGTGTTGAAGTTGGAGTTGGAGTGAAATTGCTTATTAACTTTCATCCTTAGCTTAATATCATCTATTTTTAATTTGGTGTTTAATTGAAACAGGTCAAGACAATCACAATTTCATTCTATTTCTTACTCCCAAGCTCTGATATTCAATTAATTCCCAATATTAACATATAATTAACATCGATGTCCAAAGTTTGAGTATGTGATTAGACATTAATCCAACACTGTTGGACAACATATTATATATATAGGAATTGCCTTTGTTCTTTTGCTATTCAATTGAACCCTTCTCTTCTCTCTCACTGTTTGTTTACATATTTCATATGGATCGAAAATGCCTCCAACTTAACCTTTGGACGCCATCCATATCTTCTTCATCTTCCTCATTGGAACAAAACCCTTACTTTTCATATTGCCACTTACTTTCCATTGACCACGAACATCATCTACCTTCTTCTCCAAGCAACCTTAATGCTACTAAAGGACATGATCAAGAGTTTCTTCATCTCGATCTTACATTAGGGCCACCACCTGCCCCTAGCTCTAACCCTAACCCTAACCCTGCGGTGGAGGCACCGACCGGCCGCCGAGCTCGAGCAAACCCGTTTCAGAAACTTAAAGGAGGCAAAAGTGAAACCATAACAGCACCATATCCATGGGCCACAACACGACGAGCCAGGGTTCATGACCTCAACTATCTCCAATCCAATAACATTCGCACCATCAATGGGCAGGTTGAATGCAAAGTGTGCCAGACGGTTTACAACATTGAATATGACATAGAAGAAAAGTTGAAGGGGATCAGAGATTTTGTATTGGGCAACAGGTGGAGGATGAGTGATCGAGCCCCCAAGTGTTGGATGTATCCCAGGCTTGATAATTGCAAGACCTGTGGGAGCAGTTTGAAACCAGTTATTGGGAAGAAAAGGGACATAAACTGGCTGTTTTTGGTGTTGGGACAAATGCTGGGATGTTGCAAACTATCAGACCTCAAATACTTCTGCAAACATACAAAGAATCATAGGACGGGTGCCAAGAATCGACTTCTTTATATTGCTTACATTGAATTGTGCAAACAACTATATCCTCATGGACCTTTTCATCTTTGATTTCATGGTTTTGTTTTAGGGTTTAGATTATTATTATTATTATTATTTAGTTTCCAACCAATTTCTTTTCGTTTTTCATTACTTTGTTTTTTCTTTTTAATATTAATGTCTCAATGTGATTTAATCATAGTTATATGTACAAAATTTTATGGTTAATTCGCCTTATTATGCATGAAAATTTTGGACTTATTTATTAAAAAATAGCTATTTTAAACTTTATTACCATTTTTTTATTTTGTAAAATATTACGTAGTTACCTATGATTATAATTTCATCTAAATATATTTAACATTAAGTTCAAATTAACATTTAATACTGATATTGATATTAAATTAATAACAAAAAAATTAATATAATATTGATAAAGAAAATTAACAACACTTGATAAATTGAATTTTACCTCCTAGATGGCATTTTGTCCTTGATTCTATAATGAAATAAAATGATAAAAAAGAATTATTCAGTCAAAATTGAGTAAATTGATTCCTCTCAAAAAATGAAAGTAATTTAATCTCCGCCAATTTTAAAAGTGAGCAACTAATGATAACTTATCACGACGCTAATGTTTTCCATCAATTGTACACGATTTTGATTGGTATAATAACAAATTTAGCCTTCAAAATCTACCCATTTTATCAATTTTTTCCTAATTTAACAAATTTATCTCTCAACATTTGTGTAAATGTTGAGACTGAATTTATTGAATTTTTTAGATTTAAGGCCAAAATGACAAAATATATAAACATTTTGAATGCTAAATTTGTTATTATACCGATCAAAATTATATATAATTGATGGAAGAGATTAAAATCGTGATTAATTCACCTTAGTTGTTAACTTATGAGATTGATAGGGACTAAATTACTTAATAAAATATTATTTATGACTGAAAATTGAATATTTTAAAGTTATTTAATGAAAAACTAATACTAATAAATCAAATATTTTCCATTTAAAAAAAAATTTAAGATAGAATGAATCACTCCTTAAAAATCTCTCTGGTCAACTTATTTTGAAATTCAATTTAGAATCTCAATCTCATTAGAACTCAGAAAAAAAATTACATAAATCTGTTGAACCAATCCTTTCTGCTTCAGTTCTCCACTTCTCAACCTAAAATCTCTCTTAATGTTCTCAAAGTTTTCTTTTCGTTTTTTGTTCTAATCTTTTCTTTTTTTTATTTAATCTTAACATGGATATTAACCCCCATCCTCTCCAAGCCTCTAATAACGAGGACGAAAATTTACTGACACTATCGTTATCAACACCATCACCATCAGCCCCGCCACCGTCATCTTCTTCTTCCTCACTAGAGCCACCAACATCATCACCTATGGGGCAACAACAAACCATTCAACTATGTATCCCAATCCCACAAGCGCCACCATTACCATATTACCGGAACCACCAAGTTCAAACCCCAACCGGCTTTAACGCTATTGATAATAACACTGTTTCTGGAGAGATTGTGAACCATTCACGTCCCTCTCGTTCACGTAGGAACCCTTTTCAAGCACCAAGGCAAGGGCGATCCGAAACCATCCCACCGCCGTTCCCTTGGGCCACTAACCGACGTGCCACGGTTCACACCCTTGATTATCTTGTATCTCACAACTTGACCAGCATTGACGGTGATGTTCAATGCAAGAAGTGCGACAAGGTTTGCAAGGTGGAATACGATTTGCAAGAGAAGTTCAAAGAGATAGGGGATTTTATAAAAGAAAACAAGTTTGCGTTGCATGATCGAGCACCCTCTGAATGGACCGCACCCACATTGCCTAACTGTGAAACTTGTGGTAGTACCTTGAAGCCTGTTCTTAAGAAGAAAAGAGACATAAATTGGCTGTTTTTGCTGTTGGGGAAGATGCTGGGGTGTTGTAAATTATCGGAGTTGAAGTACTTTTGCAAGCATACCAAGAATCATAGGACAGGTGCTAAAGATCGGGTCCTTTATCTCACTTACATGGGTTTATGCAAGCAATTAGATCCCAATGGACCTTATGATGTTTGATCTCCCTTTTCATATTTATGCTTGTGTTTTTTCTTGTTGTTCTTCTTTTAATTAAGTTCATGCTTCAATGGAAAATAAATGTTTTGGGAATGAAATCTTAGTCGAAGTTTGATTCTTAGATAGAGGTTGTACTTTCAAAGTTTAACATATTATGATGGTAAAGTTGGAGAATTCCTTACAAATATGTCAATTCAAAGTTTGACAATTTTGGAAAAACATGTTTTAAAATTTAATACCATTCAGGTGAATTACCACTATTTTTTACCTACCTTGTTAAATTAATAAACACAAGTCAAATTTCATTTTCCTAACAAAACCACATCCCTTCACTAATTTATATAAATTATCCAATTTAATGCTTGACCTTACCGCCCTTTTATAGTTAGGGGTGGCATTTTATCAGTTTTTTTTTTCGAATTATTATTATAATTCTATTTGTTTCAATTCATTTTTGGTTTTTTTTTTATTATGAAATTTTAAACTTAATTTGATAAATAAATTTTTATTTTATGACTTTGGCAAAATTTCAATCTTTGTAAAAAATAATGACTTTTCAACTTTTATATGATATTTTTTAAAAAAAATATTTTTATATGTAACTTTTAAGTTATTTTCATTATATTAAAAAACATTATTTTTATATATAATGATTTAAATTAAATAAATTTATAATAAATATTTTGGACCACCACAAATTTTTAAAATTTTTTAACTTACATTCTATTCAGATTAATTTTTATTTTTATTTTTTTTGCACTGCAAAAACTATAATAAATAAAACAAATTACTTTTTTAAAACTTATGGATCTGAGACTTGTCTCAAATTCCGATAGCAGCAATATAGATGCTTTGCTTTCTGATAATTCTAGCTGTGGTGCAAAGATTCAAAACTTATTTATACATTCATGAAAATGATAATTCCATCTTCTTCTTCTTCTTCTTCTTTTTCGTATATTTCAACTTACAAAACCGAAACCATCTTTACTACCTCAGCTACTAGTTCATCTACCAACCATCTCTCTATTTCCCTACCTATTACATCCATATCGTCGCTCGACTCCAGCCATTGACATTCTCCTGCTAGCACCGTCTCTCCGGCATCCATGTTTTGGCTCACTAGTGACTTGCGCAGGCTATCTTCCACATCTCCAATGTTCCATTTCCGAACAGACTTCACACGTGGATGTAGGTGATGCTTCATGTATTGCTGATAGATCTCCCCTAGCTTTGAATTAATCCTATCAAACATCAATCGCCTTTCAGCGCTTGACCAACTATTTAGATTACCATATTTTTTCTCAAGTTCTTCGAATGTCAACGGATTCACGGGACATTCTGGAGAATGGCATCTCGCTAAGAATGTATCCAGGTCGGCTCCGTTAATTCCAGATTCAACCAAGACGTCATCTATGTACATGGATTCCCAATCCTCTTCGGCCTTAGGTATCCCTTTGTCCTCGGTGAACCCGATGGATACTTCATCACCCTCATCTTCACTCGAAAGAAGCATAATTCCTTCTTCATATGCCTCGGATTCTAGCTTTAATAATTGAAGTTGCATCCGAAGGCCTAAAAGCATAAACAGAACTAAAAGTTAAAAACAGAATAGATAGAAACTCATGCAGTGAAAATGCAGAACAAAAGGTTTCATGCAGAATATGAATTGGATGAACTTATGGCTTTGATTACTCTGGAGATCAGCGCTAATACTCTCAAAGCATTCTGAACCAGATGAAAAATCCTCTGTGAAAGGAGTTTCTATAATTGAAACAGGACTAGGCTGATCAGCTTCCTTAGAGATCAATCGAGATTCTTGCTCTGATACAGGGCAATGCGATGTGGCTTGCTTGGAAGGTCCCTCTGATGGTTCCTGGAGATAAAATACAAGAGATGAGTAGAGGAAATTCTATTCAACAAAACATATGCTCTAAATATTATATAAGATGTAGAGGTTAACTATTTCAGGCAAGTTTCAAATTACAACACAACTATTGGAAAGAGCAACTTAAGACTGCATCTATTATCCGCATAAGTTATACTTTAGGCCAAGAGTGGCCAAGGTATTAGGTTAGTCAATATCGCTATATGCAACACAATGAGAGAGATTGAGCAATACATGTTAGAAAATATAGTAGAAAAGCAGAGCAATATCGCTGCACATTAAAGTACATGTCCTCGGTACAAGATGTGCTTTTTCATAACATTTTATAGAAGATTATGTCCCTACTTCTATGAACTTTTATAGAAAAGTTGAGCTATTTCAATATAATCATTGGATGCAACTTTTGGGAAAATATTAACTATTATAATTATTAAAAAAATTGCGCCACCAAACTACCGACAATACATACATAAGATTTACAAGCTAAAACACTATTGAAGAGTAAAAATTAATACCTGGGAGTCCAAATTATCCAAGTCGCCAGTAGAAACAACAGCATTCGCTGAAGTAGAAGCTGACAAATCCTTATGAAAAGGTTCAGAAAGCACAATCTTATTCTGATTATTGGCATCCACTGCATTTTCAAGAACTGAAGTTGAATTCCTGGTAGTACAAGCATGTGCCCCTGAAACCATAAGGTTGTCTTCAGATTGATTATCACCGTCTGAATTTGGCAGTAATTGATATGGGGTGAAAAGACTATCTAGTGAAGTATCATTATTTTCCCTGTTATTACTGCAACTACTAATTGGACATCGAGATTTCTTAACACGGAATCTTTGATTGCTTGGCAATGAAGCTTCTCTCTTGGAACCATCTTTTCGAATTTCACGCTGGTCTATGCAACGAATTCCATGATTAGTGTTAATTCTAAGACTTCCAAAGTCGGTAGAACAAGTAGGAACCAACGGAGGTCTTGAAAGACTACCAAGACATCCATCCTTCCAACAATCCCTACTGCTAATGCCTAAAGGTTCATTCCACACTGCTGACTTAACATGATTCCCAAACTCACTGCATCCTTCCTCACCAAAGCCACTACTAGAATTTGCAGGGCTCACTTCCTTATCTGAGATGGCAAGCATTTCACCGAGTGTGCTGCCCATACTAATCAAGTCTACCTCTTGAGGCCTATGTGTTTGTTTCCACCTCTCAGATAGTCTCTTCTTGGCCTCCCTACTAAGAGATGATTCACTAGAACCGGATGATGACCTCCTATGCTGCTTATTCCACCCAAAGTTATCTGTGTAAGACACTGTTGTTACATCTGAATCATTTGCAGATTCAGATCCAGATACATCACAAGAATTTACATTCCCAGCATATCCTCTAAACCTGGAGTTTGAGATTTTTATTGAGCCATTGCTAAAGCAATTTTTCATTTGCCTAGTAATCTCCCTGGCAATTTTCCTGGACTCTATAGAATTATGCATTGAAAACTCAATATCTTGGTGAACATTTTTCTCCCCCCATAGTTCTGCCTCCCTATTTAGGATACCCGAGTTTCCAGCACTACCAGATGGAGGATGATGAGAAGAACGAGATGATGAAGTAGTTAGGGCAGAGTTGTGTGACTTCCCTAGACTTGGTTTCAAGACAACAATTGTTGTGGGTAAAATAGGTGGTCCATTTTTCTCTTCTAATTGAACCTTAGGTGCCTTGAGGCGATTGTGAGCAGCATATCTCCCATAAGATTGATTCAGAATATCGTCTTGATGCTGCTGAGGGCACTTCAATTGAGTTTCTCTCCCTGCCTTTTGGCCTAAGCAAACATTTTGGTTTTTAAGAGTGTGTGATGACTTCATAGTCGAAAATCGACTACAGCGAGACTGAGGTAGTGCAACTTGCAGATCATCCAAATGCTTTGTGAATAATGAATCTGGTTGATGAAGGAATTTCACCAGAATATCCGCATTTGAGTCTACCACCTCAAGGGTATCACTGAATTCCCCAGAATCTAGAAGGTTTTCATCCAGTAAAAGACCCTTACCCTCCATAAATTTCTTCTGAATAAAGGCCAGTTGGACATCAGAAACCTTTGAATTTGCAGCCCCCTTTGACGAGTAACCACCAGTCTCCACTTTTGTTGCATCTAATACTTCAAAAACATCTTTAAATTCCTGCTCCTCCTTTGAGCATTTCCTAGAAGGCTGCCGGCTACTGAATGTACCACCGTTTTGAACTTTGGCTTGACTAATCTGGGTTCTTTTCCTTTGTTTGTGGTTAGGCTGCAGAGGTGGTAGTCCATCAAGGCCCATTAATCTTGCTATAACACTCAGTGGTCGTCTTCTAGATTCATTCTCTTTCGACATCTCTTGTGCTAGCAGCTTCTTCATTGGAGTCCCCGTTGATTGTTTTGATGATCTCCAACCCAGCTCAAACATTAACTGCCACAATAAAGAAATACTGCTTGGTTATAAATATTAACTCATTAAATATTTGGTTATAACTGCAACAAAACAGCGCACCTTATCTCCCTCTGTAGTATCACTACTGCAAGAACCGGAATCAGACGCCGAGTTTGGAAATTTTCTCTGTTTTCCTGGAAAAGAGAGGGGGAGACAGTTTTAGAAGCTACGTATAAAAACATGAGAATTAGCAACCCGGCATCTAAGCTAAGCATTCGTAGCACGTCATATCCTTAGAAAAGCAAGCAAAATCATGTTGATTGCATCATAGAAAAGTCAAAAAACAAGCAAATTTACTGAAGCATAAGCAAAGGATAGGAGGAGATAACCAAAAAGGTAAAAAACAATAACGCGTTTGGTGGTAACAGTCTGAAATGTACCAATTTCATGAGCCAAAAATGGATCTAAAGGATTTTCCTTTTGCCTAGGATTAACTTAGCAATCAAACCAAGTGAAAATGAAACAAAAAGCAGACCTGTAAAAGAAGGAGAGGCAGTTGAAGCAGTGAAATCAAGGCTCCGTTGCCAAAACATCTCCATTTTTCAGTGGCTTTAAAGTAAGGAAAAGAAAAGAGAAAAAGAAAATGTTAGCTGGGGATAGTTATAAGGGAGAGCGTGACAGGGGCGAGGAGCAATAAAAGAGGTCCGTTAGAGGCGTGGAAAACAGGGAAGAGTGGTGTTGTTAACATTCAAATAGTGTGAGAGTGACTGTTGATTGTAGATATAAGAACTAGCTCAGTCTGCTCTGCGCGGGCAACTGCTCACTCCTCCCCCAACTTGCCTTTTCCATTTTTCTAATATTTCTATTTCCATTACCACTTATATATATATATATATATATATATACCACAACAAATTACGCTCTGAATTTAGTGGGGGGATGTTTGTGCCACATTAAATCATACAACTAACTTGTTGCATATATATTTTTGGTATATAATGTTGTAATTATTTTTATATGAAATTCCCTTCGGTAGGTCCTAAATTTCACTTTTTTTCTCTATGAACGTTGAAAACCAACTATAACACACATACCATGTCATTTGACCCTAAATAATGCATTCCCCATCCACCTTTTAGCTGCTTCATCGCACCCAACTTTTTAAGGGGTTAAATTGCATCACACTCCCAAACTATTGCTCAAATTTCAAATTGACCCCATGATTTCAAAACATTTTAATCAATCAATTCCTTTTAATCTAGCTCTAACCTCGGAAGTTAAATGTCCCATAAAGCATATTCAAAAACACATTAATTAAATATTCCGCATAAACAACATATATCTATTGGGTTAAAAAAAATTAAATAATGTCATTAAAATTTAAAACACATACACGTATTTATAATTTAATTCATGTATTTAATTTGACTATTAACACGTAATAAAATGACATAATTTCTAATACTTTTAAAAACTAAATAATTTAATATTTATATTCAGAGAATAAACATAATAAAAAATAAAAATAAAAAAATGAATATCACCGGGAAAAAGAAAAAAGTAGACGTCAAATCAAATATGTTTCACTTTCACCAACCATCCATGTATATTTTTCATCAAGGCATGATTGTCTCGGAATGCCTTTATTTCAGTGTAAAAAAGGCCGATGCAAAAGAGCACCATAATTAGAAATAAAAAAATTTTGATAGTTGTCTCCATCATAAAGAAAAAGTATTAAAGAGCTCACAGCAACAAATTAATGAAAAGCGGTGTCTGATTACCCTTTTCTAACACTGTTTCTTGCCTGATTTCTTTTGCTACTTTACTGTCTCATATACCAACTATGACGCTTTAATCATCCAAGGAAATGCAATATAAAACTAAGATGGCAACACCTGATCTGATAAAGGTTGTAAATGGTTCAAAACCCAATTATTTAAGCATCAACCCGAGCCCTAAACTTTGGTGCTCTCTGATATTCTCCTGTTTTTTCTGGCTCCGAAGCCATCCCCGGTCACCTACAACTGCCTAACCAGCTCACCCGTTCAAAGACACAATTTATACTTAAATACAACTGACCCTCTACAGTGTAATCCAAACGGTTTAAGTCCAAACTGAAGATGGGGTTTAGGGTAAAAATAACAGTACAAAATGTTCATGCAAAGAAGGGAATATTTGTACCTCTTAACAGTCAGTATCAGACATTTATTGTGTGATTCAGACAATACTGCCATGTCACAGACCTTTGTCTGAAAATCAAAAGAACAACTACAAGTAAAGGGTAATGCAGAAGCTGCAGTATTTTAACTACACAAGGAGTAAATAATAGTACCATATTCAACATTTCAACTCCGCACACTCACACTGCTCATAATTCACATGTCTCGCCAAACAATCAAAGTATGAATGCTGTGTCCATTAACATGCACAGCATTGAAATACCAGAAACATTGACATCTACGGAGTTGTCTAATGGCTGATCTTACAAAGGCTCAACGGGAATATAGTGACAGCTAAGCTGAACTGAAACTAGTGGCATCCCAAACATGTCCCTGGAACAACCAACAAACTAGTACAGAAATCAAGTCTAAACAGATAACGAACAAAAATCAAGCAAACCTGTGAACATACAAGTAAGGTCAACCACATAACAACAAATTCTAGATGGAAATGGCCCCTTTAATCTATAGACTAGTAAGATCGTTGGCAACTAGCTGGCCCAAGGTGCAAAAGGAAGAGGATATCAAAGTAAGGGAGGAAAAAAATCTAAATATCATGGCAAGTGATTCCTGTTACAAATTACGAACAGCAATAAAACAATATTAATGTAAATATGTTGTTATCCGACAGCCATGAGCTCAACTCAAATAATGATTTATATGCACTTGCCAGACATTGAACATTAATTCCTACCCTCTGTTTTTTTTTCTTCTTAAGGAAGAAGTCCGAGATTTGGGTATTCAAAGCCTTGTTATCTAAACAAAATCATTCTAGCAAATTCTCACTAATCAAAGAAGCCTCAGGATGAAGCAACTATAGTATAACATGAGTAAAAGTAGCTATTGTACAGCAATCTCTACCATGGTAATCATTCTTATCTTACTTAGCAAAATATTGACTCTCAATACACAAACACGGGTTAAACCGCCAGCCTCTCATTAAGAACTCCATTCAAAGATATCAGCATGCATCTTATATCCTTCATTAGCCACTGCAAATTTTACAAATTACTCTTATATAGGAAACGTCTCATAGCATTTCCTAGGTTTGGAATAGGATATATTGGTAGGATTGTTCATGAACCACGGCTTCATCACTTCATTTACAACCATAAGTACCACAATGACTAACCAACCATTGTTTTATGGCTATGTAACACAATGCATTAGTATCACTATTTCACCACAATTAATTTAAAAGGTAACAGCAATGTAATTTTCACACACTCAGGGTAAGCTGCCAACATATTCAGAGGTACTTGAAAGTCATCACTTTAACAACGCCAAAAATTCAAGGATCGATAGTAATAGCAAGTTTTCCTATTTTTAATTATTATTCAAGATTATACTGTTGTTTTTAATGGTAATCACCGGTGACGAAGAAACATTTATATACATGTTTGTATAACAAATAGATAGGATAACAGGAGCTTGAAGTTAACTTCCATAATAGATAAGCTTAGCTCAACTAAGCAATGTTTAACTTTATACTAAACCCAAAAAAACTTATGTAATGCAACATTGAAAAAAACGGTAGGAAAAATAAGAGAAATAAAAGGAAATTAAAAGGAAAAAAAAAAAACAAAAAGGGACCTCTTTGTAAGAACATGAATCTTCATCTCAGAAAATGAATAAACCCCAAGACACTCAACGCTTCACTGCGCCTTCCCTTTCGGCTTTTTCGGCGAAAAGCCTAGTGGCGATCATGTTATCAACAAAGTACTCCCTGTAAGGGTGATTCTTAGGAACAAGTTTCCTGAACTTTTCAAACTGTTTCTCAGCTTCAGCTTTCTTCTTCAGTAACGTGTAGATAATCCCCATACACAAATATGGCCTAAAATCCTTTGGTTCCTCCTTAACCAAACCTTCATAAACCTTCAAAGCTTCTGAATGTCTCCCTTCAATGACCCGAATTTGAGCAATTAATAGCTTGAAATCCCTGAAATCTTTATTCTTCTTCTCTTTCTTGCACTTCTCCATTGCCCCTTCAATTCTTTTTTCCAGTTCTTTCAATTTCTGACCCGAATCGGAATAAGCCATTACAAGGCCGTGAAAAGCTTCTACCCGATCTGGGTCTTTAGCCAATATTTCTTCGAACTCCTTCTTGGCTAGCTCGAAATTGCCAGCGTAGCTATGAATTTGGGCTCTTAACATGGGCCATTCCGGGTCTTGGGGTTCGAGACGAATCAAACGCTCGATAACATCGATAGCCTGTTGCAGTTTCTTTAATTTGATCCGGACCTCCATCAGAGACCGCAGCGTTTCAACGTCATTCGGAGTCTTCCCTAATTTTTGTACCAGGGTTTTCTCTTGCTCTTCTAAGGAGACCATCGATTCCCTCGTGGCGGTCTCCACGATGGGTGTCGTCAGGGCGGCGAGAGCGGGTTTCTGGTAGAAGCGGGCGAAGAAAAGCGCGGCAGCAGCGGTGACGGTAATGCAGGTGGTTTTGAGGAGGGGCGTCAGCGTTTGGAGGAGCGAAGGCGAAGGCTTTGGGGGTTCAAAGAAGGGAATGGAGGAAGTGGAAGCCCTGATGGAGGATAATTTGAACGAAGACGAAGCCCTGAAGGAAAGAGAGAAGATGGGTTTATGGAAATAGGGACGGTGGTGAATGAAAGAGAGGTGGAGAGGTTGGTGACGGCAGTGTAACGTAGCAAAAGACTCCATGGTTACAGAGAGAGAGAAAAGAAAGGTTTTCTTTGGTATATTGGTCCCTAAAACCCAGGCAGAAGATGATAACGAAATGGAAAGAGGGAGAACGCGAAAAGTTCAAAATCAAAACCCCTTCGAGCAACGAAGAAAGAGGATCCCAAAATGTGCGGTCTTTGAAACCCAAATTTGATGCTTTGTCAAACTTGGCTAATTTGAAGCCCCTCACCCAAAGAGCCCAATCCACCAAATGCCATCGCCTCTTTTATCCAAATCACCTTTCGCGTCCGTCCTCTCTCATCTCAATCAAATTCCTTAAATATTTATGAAACTACTTACTTCCATCTCAAACAAGTAACTGCTCCTGTCGCTGATCCTTCTTACTATAAGCCAAACCCAAGAGAAGAATTTTTTATTTACTCAAAGTAAACCATCTTTCAGACTTTCACCCATTTGTTCTTATTATATTATAAAGCATATTCTTTTAAGGTTACTTCAACTTTTAAAATTTAATCACTCTACTTTTAGTTCCAATAATTTACTCTTTCTGAAATAAATTATAAATTACCATTTCTTATATTTGATTATGTGCTATCGATTTAATTGAACTTTAATTTTAATCAAACAAGCAAAATATCTAGTATATCATTAAAGTTGAAAAGTGATTTTAAAAAGTTTGACCATGTTTATAATTGTTGTCAAAAAGTACTTTTGAAAATATGAAATGTCTATTTTAGACATTATGTTGTAAAATAGAAGATTTAATAGAGAAGGGTAAAATACATAATTGGTCACCTATCTTTTAGGACGTTTTCATTTTGGTCACCCAATGTAACACCTGACTTGATCGTCGAGTCCAAATGTGAGACGTCACATTCATTGTCGAAGCAACTTAGACTAATTTTGTAAAGATCTAGTTTCTAATGGTGCCAAAAATTATAGGCTTGAGACTCTATTTTCGTAATCCAATGCCGTAAATATTAAATAAAAGTAATTACAAACTTATTAGATAAGTGAATTGAATTTTAGATAGATAATTTAGCTGAATTAGTGATTAATTAAGGTTTAGAGACTAAATTGTAAAGTCTAATTGTTATAGATTTTTAATTAGAAAATAGCTTAAGGTCTAAATAGCAATTAAATCATCTTCTTTTCAATGCATCTAAATGACTGGTTCCTATGGATTATGTAGAATATAGGGAACTGTGGTAGCGAGGATATTGAATGGTAGACGCTCTTCTCCACTTTATGCTAGTTGCTATGGAAAAATTAGAATTATTTTGCTTTTTTTTTTTCTAATAGCCATAATTGTGTACAAGATCTTCTGGATACAGGTTTAACTTGGGTGGGGAGTTATGCAATGTCGATTTCTAATTTGCTTCAACCTAATCCTATGGCCACTACTATGCATTGGTTGCCATCTGAGAGAGGATGGTTTAACCTCAACATTGATGGGGTGACATCATCAAATAGTTCCAACGCCTCTATTGGGGGAATTTTTAAAGATCTAGATAGAAATTGGTTGTGTGGTTACTTAATGATTATTGGTAAGGACACAATATTTATAATTTAAGCAAGATTTATTTTAGAAGGACTACGCATAACACTGGAGAAGGGATTTAAACAGTTAGATCTAGAGTGTGATAATGCACTTATAGTAGAATCCCTCTTAGTTGGTGGCGTTGCTAATAGTAGGATGGTGGAATTACAGTTAATCCATCATACTTTTATGCTGCTTTAGTTTTATGTTTAATATTATAATCGTTTAATATTATTCTTTTTTACCAAAAAAAAAAGATTTTGAACCAATATGTTGAAACATTATCAAAACATAATATTTCATAATTTTCAACATGGTGTATACCAAATAAGCTACCATTTCCCTTAAAATAAGTGGATGGACATATTATTTTAATAAAAAAGTTTCCTACATTAATTATTTATACGGAATTTCATAAGTATCATCATTCCCAAATTAATATAAATAAAATTCGAAAAAAAACACTTAACATTTATAATTCACAAGTTATTATACCAACCAAAACATCAATAATAGTTATCATCAAAAAACTATTTAATAGACTTAAGTAAAGGAAACAAATTTGAATCGCACAAACCAATTTCGTTATTTACATCTTTCAACCTCCACAATTCGATCTCGTTATTTACATAAACCGTATCCAAAATCAAGTATATTTGCAAGTTCTTTTTTATTTTTTATATTTGAAATGTTTGTATCACATTATTTACTCCGTCGAATCCAAATCCAACTTTATATTTATTCTTTAGGAGCTTCAAACTATCAAATATCAATTCATAACATCTATTTTTACCAGCTTTCATTCTTTACAATTTAATTCCTAATGCTCAACAACCATCAATCAATTAAGGTTGTGCTTAATAGTCCTTTTTAGAAGCACTTTTGAAGCAAAAGAAATGTTAAAATAAGCAACTTTTGAAAGAAATTTTTGGGTTTTGAAAAGCATTTTTTCTCATATATAGAAAAGTTAAAATTTTCAGCTTTTCTATCCTAAAAACACTTTTAACAGTTTAATTACATTTTTACCCATCCACCACATGGTACTTTCCCTTCTTTGGTTAATTGCTTAAAAAATATTTAAAATTTATTTTCCATATATTAAAATATTAACAACAAATTATAAGATATTATTTTCTATATTCTTATTAAAATATCATAATATTAACTAAATTGAGCATTATTTAAATGCTTATTTGTTACTTTATAACACCATGTCTAAAATGGACATTTTATTTCTCAAAAACACTTTTTGAGAGCAATGTTAAATACTTAAATCTTAAACCAAACTTTTCAAAACACTCCTCAAAATCACTTTTCTAAAATACTTTTTTAAAATGGACATTTTACTTGTTACTTTATAACACAATGTCTAAAATGAGCATTTCATTTCTCAATACTAAACACTAAATCTTAAACCAAAATTTTCAAAACCACTTCTCAAAATCACTTTTTATCAAAAGAAATGCTAAACTAACCCTAAATCTTATCCTAACATTGTCTACTTTATTTCTAGCATGCATATCATTTAAACTAAGCTTAACAAATTATGAATTCCCCATTTTCAAGCTTTAATTTCACTAAAAACTCAACTATGACAATTTGAATGTAGTTTAACAATTGAGAAATCTAATATGTTCATAAACTAATTTTAACTAAAAATCAAACCAAAATTTTGAAAGAGAATGGCTTGCTAACCTTGTTCATCAATGGCCGATTATGGGGTATGGGAGAATAAAATGAAAGTAAGATGTAAACTTCTCTCTCTCACACACACATATATGTACTTAAATAAATTACTAATCCATAATTAGAAACAAAAGTCAAGGGCCATGATCTTACCTTTTATAACTTAGTGGAAATCAGTGGACTAAGCCATGCTAATCCACTAATCACATTATAATAATGGTCATCTTGCTATTAAGTCCTCACTTCAGTTCAATTGGCACTTAAGGCCTTACAAAAATTCAAAATCATTTTACACTTGTTTTAGTCACTAAATAGTTTAGTGCTGTATTATTTTTAATATTCTATTTAATTAATTACTAAATAATTTTATTTCTCATTTAATTTAATAATATTTCTATTTACTAATTTCATAATCATTTTGTAACTGTTTGATTAAAATTTTTGAACAGCTCGGTTTAATAAATTTGGTCTCGGCACTAACTTTTCTTACATCGACGAAAATTGGGTCGTTACACCCAAAATAAAATTCTTGCAATTTCGTCACTCAACTTTTAGAATGTTTTCATTTTAGTCACCCAACCGTTAAACCTCTAACAGCGATTAATTATACACGTCACATCATATTTACACTTTCATTTTAGTCACTAAAAAAAAAATCCTTTTTTTATTGTTTGGGATAAAAAAATTAAAGATTAAAGTGAAAAAGTGGTAGAAACTAAAATAATATTTTAAAAATTGTTAAATTGTACTTATCTATCCTTCCCAAAAGTTCTAATTCTTTTTCAATATTAAAATTTTAAATTCCAAAACATAAAAATAAATTAAATAAATTATTGAAAAAAATTTATCCATTGACAATGTCACCTGGTTTGTTAATATAATATTAAAATTAATTAATTTAGTATCCTTCTAATTTTGAAAATTTATTTTATGTTTCCAAACTAAAATCAACTCAAATAAGTCATGTTGAATAATTGTATATGAAACTCAAATATCTTTTGATTACATGATCCTGAATCTTTCATATTAAGCTAAAAGTAAAGAAAAATCCCTATAATTATAATTTGATTAATTAATTTTATCTTTCATGCCAAACAAAATTAATAATTTTTTTCCTCACTTCTTTATAAAAGGAAGAACAAGCATTTAATTTAAGGGTAAACTGATCACTCAATTATCAAACATTTTTATTTTAAGCACCAAAAAAAGAAAAAGTTTATAATTTAGACACCATGTTAGATAGTCTTGTTAAAATGGTCAACGAAACCTCTCCCCTTCACCTGCCTGCTCGGTGCTTCCATTGCCATCCCTCCATCTTTCCCCGCACACGACCTTGTCTGGTTCATCATTCGCCGTTTCGACAAACCCCAAACTTAGAAACATTTGAACAAGTTTGCAAAAAGCGAACCTCAGCTCGGGGAAGACCCACTGGAAACCCTATGTTTCTAAGAATAAGCATAAGAATCAAGTGAATTACAATGTCATGTTGGAAAATTTGGACATCACATATATAATAAGGATAATTACATGTTATTATTTACTATCATGATAGGTTAGCCCAAATTAAAAGTGATCTAATTTGATTAGAATTTTATTGGGCTTTTAATTATTAAATAAAGTATGGGTCAAATATGTGTAGATACTCTTCTAATCAAATTCTAATTAATGATGGGCTAATTAGAATTTGATTAGAACTAATATGCTAATGTTATAAATATTAAGGTTATGGTCCCCAAATTATACACAAGATATCTTTTCTAATATCCATCATTAGGAAAGAGAGAGCATATATTCTTTGAATTTCTTGTGTACTAATTTGGTAGATCAAATCCCCAAGATCCGGCAAAACTTCAAGAAATTCATGGATTCAGGTACGCTTCCGTATTTAGTTTTATTCTTGATTTATTCTTGATGATTTGACATGATAGATCCCGGTTTATTAAGTTTTATTTTTAGATTTATTTTACAAATCTAACAAGTGGCATCCGAGCCTTGTCATGTTGAATCATTGAGAATGAATTGATTCTTTATTATTTTTGGATTGATTCATTTTTCTTTTTTAATTTTATGGATTTGATATTTTAATTATATATTATGTTGAATCTTTGATATTCTTGATAATTTTTTGGATTTTGATTCTTTAAATAAAATTTTAAAGTTTTAAATAAAGTTTTAAGGTTTTAATTTTCGTATAACTGTAAAGATTTACAGTTTTAATTGAGAATTAAAAAAATTGAGGATTTTATGTTGTTTATACAGTTTTAATAAATATTTAAAAAGCTGTGTAGGTTTGGGTTCATTAGAAACTTTTTATGATATATATTTGATTATATCAAAAAACTGATCGTTAATCGCTAATCGCTTGTTTTACAGTTTTACGGTTTTATATATATATATATATATATATATATATATATAGTTTTGGAGACACTTTAGTAATTATGTTCAGGATTTTACATGATGATATATTGTTGGTAAAAGAAATTGCTTCAGGTAAAGTGTCTCTTATATACCGATTGTTTATCAATAAATTCATTATATATGTTGAATCCTTAAGATTGATGGTAATATTTGTTAGTTTTAATTTTCTTTTTATCGATTCAATTTTAGGGTTTCATTATAATCGTTTTTTTTTAATTCAAATCCGATTCAACAATTGTACAATTGAATTCAATTTTTATAATCATTAATTCTTGAATTCAATATAGGGTTGATAGAATATATTATTTATTATTGAGTTTATATGCTTATTCTTCTCATACTATTCAGTTTAAGCATATATTTTGAATTTGGATTTACTTGGGATATCTAATGCAAGTCAATCAATGTTATATTTTTATGGTTTAATTATAATGAAATTAGATTTTGATGCAAATTGATGTGTTCAAATAATTTGGTTTTAAGTTTGGTTCTATAATCTCAAATTTTGGCATCTTATGGTTCCAAATATTTGGTTAAATTATGATGATTTATTGTATGAATTGTGAGATATGCCAACTATTATGATTTTGGTTTTTGAGATGTATTGGTTTAAAAATATTTTCAAGTATTCATGTGAATATTTGTTTAATCATAAATACAACTTTGAATTTACATGGTAAATTCAGGGTAAGTTTTTTTTTTATTATTATGAATACATGTATATACGTGAATTGCTTTAGTGTTTTTATCCATGCCAAAATTAGGAATACACGTGTTTGTTAATTATTTGGCTTTGAACCACTACACTATTTCTATTTGGTTTTGATACATATGGTTTTAAAAAAAAAAAAGAAGAAGAAGAAGAAGAAAGAAATAGTCAAAAAATTAAGGTTTTCGGTTTTTTATTACATTATTAAGACCTTATTTTGGGTTATTTCAGAGTTTATAAAGTAATAAAAAAATAGTTTTGATATTTGACTATTGGAGAATTTTTAAATTTGAATATTGGTATGTTTATATATATTTTAAAACAACTTAATTGAAGTAATAAGTCACCAAAGTGATTTTTTTTTGTATAAATTATTTTGTTTTAAAATATAAAAGGTTGTGTGCATGTAACTTAAGTTATGTTAGATCGGCCCAAATGAAGGTTAATAATATTACATTTGCAATTATGGTAATAAACATGTGACAATTATTCGGTTTTACATGTGAGCAATAAATTGGCCCAAAAGAAGATTTATGGTTCGACATGTTCTTATTGTCAATGTTTGATTATTACATCAATGTATCACTTACAAGTTAATATTTTGTATAAAGATAAAATATTAATGGAGTGTCCGATATCTTGAGATGAGGTTTACTTTTATTCAAATTATTTTGGTTTAAATTTGAAGTCTTATGTGAGGTTATTTATGGTTTATGATTTATTCATCTATTATTATATTTGCCAACATCATTGTAAGTTGTTTTGGGATAAATATGTATACATATATATACTATTATCTTTTAATTTGATTGAAAGATGAAATTAAAAGAGATATTTTGAAACAAATAAATTCATATTTTGGCTTTTAATTAAGAATGTCTAATATTTTAAATAGATTAGTTGAAACAAAATGCCGCCAAAGTGACCTCTTTTGTGTAGACTAGTTTATTTGAAATATCAAGATGATTATATGTTTTTGTGATTCATGCGTTTATTAATTGACCCAAAGGTAAGTTAATATTTGGCAGAATTTCAACGACATCTGTGGTGATAAATGTGTGACAATTATACGGTATTTTATGTGAGCAATAAGTTAGTCCAAAGATTAATTAATTGTTTGATATAATTTATTGTCAATGTTTGATTGCTACAACAAGAGTACCGCTTACTGTTAATATTACTGTCCAAAGACTTGATATTAATGTTGTGTTTGGTATCTTGAGATGGGATTAGCCATTATCCTGAATTTATTGTTTACTTATGAATATTGATGTGAGCTTATTTTTATTTATTTTTTGTTCTATATTCAGCTAATTCATATTCTACTGCCACAATATCTGCTAATATAAATTCTATACCTGTAACATCCCAAAATAGGGCCTAAACGGAATAGTGGTTGCGAAACCACAAATCCGAGTCAGTAAAATATTTTAATATTATTTTCAGTGCTTATAATATGTGAATTTACATGTGTGAAAGTTTCGTGAATTAATTTTATTGTTAGTGTGCTTAATTTAATAAAAGGGCTTAATCGCGTAAAATGAAAATTTAGTGGTTATTTTTAGAAGGACCAAATAGTGGATGTTCTTTTAATATGGAGGTTTTATGTTGCAATTTTCCAATAATAAAAGGTGGTGGACGGCATTGAATGATGAAATGCAATTATGTGTTTTTATTATATTAAAAACATTGGTTGAAAGTTTATGTTATATGTATTTTATAATCTATTAGTTATAATAATAGAAACATGAGAAAGTGGCTTTATTTTCATCACTTTCTTCACGAAACAAACAGAAAGAAGAAGAAACTTAGCTTCAAACCATTCGGCCATTTCATGCTATATTAAGGTTAGTAATTGAGTTCGGTTTTTGATAATTTTTACGTTTTTGAGATCGTTGCTATGAGATCTACAAAACCCATGCTTGAATTTTTTATTTTGGTGAATATTTTGAATTATGCCATTGTTGAGAACTTGTGATTTTTGATGATTGATGGTAGATTTTGCATGTTTATGAGTAGAGGAATGATTTTTATTAAGTGATTTTCGGTAAAAACGAGCTAATTAGTAAAAGTTGTTATTGTTCATAAGTATGTGTTATAGTAAGAATTTGAAGTTGCTATAGAAGGGAAAAATGTTCAGCATGTTAGAAAACATAAGAATAAGGGCTGAAGTTTAATTTTCGAGCCTAGGGGCAAAATCGTAAATATGTAAAAGTTTAGGGGCAAAATTGTAATTTTGCCAAAGTTAGAGTTAAGGACTGTTTTGATAAATGTGAGTATTAAATAAGCTAAATTTGCTATTATAGATCAAGAAGAACGAAATCCAGAGTTAGATCGGGGAAAGAAAAAGATAGTGGACTAAATCGATATAGTTTATCGATTTTGTTTCGAGGTAAGTTTGCAGTAAATAAATGCAATATTCTATTATTTTACATTTAATATTATTAAATTCCAACATTTACATATTTATTCTGTAAATTTATTATTTAAAGACTCAAGTATGAATTGACGGAAAAGCTATCGCAGAAAGTTCCGGTTGAATCTTAGGAATGTGTAGGATACAAATGTCATGACATTAGGGTTTAAGGAAATCATGTAAGACCATGTCAAGACATGGCATTGATAAGTTACTATAAGGCAAAGGTCCCATGTAAGACCATGCCAAGGCATGGCATTGGTGAATTTATAAGGCAAAGGTCCCATGTAAGACCATGCCAAGGCATGGCATTGGTGAGTTCATAAAGCAAGGATACCACGTAAGACCATGTCAAGACATGGCAATGGTTAAGTTTCATAAGGAAAGGTACCCGCGTATCCTTAGTATTCCAAGTGGTTCAACGGGAATATTCCAAGAGTAAACCAAAGTAAAGGTAAGACAAGTTCAAGCTAAAAAGGTAAGTTAAGACAAGTTCAAGCTAAAAAGGTAAGATAAGATAAATTCATGTTAAAAAGGTAAGGTAAGATAAATTCATGTTAAAAGGCAAGGTAAGAATACAAGTTTGAGTATATTGAGTTAAAAGCTTAAGTGATCTTGATAAGAAAAGAATAAGATAATTCATTAAGAATGTTGTTATCTATTTACATGTAAACTTACTAAGCTTTATGCTTACTCCCATTCTTTATTTTTTTTAGTATTACAAGCCAACTCGAGGATCGAAAGGACGTCGGAGATCGTTACACACTATTAAAGGATTATATTGGTATTTTGTGACTCGAACGTCTTAAGTTATGGCATGTATAGGGACTTAGCCATTTTATGTGTGTGACCTTATGATATGGCTTATTATGGACTTGTAAATGCTTGGTAATGATTAGCCATTAAAATGGTTAATTAAGAACATGTTTTGGATGTTATGAAATGCCTAGTTGATAGTTATTTTAAAGAAATTATGTAATTATATGCAGGGGAATAGTTGGATAGCAGCAGTGACGTGATTTTAAAAAATCACCAAAAATAATAGAAATTGAATTAGGTTGTGCATGAGATATAGAATTAAAGCTTATTGAGTCTATTTTCATATAAAGAAAACGGTGTAGGAAAAAGAGTTGTATATTATGAGATAATTGATTGTTAGTGAAGAGAGGTAAGAACTGTCAAACTGTGTAATAGGGGAGACTTTAACTAATAAACTGTACTAATTGGCCACACCAAAAATTCTGGAAAAATTATAGTAAGAAGATATATGAGTCTAGTTTCAGGGAAAATTTACGGATCTTAATTTCGAGTTTCGTAACTCGAGTTATAATTAATTTAGTGAACATGACGCAGACGGACAATTTCAATTTTTATGCCAGAACTAGTAAGTTAAGTCTAGTAATGCCTCGTGCTCGACTCCGGCAACGGTCTCGGGTAAGGGGTGTTACAATACCCATGCTTAATGGGACTAAATGAATGGAAAAGGCACTTATTTATAGTGCTTGGCTGTATGAACATAGACCTTACACTAAGGGAAGAACTACTTGCACTTCTTACTGCAGAAAGCACCCCCTATATTAAAAGGGATTTTCAGAGGTGGGATCGTTCAAATTGCAAGAGTTTAATGATCATGAGGCACAACATTTCAGAAGCCTTTAGGGGCATAGAATCTGAAAAGATTACTCAGGCCAAGGTTTCCTTGACGAAATTAAGAAACGTTTTGCTAAAAACGATAAGACATCACTTCTGACTTCTTGATGTCTATAAAGTTAAGGGTTAAGGAAATTCTGAGCGATCTAAGGGCTATGAGGTTTATGATCCCATAATAAGGGATATTTTTGAGATGGGAACTGCAACATTTTTTGAGGATGTTGAATTTGGGGAGAGAAATAAGGTTAGATACATTGCTTTTGAGGAGGAATTAGATTCTAACTCAGTTCCTACTATCACTTTTGACGATGTTCAGGTTCTTATACCTATCATTGATCAAGAAGTGAATCCAGAACCTCTGCAAGACAATGTTGAACAACTCCCCATTCAAAATGAGATAATTGTTCCAGAAGAACAAACTCAACAACCTCAAGAACAAGTGCCATTAAAGAGGTCCACAAGAGAAATGAGAAATGCTACTCCAGATGATTATGTTGTATTTCTCCAAGAACATGAGGATGATAATGGAATGATGGAAGATGATCTAATCAATTTTCATCAGGCCATGAAAAGTTCTAATTCTCAAAAGTGGATTGATACCATGAAAGATGAGTATAAGTCTATGCGAGACAATAAAGTTTGGGAACTTATCCCATTACCTGAAGGTGCAAAACCAATTGGTTGTAAATGGATATTTAAAACCAAAAGGGATGCAAATGGTAATGTGGAGAGGTATAAGGCACGTCTTGTAGCTAAATGATATACTTAGAAAGAAGGTGTTGATTTTATAGAGACTTTCTCTCCAGTTTTATCGAAAGACTCCTTTAAGATAATCATGGTGCTTGTTGCTCATTTTGATCTTGAGTTACATCAGATGGATGTTAAGACTGTGTTTCTTAATGGCGACATTGAAGAAACAATTTATATGGTGCAAGCAGAAAATTTTGAGTCGGAAGACTCAAAGAATATGGTTTGCAAATTGACAAAATCCATCTATGGACTCAAACAAGCTTCCCGTCAATGGTACTATAAGTTTCATCAAATAATTGTTTCGTTTGGTTTTGAGATGAATATTGTTGATGATTGTGTGTATCACAAATTCAATGGGAGTAAGTACATATTTCTGGTTTTATATGTTAATGACATACTGCTTGTTAATAATAAGTATAGCCTCAATCAATACCCTAAGAATGATTTTGAAATTACAAAAATGCATTAATTTTTTACATTTTAGCAGTGGAAATTCTAATGTACGTTCAGGTTTGTATACATTGGAATATTGTATACACTATTGGGATGTTAGGCAGATATTTTAAGCAACCCTGGTTTGGACCATTGGATAGCATCCAAGAGGGTTATAAGGTATTTTCAAAGAACAAAAGATTACATGCTCACATATCGGAGGTCTAATCAGTTAGAGATCATCAGGTATATAGACTCCGATTTTGATGGAATATGGATATAAGATTTTTTTTCACTAAGGTGCAAATTATGAAAACAAATTGCAATCTTTTATTCCAATAGCAACAGGAGCACATCAAAGTAAAAACACATAGACTTTAAGTTCCTGGTTGTTAAAGTAAAAGATCATATTGGTTAGGTGCTTATAAAGCATATTAGGACAAACTCCATGATTGCGAATCCGCTTACTAAGGAATTACACCTAAGGTTTTATAAGAGCACACTACTCATTTGGGTGTAATGTCATTTAAAGGATATTTGGTTTTAGTGGGAGTTTGTATTTTTAAATGCTTTTATGTTAGACACATTTTCACATTTTAGTTTAAAGATATTAAGTTTATTTTCTGCAGAAATAAAGTTTATTCAGTTTATTCACACTCTGATTGTGGTAAGGTTTGATCTCACTAAGGAGGACCAGTTGGAAATAGACATGTTTAGATCATATTGCATGTAATTTCCATGCTACACATCCATACTTAATTTATGTCATTTGGTTGTGTTAATATACGTGATCATGGATGGATTTAGTTACGATATATGTAACGAAAGTCGCCTTGGTTCTATGTTAACATAATTAATGGACGAGATTGTTCGAAATACCTTTTGGCTATGATAGTAAAATTTTGAGCTCATAAGGTTATATAATGACATGTAATTATAAAGTAATTAGCATATATATGTGGTCCAAGTGGGAGATTGTTGGAAAATTTGGACATCACATATATAATAAGGATAATTGCATGTTATTATTTACTATCATGATAGGTTAGCCCAAATTAAAAGTGATCTAATTTGGTTAGAATTTTATTGGGCTTTTAATTATTAAATAAAGTATGAGTCAAATATGTGTAGATACTCTTCTAATCAAATTCTAATTAATGATGGGCTAATTAGAATTTGATTAGAACTAATATGCTAAGGTTATAAATATTAGGGTTATGGTCCCCAAATTATACACAAGATATCTTTTCTAATATCCATCATTAGGAAAGAGAGAGCATATATTCTTTGAATTTCTTGTGTGCTAATTTGGAAGATCAAATCCCCAAGATCCGGCAAAACTTCAAGAAATTCATGGATTCAGGTACGCTTCCGCATTTAGTTTTATTCTTGATTTATTCTTAATGATTTAACATGATAAATCCTGATTTATTAAGTTTTATTTTTAGATTTATTTTACTAATCTAACATGTCACTTACAATAGCCAAAATGAATATACAAGAATAGGGGTTTTTGAGTTTGGCGTTTATAGGTAAGGAAATGGAAAACAAGAGAAGAGAGCATGTAAGAATGTTAATCCAGTGTTTTACTCTATTATCAAAAACTCCTTAAAGGAGTATGTATATTATCTATGCTTGTTATTGATTACCAATGAAAGATATTGATATATAGAGTTATCATATGCTTCAGCTAATACAGTTGGATTGTTAGCCAGAAGCTGTTAGTACAGCTAGCATTTGTTAATTTGTTAAGAAGTTGTTGAAGAGTGGTTAGTCTAGTTCTATATATACTCTATGTACAAATGAACTAAGTCAAGTTTTTCATTCAAGATACAGAAAATATAATTTCAGTTTTCATAAGCTTACCTTCTAGCAGATATGCTTTCTTTTTCATTATCCAATCAAATTAAAGCACAAAACTGCAATCAATAAATCCATGGAAATAATACTCACCTTAAAGAATACAGAAAATAAAACAAGAGAAGAACGCAAAGCCGAACCTTTTTGGATTTCTTCGTAAGCTTCATCTCCACCCAAAGGGAGGCAATGGAAGCACCAAGCAGGCAGGTGAGAGGTGGTTTCAGATTTCCGTTTACCACGTAAGATTTTTTTTTTTTACCATTTTAACATGTAACCAAAATGATCGTACTATATAACATAGATGTTTAAATTGCAAATTTTTCTTTAGATGCTTAAAATGAAAATATTTGATAGTTGAGTGACTATCTATGTATTTACCCTTAATTTAATTAATTGCAACGATTTTTTTTTCTTTTAGTTTAGTATGAAATATTTAAGATTATATAATAAAAAGAAATTTAAATTTCTTAGAAAATTGTTAAATATTAGTTATTCCAGTTGATTTCATTAAGAATAATTTAGAAACATAACATACAATTTGAAATTTTAGAAGGAGATTAAATTAGTTAATTTAATTAATTTCAATATTCCAAACAAATCGATTAACATTATAAAAAATAAAAAAATTCAACAATTTATTTAATTTATTTTGATGTTTTAAATTTAAAATATCAATACTAAAAAAAAAATTAGAATTTTTAACAATGCAATAAACAAGTACAAGTTGACAATTTTGCATTATTTTTATTTCTACAATCTTTTGACTTTAATCTTCTTCTTTTTTACCTCAATCAATACTTAGTAAAAAGGATTTTTTTTTTGTGACCAAAATGAAAGTGTAAATATGATGTGGTGTATACGGTCAACCATTATTAGAGATTTAACGGTTTAAAGATTAAAATGAGAATACCTTAAAAGTTGGATGACAAAATTGTAAGGATTTCATTTTAGTCCCAAAATAAAAACGCCTTAAAAATTCAGCGACAAACTAAGTAGTTTACCCATAAAAAAGTAATTTAACTAAAAAGCACTTTTTTTGAAAAGTGAAAAAAGTTAAACATTTTTAACTTTGGGTTAAAATCTCAATTTAAAATATTAGAAAAGATCTTCTTTATCAATTTTATTGTGTTTGAAATTATAATTTAGGTTAAAATCAAAGCATCTTGAATTCAAAAAAAAAATAGTATAAGGATTAAGGTAGTCTGTATTGTAGTAATGGCGTATTGTTTTTGTTTTGGTATTAATATGTATCAATAGTGTTATGTTTTAATGTATCGTTTCGAGTTTATCAATGATTTTATATATTTTTTGCACGTATATATAATGTTTAATATATTTTCTTGATAAATCATAAAAATATTTAAATGTACAGTTCAATTTTTTATTTTTAACAAATTATAGGTTATTTTAGTAAAAAAAATATATTGTATATTATATATACATACAAATATATTTCAATTGCATCCAGATAAATATATTTATATGTAAATATAAGTTTTAAAATTATTGATTTAATTCTATAATTTAATTTAATAACTATTAATTTTAAATGTAATTATAAAAATATTAAAATGATTAAAATAAAATTAAAGATTTGCATAAATTAAAATAAATAATTACACATTCGTTTGACCGAAACAATTTGAAACACATCAAAATAATAGAAGAATATTAAAATTTAATCGAAACCGAATATATCGATTTAAAACCAACATTAGGTAGAAACCTATACAATCAGTGCCGGTACAATGCAGATTACCATGAGAAGGAAAAGACCTAGTATGGCAAAAGTGGCCAAATAACAATCTTCGAACCATAGCTTTCATACTGATGCACCGCCAAAGCTGGTGGCTAAGGACAAAAGAATTAACCCTTTGTTGCTCCAATGAGCCCCCAAAAGCAAGTATAATTCTAGATATTTTCCCTATTCTCATTTAGCTAGTATTTTACTCTATTCTCTTTTAATTTCCTTCATTTTCAGAAAGTCAAACTTTGGACGCACCATAGCTCACTTTCCTCACATTCAAACAGTAATCTTGCTATTATAACTCAACCCAAGAAGAGATGTATTTTACTCGAACCATCTTTGACCCATGGTGGATGACTTCTTCAACTTGGCTTTCTCAACCGCATACTTCGCATCACAGCAATTTTTTTTTTTTTTAAAAAGGACTATAAATTGAGCCCTCCTTTCAGAAAAAGCTTCAGACTGTGACAATTGATACACAGTCGCCAGTCATCTCTTTGAAAATGGTCCCAAAACAGAACCCCCAAAAAGAAAAAGTTAAATCGCCATTGCAAATGTAATGAATTTTATTACAATATATACACTTTTTTTTTTTTTAACTAAAGGCAAGTTCTAACAAAGCTGACCTGACAGCGAGCGGTGAGGGTTTTACCTTAAAAACCGTTGGCTCAACACCAGGTAGGAACTAGCGGTGGATGACTATGGAGGCTATTGCTTATACAAACTCTACAACTATGGATCAAGAACTACTTAAACAAGTCTAAATCTTGATTTTGAGCTAATAGATCATGCATTAAATTAGTCCTTATGTCCTTTCTCCCTCATGTATGCATTAACCCTGAACTGGATCCTTTGCCTTTTCTCCATGTCTGTAGCTCTTTGGTCTCTGTTTCTTGTGTAAGCCTCAAAGAACTCCTTGTTCTCTTTTTCCAACTCATTCCAAACTGTTAACCAAAAACCATACATACTCAGAATCATATTATAATTTCTAGTCTTTTTTAAGAGTTCAAATCTACCATCTCTGTTCATATATATATATATATATATGACTGAACCTGTTGAAGTAATGACTGGTTTAACACTTGCATGCTTAGACAAAGCTTCCATGCACTCCTCTTTGCTCATGTTGAATATCAGACACTCTTCTATAAGATGATGCACCTGCATAAATACATACATACATACATACATGATAATCTTGGAAACAACTATAACTTTATGGAAATTGCTATATAATACTTACCATATGGATGTATGAAGCAGAAGAGTCATCCATGTTCCTGAAATCATACAAATATTGGTACCGAGTTTAGGCTTTTTCCACCAAGAACTAGCAGAGTGGAAATTATATAATAGAGGAAACAGGGGGATGAAGAAGAAACAAGACATGATGTCATAGGTTGTTGGTTGGGTCCGATGTCCCACGTGGGACGATGTCTACGATTGGTGGAGATGAGATTTTATTACCAAGCACCACTATTTTGTCCGAAGCTCGATTGTGCTAGTATAGAGAGAATTTTTGTCGACTATTGTAAGCTTAATTGATAAAAGCCATGGTTTAGTTGATGTAGAATTTGAAGTCTCCAAGTTGGTAACGCCTGTTATAGGTCGAGTGAAAAAGATTCTATGAATGCAAACAAGCAATAACTTGTCCTGACTCGACACAACTTCAAATTTAATGTAAGTATTGAAAATAATTTCATATAAATAAATGTGTTAAATCTGCAGGAACATGCATGCATCCATCCATTCCTTTCCAATCAAAATACAGATGTAGCTTCAAGTTCTGGCTAAACATCCATCAGTATGAGTAAATGGGCATATTGCTTTAACCGTAGTGATCTTTTTCATCGTCTTCTACTTCAATCACATGATGGAAGATGCAACTTTCATCATCTATTGGACCATATATGTTTGTTTATATTAAAATTTAAAGGGTTAAGATTCAGTTTTTACGTTTCTCAATTTCATCTTTGATGATTTTTATGCCAATCGGTAAAACAGTTTAAAAAGTGAGATCAATTTCAATTTGACTTCTGTTGGGGTAAGACAAGTAACCCAACTCATTAAAAGTGTGTAAAAGGGTTTTTTTGCTTTAATTTAGAAGGAAATAAAGGAAAGTAAAAAAAGGAAAATTAATAAAACAAAGGGAAAATGAAGGGAAGATTAAATAAGGAGCTATTTTGTGTGATTGTGTTTTTGTAAAGTGTTATATATATAACTTTATATTTTTAATAATTTAGGTTAGAAATATTTCATGTTTTTTTTTTCATAATTTGACTTAGGATTTAGGTTTAAAAGTGATTTTCAATCTAAACCATAATTTCAAATTAAAAAAATTGGTAAGCAAGCACTTTTCAAACCAAGTTTTGATTTGACAATAATAGAATAATTTTTTTAAATTTTATTAGTATACCTCAAAGGTATATATAATATTAGTTACATAGGAATCAAATTGTTAAGATATAATATCCTATAATAATGTCCTAATACCCCCCTCAAGTTTGAGCATACAGATCATAAATGCTCAACTTGCTGAGAAGATATTCAAATTGCGGTTTACCAAGCACCTTTGTAAAAATGTCAATCAACTGAATGGAGGTCGGAATATAAGAAGGTGCAATCAACCCATCCTGGATTGCATCCCTAACAAAATGACAATCCATGTAACATCCCAAAATTGGGCCTAGTAGGATTGGGCCGATTGGGAATTGGGTTTTAGGAAAATTTTAGAATATCATTTTGTTACTTGTGTTAGCTCGGGTATAATTTTTATTGTGGGCTTAGTATAGTCTTGTGAAGGTTTGATTTTAATTAGGAAGTTAGAACAAATTTTAGTATGGTTTATTTAATGAAGTGGATTAGGTGAGCTTAGCACTTAAGTTAATTTAAGTGTCAATAAGTGACACAAGATGAGTGCATGGCAAGTTGGTAATGGCGCATGGATATTAGCTTGAGGGGAGTGGTTCGAATCCCTTAGTTAGCATTTAGAGAACTTTTATTTTTGTACTTGTATGGCAAGTTTCGGCCAAGCATAGTTATGATAAGGATTGACCATGTTATTTTTGGATAGTAGACTAAAGGAATAAGGAAAGTATGAGAATATTATTTGACTTTAAATGATTTTATTTGAAAAGTTGGCAAGAGAGAGAAAGAGATGATAAAATTTTAATGTGTGGATTATGAGGATATTATTAAGGATTCTAATTGAATTATTATTAGAAATATTTTATAGTATTTTGATAGAGGAAAATTAAGGACATGATTTATTCAAATTAAATTTGAATATATATCATAAGAATGGCTTAGAGTGAATTGGGGGAGTTGCCAAAATTGTAAACCCCTTGATGATAGGAGTGGACGGTCAACCATTGTTTATGATAAGCTTGGACTTTCAATATTTGGTAAGTTGAATGTTAGATTAGGAAAGTATATATTTTGGGATAAGATAAGCTTGAACTTGGGGAAAGGAAATCCTAAGTTATGGTATTAAGAGGGGACAAAGGCATGGAAGGTGGAGAATGTTTTGGAAAGAAATCCTATGCCTTAATGCATGAATGTGGACGGCATGTAAGGCTAGGGGGAGTGGCCGAATTTTTGGTAGGTAGCTTGGGGGGGATATTGGCCAATCTTTTGTTTTGTGCATCATTTTGTGTTTGTTTTTCCTCTCCAAAAAGCTCTCATTGTTGGCCGAATGTTTTAGGTACTTTTGGTGCAAAATTCTTTTGATGACAACTTTATTTTTGTTTGAAACAAAATACCACTTTCTTTCTCTCTCAATTGTCCCTTTTAGCCAAACTACATTTTGTATTTTGTGCATTTTCTTCTTTGGTTAAAATTGTGTTGACCGAATTCCATTTCTTCCATCTCTCTTTTTCTTATTTCTTTGGTCAATTCTTTTTCACTCTCTTTTCAACCTTTAATCAAAACCAAAAAAAAAACCATTCTTTTATTTTCTAAACTTTGGCAGAATCTCTTACACCATCATCTTCCATTCATTTCTTTTATTTTCTTCTCAAAACCGAAGCCCCTAATTTCCCTTTCTTCTTAATAATTTCTTTATTAGCCGAATATACTCCTTTGGGTGTGCCGAAACTCTCTTCCATTTAGAAGTATCTTGGCCGAATTTTAAAGGTGGTAAGGATTTATTTTAAGGATTTATTCTTTCGATTATTCTAAAGCCGAAGGCTATTATATTAATGGTTGCCGATTGTAGGAAAGTGAAGCAAATTCGCGTACCGGTTGCCGTAGTTAGTACTCAAAGGCATTAGGGTCAAGATCTAGCATCGTAGATCGGCTTTTTGGGATCTAGGAATTACGATAGTAATAGGTGTGTAAGAACTCACTACACACTTTATTAATTTACATGGTTATTGTTGTTGTTATTCACCTATGTGGTAGTGATTTGCTTATGGCTAAGCATGGTTTCCGGGTAAGTCCCCTAACTTGTGATTTTTGATATATGATTTGCATGCCATCACATGATGATTAAATGCTACGGTATGATTTATAAAAATTGTTATAAAAGCATGTGATGGTGGGATTGATGAGAGGAGGGGAATGATATTATGGACTGTCGTCAGTGGTTTTGACCACAAGATGGGTTGGCCCCATCAGATTATTGTGACCTATGGTCATCAGTGGTTTTGACCACAACGATTGATTATTTGCGACTAAGTCCCAGTGGTTTGGTACCACCAATGGTTTTGACCACATTTGTTATATTGTGACCTTTGGTCATCAGTGGTTTTGACCACACGATGGGTTGGCCCCATCATCTGATTTGTGACTCTAAGTCATCAATGGTTTTGACCACCAGTGGTTTTGACTACACGGGGTAGAAAAGGAGTATGGATGGTTAGGTTGGGTTGCATGTGCATGTTTATTAATGACTTGTGTATGAGTTACTTTACCGGGTGGGGGATTACACACTGAGTCTTGGTGACTCACCCCCTTTCCCTTAACATTTTGCAGATGAGTAGATCGCGGAGATGGAGCCGGATGGACTCGAGATGGCCATGCAGTGGAGATTTTAATAAATGAATTTTGGGTTTAATTATCTTTCTTTTGGAATTATGTTGTTTAATTGTAATAAGGCCTCCTAGTATTATTTTATTATTACTGCGTGTTTGAATGTTTGGTTTAAACTATTTGATGATGTTAAAATGGATGCATATGTTTTCTCAAATTAAACGCAAAATGTTTTAAAGTACCATCGGGTACCTCTGAAATTTTTAAACAACTTGACTCAACAAATATTTTTAAGTGAGGATTTTAACAAATAAAATTTCAATTGAAAGCAATTCGACTAATTTCAAAAAATCGGTTTTAAAATGGTTTTCAAAATGTTTTCTCTGTAGCAAACCAAATTCGGTCATATGGTTTGGGCCGGGTTTGGGGTGTTACAATCCACTTCAATATGTTTAGTACGCTTGTGAAATACGAGATCCTGTGCAATATACAATATAGATTGACTATCACAAAATAAAGTAATTGCTTTAGGATGATGAACACCTAAGCTCAATAGCAAGGCCTTTAGCCACTTGAGCTCACAAGTAATGAAAGCCATAGACCTATACTGATGTAACATCCCGAATTAGGGCCTAGTCGAAACAGTGGTTTCGAGACCACAAATCCGATGTAAGAAAATTTATTTTTATTATATTTTTATGGTCTACAATTTCACGGAACGATTTCGTGAAAATTTCGTTTGAAAATTTTGACGTTTGGCCACTCAATTTAGTCAAAAAGACTAAATTGTAAAAATGCAAAACTTGGGTTCTAGAAGTTAGAGGTGTCAAATTGCTATGAAAATTTAAAGTAGAGGTTCTTAAATGGTAATTAGCCCATTGGTTAAATTGTTGGACAAAAAATGGATATGGTATATGTTAGATAAGATATTTTTTTTGTAAGGGCATTTTAGTCCTTTTGTAAATTAAATGAATTAAAAACAAAATTAAAATGCCAAATTTGTCCATCTTCTTCATATGGACGAAATTTACCAAGGGAAGACATGGCTAGGGTTTTCTTAACTTTCCAAGCTCATGACCCCGAAAAACAAGATTTGGACCTAGAACGAGAGGAAAATAAAAAATCGAAAAAGTTGGTAAATTGTCGTTTCTGGATCCGAGGTAAGTTGGTGTGTAAATAATAATGCAATAATGTCGTAATGTATGTTTGAAACCTAAATTGTGGTATTAAATTGATTTTGCTGAATTACATGTTTTGTATATTATGTTGGTGAATTGATTTAATAATAATGTTTATGATAAAAGGTGACATAGGTGACATGGAAAATGGGTCGAAATGTTGTGCTTAAAGGTGTTTTCTATGACTATGGTTATTATGTGAAATGGAAAGTTGATATGTAAATAATACATTTACTTTACTTGTTCAATAATTATTTTGCTAGATATTATAGAAATCATTGGGTGATAACTATAATATGAAAATGTATGGAATGTGAAATTCTCGATTGAACCTTCAGAAAACCGAGAGATACGGACAATATGTAGCTAGGTCACACGAGTGATAAGGGACCTTCACCGTGCGCACAAGAAAGCTACGAGATGGCAAAATTTGATATGTAGCTAGGCCACATGGATGATAAGGGACTTTCACCATGTGTGCAAGAAAGCTACGGGATAATAATTTCATATGTAACTAGGTCACATGTGTAATATTGTGTGTATACCATGTGTACAAGAAAGTTACGGGTTATGAGTAGCTAGGTCACATGAGTGGTTCCTAGTGTTGGACACCATGTAGACAAGAAAGCTACGAGATGGAATGGCTAGGTCACATGGGTGATAAGAGACCTTCACCATGTGTACAAGAAAGCCGAGTTATGTGTAGGTGGAGCTATGTGCTGAGACCATCGAGTATCGGGTGTTTTCCGAAGGGGTTCAACGAGATAAATTACTAATGGTGATTGGTGTGATCATGTTATGAATAAGTGCAAGAGTGAATGTGATCAATTGAGAAATGTGGCAAATGTACGTGTGAGCAAGGGTGCATCTGACTATGTGTATATGTGCATAATGTGTTTGATATGTGATACGTGATTGAAATTGTAGTAAGGCTGATATGGTGTGAGCTCCATTATGAGTACTCGTAAATATTGGTGATGATTATTCATTTGTATGGCTAGTATTGAACATGCTTGGTGTTATGTGTGCATATATGGAAGTAATATAAAGAAAACATGGGAGAGTAAAATTTTCAATAAAATAGATTGAAACAGCAGCAGTTATGTGACTTTGAAAAATCACCATAAATAGTAGAAATCGAATTATATGTTGGATGAGATATTTATTTAAATCTTATTGAGTCTATTTTCATATAAAAGAAACAGAGAAAGAAAAGGATTTGTATATTTTGAGATATTTAGATTTTTGTGAGACTGGTTTAGAGTGATTTCGAGATCCCCTATTCTGACTTGGAAAAATCATTGAAAATTGTACAAAAATAATTTTGGGATATAATTTATATGGTTAGATTCATTATTGAGTTTATTTTTATAAGAAACAAACTAGAACATAATTTGAATTCTGTACGAAAAGATAATTAAATTTTAGCGAAGAATGGTCGGAACTATTGGACAGTAGAACAGGGGAGACTTTGAAGAATAAATTGTACTAATTGGCTAAACCAAAAATTCTGAAAATTTTATGGTAATAAGATATTTGAGTCTAATTTCAGGTAAAATTATCGGATCTTAATTTGGAGTTTCGTAGCTCAAGATATAAATAATTTAGTGACTGTGACTCGAGTAGACAACTTGAGATGAAGATGAATAAAAAGTGGAACTATGTGCAATTATGATTGTATTATCTTGAGAACATATTGTGAAGATTTATAAAAGCCTGTTAATAAATCACTTATTATTTACATACTTACTAAGCTTTGTAGCTTACTTCCCTTCATTTCCCATATCTTATAGGGTTGTATGCTAACTCGAGTTGGAGATCGCCGGAGATGTAATCACACTATCAAGCTATCATCGTAGGGTAAAAGTGAATACAAACCTCTTAAGTTTATGGCATGTATAGGGGACTTAGTCATTTGTATATGTTATAATTGGTTTGGCTTAAAATGTTGGCCTTTAATATTTAGCAGTTCATTTTGTATAATTTGGATGAAATTTTATGACTCAGTTTAATACGTTTACAAGTGTATGTGTTTTGATAATGCCTCGTACCCTATTCCGACGTTGAATACGGGTAAGGGGTGTTACAACTGAGCCTTAGAAGAATAACAGGAAATAGTATGATGTTTATTAGTTTTCCAGGAAATAGGAGATTGTACCAGAAAGACAAGTCAACCAGTAAGCACTACAGCAAAATAGGTTTTTACAGCGTTTTTAGCGGCTTTTAGACAAAAAACGCCGCTATAGGTCGAGCATTAGCAGCATTTTTAAAAACCGCCGCTATAAGTCGAGCATTAGGGGCGCTTTTTTAAAAAACGCCACTATAGGTCGAGCATTAGCGGCTCTTTTTAAAAAACGCCGCTATAGGTTAAACATTAGTGGTGCTTTTCTGAAAACACCGCAAAAAAAATTAAGCACAACGCCGTCGTTTCATGTTGAGGTTTAAGGGCATTAGCGGCGCTTTCTGAAAACGCTGCTATATAATGAGCATTAGCGGCGCTTTTTAAAAAAAACGGCTATAGATTGAGCATTAGAGAAGCTTTTTTGAAAAACGCCGCTATAGGTTGACCATTAGTGGCACTTTTCTAAAAATGCCGCAAATAATTTTAAAGTGTTTTCGGTGTATGACTGATTGTTTTTTAATTTATATATTAAATAATTTCTTATATAATCGTAAAGGAGATAGTATTAATTTTAAAATATTGAATTAATTATAATTATAGTTTAAGGTTTATGGTTTAGGGTATAAAGTTCAGGGTGTAGATTTAGGAGTTACTATTTTAATGTTTAGGGATTATGATTTATAGTTTATGGTTTGCGGATTAAGGTTTAAGGGTTAGGGATTTAGGGGTTTAGGGGTTAAGAGTTAGGGTTAATGGATTTAAAGGTTAAGGGTTAAGAATTAGGGTTAATGGATTTAAGGGTTAAGGGGGTAAGAGTTAGGGGTTAGGGGTTATGCTTTGAGATTTAGGGGTTAGGGGATAGGAGTTAGGGTTTAGGGTTTAGATTAAATAGTGTCTTTTAATTTATATATTAAATAATTTCTTATATAATTGTAAAAGAGTTAATATTAATTTTAATATATTAGAATTATGATTATAGTTTAAATTATTTAAGAGATAAATAAATAAACTTTATATATATATATATTAAATGGTTTAGGATTTAAGGTTTACTTGAGATTTGTTAAATGATGAAATTTTTAAAATATTCAAAAAATAAAGAAAAAGTAAAAATAAAAAGAAATAAAAAGTTTATAAAATTTTTAAAAAATGAAATACATGTAAATTGTCATATAAGTTGTTATGTTTAAAAACTTAAAAAGTTTTAGTCATTATTTCCGTTTAAAAAATAACCGTTCAACTTTTTTTTTAAATTAATAATTTAATTTAAGTTATTTAAAAACTTGAGTGAACTTTAACTAAAATAAAATAAGTATTAAAATGAATAAAAAAGATACAAATACATTACCCTTACCTACCGACTAATGTATGTATATTACATATACAAATATTGAAGTACATAATAATACTAATAGTAAATTTTTAAATATCATAGTTTATTCACTACATTATACTTTGTTTTTATTTGTTGGTAGTTACAATAATAATCATATAATATATTTTCACATAAAAATAAAAATCATCAAATAACAATAAAATAATAAAAGGCACACAGAGACAGCGATTCACTTGAAGAACGGCACCGTTTTATGTTGCATATTTAGTGGCATTTTAAAAAAAAACGCGGCAAAAATTATTAACTGTTTAAGGGAAAGCGTTTTTAATTTGTTATTAGTGACGCTTTATATAAAACGCCACAAAAGGAATGAATTATCGACATTTTTACTTAAGACGCCAAAAAAAATATCCTTGTTATTAGTGGGTTTGGCCTAAAACACCGCTAATGTGTTAATTTTAAAAAAAAAACGACATCATATTATACATTGTATTTAGTGGCGTTTTTGTAGCCCCGAAAATCCCAATGTCTGAAATTCCCCCTAATTTCCCAATTTCCCCCACGTTCTTCTTCCCCAATTTCCTAACTGAAATTCTTATCAATTTTTGGTTGCTACTGTTTTTCCCATATATATTTGTTTTCTTCTCTCTATCTTCCCCAAAAAGGCGGAAACTCCAGATTCCCCATATATTTTTGTTTTCTTCTTATCAAGTTTGTGCTCGTAACAGCAATTTGGGGAAGAATTCGGTAAGTTTCCCTTGAAATTTACACACCGACTTACTCGTTTAGTTAACAGCAATTTGGGTAGGACCTATAATCAATTAGTTTTACTTGTTCAGTAGAAATAAATAAATGAATTAGTCTCAAAATAGGGTAGGTCTTTCGACTACAAAATTAGTATAGGGTTCTCTAAATATGTATTGTTTGAAATGATGTCAATTTCTAATCCAATTTGTTTGATTTACTAAGCAGTTGGAGTGGGAGATTTTTTGTTTTGTTGATTTAATAGATGTTCTCTCTCGCCCCCCATTTTTTCTTTGCGGCAGCAAGTTCTATTTGTGTGGTGATTGGAAAAATTTCTTTCCCTTGTTATGTTGCAAATTTTTTAGGTGTTACTTTTTTCACATAATTATATTGATTATGTCTCTATCATTATTTGTTATTGAATGCCTTGTCTACTATATAGGAGTTGAATTTAAACACCAGGGGGGATGGAGTAAGAAGGGTTCCGATGTCTTACAAGAAGGCTATGGCTCTGCAGCTGTCTTTCCTGAGCAAGGCATGTATCTAGCGGCATCTGTATACCGGCCTGTTCATCAGGTTTGGGACCTTGAGAATCAAATATTTATCCTTTGAAGTATATTCTTTATTACATGTTCATAGTAGCGTATTCAAGGTTTGCACCTATTCCTTGCACCTTAGACCCTTTTGGTGATGCACATTTATTAGGCACACACCTGGTGCACGTAGGTGTACTTTTTTGCAAGGCGATAGGACTTTGTAAAAAAGTGCACCTGGTTAAAGTTTTTTTGGTGTCTTTTATTTTAAAAATCTTCCATTAGGTGTATGTTTACTAATAAAAAAAGGGGACAGCATCAAACTCTATTATTTGAGCATTCAACAACAAATGTACAACATTGCTGAAGACAAAGAATTCCAAAAAATAAAGAAGAACTGCTTCTATTGTATATCAAATGATAAAACATACACGACCACGGGAACTGCTTCTATTATTTAAGTTTATTTGACTTTAATGTTTAGTCCTGTGTGGCTTTCCTTTGATGGTGAAGATTCAATTATTCCTCGATCATGGCTGAAAATTCCTTTAATGCTCTTCTATTGTAGTTGTAGGATGATGATACTGAATTGTGAAAAACTACATCTACGAGTTTGCATTTGCAACCCAACCAGCTACAATATAAACCGGATTTCATGAACTGAAAGTTTCTACTTTCTAGAAATAAGTTATCTACACTTCATCATATTAGCTTCAATGTTGTTAAATATACATGAGGAACCAAGTGCAATATTATATTTCTATGAAACATTGCTCGAGGTCAATTGTGGAAGAATTTTACCCAACTTTTAACTGTAACATTTCAGCAATTAGCTACTACTTAAAGATATGCCATCTTTATCATGAGTTTTGCAAGTACAGTATCTTTCTTTTCATAATTCTCTGCAGTTCATACATTTTTTAAGATTTTTATTGCTCAACATCAGAACAACCTTGCAATTTGAAATTGATTTTGAGAGCTTTAATTTCTGTTGCGCTGCAACATTCTATATCAGCAGGTCCAAAATCTTTTGATGAACGAGTTTTTGAAGCTAGGGGGCACTGAATGCTTCAGCCTTAGGGAGGCATGGAAAGGTAATATAATATTAAGCATTTCTTTTTGCTGTTATTGTTATTATTATGATTATTATTAAGGGTTGGGGGGGGGATCGTATGCAGCTTTTTGTACAAGGAGCTACTTGCATCTACATTTGAGCCAAACTTACAACTTTACAATAATGTTTGTGTTCAACTGTTTCAACCATGCATTTACAACTTTACAGTAAGTTGGTTTTCATTTTTCAATGAGGGAATTTCATGAGCCAAGTAATTGATCTTGATATATTTGAGGTGTAAAAAGAACAAAAAATGTGCTTTCTTTTTGAAGAATGATAGACAAATGTATGTTCTCAACTAATTGGGAAATGAAATAATATAAAAAAAATAATATTATTTCAACTGTAATGACTAAAAACTGAGGGTCTTGGGTAAGTAAAAATAATATATAAAATTAATGTTTTTTCCACTGTAATGGCTAACAAGTGAGGGTCTTGGGTAGTGTGGTACTATAGAAGATGAGTTGTTTTATCTCAGAATATTCTAATACCCAGACAATTCATTTCATAGGGGGTTGGCAATCTTCTAGTGCTAAGATAAGATGATGGACATTCACCCAAATTAGGTATAATATGTTTTCTTGTCTTTGATGTTTGGCTGAGATATTGCATCTTTTAGAAATTAATCTTTGGGTAATTTGTACAGCTTTATGGTAGTCAAGCTGTTCTGCGGCAGGAGGTTGCCATTCCTGTCCGGTTTTACTCTAAAGAGGCTTCTCCCCCTGGTTTAAAAGGAGATGGTAAGTGTATATCAAGATGCTTGCTTTGCTTTTGACCTTAATTTGGATCCTCACTACATGCTTCTCCCAGCTTGTATTATATATATGCTTGTGTAATGCAGGAGCTGCAACTATGTTATTTTATTGTTTCAGTCTTATTTATTGTTTGTTGGAGATATGGAGGGATGGTTAGGATTATAAGTTATTGTTAAAGTTTTAATCTAGGAATAGGAATATAGGATTAAAGCTTTATTTGTAACTTAGCATAAATAAGTTGTGAAATAGATTTACAACTACTTTATTATTATTTTTGAGGATAAATCTCAAATCTATACCTAAATATTGTGCAATGTGACAGGTGAACTTTGATTTTGTTCAATTGAATACATAAAAATGTAAATTTAAATTAAATTTTAATTTCACAGATCACTCACTATTTCCAACATGAAACTGTTTTATGTTTATTTATTGCATATACTTTTTCTTTGATTCTTCAAGAGGCACTAAAAAAAGTCACTAAAACGGCTAACCTGTCCCAGGAAGGTAATTATTGGATCGAACTTTTTCTTTGATTCTTCAAGAGGCACCAGTTTCTTTTTCATTAAACTTATGGTGTGGGGGTACTGATTACAGGATTTATCAACTGGTTGGCTTCAATGCGACCCAGGTCCATTGTTCAAGCTGGATCTGGAGAAGGGAATGATGGACTGCTTATATGCAAAATGTGAGTTATGGAGTTGGTTTTCCTTTTAAACATTACTTTGAATACATTGCAGGTTGTTCCAACACAATATAAAGTAATGGAAACTAAGTCCTCTTGTTGCAAACTAAGTCTCATGCATATCGTATTAGCATAGATTGTAATAAAACACAATATAAAGTAATGGAAAAAAACAAAGAAATACCATGATGCATAAGAATTATATAAAATATATTAATGAGGATTAGGTAGATAGAAATGCCATCAAGAAGTATGCTGCTTGTGTTGACCATTTGTGATTTGAACTTGCCTAATGTCTTATAGGTTTAGCATTCTGTTTCTTCTACTGAAATTTTAATATTTTCTTCATATTTCCTTGTTGGTTAAATCTGTTTATAATGTTTTTTATTTTATTTTATGTATTTACATTTCTTTTTTGACTTGTTACAGACAGATATGGTTTATGAATTGCTGCGCACAGCAACGGAGTATGTCTAGAATCTATTTATTTTCTTCTCTTCTTATATTATACAGCTTTCTGTTCCAATCTAGAAGTTTTCTGACTATTTCAAACCAGTGCAACAAATTAAATAAAATGATGGTTATCAAGTAAGACATTTTATGGTTTCAATCGAAGGAAGACATTTTCCATAACCTGTAATAGTTTGTTATAGTTATACATGGTAGGAATTGAGCTTTTCATTTAGAATGTGTCTTTTTGGTTTTCCACTGAAGTGTCACCACAGCTATCTATTGATTACAAGATAAGAAGTTTATTTTGCTAATCACTTGCTTTTTCAGGTAAAGGTAGATGTAAAGGCACTGCCTTAAATTGAATAATGGATTTGATTTAGATGTTTATTGTTATTATTTTCTTGATTTTTATTATCGCTTCCATTCCATGTGTCTTAGAAAAATTAGATTGTCCTTAATAGAAAGCTCATCTGTGAAGTTGGTTTGCGTGACCTCCCTTACTTTTAACAGATTGTAAAAAATGCTTACTTATCTTATTTGTTTCAGTGCACCATTGGCATCCACTCCTGTATGGGAACGGGATTTCAGTTCCTCTGAGGAGTTGATTACAGAATTTTGTCGAGAATGCAGGATAGTTCGTAAAGGTAGTTTCTAAAATATCCAGTTAGCTATGATGAAATTTTGTTCTTTCCTTATAAATGTAAAAGCAGGAATTGCCTAGAGACATATAAGACCCAAATAGCTTCTTATATGTGCTCAAGAATTAACACTTTGATATGTTCATGCCTATAGAGTACACTATGTTTTGATTTTTTGTGGTTCATATTAATTATTTCTTTGCATTGATTCATCTACTTTAATTAGATACTTTGGTGCTATCTTGAAAATAAAACCAAACAGTTCCATAAAAATACATTATCTGGAAGTATATCTTTGGTATTGTATCAATTGGGCATGAAAGGGTGTAGCACAGCTTGCACATTTAAATAAGCGCAGAGTCTAGCTAGCCATGATGTTACTATTAATGTTACTATTAATGTCCTTAATCACTGATGTTATTTTGTGATACTTTTAGTGTGCTAGTGTGCTATGTTTACTTGTACTCATGTATCTGTGTGGATACGCATACTGTCTGATATAGGTATATATATATATTTCTTTTTTTTCTTTTTTTCTTTTTTAAGTTTTTCATGTGTTTGGAGAGTTATTATATACTGTATAGGTATATATATACTGTCCTTAGTCTCTTTGATGTTTGGCATTTTATGTTTTAATTGTGGGTATTGATTTTTATTTATTGTCTTTATAATTACTACTTAATTTTTGTGTGTTTTTAAAAATATATCTATATATACTGATTGGAGACCACTTGTTTTACATTTGTTTCTCTTTATTGGATAATGCTTTAGTTTGCATGGTGACTTTAGTTTTAGTGAATTTTAAAACGTTAAAGAAAGTCGATGGGATAATTAACCAAAGCTTCGTTACATCTATGCTTGTTTAATTTCACTTTTATGAATGTTGGGACTGGAAAATTTTAGCATATGGTAAGGTTTATGGCTTTATGAACTTATGCTTTTAGGTACTGCACGTTCATTTTGATTGGTTTGTTTGATTTTGAGGCAAATCAAAGAATTAAAACTCCAATGAGATGAATGTTTAGATTTAAAAAAAAGTTATATTGTGAATTAAACTCCAATGAGATCAATGTTTAGATGAATGTTTGGATTGGGGGCATAATTAAACTTTATGGTTGAGGCTGACATGATTCTCTCTTTGTAACAGGTTAATAAGTTCAAGTCTATAGAAAAGTTTAAAATTTTTCTTACTATGTCGTCTCTGCTAGATTTCTGATTTCTAAACTATAAAATTGGCAGCAGGAGGTTAATGGAATCAATGTTCTTCAACTGGAAACTGCAGCTGGTGCAGCAATTAGGGTACAAAGTTGTATCAATTATGGTTATGATGTATTAAAATGTAAAAAGATTTGTCTAACCATGTGTTTTCTTTATTTGATTAAGTTCTTTGATCATGCTATTGGTATCAATGTACCTCGATCGCAATTCCTTATACGTCTAGTTCATGAATTTCCATTTTAATACGTCTTCAAATTAAATTATACATTCCTAAATTGGATTTGTGGCATTTTTATAATATTTTAATTTTTTTTGTGACCTTTAGCGGTGTTTTTGGGAAAGTGCTGCTAAAAGTCATGTCTTTAGCGGCGTTTGTGGAGAAAGTGCCGCTAAAGGTCATGTTCTTTAGCGGCGTTTTTTGGAACAGTGCCGCTAAAGGTCATGTTCTTTAGCGACGTTTGTGGGAAAAGCGCCACTAAAGAGCATGACTTTTAGCGGCGTTTGTAGGAAAAGCGCCGCTAAAGAACATCACCTTTAGAGGCGTTTGTGGGAAAAGCGCCACTAATGGTCATGCTAAGGGTCATGACCTTTAGTGGTGTTTTTTTCACATAAATGTCGCAAAATTTAGCGGCATTGTCTATAGCGGCGTTTTTTGCGGTGTCAAATGCCGCAAATAGTTTTAGCGAAAGCGCCGCTAAAGGCATAAAAAAAGGCCGCTAAAAGTCTATTTTCCTGTAGTGAAGCGAATGTTGAGTTAATGAACAAGCATCCTAATCTGAATCACACCACCCTTTGAAGGACAAATCACTATCATTAACTAATCACACTTGGTGCGTCATGCCTTCTTGGCGATGACCTTATTATCCGAGTTTCCTTAATACCTTACTAAGCTTCTTTTTCCTAATGAGTTGTTCTTTTCTAAGGCAATTTCTTGCCGTAGTCCAATACTGGTTATATGCCTACTTAACACGGCAAGAGCATCAGTGGGGTGGACAACACTTTACCTTTTGAAGTAAAACTTAGTTTACTTATTAAGTTCAGAGCTCACCCAAACACCGGGTGTTACCATACTTTTAAAGAACTCTTTCAAACATCGTGGTCTTAGGCTTAGCTTAGAGGAGTACCTCACATTTCTTTTAGCCCTATTATATCAAGAAAAGGAATAGAGAAGATATTTTCTTCTTAACCTATCTTAAACACTTAACTCAACCCAAGTTTTTATTGAAACTTGTTAAACGTCACATCAATCATTAGATGGTCTTATCCTTTTTACAATTTTTAAGAAAACTAATCGAGTACGTACCTTTGGTCCTTAACTATCTTGGTTCTCGTTTGGTTGGTTCCTGGCTATTGTTCCTTCCATCTTGACTAGCTCAAAGCCAACCTTATAGGATACTTTACATTGCTGATGTAAACTCGCATTATAAAGATCATTTCCCTTATCCATAACGGAGTCCGCCTACTCTATGAGCCATTAGAGCTTTTGGGCGAATCCTTTCTTACCTGACACACTTTTTATCACTTTGTGCCAACCTAGTGTTCGCCAACATCAAGGCGTCACAGGCGTGCTCAAAGGGTTCTTATACTAAGTCTAGTTCTAACATTATACATATTCGAAACTTATCTCATTTTTCTTATTTCCCTAAACAGTGACTAGACACTAAAGGTTCGTCGGGCGGGGTGTTACAATGCTACTAATCATTTGCAGGCCTACTATTAAGAATTGGTTTTGAAATCGTTTCAATAGGGTTCTATATATTTCTCAAAATTTCCTCGAGTACCTCTTTACTCTAAGGTTTAAAGTCATTCATGTAACTTTTTTCAATGAAAGTAGCATGAATTGACACTATAACATTTTCTTCTTTTGGGTTATAAACAAACCACCCTTTGTTCCCTTCGGATATCCTACAAACACGTACAATTCTATCCGTGAGTCAAAATTCCTTGCATCTTTGTCTAATATGTGGGTCAGGCATCCCCAAATCCTAAAATGATTAAGATTCGACTTTCTGTCATGCTGTAACATCCCAATTTAGGGGCTAGTTGGAACAGTGATCTTGTGATCACTAATCCGAGGTTAGAGAAAATTATTTTCATGTTTTATGTGTTATAACATGTTAATAAGGATGCATGGAAATTTCAGTGCTTTAATTTTAGCGATTTCAGGCTTAATCGCTAAAAAGAACTAAATTGCATAAATTGCGAAAGTCCTATTTTATTTGCTAGAGGTGTCAAATAGCTAAGGATTATTAATTGAAGGTCCCAAATGTGCAATTTGGCCTTGTTTAAGTGAGTTGGCCGGCCATAGTATGCATAGGGGACAAGAGCATTTATTTTTGGTCAATAGTTGGTAACATTAGTTGAGAAAATGAATAAAATAAGATGATATAAGCAAAAGTTATCATCTTTTCAGTTAGTTTTCTTCTCTAACCGAAAATATCAGCCAAGGGAGGGTTTTGAAGGCTTGAAAATTTCAGCAACTCATTTTCTCTACAAGTAAGTGATTTTGATAGTTTTAGTTGATAATTTTTATACTTTTGGAGTCCCCAAAGCTTAAGCTAGCTAATGAGGGGACTAATTTGCAATATGGTTGAAATTCTAGGGACTTGCCATGAGAGAGTTTATGTTGGTTGCTGAGTTTTTATGGAAGAAAATGAATGTTGAAAAGATGAGAAACAACTTTTGTGAAAGGTGTTGTCATGAAAACACTTAATTAGGACTAAGATACAAATGTTGTAATTTGTTCACTAATGCATGAAATAGTTGGAATTGTGAATAGTTGTAAGAGGATTAAATGTTCAGCTAAGCTTGTTTAATAAGAAAATGTGATGAAAAGTGATTTACGAGCCTAGGGGCAAAATCGTAATTTTGCCAAAGTATAAGGGCAAATGAGTCATTTTTGCCTAAGTGTAGATTATGATGTATTATGATTTATAAGTGATTAAATAAGTAAATTCTATTGTTCTAGATAAAAAAACGAGATTCGGACCTAGAATGGGAGAAAAGAGGCATATGGACAAATAGGTCCCTTTCTACCTTTCGATATTGAGGTAAGTTCGTGTGCAAATGTTGCAATTACGTGTGGGATATTTATTATTCCAATGCTGTATGGAATGTATTTTTACCTTATGAATGTATTGAATATGTTTTGATGAGATGTCAAGAGAATCGAATCTAAGAATAGAGAGGATGCAAAGGTCATGATACGATGACAATTAAGGTTTCGTATAAGACCATATTTGGAATATGGCCTCGGTGGGAGATATTGAATAAGACTATGTTAGGGAAATGGCATCGATATGATATTTTATGTAAGACACTATCGGGGGCAAGATGTCAATGTGAGATTATATGTATGAGAGTCGAGAGTGTTATTTAACAATTTAAGTGATTCAACAGGTATGTTGAAAACGAGATAGTATGTGGTTGTACCATGAGAGGTACAAGTATGTGTTAGAACTAAATTGAGGATGAACCCATAGTGGGTTATGTGTAAATGATTATTGTAGAAATCTAGGTAAGAATGGTAGTGTGTGGGGATGTTCCCGGATGAACATTTGAAATAGAGAAATGCATGTGGATAACTATCCTTGAATGTATAATAACGGTGGGCTATGTGCGATACCACCTTATTAATTGTTAGTGATGGGTTGTGTGCGATACCATCAAAATATTATTAACGGTGGGCTGTAGGCGTTATCACCTTATTAATTATTAAATGATGGGCTATGTGCGATACCATCGCTTATATTATCATTTGTTGGGCTAAGTGCGATACCACCGTAATTATTCTTGTTGGTGGGTTAAATGTGATACCACGTAATTATAAATGATTGGTGGGCTAAGTGCGATACCACCATAATTATAAATGATTGGTGGGCTATGTGCGATACCACCCTATTAGAGATTGATGGTGGGCTAAGTGCGAAACCACCGAGTGACTGGTAGTATAAATGGTTCATTGAGAAGTTACGATGTGTTGTATCATGTGACTATGTGATGATAAGTGCAGGGATGTAAGTTAATGAATGCGAGCCTTAAGCTCGAGATATGGTTAGAACGTGGTAAGAGACGGAATGAGTAAGCATTATGAATGATTGAATGACAAACCATGAGTTTAAGAGTAAAACTCATTATAATGCAGTGTGATAGAGTATAATCAATGAATATCAATAATTGATTATTAGTTGTGTATGAACTTACTAAGCATTATTGCTTACTCCTTTTCTTTTCCCATCTCTTATAGGTTATCTTAACTAGTACAGGTTGGAGATCGCCGGAGATGTTTTCACATTATCAAGAAGACACTTGGTATGAGGTTTCAAGTCCTTGTGAGTTATGGCATGTATAGGGATCTTATTTTAGTTTAGTTTAAGTCATTGTTAAGGTGCCAAATGTGTTGGCCTAAACGAGTTATGAGACGATTGTGTATAGCCATAGATGATGGCTTAATTAAATTAAAATTGTACTAGGAATAGTTCTCCCTCGTGTATGGGATAAAGACTTCATTTTCATGAATCAAATGTGTTAATTCAAGGGTCATAATTGATGATTTGAAGAATATTGTGTGATGGTGTATGGTTATAAGCAAGTTAGGGTGGCTAAGTGGCTTGGAAAATAACCTTAAATTGGTCCACACGGGTAGGCACACGGGCGTGTGTCTAGGCCATGTGAGGCACACGGTCAGCCTCATGGGTGTGTGACTTGGCCATGTGTCCCCTGAATGTTAGTGTTGTAAGTCAGTGTCGACTACGGGCTAGCCATACGAACGTGTGCCCAGGCCGTGTGACCCTTATATGGTTGCTGATGTCACAAACAGAATACCCAAGTCTTTACACACAGGCGAGGACACGGGTGTGTCTAGGCCGTGTGGAGCACACGGGCCAAGCACACGGGAGTGTGAAAACCCCTGTATGTTTGAAATGAAAATAAATTCCACACGGTGTATGGGCATGGGCGTGTGAGACCACACGGCCTGCCCACACGGGCGTGTCCCATTTCACACGGGCGTGTGGTCCCTGTTTAGGTGAAAATTTCCTAAATGTTTGAAAAGTTCCAGATTGGTTCCGTGACAACCCGAGCGGGTGTAAAGGGTCCCGTTGACCCATGATAGGGATGTTACATTGGCGAATGAAAAGTTTTAAATTGGAAAGAATTTCCATAGCCTAAAGTGGAATGAACAAGCAAGTCAAGTCTGGTAATGTCTCGTGCCCGGTTTCGGCATAGAATCCAGGTAAGGAGTGTTACATTTAGTGGTATCAGAGCTATGGTTTAGTCGATTCTCGGACTAACCTAGCGTGAGTAAGAGTCTAGCTATACATGCCATAGGTGGATCGTGATAGTGTGATATCTCTTGGCTCTAACAAAATTATTTTGCTAAGACAGAGATGATTCCCAACCGAGCTAATTTCAATTATGCATTGTTGAAATTCAAAGATGTATGAATAGAAGTTTATGACATGTGTATGATAAGATATGCAATGAGATAATTCTAAGTTGAGGAATGAAATTAGAGTTATAAGGTGGTAAGCTTATCTATACTATTTTGATATGCATACGGTGTTATATACTCAACCTATTGGGTTAAGTGCATATAGTGAGTAAATTTACCCAGTGAACGGGGTATGTGTATATGTACAACTGTTTGAATGATGTATGACCAATATGTCCACATAGTTGAATTTCATGTGCGATTGTTAAAGTAAAGAATGTACAACGTTTTGTTTTGTGACTTTGTTGTGAAGCCAAAAATATTATGATAGTGTGAGAGTTAAATTGGAAAGTTAAATTGAGTAGAATGCAAGAGATGAGTACGATCGTTCAATAATAAATTGATGAATAAGACCATGGTTGAACCTTAGTAATGCATGTGATCCCATATAAGACCATGTCTTGGCATGGCATTGGCATCGATACGTAATCCCGTATAAGACCGTATCTGGGATATGGATTCAGTATTGAATATGAGGATCGTATAAGATCATATTCGGGGTATGGCATCGATACTTGATGTGAGATTCCGTATAAGACCATATCTAGGATATGGCATCGACATAGACATGTGTTACCATGTAAGACCGTATCTAGGATATGACATTGGTGTCGATATGAGATTTCATGTAAGGCCATAGCGGGGCTATGGCATCGTGACGACATGTAAAGTAATAGCTGGGCTATGATGTTATGATACGAGTAAGACCATAGTTGGACTATGGCAATCAAGTAAACGACGTACTCAAAATCGTAAGACATTCCCTAATTTGATAAGCAATGATAAGAGAAATCAGAGTTCAACGTTGAGTACTTGAATAGATATTAATATGAGGTATGCATTAGTAAAATCACCGTTTAAAATTATGGGTGATAGAAATATTTGTAGCATGAACAAACGTGAAAACTCGCTTAGAGCGAGTTGTGTGACTACGATGATATTTCATTAGTGATGAATGTTAAATCATATGTATGTAGTCACGAGAGTCAAGTTAGGGGCTCTACGACCTCACCCCCTTACCACTGTTGAATCATAATGAGGTGATTATGAGAGTCAAGTTGAGTAAGTTCATGAGTATGGAATGAAAGAGATCAGTGGTGAGACAATTAGTATTGTATATAGAGATAAAGGTGGTTAGAAGGTGAAAAATAGTTTTGATAAGAATGTCTGAATGCTTCGACGATTGTATTGATTATGCAATGTTAAGAGCAAAGAGAAAGTTAGCCTAGGCTATTTGGCTCAATTGAGTAGGAAGCCTGGGGTGTATGCTTATTGAGACCTTCCTGAATTGATATTCACTAATGAAAGGAATAGTCAAAGAGTTTTTGATGACGGAAATGTTTAGAGAAACAATATTCGAAGTGCGAAAGTGTTTGATTATGACAACCATAGTTGTATGGGTTATAATGACCTCTTTGAGTATTTTGTATGAATATCTGTTTCCCTTTAGGGGTGATGTGGTTGTTCTTTTTTTTTACGAAATTGTGATCGTGTGAGAATGTTAGATGATTGTAAAATCAGACAAAACGGTTGTCGATTTGGTTAATTGAAATTGACATTCCTTTATCTCTTTGTAACCATATTCTGGTACTTTGAGGAGGAAGTGGTGATGAAACTTTATGTGAGATTTCTCTTATATTTCCGCTGATCATGGTTACCTTTAAAGTGTGTGTGTTCTTTGAGTTGTGATAGTTATATTTACTATGATTGCACTTTTGATTTGATTATAGAAAGGTGATAATTCTAGTATAAGAAGTGAAATCACAAGTTTCACGTTGTGCGATGGGTTTTCGGGCAAGCCAAATAGAGTTAATGCACTCGATTGAGATGTCCCTGTTATCTTGGGATAAGACGATAGTAAAGGTTTTAGATTAATATATCAAGAGAAACTCAAACGAGAGTGTGTTTGAAATATATTCTCAGTGTGGAGAAGAGAGTAGATTGATGTATTGAGATATGATTCGATTTATGTGTATATTTACGCATGAATCAATAAGGAGAATAAAATTCTATGTGTACCTGAGTAGGGAGCATGATACAAAGGTATGCTCATTGAAATAATTTAACCGTGATGGTTAAGTTGAAAGCCATTAAAGGTAGTATTAACTGAAAGTTTTAGTATTGAGTTCAATATGAATAAAAAAAAAGAGTTTGTAAATGTGTATGATGTAGTATTGAAAAATTGAAAGGTGTTTTAACACCCGAGTGTAAAGAGGTAGTTTACATTTTTGAGTGGTTAGAATTACGTCGAAAGAGATTGTTGGATTGGTGATCCTGAGACGACCACTTTTGCGACTGAATTGTGAAATTGATGGTATAATATGATTTGTGGAAAAAAAAACTTCATGTGTATTGAATCCTAATGAGATAGAGTTTCTGATGCGGTAGAAAATTTGAATGTGAGAAAATGAAAATGGCTTGAATTATTACAATGGTGTGTATAGTTATTGAAATACTTCTCAGATAGTAGACATAGTGAAAATGTCTGGATGAAAGATCTTTGTTAAGCAATGTGAGATAGTCAATCGATTGACCTTAGTGGGTAGTATCCTAGTTTCGGCGAGGTTAATGACTAGAGCGAGTCTGCCTTTCGAAATAAAGGAGTTCAGAAGTGAGATAGTGAATGATATTTTAAATAAGCTCTGAATGAGTTTGTTTAAGATGTTAAAATTTAGGTTGGATAAGATTTCCATTGTTGATGATACCTTGAGATAGAAATTGTATGTTGATGAATTCAGAACTTATGCAGAAGTTTTGGTAGGAGACTTAATAGTAGCAGGTCTACTCGTGCAAGAATAAGAGAAGGTACAGATATATGCATAGATGTTGTTGACAACTGAGTAAACTTTATGATATGATTGAGTTTATGATCAGAATTAGTCGACCGCTAAAAGATAAATTTTCAGAGTGTGCAAGTCAGGACTATTACAGTCGGAGAATATCCTAGTGAGAAAGTGAGATAAAATACAATAGATTTCAAATTTGGAGTGACTTGATTTCCAAGGAGGGGAATGTCATTCGAATTTTAGTAAAGTATACGATAAAGATCCGAATGATCATTTTGGCATGTACAGAGTTCACAATTGTCAGATTACTGAGTATATGTGCTCTGGAGAAAGAACAATTTAGGTTTCAAAGTTGTGCTTCGATCTTTTGTACTACACCTTAAGGGTTCTTGGTGAGAGGAACTTGAGGATAAATCGATTTGTGATTTTGAAGAGTTGGTGGAGACATTTCAGGAATGTTAAGAGCAACTTCTCCTAGTAAGATTTTCGGGGACGAAAATCCCTAAGGGGGAGAATTGTAACAACCCGATTTAGGGGCTAGTAGGAAAAGTGATCTCGGGATCACTAATCCGAGGTTAGAGAAAATTATTTTCATGTTTTTTTATGTGTTATAACATGTTAATAAGGATACATGGAAATTTTGGTGCTTTAATTTTAGCGATTTCAGGCTTAATTGCTAAAAAGGACTAAATCGCATAAATTGTGAAAGTCCTATTTTATTTGATAGAGGTGTCAAATAGCTAAGGATTATTAATTGGAGGTCTCAAATGTGCAATTTGGCCTTGTTTAAGTGAGTTGGTCGGCCATAGTATGCATAGGGGACAAGAGCATTTATTTTTGGTCAATAGTTGGTAACATTAGTTGAGAAAATGAATAAAATAAGATGATATAAGAAAAAGTTATCATCTTTTCATTTAGTCTTCTTCTCCAACAAAAAATATCAGCAAAAGGAGGGTTTTGAAAGCTTGAATATTTCAGCAACTCATTTTCTCTACAGGTAAGTGATTTTGATAGTTTTAGTTGATAATTTTTATACTTTTGGAGTCCCCAAAGCTTAAGCTAGCTAATGATGGGACTAATTTGCAATATGGTTGAAAGTTTAGGGACTTGCCATGAGAGATTTTATGTTGGTTGTTGGGTTTTTATGGAAGAAAATGAATGTTGGGAAGATGAGAAACAACTTTTGTGAAAGGTGTTGTCATGAAAACACTTAATTAGGACTAAGATGCAAATGTTGTAATTTATTCACTAATGCATGAAATAGTTGGAGTTGTGAATAGTTGTAAGAGGATTAAATGTTCAGCTAGGCTTGTTCAAATAAGAAAATGTGATGAAAAGTGATTTACGAGCCTAGGGGCAAAATCATAATTTTGCCAAAGTATAAGGGCAAATTAGTCATTTTTGCCTAAGTGTAGATTATGATGTATTATGATTTATAAGTGATTAAATGAGTAAATTTTGTTGTTCTAGATCAAAGAAAATGAGATTCAGACCTAGAACGGGAGAAAAGAGGCATATGGACAAATATGTCCCTTTTTACCTTTCGATATTGAGGTAAGTTCGTGTGCAAATGTTGCAATTACGTGCGAGATATTTAATATTCCAATGCTATATGGAATGTATTTTTACCTTATGAATGTATTGAATATGTTTTGACGAGATGTCAAGAGAATCGAATCTAAGAATAGAGAGAATGCAAAGGTCATGATACGATGACAATTAAGGTTCCGTATAAGACCATATTTGGAATATGGCCTCAGTGGGCGATACTGAATAAGACTGTGTCAGGGGCATGGCATCGATATGATATATTATGTAAGACCCTATCGGGGGCACGATGTCAATGTGAGATTATATGTATGAGAGTCGAGAGTGTTATTTAACAATTTAAGTGATTCAACAGGTATGTTGAAAATGAGATAGTATGTGGTTGTACCATGAGAGGTACAGGTATGTGTTAGAGCTAAATTGAGGCGAATTTAGTATATGATGAACCCATAGTGGGATATGTGTAAATGATTATTGTAGAAATCTAGGTAGGAATGGTAGTGTGTGAGGATGTTCCCGGATGAACATTTGAAATAGAGAAATGCATCTGGATAACTATCCCTGAATGTATAATAACGGTGGGCTATGTACGATACCACCTTATTAATTGTTAGTGATGGGCTGTGTGCGATACCATCAACAATATTATTAATGGTGGGCTGTGTGCGTTATCACCTTATTAATTATTAAATGATGGGCTGTGTGTGATACCATCGCTTATATTATCATTTGGTGGGCTAAGTGCGATACCACCGTAATTATTCTTGTTGGTGGGTTAAGTGCGATACCACCGTAATTATTCTTGTTGGTTGGCTAAGTGCAATACCACAATAATTATAAATGATTGGTGGGCTATGTGTGATACCACCCTATTAGAGATTGATGGTGGGCTAAGTGCGAAACCACCGAGTGACTGGTAATATAAATGGTTTACGATGTGTTATATCATGTGACTATGTGATGATAAGTGCAGGGACGTAAGTTAATGAATGCGAGCCTTAAGCTCGAGATATGGTTAGAACGTGGGAAGATACGGAATGAGTAAGCATTATGAATGATTGAATGGGTAACCATGAGTTTAAGAGTGAAACTCATTATAATACAGTGTGATTGAGTATAACCGATGAATATCAATAATTGATTATTAGTTGCATATGAACTTACTAAGCATTATTGCTTACTCCTTTTTTTCCCATCTCTTATGGGTTATCTTAACTAGTTCGGGTTGGAGATCGCCGGAGATGTTTTCACACTATCAAGCAGACACTGGTATGAGGTTTCAAGTCCTTATGAGTTATGGCATGTGTCGAAACCATTTTTATATTTTTAATAAAAACGGGGATCGACTTTAAATGATTGATGGGCTAAGTGCGATACCACCTTAATTATAAATGATTGGTAGGCTAAGTGCGATACCACCATAATTATAAATGATTGGTGGGCTATGTGCGATACCACCCTATTAGAGATTGATGGTGGGCTAAGTGTGAAACCGAGTGACTGGTAGTATAAATGGTTCATTGAGAAGTTACGATGTGTTGTATCATGTGACTATGTGATGATAAGTGCAGGGATGTAAGTTAATGAATGCGAGCCTTAAGCTCGAGATATGGTTAGAACGTGGTAAGAGACGGAATGAGTAAGCATTATGAATGATTGAATGGGAAACCATGAGTTTAAGAGTAAAACTCATTAAAATACAGTGTGATTGAGTATAACCGATGAATATCAATAATTGATTATTAGTTGCGTATGAACTTACTAAGCATTATTGCTTACTCCTTTTCTTTTCCCACCTCTTATAGGTTATCTTAACTAGTTCGGGTTGGAGATCGCCGGAGATGTTTTCACACTATCAAGAAGACACTTGGTATAAGGTTTCAAGTCCTTGTGAGTTATGGCATGTGTCGAAACCATTTTTATATTTTTGTGAAAAACGGGGATTGAATTTAAAACAAAAATGGAGTCGCCACCAATTCCTTTTTGCTTAGGTATGATTGGATCACCTTATAAAACGTTTTATTTCAAAACATTGATTTTGGCTTACGAAATTCAAGAAAAAGGGTTTGGGAGTCGGTTACGTACGAGGAAAGATTAGCACCCTCGTAACGCCCAAAATTGGTACCGGATTGATTTGTTATTGTACTAAAGTCGAAAATTTGAAAAGATTTGAAAACATGATTTCTTTAAAAACTTGAACAATTTGAGTTGGAATTTGAGATTCCTTTGTTCCGAAAGCATACAAACATCACATCCAGCACGTTAGAGCATGATGATTTAAACCCTCGTAACCAAAATCATCTCATGATTTACAAAATTCATTAAAAGGATATTTAGTTATTTGGACGAACGAAAAACCGAAACCCAGCACGTTAGGGCACAATTTCTCAAACTTCCAAACACGAAACATTGCCTTATTTTCTGAAATCCTTATCTCGAGATAACAAAACGTCATATCCAGTGAGTTAGGACACGACAATTTTGAATTCTCGGAAATAAGTCTTTATTTAACTTTTAAAAAGAAAGTAACAGGCTCTTTGGACTCGAAGAGAAAAATCGAAACCCGGTAAGTTAGGGTACGATTTCTTTCGAACCCTAGAACGCAGAGTGTTTGCTTATTTTTAAAATCGTATAAAATGTGATATGATTCTATAAATAAATGTAAAGTAAATTACAACACTAATTTGTATGACAAAATAATGGTGATAAAAATATAAATAACAATAACTAAGGTAAAAAAATACAATAAAATAAAAGCGAAATAAACAAATAAAATAAAGAATATAAGAGAAAACAATATAAAAAATAGAAGCTAATGGTAAATTAATAAATAAATAAATACTATATATAATAAGTAAATTAAAAAAATAATAAAATAATAAAATAAAAAAATACTAATAATAATAAATATAATTATAGGGAAAATAATGATAACAATGAATATAATAATATATATAAAAATAAAAATAATAATGGTAAAAATAATGGTAAAAATAATAGTGAAATATTAAAACCAATTAATGCTGATAACGCTAATAATAATAACCACAATAATAATAATAATAATAATAATAATAATTGTTATATAAAAAATTACTTATAATAATAATGAAATTAATAGTAACATATCGAAAATTATAAAAGAAATAAAGAAAAGGACAAAATTGAACTTAAAAAACAGGAATCTGGGGCAAAATTAGAAACAAAATTAAAAGGAGGGACCAATTAGAACACACGAATAACTAGGAGGGGCTAAAAGGGAAAATATCCCACACCCTCCAAAACGCGGTGCTTTGAGCAGGGCCAAATCAAAAACAGAACAAAACTTAAGGGTAAAATTAAAAATAAAAGAAAACTTGATTAAAAAGAACTAAAAATGCGGAAAGGCCTGATGTGCAAATAGCCCATTTCACAGAAACACGCGGATCCTCCCCGGGTCGGCTCAACGCGTGGATCTAGTGGCCATGAAACGGTGTCGTTTTGGCCTTGGGGATGGGCTCCAAAATGGCGTCGTTTAACAGGTATATAAATAGCACTTTTAGCCCCAAAAATTTCATTTTGTTTGCTGTTCAAAAAATAAAACAGAGAGCTTTCTCTGTTTGCTCTACCTTTGGCGATTTTCGGCCAGCCTCCGTCGCAATCCACCACCGTCTGCCGTCGCCGGCCACCGCGGAATTAAAAAAATGTAAGTTTTTTTCCTTTTTTTTATAAATGTATTATATATATATATGTTATATATATGGTTTCCAAAAAAATAAAATATAAAAAAATAGTATTCGAAAATGAAAAGAAAAAAGAAAAAGAAAAAACAAAACCTTTGCTGATTTGGTTTTTTTTTGTGTTGTAATTCTGTGTATATTTGCCTGTATATGTCTTTTACAGATTTCGTTAGGGTTTTTAGCCCAAAAATAAATCGAAAAAAAACAAATACAAAATCTGTCTTGCTTGTTTTCTGCCATTTCTTTCCATTTTGCTGTTGTGTTCTTTCCTTTTTTGCTGGTCAACGACGAGGAATCCGGCGATAATGAAGGCTGGTGGCTGCGGCGCGAAGAAGATCTATTTTGGGTGCTGCGGTGCCTAGGGTTTCCAGAAACCCTAGGTCTTCTGGAGCTGTTTGGGTATTGGGCCATTTTGGGCCCCGTAGGTTTTGGGTTTGGGTCTGGGTAGTCTGTTTTAGGTATTGGCTTGTAATTGGGTTTTGGGTATTAGTTTGGGCTAGGGGTAAATTTGTGAATTTGGGCCTGTTTGCATTTTGGATTGTAAATGGACTGTAACTGGATATTGGTTTATTTTTATTTTTTTTATTTTCATGGGCCCGGGCAAAATGGGCTTATTACAGCTACCCCTCTTTGCTCATTGTCGTGTAACAAGAATAGTGAAAAGACTATAAAAGGTCCAATTTTGCCCGGTCTTTGCCAAGACTTGACTTCTTGGTCCTCGTCTTCTTCAAATGGCTTCCAACTCCACTGCAACTTCAACGGTATTGGAACTTCATCTTGATTTCAATTTTAGAAATAAGTCTGATGGCTTCAATCTGCTTCACTGCAACTTCAGGAAGGCAATATCCGCTATCTTTAATCTGCTCCACTGCAACTTCAGGGAGGTCAGACTAGTATCTTCGATCTGCTTCACTGCAATCTCAGGAAGGCAAGATCTGTTGTCTTTTAGCTTGCTCTATTGCAAACTCAGAGAGCCAAAGCTAACGTCTTCGATCTTCTTCCTGCAACTTCAGAAAGGTAAGATCTGTTGTCTTCGATCTGCTTCACTGCAACTTCAGGAATGCCAGATCTGATGTATTTTAGCTTGCTCTATTGCAAACTCGGAGAGCCAAAGCTAACGTCTTCGATCTTCTTCCTGCAACTTCAGGAAGGTAAGATCTGTTGTCTTCGATCTGCTTCACTACAACTTCAGGAATGCCAGATCTGCTATCTTCAGTCTGCTCCACTGCAACTTCAGGGAGATCAGGCTGATGTCTTTTGTAACACCCCAAACCTAGCCTAGAAGTTAGGCCCGAATCTGGCGTGTCACATCAAAGGCATATTTCAAAACGATTTTGCTAAGTTAAATTTTAGGGCCCAAAAGCCCAAAACCCATGAGTCTTGTTAAGTAATGATAAAAACCCATTTTATAGCTTTAAGTATTTCGGAAACCAGGTTTAAGCAGAAGAAATTTACTTAAGTTTAATCATTAAGTAAACAGTTAAAACATCAAAACCCAATCTCTAAAATCAAATCAAAGTACAAGGCCTTATTACATCCAACGAAAGTAAAGCAACTAAAACCATGTCCTTTGGAACAAATAAATAAAAATAAAAATTTAAACATCTTGTAGTGTGGCCATCTCCGAGTCCTCTCCCACGTCGAGCCGTTTACTGAGGATTACCTGAAACATTAAATAAAGGGTGTGAGTTTCAAAACTCAGCGTGTACAACCCTTGGAAATCAAATCAACATACAAATATTCACATTGGGCCTAAGCCCTATCGAAATCGGTGGTCTTGGGCCTTAGCCCGCAATGACCTCATATCATATCATATCATATGCCATACAAGGTAATGCAAAACCCTCCCAAAAATCCATCCGCTACACTCCATTTCCCTTCCAACCCTACACAACTGTGGGGATTTCTAAATCGACCCACCCATCCTCTACACACCAAAGGTAGCACTCACAGCGGCACTACTCAACATTGTAGCAAAGCTGCTAATCATATAATGGGCTTAAAGCCACCGGTGGATCCATGGTCGTCAAGCGACTATGCGACCCTCAAATCTTCCTCCGTACCATAATTTCCACCCATATGCATCATAAACAAAATATCGTATGAATGCAACATGCACATGAGTAACATCCACAAAACTCATATTCATCACATGGGGGTATTTTTGTTATTTCACAACCCAAGGGTATTTTCGTAAATCTACTTTACAGGGGTATTTAGGTAATTTTGCAAAACAGAGGTACTTTGGAAATTTTGTAAATCAGAGATGTTTTGGTAATTCTGCAAACCAAGGGTATTCTGGTAATTTCATAATTCAGGGCTATTTTAGTGATTTTGCAAATCTAAGGATGTTTTGGTAATTCTGCAAACCAAGGGTATTCTGGTAATTTCACAATTCGGGGCTATTTTAGTGATTTTGCAAATCTAAGGATGTTTTGGTAATTTTCAAACTAAGGGTATTTTGGTTATTTTCAAATCAGGGGTATTTTAGTAATTTTATAAATCTAAGGGTATTTGGTCCCTCTCGGGTTTTAGTTATGAACTTTGGCCCATTAACAAGTCCTTGCGGCTAAAGTGAACAGACACTATGCACCAGGTAGGATTCTAGAGAAGAGGAGGTGGGCCGCTAGGGCCGCTTATGTACCAAGTACTCCCTAGATCCAATCCTAGACATGCATATGCCCGTTACCACACTCTAACCTAGCGACTTGTCCGCGGACATGTTTAATTATTAGAAAGTCTTATGTGGTTTAATAGTTGTTCAGTACTAAGCCTAAAGTCCATAAAACCCTAACATACTAGTCTACGTCCCCATAAAGCCCATCAACCCATTTCATTTTCATATAACCCATAATGGCCACATCATATTTTTATGGCCCACTAGGCCCAAATCTCAGTCATATGACCCATTAGGCCCAAAACGAATCTAGATCATGTAACATGCATGCTTAACCCAATTCATATAATCAAATTAATCCATTTCATCAAACTTAGCCTCAGGGCCCACCGGGCCCATTTAGCCACTTTCGGCTTTTCGACATTGCCGACATCATGTGTGTGTAGTGTTTGTACACACCTGGATACCGCGACGTGCTATTCTATCCTTAGCCTTGATCCTACAACCAACCGACCTTCAATCAACCATTCATACTTAATCAAAATATTTACTCAAAAGCCGAAACCTTACCGTAACCTTACCGTGTGCAACCGGGTTCTAATGGCCCTTCCTTCACTACTAATCACAAGTGTTCCCTAGATCTGCACTCACACATACACCATCAAAATTTGGGTGACTCGTAATCCACACAAGTCATCCACACATTCGGCCATTCACTTCAACCATAATCGAGTTGAGTATCCTTACCCTTGCTAATGATCCTACCACGTTTGCGATCTCCGATCCTTACCCTTGTTAATACAAGATCACCGATAATGAAAAATTAGATTGCCCTTCTGCTTTTAACAAAACATACTAAGGGGAGTTAACAGAATACTTACCGAATCCAACCTTAGATCCTGCGGCCTAGATAACTACCGAACGAGATTCGGCTTTTAACCTTGACTGAGAGTAGCTACCAACTGATTTGTGATAGAGAAAAATAATAAAGATTCGACTCTAATGGGGATTTCGGCAAGGAAGGATGATGGTAATTCAGCAAAGAAGAGAATTTGGCCATAGAGGAATTTGGCTTTCAGAGAAAGAAGAAGAACACAACTCTAATAGGAATTTCGGCAAAAAGAATGATGGGTTTTCTTTTTAGAAAATGAAAGAATTTGGCTGAGGGGGAGAAAAGGAAGAAATAACAGAACCCAAGGAACCCTTCAATGAATTCGACACCCCTTTTTTATAGCCAAAGCCGAATCCTACCTTCCCCCCACAGTCCCATTCGGCACCAACTCCTCCCTCTCCTCATCTCCTGACTTTTCTCCCTGATAACACCTTAATCTTATCCGAAATTTCCTCCACATCCAACACACCTGTTTACTTCAAACTCTCTACGGCAAGAGTTCAAAACCAACACAACTCTGGCCGTCCATACAGTAAAATAAGCACTCCACAAAATACCACTCCTAAGCCTCGAACCTTGGACCTCTTCAGCTTACAACAGGCCACCTTATAGCTCCCAAGTGACGCCACTTACCACTGGACCACAAGCCCATTTGTGTCTTATTTCTTCTTCATTTATTAAAAAGGCCTATTAACTGAAGTCACTGTTCCCTAAGGCTAAAACCAAAATTTTTCCTTTACCCTTACTTGATCCCAGGACATCTCCAACACCCATAGACACTCCAAATTCATTAATCCTCAAAGCCCACATGCCAATTGTCATTTTTCTCGCTCACTTAAAACATTTTTTGAAATCCAAAGCCCAAAGCCCAATAGGCCCAATTCTTCTAAATCCAAATTCGGGGCGTTACATCTTTGATCTGCTTCACTGCAACTTCAGGAAGACCAGATCTGTTATTCTTAGTCTGCTCCACTGCAAACTTTAGGGAGACAAGACTAATGTCTTCGATCTGCTTCACTGCAATTCAGGAATGCCAGATTGCTATTTTTAGTCTGCTCCACTGCAAACTCAGGGAGACCAGACTAATATCTTCAATCTACCTTACTACATTTTCCTCTAGAGGACATAACGTGTAGAATGGGTATATGCTTATGCCTAATAATTAGGATGCCCTGATCAAAATGAGTCAAATGCTCCTATTTAGACATGCTATGATATGTGAATGCAAAAATGTTATGAGAATGATTCCTATTTCAGGTGTCATCACTCATTTGTCAAGGTTTCATCTTCGTTCCTCACGAAGTATCAATCATGTTCTGCTTAAATAATTTGCCCCATGGTAATTCTGAGTCCACTCCACTTGAACCTAGGGACATAAAGTTTGTACCTCCCACTGCAACTTCAAGGGAATAACATTTGGTTTCTTCCATCCAATTTGTTACCACTCAAAGGTATAGAATTTGTATCATCTTCAATCAATTTGATCTGTTACACCATTCCCTGGGTGTAATGACCAGATGTATGTGCCCGAAATTTGCATGAATGCAGGGTATCATTTTTCTTTTCCCAAGAATGACCCCCTTTTTCACTTGGGTTGGCATTGCTTGTCGTTTGTCGAGATGGTATCATCGACGAAATGTCTTATCCAATAAAATTCGAAGAGATAATCATCTTTCAATATTTCCAACCCTTAGGTTTGGTGAGTGCTAAACCATAATCCTGTTTCAGATTCTTGTATTATTTAGAAATTTCCAGAGTAATATGCGAAACTCCTTTTATGTCCATTAAACATTATTTCAATATAAAATGCTTGAAAAAGATCACAACAATGGACAAGAAAGAAATTAATCAGGAGCATAGCTCGAAACAAATAAGTTAATCAAAGATCACCAAGGCAATAAAAGAAAATTGATTGGGGTGTATCTTGAAAGGAATAAAGTAATCAAAGATAGCCAAGGCCATAAAAGAAAATTGATTGGGGCGTATCTTAAAAAGAATAAAGTAATTAAAGATAGGAAATTCAAAATGGGTAAGATAGAAGTTAGGTACCCCAGATATCGCAGCCTGAGCTTCTCTGTACAAACTTTTTGAGGACCATTTTGAGCTCAATACGTGTTTAGAGGATCTGGAGTACTTTGTCAATGCCCCAAGACGTAGCATACTTCCTCATTGTTAATTCAAGCATAGCAAGACTACCACATGCCCTATCTTTGATCAAAATTTAACCCGCCCTTTTTGGGTTTTCGGCTCAAAACCCCTTTGGTCTCAAAGCGCCCTTTGCGGGTTTTTGCCTTGGCCCCTCCTCTCTTTTTTTTTGATCTCGAGGCACCCTTTGCAGGTTTTCACCTTGGCCTCTTCTCTTCTTTAAGCAAAATACTTTTGACTGAATCCAAATTCATAGGATTGGGTAACTTTTTCCTATCCATTTCAGTCAGAATCAGTGCACCTCCAGAGAAAGCCTTCTTCACCACATATGGTTCTTCCCAATTCGGCAAAAGATCTTTTTTAACATTAAGTTCCCCTCATAGAATTCTTTAGGATGAACCTCTTTGTTGTAAGCTTGCATCATCTGACCTTGATGGATAACTTTTAACCTTTTCTTCGATTAGGTTCAATTGGCAAAAACGTTTCCATTCCATAAACCAATGGGTAAGATGTTGCCCCGGCAAAGGTTCTGGCCAACGTTCGATAATCATAGAGGATAAATAATAACTTCTTTATGCCAATCTTTACAAGTCTTGGTCACCTTTCATATTTTTCTTTTTGTATTTTTTCTTTTGGTAACCTTTGCTACACTGTGATATATTGCCTGATCTTTGAGCAAACTGTAATCTTTGACATTGTATAGTTATGCATTATTAAACATGGTCCTTTCTGGCATTCTTTGCTGGCACCTGATCCTTCCCTTTTTTTTTTTGAAATTTGATGACTATCGACTTGCAATATTGGCATATGAAGCAACATTCACCCTCTTAGTGACGTAATCAATGACCATAAAGATAATTCGATGTCAATTAGAAGCTTTTGACAAGATCGGCCCCATAACATCCATGGCCCAAATATAGAAAAGTCTGTGAAGAAAATGGAAGGGTCACATAAATCTTATCTTCTTCAATTCAGAATTTACGGTACAACTGATGTGATCCCCTTCCATGGTAGACTAACAATACCTGATCCTCATGTTTAGCCCACATCTTATTAACCTAGGCATGTCTTGATATGATCATGCAAAAAAATCTTTGAATTCTTGAAATTAACTCGATGATGTCTCACCTTATTTCTATGGTTAGCTAGGCTTCGATCTTCACCCTTTTCTTAGGCTCGCAATGTCCATTAACCTTATATAAGGTAGGATTTTTTTTCATCACGTTCTACCATCCTTAACAAATCAGAAGATAGGTTACAATCTCTGTCATCTTCAAAGTCCTGAGATCCCTCTAAATACATATCTTACTCGAAAGGAAACTCTGAGTTAGTAGCGGCGTTGCTCACATCGTTGATATCTAGAGACCTATTGTAGGTCCGAAGGAAGATTCCAAAGAATAAATGATTCAAAGAATGATTATTTGTATGGTTATGAATGAAGAATGAAAAAATACTTGAAAGAAAGTCCAAAGAACAAACAAAAGAAAAAAAAACTAAGAACAATTGTTTGTATAGTATAAAATGGAGAAAATAAAAGAATATTTGCTCAAAAAGATGCATTTCATTGACATAAAAATTTCGGTCACGAGCCTATTTCACAAAAGGATTCTTATTGCCTCTAGGCTCAAGGCAACAAGCGTGTCTTGAATATTACTCTAGATTAGCTCTAAAAATACAGGGATCTCTTCCACAGTCCCATTATTCAAAACACTCCCTAGTACGCAAGGGCTTGGAAACTTTGTTCCCCGGTTCCCTCTTCGCTTTTGATTTCTTCAAGGAGTCGCAACTTTCTTGTCTCCTCCTTCAATTATCGCATTTACTACCTAGTCAAAGTGATCAGGTTCTGATGAAATGTTGAACTTCACAATTCCCATTTTAATGAACCTTTCGACCAACTTTTTAAATGTAATACAATTTTCAATTGAGTGACCCGTTATTCCCGCGTGGTAGTCGCATTGGGCATTCTCATTATACCATTTTGGAAACAGAGGTTGCACGGGTTCTGAGTATGACGGAGACACCACATGGAGATAAAAAAGATTCTTATACAGCTCCTTATATGTCATTGGGATGGTGTGAACTGGAGCTTTTCTGTATTTGGCCTCGAATTGGGTTCCTGCTTTGAAGAGCCTTGATAGCTAGTGGTTATAGCCCTCGGCTGGCCTACGGTGACTGATTTGGGATGCATGCTCAGGATACTTACTTCATTTTTCTTGTTTCTCGGGGATGATCTTTTGGCACTTTCTCCCGTGTCTATCCTCCCACTCCTTACTGCATTTTCAATCATCTCGCCAGACATTACTATATCTGAAAAGCTTCCAGTGGTGCTTCCCAACATATGGTTAATGAATGGGGCTTTTAGAGTATTGATGAAAAGCATTGTGGTCTCCTTTTCTAAAAGCGGCGGCTGAACTTGTAGGGCAACTTCCCTCCATCTTTGCGCATACTGCCTGAAACTTTCATTCGATTTTTTCTCCATGTTCTGTAAGGTGATTCTATCAGGGGTCATGTCTGTCACATGACTGTATTGCTTCATAAATTCCATTGTGATTATCAGCATTTTCCAAGGCCTTGAATTTTTCTTCCAACCATTTACAACGGTCCTCTAACTGCCTTGGCAATTCCGTTCTTGCCCCTTCTCTCTCAGCTATATCCAAATCAGGGATAATAGGATTAGCTAGGTTATCTCCTGGGTTAGATCCTGAGCTAACTTGGAAGTTTATGGGCACTCCAGTATTAGCTTGACCTTTTTGAGGCCTAATCGTGATAGATGGCCTTTGAGGATATACTTCAGGTTGTATCTGTGCATGTGGTGGGGTGAAACCCGGAGGATAGTCTTCATTATCTTCTCCAGCATTAGTCGTGGGGCCTTTTCCCTTGTCCATTGCCCCACTCAATAGCTGAGTCATTTGAGCCAACATATTCCTTTGGGCTTCCATAATTTGTTCCCTCATGTCTTGTTGGATCTTTGCCAACTGCTCTTGCAGCTGGTCTTGCATGTCTCTTTTGAACTGTTTGAGTATTTCTAATCTTTGATCCATATCTCTTGTCTTAGCTCGAGTGCCGTATCGATGTTTAGTTTCCAGATTAACCTTTTCTCTTTCTCTCTTTTTCTGAAATAACTTCAACTAATTAGGGTCCTTTTTGTAAAAGTCTAATGCAAATGACGCAATGCAATGTAGATGCATGGAATGAATGCAAAAGAAAGAGAGGCATTGATTCTGAATTCAATTACATTAGAACAACTTTTCTAGAAAATAAATTCCTTTACATAAAACAGATATTTATACGGCCTTTCCCTCATATTCCAAGTGAAGACATTGATTCCTTTCTTCTTATCCGGATATTAAGGTCCAATCTTGCGAACTTTCTAATAGACGCTCCACTAGTTCCTTTTTGCTCGGGCTGCAACTCATTCCTGGCTTCTCCTTGCAATGCTTGTTAGCCTCTTCAAGAAAGTCGAGACGTGGTGATTCTCAAATAGTCTTTGTCAGCTTGAATCCTTGGGCAAATGAAGTCTTGTATTCCTTCATGGACTATCAGTTTTCTTTCATTATGTTTTCTTGGACCATATTCGGATGACCGTATTATAATCCACTTTATCAAGAAATCCATTTTCTCATGACAAACTCTTCTATTTAGCAATCGAATTTGAATCAACACCTCTTTTCTATGATGTGAATGCAATGCAATCAAGACAAAAGAGAACACGTTAGCACAAGAGAAATAAATAACAAAATAGGACACCTATTTGGGTGACCACTAGGGTTGGCATATTTCTAGCTAGGGTAAGCCCTTAGGTTTTCTACATGTGTTTTAGCTCTAAATTTGAGTACCCGAACTAGCAGATTCCTCGATCCTCACCCATTATAGGCTCATATAGACCGAGTTCAGTTCAAGGGAATACATTTCCCTATGGCTACACGAAAATGAAAATCTCACGAAGACATAGGTCCGGATGTATCCCAAAAGTGATCCACTATCCTGCACGGAGGTGAAAACCTCACGAAGGAGAAGCTTCTCACTCCCACTTAAAAGGGTGTGACCACAGCGGTCATGCAATGCAATGCAGAAATACTTTTCAAGATTAAAACAACATGCAATAAAAAGGATCATAATTTTTCAAATCGGATTTTCAAATTTAAACAAAAGGACAGGAAATAATTAATTTTACGGCTTGACTCTCTTAGTGTCCCCAGTGGAGTCGCCAAGCTGTCGAAACCATTTTTTTATTTTTATGAAAAAGGGGGATCGACTTTAAAAAAAAAATGGAGTCGCCACCAATCCCTTTTGGCATAGGTGTGATCGGATCACCTTATAAAACGTTTTATTTCAAAACATTGATTTTAGCCTACGAAATTCAAGAAAAGGGTCCGGGAGTCAGTTACGTACGAGGAAGGATTAGCACCCTCGTTGTAACACCCCAAACCCGGCCCAAACACACGACCGGATCTGGCATGTCACTAAGAAGATTTAGTAAAACATGTCGCATTTTTGGAAAACATTTGTCAAATTTAAACATTTATACCGGAAAACTTAATGATTTGATAATTTGTAAAAGATATACATTTTATATGTTGCCTTTATGAATTAAAAATCGAAACTTAGTACATGCCCTAGTTTATATTTTTCGCCGAAATTAAGTGTCCAATAATAGTAAAAACCCCAAAAGAAAGCCCAAAGTATAAGGCTAGTGGCCCATGGCCTTACTACAATAAAATATAAAACTCAAAATAATTTAGCATATTGAAGGAAAATTTAAATAAATGGCGTCCTTGCTGTAACAAATCGAACTCTAGCATGGCCACCTTGCGCTCCCCTCCAGCCCGGTCTGATGCACTAAGTGCTACCTAAAAAAATGTTAAATAATAGGGTGAGTCACAGGACTCAGTGTGCAACCCTCGCGCACCATCAGACTGGGCCTTAGCCCCGCAGAACAGATAACAAAATATAATATATCAGGAATTAATATCAGGAATTATGCAAAGCCCAACCCAATCCTAGGTTTCCATCCGCTACACACCACCCTTACTTGCCAATCACACCATTGGGGATTTCTACAATCAACCCACACCGCTACACACCATCGATGGCAGTCATGCTGCAGTTAGCTGCTCATCGTCAGATCATGATAATAACCACTACAACAGATCATGGCAAAAGAAACCACTACAATAGATCATGGAAAAAGCCACTACAACAGAACACTACCCCTTTCATCAATCACCCAACCCCGTGCAATCACAGAAATCGGCGTACATGTTTATCATATCAAATCAACAGAACCATTCAATTTAGAATGACAGAGATCACTAACCTGGTGATTCGCCTTTACCCTCATCGGGTTTTCAACAGCCATGCCAGTATTTTGGCATTTAACAGAATATAACAGATTTATAAACATATACTAACAGGCAACCCAAATGGTGTGAGAATGTTACACACCTGATAACACGTAGTACTACTCTCTATGTCGATACCCTCACTAATCAGATCTACTGCCCTTTGCCTACAACTTTGCTCAAAAGCCAGAAGAACGCGAAGATAAGGCCTCTCCTATATTCGGCCAAGGGTTAGTTTTTTACCCGAATTATACGTTTAAATTAACAGATCTCCTTACCTTGAAATCCCGAAAGTAATACGATCAGAGTGCTACTGAACTCTGGCTTAGAAATCTAAGCGATTGAATCCCCTTCAAATCCCAGAATGCTGCAAATGAGAGAAAACACCCGATTAGTTAACCATATAGCCATTCGGCTAAGATCTCTAAAATCCAGAAAAAGATTGAAATCTCGTAAATCGACACTTACCTTTAGCTTTCTTCAAGATTCGGCCCAAGCAGATGCCACAGAAGGAATTTGGCAATCACAGGAGATGAGATCTAGTGATTTCGGCTTTAAAGAAAATCCCGAAAGAGATAAACAAGAGGGAGATTTCGGCTACAAGAACAAACAAGAGTGTAGTTTTAGTTTTTAGTGAATGGGAGAAGAATAACAATGGAGATCAGAAGATTTGGCTAAAAGGAAATTTTCAAAGAAAGAAGAAAGAAAACAAAAGAGATGGCCCTCAAATTTTCGGCACACCTTTAGCCTATACTCAATCGATTTTCCCCCCTCTCCTGTGTTTGATTTTCGGCCAACACTAGCGTTCCTGATAGATCCTCATCCTATCCCTTATCCCTATCAAAACACCCATCCAAAAGAGGCTTAATTACCTCCAACTCTTCCCTCCTTTATCCGCTTTAATTATCCACATATTAAAACAATAAAACTCCTATAATTTAGCCTTGTTGCCGTCCCCCCTAGCTCCTCTATAAGTGTCGAATTTGGCCCAAAAACATGGGCCCCAAGTGGCCAAAACTTGAGCCCTCCATCCACTAGTGACGCCACCCTGTAACACCCTGGTTCTAGGGGTTATGCATTTAGGGCATAAATCTAGTGATGGTAGGCTTTTGGTGAAGTTGTATGTGTTTTAGGGGGGTTTGGAGAACCCTAGAAGGTAAGAGATGCCTTGGGGAATTTTTTGAATTTTTTAGTGGTTAGAAAGGGAGCTTGGCTAGAGGTGTCTTAAGAGAAATGTTTGGGAGGCTTAGACTCAAGAACTGAGCTAGTGTAGTGGCAAGGGAGGCGCCACTAAGAGCTTGGGGAGGTGACGCCTCAAGGAGCAGTGGGGGGCCAGTGTTCGAGTTGCAAGGGCGGCATTGTGGTTTGTTTTTTTTGGCGTCATGGAGGAGAGGTGTTGGACGGTTAGAAGGCTCTTCAAAGGATGAGGAAGACTTGGTCTTCTCTTTTTGAAATTCGGCTAGGAAGGTAGGATATAGGTTGACTCATTCAAACTTTTTGAATGAGTGTTAGGGAGGAAGTTTAGGAGGAAATCTTGGGATTTTGAGAGGGGTTGAGTTAGTGGCCGGTTTTGGGGAGCTAGGGGAGGGCATTTTTGGTTTTCTTGGAGGGTGTTAGGTGGGTGCCGAACCTAGTAGTATTTATAGGGGATGCTCACCTTCTTGGCCACCCTTTTTCACCATTTGTTCTCTCTTTGCCGAAATTGTTCCCATTTCTTTTGGTAGCCGAAACCTTTTTCCTCCAAAGCACTTTCTCTCCTTGTTGCTCTCCATTTTTTTGCTAGGTGGCCGAATCTTCCATTCTCCCTTCTTCTTTTCTTTTTCTTTCAAAGCCGAAAGCACCTGCTCATCTTTTACTTTCCTTTCTCAAACCTTGTTGCCGAAATCTCCCCCTCCTGTTAGTGTCACTTTGGCCGAATATTAGAGTGGTGTTGAGCTCCTTGGGTCTTCCTTTTTCAACCGTTGGAGAAGGTAAGTAGGCATAGCCGAATGCCTATTTCTTTCCCCCTTTGTTCTCGATTGACTTTTACAAGGGTAAGAGCCGATTTTGGCTTTGGTTTGAAGTATGTTGATCTCTTGTGGTAACTGAATGGTTGTAGGGTCTCTGGGATTTAGAAGCGATCAAGCGTAGCCTTCTTCCTCTAGTAATCGGTTGGTGAGTAGTGGTAAGGGTGCGATCTTTTCTTTGTTTTAGGATTTATGTCTTGGCCGAATGGCCCTGAGTTTTCTCTATTATGTGCTAAGGCCGATTGTAGGGGAGGTAGAGCCTAATGCAGAAGACCTTTTCGGGAGTTGTTAGTCAGTGTTCGCAGAGGCATTTAGTAGCATCTGGGATTCAAGTTGTTTGGTAAGCAATATTTGGTAAGATTCATTGGTTAGATTTATGGTTTGGAGGATTAACCGTTTGGTCTGTTTAAGCATTTTGATGGAGGCGAATACCAGCCAAGGAGGGCAAGGGAAGGCCCTATCCCAAAGTTCAAGAAGAGAGCTGTCTCAGCGGTTCGAGATTGGCCACCGGGGTGTGGCCCATCTGCAGGAGAAAGCAATAGGCAGATAGCTATAGTCTCGCTTAGCGATAGCGTAGGGATCGAGAGTTTAGAACTTCAAGTGTTAAGGTGCGTAATTATCGCACTATTAATCCTGTTATTTGTGTATTAATGTGCTAATATAAGTTGTGTATGCTTAACCGGCTTTATGTGGATGTGGATCTAATACCCTAAGGGTATAAGCGTGGATTCAGGTAAGTCTCTGTCAATTTTAGCTTTCTTTATGATGCTTTTGGGAAGCATGACATATTTGGTATATATATTATGTGGTTGATGATAAATCCAGTGTATGTTATTAATTAAACATGGTTGGCATGAATTCTGTTTAAATGCATATCATGACTTGGTGGGTTAAACGAGTGGAGGGGGAAGTGATATTCGTGTCGACGGACACCAGAGGTTTGGTACCTCCAGTGATTTGGTATCACATTTCGTGACTACGGTCACCAGAGGTTTGGCACCTCATAGCGTCTTGTCCCAGTGGCTTAGCACCACAGTGGGTTGGCCCCACGGTTGATATTATGGGATTGACGCCAGTGATTTGGTATCACACGTGGGTTGGCCCCACACTTGATTATTCGTGACTTCGGTCACCAGTGATTTGGTATCACATCTGTGTCTTTGGGACACCAGAGGTTTGGCACCTCATAGCGACTTGTCCCTGTGGCTTCACACCACTGTGGGTTGGCCCCACTTTCGAGATACGGGATCATCGCCAGTGATTTGGTATCACACGTGGGTTGGCCCCACGGATGGATTAATCGTGACTTTGGGTCACCAGTGGTTTGGCACCACCAGTGGTTTGGTACCACACGGGGTAGAAAAGGTGTTATGGCTGGTTAGGATTGGGTGCATTAATTGAATTGCTATGTTATGATGTGTTAGTATGATGTTGCATTAACCGGGAAAAGGGTTATGCACTGAGTCTTGGTGACTCACCTTTTCCTTTAAACATTTCAGGTGATGCATGAGCTTGGACCGGGTTGGAGAGGACACAAGGTGGCCCATGCAGAAGAAGATATTTTGATTGTTTTAAGCCTTTTTAATACTAAGTATTTTGTTTATGAATGGGTTGTAATAAAGGCCTTATTATTGTTATTGTTGGGTATTATTTTAATATTGGTTTGATGACATTGAATCACTATTTGAAGTTGATTTTGTTTAGCAACTTTTATTCAAAAGATATACACTAAGGTTTTAATTTGGATATTTTAATAACAAAGTTTACTTATAATTTTTAAATGGACATGGTTTTCAAAAGTTAACAAATTTTCATGTTTTATCCTCAAGTCAAAAAGATTTTCAACCGTCTTTCCGCAGTGACATTCTAAATTCGGTCGTAGTGAATGGGCCGGGTTTTGGGGTGTTACAAATTGGTATCAGAGCCCGATTCAAAACTCGGCTTTGAGGGTTTTGGGCCCAAAAACGTTTTTATGGGCTTTTCAAAGATTTGGGCTTTCATAAAAGTTTCCAGGTTATTCTAGCATGGCACCTGTATCTCCGGCCCGAAGTCCACCAGGTAAGTACTTCGGCCTTTTGTAGTGATTTGTATATATGAATTGTTATGGGTTTATTTGGGCTCGTAGATTAGAATATTAAGGCTATTGGACCCTAGGATTAGTTTACTCAAACATATGCATAAAACTTAAGGGTTATTAAACAAACCTGTGAAGTAAGTCGCCGAGTTAAGGTGTGGCAACCATGGTACGCATGTCTAGGAATGGATCCGGAAGAGCTTGGTATTTAAGCAGTCCTCGTGACTCACCTCCTCTTCGCAGGAATCCTACCTGGTGCGTAGCTACGGTTCACCTTAACCAAGAGGACTTGTTCATAGGCTAAACCAACTATTAAAACCCGAAAGGGATTAGCCTCACTGTTTTAAAACCCTTAGTTTTAAAATTTTTTCAAGCTTACCCCTTTGGTTTGTAAACCCTAAATCTGATTTTGAAAGACGTTTTCTCAATTTACCAAAATTACCAAAATGCCCCTAGTGGCAAAATTACAAAAATGCCCCTGTGTTGTAAAATTTCCGTACTACCCTCAGCTTTTGTTAAAATGATTTTGCTTTGCAAAATACCAAAATATCGAAATTTCAAAATGTTAAGATACTCTGGTTTGGGGTAATTACAAAAATACCCGTGTTGAAAATTACTAAAATGCCCCTGACTTTCAAGATTTCCGGTTTAACCCCAATTTTAATAAAATTTCCCCTACTTTGCAAAAGTATCCAAAAATCCTGTATTTCAAAAATAATACCCTGATTTTGGAAATTTACTAAAACACCTCTGGTTGATAAAATTACCAAAATGCCCTTGGTTCCTAAATTTTCATAATTCCCTTGATTTTTACCAAAGTGTTCCTACATTACGAAAATATCAAAAACTTCTGTTTACAAGTATCAAGCTATCCTGATTTGGAGAATTTATGAAAACGCCATGGTTTCCAAAAAATTACCGAAATACCCCGGTAGGAAAACGACGAAATTACCCCTGGGTTGGGAATGCTCAAGGAAGTGACGTGGATGAATGAATGTGACTCTTGAATTAGAATAGAGAACTTGAACTGAAATTTTGTGTGATCGAAAGAACCACTGCTAGAACTTCTATTCATAAAACTTGCTCGTGGATAAATAGTGAAACAAAATTTCTAATGCATAAAACTTTTAATCAGAGTAAATCGCAACGCTAGCTATGAGTTCTAGGGGACGTGGTCGTAATGCTCGTGGACGTGGTAGAGGCAGGATGGCAGTATCGGAACCGGTCGGGTCTGGCCATGGGTCAGAGAGTGGTGTGCCGACACCACCACCTGTTGAGGCTGAACATCAGGATCAGACAGGAGGAGACGACGCGGTATCGCAGGCTATGCTGCGGGTGCTTGAGCGAGTGGCAGGAGCCAAAGCGGGCAGTGAGACTCGGAAGTCGGTACCCGAAAGACTTAGTTCGAGCGGAGCCGAGGTTTTTAGGGAAGTGTCTGGGATATTCTTATTTGCTTGGTTCGCTATAGTGGCAGTTTGTTCTTGTTTTGCTAGTAAAAGTATCTAGAACCTTGAGTATGGACTTAAGAGCTGTGCCTAGAAATGTGATAGCTCTTTAAGATCAGAGTGCGCAGCTATAGCGTAGTGTGGTGATAGTCTAGCTAAGTAATTTCGTGGACGAAATTATTTTAAGGAGGGTAGAATTGTAACACCCTGGTTCTAGGGGTTATGCATTTAGGGCATAACTCTAGTGATGGTAGGCTTTTGGTGAAGTTGTATGAGTTTTAGGGGGGTTTGGAGAACCCTAGAAGGTAAGAGATGCCTTGGGGAATTTTTTGAATTTTTTAGTGGTTAGAAGGGGAGCTTGGCTAGAGGTGTCTTAAGAGAAATGTTTGGGAGGCTTAGACTCAAGAACTGAGCTAGTGTAGTGGCAATGGAGGCGCCACTAAGAGCTTGGGGAGGTGACGCCTCAAGGAGCAGTGGGGGGCCAGTGTTCGAGTTGCAAGGGCGGCATTGTGGTTTTTTTTTTTTGGCGTCATGGAGGAGAGGTGTTGGACGGCTAGAAGGCTCTTCAAAGGATGAGGAAGACTTGGTCTTCTCTTTTTGAAATTCGGCTAGGAAGGTAGGATATAGGTTGACTCATTCAAACTTTTTGAATGAGTGTTAGGGAGGAAGTTTAGGAGGAAATCTTGGGATTTTGGGAGGGGTTGAGTTAGTGGCCGGTTTTGGGGAGCTAGGGGAGGGCATTTTCAGTTTTCTTGGAGGGTGTTAGGTGGGTGCCGAACCTAGTAGTATTTATAGGGGATGCTCACCTTCTTGGCCGCCCTTTTTCACCATTTGTTCTCTCTTTGCCAAAATTGTTCCCATTTCTTTTGGTAGCCGAAACCTTTTTCCTCCAAAGCACTTTCTCTCCTTGTTGCTCTCCATTTTTTTGCTAGGTGGCCGAATCTTCCATTCTCCCTTCTCCTTTTCTTTTTCTTTCAAAGCCGAAAGCACCTGCTCATCTTTTACTTTCCTTTCTCAAACCTTGTTGCCGAAATCTCCCCCTCCTGTTAGTGTCACTTTGGCCGAATATTAGAGTGGTGTTGAGCTCCTTGGGTCTTCCTTTTTCAACCGTTGGAAAAGGTAAGTAGGCATAGCCGAATGCCTATTTCTTTCCCCCTTTGTTCTCGATCGACTTTTACAAGGGTAAGAGCCGATTTTGGCTTTGGTTTGAAGTATGTTGATCTCTTGTGGTAACTGAATGGTTGTAGGGTCTCCGAGATTTGGAAGCGATCAAGCGTAGCCTTCTTCCTCTAGTAATCGGTTGGTGAGTAGTGGTAAGGGTGCGATCTTTTCTTTGTTTTAGGATTTATGTCTTGGCCGAATGGCCCTGAGTTTTCTCTATTATGTGCTAAGGCCGATTGTAGGGGAGGCAGAGCCTAACGCAGAAGACCTTTTCGGGGGTTGTTAGTCAGTGTTCGCAGAGGCATTTAGTAGCATCTGAGATTCAAGTTGTTTGGTAAGCAATATTTGGTAAGATTCGTTAGTTAGATTTATGGTTTGGAGGATTAACCGTTTGGTCTGTTTAAGCATTTTGATGGAGGCGAATACCAGTCAAGGAGGGCAAGGGAAGGCCCCTATCCCAAAGTTCAAGAAGAGAGCTGTCTCAGCGGTTCGAGATTGGCCACCGGGGTGTGGGCCATCAGTAGGAGAAAGCTATAGGCAGATAGCTGTAGTCTCGCTTAGCGATAGCGTAGGGATCGAGAGTTTAGAACTTCAAGTGTTAAGGTGCGTAATTATCGCACTATTAATCCTGTTATTTGTGTATTAATGTGCTAATATAAGTTGTGTATGCTTAACCGGCTTTATGTGGATGTGGATCTAATACCCTAAGGGTATAAGCGTGGATTCAGGTAAGTCTCTGTCAATTTGAGCTTTCTTTATGATGCTTTTGGGAAGCATGACATATTTGGTATATATATTATGTGGTTGATGATAAATCCAGTGTATGTTATTAATTAAACATGGTTGGCATGAATTCTGTTTAAATGCATATCATGACTTGGTGGGTTAAACGAGTGGAGGGGGAAGTGATATTCGTGTCGACGGACACCAGAGGTTTGGTACCTCCAGTGATTTGGTATCACATTTCGTGACTACGGTCACCAGAGGTTTGGCACCTCATAGCGTCTTGTCCCAGTGGCTTAGCACCACAGTGGGTTGGCCCCACGGTTGATATTATGGGATTGACGCCAGTGATTTGGTATCACACGTGGGTTGGCCCCACACTTGATTATTTGTGACTTCGGTCACCAGTGATTTGGTATCACATCTGTGTCTTTGGGACACCAGAGGTTTGGCACCTCATAGCGACTTGTCCCTGTGGCTTCACACCACCGTGGGTTGGCCCCACTTTCGAGATACGATATCGTCGCCAGTGATTTGGTATCACACGTGGGTTGGCCCCACAGATGGATTAATCGTGACTTTGGGTCACCAGTGGTTTGACACCACCAGTGGTTTGGCACCACCAGTGGTTTGGTACCACACGGGGTAGAAAAGGTGTTATGGCCGGTTAGGATTGGGTGCATTAATTGAATTGCTATGTTATGATGTGTTAGTATGATGTTGCATTAACCGGGAAAAGGGTTACGCACTGAGTCTTGGTGATTCACCTTTTCCTTTAAACATTTCAGGAGATGCATGAGCTTGGACCGGGTTGGAGAGGACATGATGATTTAAACCCTCGTAACCAAAATCATCTCATGATTTACAAAATTCTTTAAAATGATATTTAGTTATTTGGACGAACGAAAAACCGAAACCCAGCACGTTAGGGCACAATTTCTTGAACTTCCAAACACGAAACATTGCCTTGTTTTCTGAAATCCTTATCCCGAGATAACAAAACGTCATATCCAGTGAGTTAGGACACGGCAATTTTGAATTCTCAGAAATAAGTTTTTATTTAACTTTTAAAAAGAAAGTAAGAGGCTCTTTGGACTCGAAGAGAAAAATCGAAACCCAGTAAGTTAGGATACGATTTCTTTCGAACCCTAGAACGCAGAGTGTTTGCTTATTTTAAAAATCGGATAAAATGTGATATGATTCTATAAATAAATGTAAAGTAAATTACAACACTAATTTGTATGACAAAATAATGGTGATAAAAATATAAATAACAATAACTAAGGTAAAAATAAAATACAATAAAGTAAAAGCGAAATAAACAAATGAAATAAAAGAATATAAAAGAAAACAATATCAAAAATAGAAGATAATGGTAAATTAATAAATAATACTATATATAATAAGTAAATTAAAAAAATAAAAATACTAATAATAATAAATATAATTATAGGGAAAATAATGATAACAGTGAATATAATAATAGTAATAATAATATATATAAAAATAAAAATAATAATGGTAAAAATAATAGTGAAATATTAAAACCAATTAATGCTGATAACGCTAATAATAATAACCACAATGATGGTGATAATAATAATAATAATAATAATAATAATAATAATAATAATAATAATAATAATAATAATAATAATTGTTATATAAAAAATTACTTATAATAATAATGAAATTAATAGTAAAATATCAAAAATTATAAAAGAAAAAAAGAAAAGGAAAAAATTGAACTTAAAAAACAGGAATCTGGGGCAAAATCAGAAATAAAATTAAAAGGAGGGACCAATTAGAACACGCGAATAACCAGGAGGGGCTAAAAGGGAAAATATCCCACACCCTCCAAAATGCGGCGCTTTGAGCAGGACCAAATCAAAAACAGAACAAAACTTAAGGGTAAAACTAAAAATAAAAGAAAACTTGATTAAAAAGAACTAAAAATGCGGAAGGGCCTGATGCGCAAATAGCCCATTTCACAGAAACGCGCGGATCCTCCCCAGGTCGGGTCAACGCGCAAATCTGGTGGCCATGAAACGACGTCGTTTAACAGGTATATAAATACCACTTTTAGCCCCAAAATTTCATTTTGTTTGTTGTTCTAAAAAAGAAAAACGGAGAGCTTTCTCTGTTTGCTCTCCCTCTGGCGATTTCCGGCCAGCCCCCGGCACAATCCGCCGCCATCCGCCGTCACCGGTCATCGTACACGGTGGTCGAAATTAAAAAAAAATGTAAGTTTTTTTTTCCTTTTTTTATAAATTTATTTTATATATATTATATATATATGGTTTCCAAAAAAACAAAATATAAAAAAACACTATTCAAAAATGAAAAGAAAAAAGAAAAAGAAAACAAAACCTTTGCTGATTTGGTTGTTTTTTTTATGTTGTAATTCTATGTATATTTGTCTATAAATGTCTTTTACAGATTTCATTAGGGTTTTTATAGCCCAAAAATAAATCGAAAAAAAAATACAAAATCTGTCTTGCTTGTTTTCTGCCATTTCTTTCCATTTTGCTGTTGTGTTCTTTCCTTTTTTACAGGTCAATAGCGAGGAATCCGGTGATAATGAAGGCTGGTGGCTGCGACGCGAAGAAGATCTATTTTGGGTGCTGCGGCGCCTAGGGTTTTCTAGAAACCCTAGGTCTTCTGGAGCTGTCTAGGCACTGGGCCATTTTGGGCCCGTAGGTTTTGGGTTTGGGTCTGGGTAGTCTGTTTTAGGTATTGGCTTGTAATTGGGTTTTGGGTATTAGTTTGGGCTACGGGTAAATTTGTGAATTTGGGCCTGTTTGTATTTTGGATTGTAAATGGACTGTAACTGGATATTGGTTTATTTTTATTTTTTGTTTTTCTTATTTTCATGGGCCCGGCAAAATGGGCTTATTACAGGCATGTATAGGGATCTTATTTTAGTTTAGTTTAAGTCATTGTGAAGGTGCCAAATGTGTTGGCTTAAACGAGTTATGAGACGATTGTGTATAGCCATAGATGATGGCTTAATTAAATTGAAATTTTACTAGAAATAGTTCTCCCTCGTGTATGGGATAAAGACTTCATTTTCATGAATCAAATGTGTTAATTCAAGTGTCATAATTGATGATTTGAAGAATATTGTGTGATGGTGTATGGTTATAAGCAGGTTAGGGTGGCTAAATGGCTTGGAAAATAGCCTTGAGTTGGTCCACACGGGTAGGCACATAGGCATGTGTCTAGGCCGTGTGAGACACACAGTTAGCTCCATGGGTGTGTGACTTGGCCTTGTGTCCTCTGAATGTTAGTGTTGTAAGTCAGTGTCGACAATGGGCTAGCCACACGGGTGTGTGCCCAGGCCGTGTGACCCTTATATGGTTGATAACGTCACAAACAGAATACCCAAGTCTTTACACACGGGCGAGGACATGGGCGTGTCTAGCCTGTGTGGAGCACAGGGCCAAGCACACGGGCGTGTGTCCGGCCGTGTGAAAACCCCTTTAGGTTTGAAATGAAAATAAATTCCACACGGGGTAGGGACATGGGCGTGTGAGACCACACGGCCTGCCCACACGGGCGTGTCCCATTTCACACGGGCGTGTGGTCCCTATTTAGGTGAAAATTTCCTAAATGTTTGAAAAGTTCCGGATTGGTTCCGTGACAACTCGAACGGGTGCAAAAGGTCCCGTTTACCGATGATAGGGATGTTATGTTGGTGAATGAAAAGTTTTAAATTGGAAAGAATTTCCATAGCCTAAAGTGGAATGAACAAGCAAGTCAAGTCCGATAACGTCTCATGCCCGGTTCCGGCATAGAATTCGGGTAAGGGGTGTTACACATGTCACAATTTGTATGGGGTTTTCTATGCTTCCTTAGTTGGCACATTATTTAGAATATAGCAAGTCTTTTGTACAATATATCCCTAAAAAGATATTGGCAGCTTCAAATAACTTAACATCAAACGTACCATGTCTAACAGCGTTCGATTTCTTCTCTCCGCCACACCATTTTGTTGTGGAGTGCCCGACATGACTAACTGGGATAGAAGCTGTAACATCCTAAATTTATGGGCCTATGCATTTAGTGTGGGGATATGTTTAACATGTTAATTTAAGTGATAGGGGTCCAAATTGGGCTCAGAATTAGGCAAAGGCCCAGATTAAATTATTTAAAGGTGGCATCATTAACAATTAAAAAGGAACAAGTTTTGGGTCACAAGGAGCCCATGTTTTTGGGCCATTTTTGGCAATTAAATGTGAGCAAGGGTGACGCCACAACAAGGGATTTAAGGGCCCAAAATTTAAGTTTAATGAAGCCCAAATCCTTTTAATTTAAGTGAGTTAAATTTTGGCATTAAGACTTGATGAGGTGGACGGCTACAAGGCTTAAAAATAGGAAGATATATGTGGATTTTATAAGTGATAATATCATAGATAAAAAGGAGAAAAGTTAGGAGCTTATCTTCAAGGGAAGTGTTGGCCGAAAATCCACCACCTAGAGGAGTGTAAAATTCGACTACTGCATGGCAAAGAGGGTGCCGAATTTCTCCTTTCTTTTAGCTTGAATTTTAAGGGCGTTTTCGATTTTTAGCAGTAGGTGCCGAAATATCTATAAATAGGGGGGCTAGCTCCTTGATTTTAACACTGAAAACCCTAAATTCCTCTCCCATTGTGCCGAAATTCCCTAGCCTCTCCCTCTTCAATTTCTTTTCTCCAATTTCTTCAAAAGCCGAAACTCTTCTCCACTTTTTCCTCCTTGTGCCGATTTCTCTAAAAAGCCGAAGCATCCATAGTCTTTTCTTCTATTCATCCTATTTGAGAATTAGTTCTATACTTCCGGCATTTAAATCTTCCATTGGCATTGCTGAATCCTCTCTCTAGTGCTAGCCGAATCTCCTATGCTAAGGTAAGTGTCAATTTTTGATTAGTTCTCATGATCTATTCCCGGTTTTTGAAAGGCAAAAAGCTGAAAAGCCAATAGTTTAATGGTTCTATGTTGGGCGGAAATTTGGGATTTGAAGGAAGCTTGGTCAACTAGATCTAAAAGCCGAAAATAGCTAGTCTTCAATTTCGGGATTTTAAGGTAAGAAGATTTCCCCTAGATTTTTACTAGATTCATTCATTATATGCAAGATCTAAACTTTAAGATGAGGATTAACGATTAAATATTGTAATAGTAGCTCTGATAAGGATTTATGATGGAATTAAATATGGATCAGGCAAAGGAAAGAATCCCTAAGTTTAAGAAACGAGCAATATCTGCCGTTCGAGATAGCAGTTGTGTCGACTAAGGATAGCATCGACATAGAAAGCATCGTGTTATCGGTAATCAGGTGTGTAGATCTCTGACACACTATTAATTCTGTATGTATGTCTATATATATATATGTTATGGGCTAAAAAGCCGGAAAGAGGCTGTATAGACAGTCGAATGGAACCCTAAATGGGTTAGGCAAGGATGCCAGGTACGTAAACATAGAACTCTCTATGTGTATCGAAATATATGTAAGTCTGCATGATGTTTCTTTATGTATGTATGCATGGGGGGAAAATTATGATATTGAAGGGGAAGTGCATGATAGGTCACTTGGTGATTGGTGGTAGAAAACCCACAAATATAAATGATAGGTCACATAGTGATCGGTGGCTATGCCACGTTTAATGATTCCTAAATAATAGGAATAGGCAGTACGACTGTCGTTATGGTGTGTAGCGGATGGAGTGTTGATTGTAGAAATCCCCAAGGTGTGATGGTTGGTACGGGTTGGTGTGTAGAGGATGGAAACCTAGGATGGGTTGGGTTATTATTCATTATTTATTGTTTGTCATGTGATTATGATTGATACCTTTATGTATGGGCCAGGGCCCATAATGTGTTTGTGGGCTCAGGTCATTGTGTGCTTTGAGATTTATACACTGAGTCTTGGTGACTCACGGTTTCCTTTTCTCTACTCTCCAGATTAGCAGTAGATCGTGGACATGGGAGCTGAGATGGACTCGAGGGGCCATCAAACTTAATTTTTACAAATTATTATTTTGGGATTTCTTTAAAGTTTTCTTTTCTTTTATTTTTACTTTGGAATTATCAATGTAATAAGGCCCCATAGGTTTATCCAATTAAGTAGTTTTGATGTTCTGCAACTTATTAGATTATGTCAAAGGTTTAAATATACTTAATACAAGGTTTTATTTTTAAAATGCCACTTATTTTCTTAAATAATGTCTATTTAGTTTACGACTTCCAAAACCAACAAGGCAAAAGTTTTTAAAGTACAAACCGTGACATGCCAGATCTGGTCGAAACGCATGGGCCGGGTTTGGGGTGTTACAGAAGTTCATTCTCTATGAGGTAGCCTAAGAACTCATCAGACAAATATTCCCCATCTTGATCAGACCGAAGTGTCTTTATGGGTAAACCTAGTTGTTTCTCCACTTTCACACAAAACTCTTTGAATTTATCAAATGTTTCACTCTTGCGATGTATTAGGTGTACATACTCATATCTGGAATAACCATAAATAAAGGTTACAAAATACTCATAACTACCTCTTGCACTAACACTCATGAGGCCACATATACAAGTTCTAGACCCTCATTCTTTTTGCATTAAAAGATTGCTTACTCATCTTACCTTCCAAGCAAAATTCACATAATGGAATATCAACTTCTTTAAGTTAACTTAAGATGTTGTTTTTAAGTAAGAAAATGTTGGTGATGTTAGGATGAATAATCCTTATTGATTGATTGTACATGTATTGAATAACAAGGTTAAATTAGGCAAGGTTAATAAGATTAGATGGACAGATTAGGGTGACAATTGAAACTTATGAATGTTTGAACATATGTGATGTGAATAAATCTTTTGGTATGATTTCATTGTAGGAATTATGTAGGTTGATGTTGGTAATATTGTGTTTTGGAACTAGGTCTAGCATGAATGTGGATAGACATACGTCTTAAGATAACGTTTCGTGCCACATGTGTAACACCTCTAACTTGTCTATGTTGTCAGATTAGAGTTACAGAGTATTATCATATAATCAGAAACATTTAAACTCCAAATTATTCAATAACTTAAATATATCATAAACCATTCAATTACATGCATATTGTCCCTAAATCAAGCCCTCGAGGGCCTAAAAATAGATTTAGAACAATTTGGGACTAATTTGAAACAAATTGGAAAGTTTAGGAAAAAATGCAAAAAATTCAAAATAGGCCGTGTGGCTAGGCCATGTGCTTCAGGCGGTTCTGTTACACGCCCATGTCACCAGCAGTGTAACTTTTAAACTAGGGACACACGGTCGTGTCCCAGCCCGTGTCCTCACCCGGGTAACTCTCTAAGTTACCTTACACGCACTAGGCCATGTAACTCACTGCCTTGGACCCTAAGCAATCCTCAGATGACACATAGCCTTGTCGCCAAGCCGTGTGCCTCACACAACTGAGTCACATGCCCGTGTCTCAAGCTATGTAAACCTAAAATTTACCTAAAATCAAGGCATTTGAAACCATTTTATGCTTCACCGTTCAAACCATTTAAGCACACATTCAAAGGGTTCAAACACAATCTAAAGCTTGCATAAACATATCATTTCAAGCATCCTAGATCACCTAACCAATATGTCATTCAAAGGCACCACAATTAACATCCGTACAATACTTACCTAAACATGTCAATATTGTACCATTTCATATATGATAACCTATTCCATTACTTACCAAAACATACCACATATTGACCATTCTCAAGCCATTCAAAACATACCATAAAGGGCCTTATAGACATGCATAACAAGGCAACCAAAGTGACATAATTTGTTAAGGCATCAAATGGTACCGAACCAACATAACTTCCAAAAGTTTATATATGCCAAAGCAACAACAACACATTAATCAAAATATCATTACAAATCACCCTCTACATGCCATTATAAACCTTGGCCAAAATATTTAAAAACTACCGAAAAGCTTGCTGGATAGTGTGATAGGTCTCTGACGAGCTTCCACCAAATCGAGCTTTCGATAATTTATAAAACAAAGGAAAACAACTATGTAAGCAATATGTAATGACTCGATAGTCACGGGTAATCAGAAAGTGTATTTTCGGGTCTCCATTTTCATAAAACAGATTCGTAAATATTTATTAAAAATATTTATGAAGTTAGTTGTATGGTTAATTAGGTCTTGGTTAGGTGAATTAGCTTGAATTAAGAGTAATTAGGAAAAATGACTAAATTGCAAATAGAATGAAAGTTAAATTATAGATTAAAGAAAGTTAAAAGGACCAAATAAGTAATTAGGCCAATTACATGAATTGAGGCGGCATAAGTATATATTTATTTAAAAATTTAAATTTAAAAAATATATTATAATATTATAAAAATAAAAACTAAAAGTTAAGTATATATATTATATTATATTATAATAACTAAATAAATAAAGGAAAAATAAATAAAAGAAGAAACAAACATTGAAACGAAACAGAGAAGGAAAGAAAGAAAAGAGAAAGAGAAAGAAAGGATAAAAAGCTAGGGTTTTCAAGGGTTCAAAGCTCAATTGGTTAGTCAATTTAGTCTATTCTCTTGTAATTTTTATGTTTTTGAAATCCCGGTATTAACTAATACCTAACCTATGTTGAAATTTTAGAAATTATTGAATTTTTAGATGTTGTTCATGTTGAATAATTAGAATATTAGGGACTAAATTGATAGATTTTTAAGATGGAATTGAAAAAGGATTGAATTGTGGAATAAATTGTAAATTTTAAGTATTAGGGCCTAAATTGTAAAAATTTCAAAATTTAGGGATTTGAGTGAAATTAGAGAGTTGAATTTAGTTTAAAGTGGAAATTGAATGAAAAAATAGAATTAATTGTGAAGAAATAAATTAAGTCTCGGTTTAAGGACTAAATTGGAATGTAGGAAAAGGTTGAATAAAAATTGAAATATTTAATGTGAAATTGAATTGTATTGTATTGATGAATTTTAATTGTTTTAATTTTATAGCAAACATTGCGCCGGAAACCTCGACTAAGAAAAGAAAAGATAAAAGTCGAAGAGGAGTAGCTCGAAAGTTCTGGTTTGTATTTCTATAATCCGAATTTAATTATTAATGGTTGTATTTTGATTTAAATGTTTATGGTAAGTAATTAAGGTGAGTGTTACCATTTTGATATTGAATTGAATTGATATGAATATGTGATTAATGTAGAAATTGAATACTGAATATTTGTTGCACTTGAAAAGTGAATTGTTCACCCTATTAACTGTATCAGGCTGAGTCAGATATAAATGGCATACCATAGGATTTGGAAGAGTTCAGGGTTTACTTCGACTTCGAGTCGATGAGACATTGGGTGTCAGTCTATTACTTTGGATTAATTCGATGAGGTACTGGGTACCAAATTTACTTCGGTTTAACCGATGAGACACTGGGTGTCAACATACTACTTCGAATTATCCGATGAGGCACTGGGTGACAAACTGGCGTGTTTTGGTTGGATTTGTGTATCCGTCCAAGTCCGAGTCGTGTTGATAGGGGCAATTAAATGAAATGATATTGTGATTGGAATTGAAAAGTATTGAAAGTGAAATGGAAATGAGACAAATGAATTGTGCACTTTATTGTGAAAAGCTATTTAAGATAGTAATTGATAAAAAATTGAAAATGTTAAGATTGATTTGTTATGAATTGATTAAATTGAATGTCTATTGTTATTATAAGATTGAATGTGCATATTACTTTATTTTACTTTTTAATATTCAGATTATAGAAATACACTGAGTTCATACTCAGTGTACGGTTTGTTTTTTGTGCGCAGGTTAGGTACTTAAGAGTTGACCGTCGATTCAGCATCCACAACAATCCCGAACTCAAAACTTGGTGATGTATACTTCTTTTTGTGTTGGCATGTACCTAGGGCGTCTAAGTGTTAACTAATTTGTGAAGTGATTGCTAATAAGATTATAAGTCAATGTTGGTTGATTATACATATGTAAATATATGTGTTTATGTAGAGGCTATAACATGGCATGTTTAAGTTAACGTGTAAATGAACAAGATATAGGCAAAAGTGGATTGAAATAGACATATTTCCAATTTGGTTTTGAATGGTGTCTTATTGAAATGTTTTGATAACATAATTGAAGTACCTATGAGGGTACATTGGTTAGACATCTAGGTTGATTATTTTGACATGTTTAAAATGGAATTGATTGTGTTTTGGATTGGTTGAATGAATGGTTTTTTAGTTGCTTGGTGTCTAAGATTGTAGGGTATGGTAAACTTGATGTTTAAGGTTCATTTTGAGTCCACACGGCCAGACACACAGGCGTGTGACTGGATCGTGTGAGACACACGGCTAACACATGGGCGTGTGGTTTGGCCGTGTGTCCCCTACAACCTTAGAATTTGAAAATAGAACGCCCAGGTATTTTTCACACAGGTAGAGACACGGGTGTGTGTCTCAGCCATGTGTGACACACGGCTTAGTACACGGGCGTGTGGCTTGGCCGTGTAACCCAAGTCAGAGAGTTACACTAGTTTGGACATGGCTTGATACATGAGCTTGTGTCTTGACTGTGTGAACCATACGGCCTGGACATACTGGCGCGTGTCCCCTGTTTCTTTGAAAATTTTTAAAGTTTTCAAAAAAATTTCTTGAGTACCCGGTTTTGTCCTGATTTGTTTCTAACACATAATTTAGGCCTCGAAGGCTCATAAAATGGAAAATTTGATTAATTTATTACATGTATTCTAAATGATTTAAAATGTTCATATTGATCTGAAAAGTTTGGTAATGCTCTATAACCTTATTCCGACGACGGATAACGGTTAGGGTGTTACATTTATTAGTATCAGAGCTTTTCAGGTTTAGCTGATTCTTAAACTAAATTGAGCTTGTAACTGAGTCTAGAGGTACATGCCATAATAGAGTCAAATTGAGTCGGGATTTGGATGTTGATATATATATATATATTTGTTTTTGTTTTATAGTTGAAAATGTCGGATGATTATAATGATGATATTGATCAAGAAATGTATACCAGGGATGATGTCTGCAATGAGTTAGATGAAACCGAAACGGCAACACCGAGTGTTAACCCAATTAGTCATCAACAACCTAATGTCAAATGAGGTAATATAGGGGAAAAAATGATTCATAGTTACTTAGAGCTATTGCTGATGCTCTTTAGCGAGTGGCGAGAGCCACATCCGCTACGACATCTACCCTTACTGCTCGTCGAGCTCCAATTAAAGAATTGCATAAGTATGTTGCAACTAAATTTTTGGGTTTAAAAAGAGTTAATCCTTCTACAACTGAAATTTGGATGGAATCTACAAAAAGAATTTTACAACAACTTGAGTGTAATTCACGAAAAAGTTTATTATGTGTTGTCTCTCTACTGCAAGGAAAAGCTTATACTTGGTATTAGTCGGTGACACGCCACGTACCCGCAGAACAGGTAAATTGGGAATTCTTTCAAAAAGAACTTCAAAAGAAATATGTGGGTGAATTGTATATTGAAGACAGAAAACAAGAGTTTTTGATGCTGAAACAAGGTGAAATGTCTATGGTTGACAATGAGCGAGAATTTTCGTGACTTAGAAGGTATGCTGCTGAGTTTGTGCCGACTGAAGCTAACAGTTGCAAGCGATTTTTGCGTGGTTTACGTGATGAATTACGAGTACAGTTGGTATCATACAGAATTACTGAATTTGTAGATTTAGTTGAAAGGGCAAGAATGGTAGAACAAGTACTGGGTTTTAATAAAAAGACTGAGAATACCCGTACAGTTGGAAAACGTTCTGGAGCTACTAGTTCAAATTCACAACTGAAGAGATCAAAAGAATTTCGTGGAAGCTGGAGATCAAATTTCAAACCAGACAGAACTAATGGAAATCTGATAGACATTTGACAGTGTCTACGGGTAGTGTACAAGGTCCATCTTGGGATACTGAAATTCTGAACTGTGAGTATTGTGGGAAAAAGCATCGTGGTGAATGTTGGAAATTAACTCGAGGCTGTTTTCGCTGTGGAGTTACAGAAGATTTTGTTAGAGATTGTCTGAAGAATGAAAATGGTACACCTGTTACTTCTCAGAGATCTATGCCTACTTTCAGAGGTCGCGGGTCAGGTCGAAGTGGTTTATTTTTGAGAGGTGGTGCTAGAAAGGGAAATGATGTTGTTACTCAACAGTCAGAGGCTAGAACGCTAGCTCGAGCTTATGTTGTGCGTACTCGAGAAGATAGTGATGCAAATGATGTTGTAACAGGTATATTTTTATTACATTCAAAACTTGTTTATGCTTTGATAGATCCGAGATCTTCACATTCATATGTTAATACTAAATTGGTTGAGTCGGGAAGTTTAAAGTCTGAGATGTCTAGAGTATCGATAGTGGTGTCTAGTCTGTTAGGACAATCTGTGTTAGTGAATCGGGTGTGTAGGAGATGTCCATTGATGATACAAAATATAACCTTCCCAGTTGATTTGTTGATAATGTCGTTTGGTGATTTTGATATAATTTTGGGAATGGATTGGCTTACGGAGCATGGGGTAATTTTAGATTGTTGCAAAAATAAGTTTGTTGTTCAGAGTGAAAACGGTGATAAGATTGAGGTAAATGGTATTCGAACAAGTGGTTCAACTCGTATTATTTCAGTAATTCGAGTTAATAAACTTCTTCATTAGCGCTGTGAATGTAACACCCCAAACTTGGCCCATGCGTTACGAGCCGATTTGGTATGTCACATGAAGAAAATGTTTTGAGAACTTATGAATGTACTAAAGAATGACATTAATATAATATAGTTAAGAAAGCAAGTTTGATTTATAACTATTCGATAAAATACAAATTTCGAGAAGTTGATTGATGTATCGGAAACTGAACTATTGAACTTTAAAACCATGAGGAAAACGTAAAACATCATGTGATTCTTACTAAAATAGGCGTTACTTGGTTGTGTTTAAGTAAACAAGTTTTGATTTGTAAATATTTGATAAAATACAGCTATTTTTGAAAGATCGTTTGATGTGTCGAAAATCGAGGTAGTGAGCTTTAAAAATTGTGACTTTTGAAAATGTCGTAGATAATTTCGAAAGATAATCTGAGTTAAAACATTTGTAAAAGTTTGCTATAAAATCCATTTATTAATCAATTTTGGAAACCATTATTTAAGTTTTTAGAAAATTCCCTTTTTAAACAATTTAAGAAAAATAATAATAACATCCCAACCATAAAGCAAAAATAAAAATGATTTAGAGGCCTTATTACAACTTAAAAACCCGAAATAATAAAAGCAACGAAATAATACGAAAAAGAAGTTTACTAAGTTTCGAAAATAAAGTTCCAAAAGTATGGTCTCCACCGAGTCATCCATGGCCCCAAGTCCTCGTCACTGAACGTTACCTACAAGGGTTAAGAAAGAAGGGGGTAAGTTACAAGAACTCAGTGTATAATCCCCTTACCGTCATCCACTGAGCCTGAACCCGTATACTTGGGCCTAAGCCCATTCACACAATAATATTAATTGAATTGAATGCAATGTATGTAAATGTATGAAAATGTGTGAACCCAACCCATCCAGCCAATCTCCCCCCCGACCAGCCAATCTCTCCCGTGGGGATCAAGTCAACCCACCCCGCCAGTCTCTCCAATTTGCAGTCAAGCTTCCATTTATAATATTTGTGGCTGAGCCACCAGATTCATATACGGTAAAATGATCGACACAGAGTCGTTAATTCATATGTTAGGCACATAACCATTATCAGAATTTGTGGCAATGCCACCGGTCTATACTTCTCTTCATTCAAATTTTCCCATCCCATGCAATATGTAAAGATGCATCATACATAATCGTAAAACATCCATATAAAAATAACATCCATTAACCAATTGAATACTTTTTATGAATCAGCCCATTAAAGCAATACGACCATTCGGCCCATAAGGGCATTTCGGTAAATCGATCCATAAAGACATTTCGGTAAATCAGCCCATTATAACAATCTATCAAATCGGCCCATAGGGGCATTTTGGTAATTCGGTCCATAAGGACATTTTGGTAAATCGGTAATTTTACCAACTAAGGGTAATTCGGTAATCTCGTAACCAAAGGGTTATTTCGGTAATTTACCCTCCAAGGGTATTTTGGAAATTTCATAACCCAGACTTAACTACTAATTTGGGCATAAAAATTGAAACTGTCCATCTGCGTCATACTGACTAAACTGACTATAACTTGAGTTAGGAAACTCAAAATTTAGATCCGTAAATTTTCCTTGAAACTAGACTCATATCTATTTTTACTACAATTTTTTCAGAATTTTTGGCTTAGCCATTTAGTACAGTTTATTCATTAAATTTTCCATTGTTTTACTGGCCAACGATTCTGACCTCTCTTACCCTAAACTCAAATATCTCACTGTACAATTTTCATATGTTTCTTCCACTTGTTTCTAATGAAAATAGGCTCACTAAGGAGTTTATACATGTAAACTATAACTCATAATTCAATTCGTACAATTTTAAACAATTTTTCCAATATAGATCAGGGAACCACGAAGTCAATCAGAACTAGTCTCACTAAAATTAAGATATCACAGAATATAAAATTCATTTTCCTTCTCCATTTCTTCCATATAAACATAGACACAGTAAGCTTTCATTCTATATCTTATTCACTTTCTAATTCCTTTTCTCCTATTTTTCGTGATTTTTCAAAGCACGTCACTGCTGCTAACCAAAACTGTTTCATTGCAAAATATGATTACTACTACGAACATACGCACGCCCGAGTGATCACGGATGCCGGTTTTCGATTTTCTTCGGTATTTCGACCAAATCACAGAAAATTTCATGCAAATATTTAAATAGGTATGAGATTACACACCATTTTAAACATGTATTCGGAAGGGTACGGGATTACACACACCTTATTCGGAATCCGTAACACGATATTCTCCGCGGCACCTAAAGATACAATCGGTCAACAATTAGTCCAAAGCCCAATTTACAACTTCATCCAAGTATTGCGATTGATTAACAATCTATATCACTTACCAACAATCCGAGTCTCTTATTACGAGGGATAGGTGTTTGACTTTACCACTATTTCTGAAAAATCCACAAGTAGAGAGTATCAATTGATTTCGAGCCTAACAACATAATCGATTAGCCAAACTTTCAATCCGATTAACACCATAACCGAGTAGCAATATCAAATGGACTATGAAAAGACTCCTTACCTTAATCAATGATAATCCCGATTCCCACCAATTGGCTTATGACTACGAATGAATCGACAAGGATTTGGTATTCGACCACCCACTAGAACTTCGATTCAACCAAGGAGAGATGTCCAACACACAAAAATGGGGAAGATAGAAGATGATAGAAATTTGGCTATTGAAGAGAAAATAATAAAGAAGATTTGATCATATGGTAATGTCGATTTAGGAAAAAAGAAGAAAGGTTGAAGGAATGATAAAAAGAAGAGAAGAGATATGAGAAGAAATGTTAGGTAATTCGGCTAACACAAAGGAAAAAGGTTGGAAAAGAGTACAAAAAATGTTCAAAAGAGAAAATAGGCTTTTTCAAGCACAAACTTGCAAATAGGCTAGGAAAATTCAGCTCCTCCTTTTTCCCCAACAAAACCGTGTGCCTCTAATGCCTAAAGGGGTGAATGTTGACCAAATAATCTTTCCAAAACATCACCCACATAATAGGCCACATGTTCCCTTCTCTTGCCTTTTTCCTTCTTTTCTTTCCTTCATTTTCCCCAGTCTTCCTCCTTACCATAATCCTTAGCCATCTTTCCCAAATTAAAAAGTCTTCCTTACCAAAAATATATCCATGGCCGACACATGGAATGAAGCACAAAAATTAATCAAAAATGCAGTAGATGGGATTCAAAACTCAGACCATTAGTACACTCCACACACCACTTTCCACCTATACCAACAAACTCCTTGTGCTAGCAAAATGCACCATTATATCCATAAGCCTTAATGCCACTTACCTTCTCCCCCTTAAGTGCATAAACACAGAAATTTACCTATAGCCTAACTTGAACCCGGAACTTCCTAGAAACCTCGTAACTTTCCAAAATCACCTTTCTAATAAGTCCAACTTGAAATAATTCCATTCTCTCATTTCCAAAAATTTTTAAACACTCCTACGCCCAAGGCCCATTGGGCCCAATTCTACTAGGCCCAAATTCGGGTCGTTACAGTGAAGCTTTTCTAGCTTATGTTATTAATTCAAATTCTATTGAAAGTCAGTGCAGTAATATTCAAACTGTTTGTGAATTTCCTGATGTATTTCCTGAAGAATTACCGGGATTACCACCAGATCGGAAAGTTGAGTTTGCAATTGAAGTATTTTCTGGTACAGTTTCGGTGTGAATACCCCCTATCGTATGTCACCCACAGAGTTAAAAGAATTAAAAGTACAATTGTAAGATTTACTAGATCGTGGTTTTATATGTCCTAGCATATCACCTTGGGGAGCTCCAGTACTTTTTGTCAAAAAGAAAGACAGTTCAACGCGGCTTTGTATTGATTATCGATAATTGAATAAGGTGACGATTAAGAATTGATACCCTCTACCCCGTATTGATGATTTATTTGATCAACTAAAAGGAGCTTCTGTCTTTTCAAAAATTGATTTGAGGTCGGGCTACTATCAGTTAAAACTAAAAGAAAGTGAAGTACCGAAGATTGTATTTCATACATGGTATGGTCATTATGAATTTTTAGTGATGCCTTTTGGATTAAAAAATACTCCGACAGCATTTATGGATCTTATAAATCGAAATTTTCAACCGTATTTGGATAGTTTGTGGTAGTTTTCACTGATGACATTTTGGACTATTCAAAATCTGAATCCGAGCATGAACAACATCTCAGTATTGTTTTGCAAGTGTTGTGGGAGAAACAGTTATACGAGAAGTTTAGTAAATGTGAATTCTGGTTATCAGAGGTTGTATTCTTGGGGCATATTGTTTCGGCAGATGGAATTAGGGTTGATCTGAAAAAGATTGAAGCAATTGTTCAGTGGAAAGCACCGAGGAATGTGTCAGAGGTTCGTAGTTTCCTTAGATTGGCTTGTTATTACCAGAGATTTGTAAATAGATTTTTGAAGATAGCTTTGCCGATGACAAATTTGTTGGAAAAGAATATTCAGTTCGTTTGGGATGATCAATGTCAAGAAAGTTTTGAGAAATTGAAGCAAATGTTGACTGAAGCGCAGGTTTTAACTTTACCGGAATCGGGAAAAGATTTTGTTATGTATAGTGATGCTTCTTTGAATGGTCTTGGTTGTGTTTTGATGCAAGATGGGAAGGTGATAATTTATGCATCTTGTTAAATGAAAACGCATGAACGCAATTATCTAACGCAAGATTTAGAGTTAACTGCTGTGGTTTTTTCTCTAAAGATATGGAGGCATTACTTTTATGGGGAGAAATGTCATATTTATACTGATCATAAAAGTCTTAAATATCTTCTATCTCAAAAGGAGTTAAATTTAAGACAACTTCGATGAACAGAGCTTTTAAAAGATTATGATTGTGTTTTTGATTATCACCCTGGTAAAGCTAATGTTGTAGCTGATGCATTGAGTAGAAAAACAACAATTGAATTGTGAGCAATCTTTGCTCAGCTCAGTATCAGTGATGGTGGAAGTTTGTTGGCTGAATTGAGAATTAAATCGGTGATGTTTGTGTAACACCCCAAACCCAGCCCAAACGTCACGACCAGATCTGGTATGCTACGGATTAATAGTTGAAAAATTCTCATTGAAGGGATTTGAAATCTCGGTTTGTTTAAGTAGGTATTCATTAAGTAAGTGTTATTTGTAGAAAACCTCTGAAGTTTTTCTTTTTAAAAACGACTTGTTTGAAAATTTCATTTTTATTTCTTCTTATAAATAAGCCTTAGAACATAAGTTTATAATGAATGAAGACATTAACAAATATAAATTTATAACCTATGCTATGGGCCTTATTACATAAACATTCCCAAAATTAAAACTTAAGGAAAAACTGAAAAATAATAATTTATGGAAATAAAAACTTGATGGCCCCTCGAGTCCGCCTCGGCTCCCATGTCCACGATCTACTGGTCATCTGAAAAGTTAAGGAAAATAAACGGTGAGTCACCAAGACTCAGTGTGCAAATCCCGAAAACACATAAAAGGCGTGAGGCCCACAAACACATTATGGGCCTTGGCTCATACATAATGGCAACAAAATATTTTCATGCAACATGGCCCAACCCAAACCTAATAGTCCATCCTCTACACACTAGCCCGTACCAGCCAACACACCTTGGGGATTTCTACAATCAACCCACCAACCGCTACACACCATATCGATAGTCATGCTGCCTATTCCTATCAATCAGGAATAAATTTAACGTGGCTTAGCCACCGATCACTATGTGACCTCATAATATAACGTGGCTCAGCCACCGATCACTATTGTGACCTAATTTTACAATTCGTGGTTTAACCATCGATCACCAAGTGACCTATTAACATGCTCTTTCCCTTCATCATATCAACCCCATCCCATGCATACATACATGCAGAATCAAAACAATATACCACCTAAAAGTTCACAGTCTATCACATACATCGATACACATAGAGAAGTTTCTATGATTACGTACCTGCCATCCCTTGCCTACCCTTTTTGGGTAATCCGACTGTCTATACAGCCTTTTTCCGGCTTTTAGCCCATACATATATTTAGTACAGATTACTATACAACCTTTTTCCGGCTTTTAGCCCATAACATATATAGTACATATTAATTAGTGTGATAGAGATCTACACACCTGATTACAGTCAAGACAAGACCTTCTATGTCGACACTATCAGAAGCTGATACGACTGCTAACTGTCTAAGATTTTGTTCTGATGCCGGTCCACAACCCGGTGGCTAATCCTTAACTACTGACACTGCTCGTTTCTTAAACTTAGGGATTGGGTTTACAGATCCAATCCCCTCTTTCGCCTGATCGACATTTGATTCCATTAAAAGTCTTTATCAGTTGCTACCATCATATCATATGGTTAAGATCACAATTACGATAGTGAGTTTAACGAGAATCTAAAGAGAACCCCTTACCTTGAAATCCCGAAAGAGAGATATGAGGTTTAGAGACTAGCGGTTCCGGCTTTTAGATCTAAGCGATCTACTTCAATTCTCGAATGTCGCCCAACATGTAAACACAAGAAACCAACAATCCATTAGCCTTTCGGCTTTGTCTTCTAAAAACTGAAAGAGAAAAAGAATAGATCAGAAGAAATCGACACTTACCTTTACAGAAAATTCGGCAACTCCTAGAAGATTTCGGCTTTTGAGAAGATCAAAAAGAGAAGATGATAGGAAGAAATCTATGTAGATTCGGCTTTTAGTGAAGAGATCGACAAAAGAGAACAGGAGGTATTTGGCTATGGAGATGAGAAGAAAGTTCAGAGTTTCGGCTTTTGAAGGGAAAGATGTTGAGAAGAATTGGGTGGTTTTGGCTTTGTAGAAGAAAATAGAAAAAGAATAATAGACTTTCAGCTTTTGCATAGAAGTGAAGATGAGAGAATAGGCTTAGGGATTCCGGCTTCTACAGAGATTGGGAGAATAGAGAAACCCTAATGTCGAAATTGAAGAAGAGAGTGGGAGAATAAAACCCTAATGCCACCCACTCTATCCATTTAAATGCCGAAAATTAGCTAAAATTTAATTAAAAGAATTGGGCTTCATGCAACTTGAATTTGGGCCTCCTCAGTTGACGCCACTTCCCTGCTCTTTAAGTGGCGCCACTTTGCCACTGGGCCACAAGCCATTTGCATCTTAAACCATGCACAACTAATTTTAAATCTATATCCAACTTTTAAAGTCCATTTAAAAAGAAAACCAAAATTTCCTTAAAGCCAAAGTTTGATCCCGGGACTTCATAGAAGCCCTCTAACATTCCAAAATTACTTATCCAATCGGTCCAACTTGCACTAAAGCCGATCTCTTGTTCTCCAAATATTTTAAATGCTACTACGCTCAAGGCCCTTGGGCTCAATCCTACTAGGCCCAAATTCGAGTTGCATGAAGCCCAATTCTTTCAATTAAATTTTAGCTAATTTTCGGCATTTAAATGGATAGAGGGGGTGTTACATTTTGGTATCAGAGCCTAGGTTCAAAAACTCGACTGTGGGTATGAGGTCCAAAAATATTTTCAAAAGCATCGGATTAGGTCAGCATAGTTAGAAGACGAAAAATTGATGAAGTAAAGAGAAATGGTTCAGAATGGTATATTAGAAAATTTCAGCATTGATGATCATGATTGCTTGAGATTTCATAATCGAATCTGTGTTCCAGATGTTTCTGAATTGAAAGAATTGATACTTCGTGAAGCTCATAACAGTTCTTTTTCCTTGCATCCTGGAGGAACAAAAATGTATCATAATCTATGAAAATCTTATTAGTGGCCGAGAATGAAAAGAGATGTAATTGGATATGTGGCTAAATGTTTAACTTGTCAGCGAGTTAAAGTAGAACATCAGGTTCCTACCGGATTACTTCAGTCTGTTAATATTCTTGAATGGAAATGGGATTGTATCACGATGGATTTTGTAACGGGGTTACCATTGTCAGCAAGTAAGAAAAATGTTATTTGCGTGATTGTTGATCGACTTACGAAATCGGCTCATTTCATTGCAGTCAGGACTGATTGGTCACTTCAAAAGCTTACTGAGGTATATATTCAAGAAATCGTAAGATTGCACGGAGTCCCTATGTCGATAAATTTTGATCGGGATCCACGATTTACTTCGAGGTTTTGGAGACAGTTGCATGAATCTCTTAGTATGCGATTAATTTTAGAATAGCTTTTCATCCGCAGACTGACGGGCAATCTGAGCGAGTTATTCAAATTTTGGATGACTTGCTCTATGCTTGTGTTTTTGATTTTGAATCAGGTTGGGAGTGCTACTTACCTTTGGCTAAATTTGTATACAACAATTGTTCCCAATCGAGTATTCAAATGGCTTCGTATGAAGCTTTATATAGTCGGAGATGTCGATCACCTGTTTGTTGGATGGAATTGAATGAAAGAAAAATGATTGGGCTGGAATTAATTCAAAAAATAGAAGATGTTGTTAAGAAAATTCGAGACAGATTGAAGGTGGCTTGTGATAGACAAAAATCATATGCAGATTTAAAACATCGAGATATTGAGTATTCTGTTGGCGATAAAGTATTTCTTAAAGTTTCGCCTTGGAAGAAAATTTTGAGATTTGGCCGAAAAGGGAAACTGAGTCCTCGTTTTATTGGACCATATGAAATCAAGGAAAGAGTGGGACTAGTTGCATATCGTTTGGCTCTGCCTGTAGAATTACAGAAAATTCATTATGTTTTTCACGTTTCAATGCTCCGAAAATATTGATCTGATCCATCTCATGTTATTTCGACAAAGGATATTGAAATTCGACCTGATTTGTCATATGAAGAAGAGCCGATTGAGAGTTTAGCATGAGAGGTCAAAGAGCTGCGTAATAATCGAGTTCTGTTAGTGAAAGTGTTGTGGCGTAGTCATAGTGTTGAAGAGAAGTACCCCACCTCTTTTTAGGTAAATTTCAAGGACAAATTTTATTAAGGGGGAGAATTGTAACGACCCGATAGTCACAGGTGATCGAAAAGTGTATTTTCGAGTCTCCGTTATCGTAAAATGGATTCGTAAATATTTATTAAAAGTATTTACGAAGTTAGTTGTGTGGTTAATTAGGTCTTGATTAGGTGAATTAGCTTGAATTAAGAGTAATTAGGAAAAATGACTAAATTGCATATAGAGTGAAAGTTAAATTATAGATTAAAGAAAGTTAAAAGGACCAAATAAGCAATTAGGCCAATTACATAAATTGAGGCGGCATAAGTATATATTTATTTAAATATTTAAAGTTAAAATATATATTATAATATTATAATAAAACTTAAAAGTTAAGTATATATATTTTTTATTATTTAATAACTAAATAAATATAGGAAAAAGAAAAAGAAACAAACATTGAAACGAAACAGAGAAGGAAAGAAAGAAAAGAAAAAGGAAAAGAAAGGAGAAAAAGCTAGGGTTTTCAAGGGTTCAAAGCTCAATTGGTTAGTCAATTTATTCCATTTTCTTGTAATTTTTATGTTTTTGAAATCCCTGTATTAAATACTACCTAACCTATGTTGAAATTTTAGAAATTACTGAATTTTTAAATGTTGTTCATGTTGAATAATTAGAATATTAGGGACTAAATTGATGGATTTTTAAGATAGAATTGAAGAATAAATTGTAAATTTTGAGTATTAGGGACTAAATTGTAAAAATTTCAAAATTTAGGGATTTGAGTGGAATTATAGAGTTAGATTTAGTTTAAAGTGGAAATTGAATGAAAAAAATAGAATTAATTGTGAAGAATTAAAGTTAGTCTCGGTTTAAGGACTAAGTTGGAATGTAGGAAAAGGTTGAATAAAATTGAAATATTTAATGTGAAATTGAATTGTATTGTATTGATGAATTTTAATTGTTTTAATTTTGTAGCAAACGTTGCGCCGGAAACCTCGACTAAGAAAAGAAAAGATAAAGTCGACGAGGAGTAGCTCGAAAGTTTTGGTTTGTATTTCTATAATCCGAATTTAATTATTAATGGTTGTATTTTGATTTAAATGTTTATGGTAAGTAATTAAGGTGAGTGTTACCATTTTGATATTGAATTGAATTGATATGAATATGTGATTAATGTAGAAATTGAATATTGAATATTTGTTGCACTTGAAAAGTGAATTGAAACCCGATTAACTGTATCGGGCTGAGTCGGATATAAATGGCATGCCATAGGATTTGGAAGAGTTTAGGGATTACATCGACTTCGAGTCGATGAGACATAGGGTGTCAATTTATTACTTCAGATTAATTTTATGAGGTACTGGGTGCCAAATTTACTTCGGTTTAACCGATGAGACACTGGGTGTCAACTTATTACTTCTAATTATCCGATGAGGCAATAGGTGTAATATCCTAGATTAGGGGCTATGCATTTGGTGCATAAATTCATGAGTTAGGAAGCTTTGGCAGTGATTGGATGTATTGGTAGGGGTTCCTAAAATTCTAGGATGAAAATGAAAGCTTTGGAAAATTATTGGTTTTTAAGCTAAAAAGGGGGAGCTAGGCTAAGGTAGCCTTAAGAAAATTTGTGTTGGATTCATGACACAAAGGAATCAATTGGCAAGATGGAAAGGGACGTCACCACGGGGCTTGGAGGCTTGCGTCAAAGGGAGTGCAGGAGGGAAGAGGTTCGAGCAACGGGGGACGCATTAGAGACTTGTATTTTTGCGTCAAAAAGGGAATCTGGCTAAGGAGGTCTTAAAAGAAAATCTGTGTGAAGCCTGACATAAGAAATGCCTTGGTAAAGTGGCTGCAAGGCGCCACTTAAGGCTTGGGCAAATGACGCCTCAAGCTATGGGAAGAGGGCTCAGGTTCGAGTCCTGCTGGCAGCAAAAAGGAGCATTTTATTTTGCGTCAGGTTGGAAGGAAAGTGGACGGCACATGGACTTCTAATTGGAGAAGGATTAAGCTTATTTTTCTCCTTTTAATTTTCGGCTAGATAAGATAAAGTTGGATTGATTTTTATTTATTTTTAATGGATGATAAGAAGATAATGGTGGCCATATTTTATTTATTTTATTTTAATAGATAGATAAGAGATAAGGTGTTGGATTAATTTATTTTATTTGTTAAGAGATAAAGTAGGAGATTAAATGGGAATTTGATAAGTGGAGATATGGTGGCCGAATATAGGACTTTAGGAGCTTGTATTTTCGGTTTAAATATGGTGCTAGTGTGTGCTAAATTTCCTCTTTCAAAACCTTTCTTTTTCATCTTGGTATTTTGCCGAAAGTTTGCACCCTATTTTCCTCTGTCAAAAGCCGAAAGGTAGAACCATTGTACATCTATTTTCTTTCTTCTTTTTCACATCTTTTCCTTTAATTTATCATTGCTTAAACTGAAACCCTCCACCATTATTCTACATTGTCGACTTCCTTTGATGAGCCATAGCCGTATATTCCAATTTCATTTGAAGGCTTAGCTGAACCTTGTAAGTACTTTCCTTCTATTTGTATTTTACTTTTATTAAGACCATAGCCGATTATTCAAGGAAGCCAAAATCAAGTTCATTCTAACATATAGCCGAATATCTCAAGGCATATCAAGAAGAAGTGCTGTCGACTTCCATAAATAGGGTAAGGGCCGATTATTGTCTTGATCATTCCTTTTCTTTATATAGCCGAATGTTGGAAACTAACCTTAATGATATTGGCCAAAACGTTGGAAAAAGGTTCCGAGATTTGCTAGTTGTCGACTACAAGGAAGATATCTCTCGGGATTTGTTCAAGTCAACTATTTCGAGATTTAAGGATCTAAGGTAAGCCATAAGTAATATTCGACCATGGGCCATCTTAATAGATTTTTATGCAAAAGGCCGAATCTAACACATACTCTATAGGTTTTGCGACATCTTCATAGCCAAGGGATCAATTTCGGGATTTGGATTTGTAAGGTAAGTGACTAAGAATATTCGGCCAAGGCCCTATTTGATGATTAAGATCTATTTCTTATTTTTTCCAAAAGCCGAAACTAATTTGTTAAAGTGATTTAATGCTTGGCCGAATGCAAGAAGAGTATAGCAAAGATTTCGGGATTTGGTTAGCAGTGAAATCGGCACCAAGGTAGGTTTTAAGTGTACTAATCCTATTGGGATTTGGTTTTATGGCCGAATGGCTCCTTACTAAGTATTAAGTGATTGATCAAATGTAGAGATTTAAGATCTAAGGCATTAGATTAAGCTTTTCGGGATTTGGAGTGAACTTGCTAAAGCGACTCAGGTGTGTACCCCACACTATCTTTTAATAAAATTTATGGCAATACTTAATATGAACATGTTTATAAGAATGTGAATATGGCTAAGTGTCGTGTTACGGTACACAATACTAAGGTACATTTTCCTACTCCTACTATGAGTATGAAATGATTTGTTATGCCATGAATGTGAATGTGAAAAGAATGTGAAATAAGGCATTGTACTACATAATATGTATGACATGGGGCATATGGGATATTATGAAAAGGGGAAGTGAAAGTGGTGACCTAAGACCACGATAAATGAAAGTGGTGACCTAAGACCACGATAAGTGAATGTGGTGACCTAAGACCACGATATCTGAATATGGTGTCTCATGACACGAAATATGTATCTGGTGGCTATGCCACGAATTTTATAAGGGCGATGAGCACGTCGACTGCAGCGACTGCCTTCGATGGTGTGTAGCGGATGGAGGGTTGACTTAGTAGTCCCCACGGTGTGCAGGTTGGTACGGGTGATGTGTAGCGGATGGCATATAGGTTTGGGTTCAGGTTGCATCATTATTTTCTATCTGTTATATGAATATGTATGTGATATGATAATGTATGCCTGAATTGTTGAAATTTAGTGTTGGTTACATATTGAGTCTGTTTGACTCACCCCGTTGGGGAACATTTTCTTCCAGGTGACGATCAGTGACGGACCGGGTCGGCAGGAGCTTAGTGGTGGCCATGCTCAGCAAGGAAATTATTTATTTAGACATTTTATTTTCATTTAAGCACTTTAATTTATTTTGGGTTTGTTTTGATGTAATAAGGCCTTAGTATGAACTTTATCGTATGCATGCACGTTAAATTATTTTATTATGTTACGAAATTTTATCAAATTAAAGTTTAAGTATATTATTTAAAAATAAACTTTAAACGTTTTGACACCTAAAAACAAAGGATTTTTAATGAAACTTAAAACAAATTCGACATGTCTTTTTAACTTAAAGTTTTGAAACTAAGAAGAAAATTCTATAAAAACTTATACTTCAAAAATAAACTGGTTTCCAACTTGAGCCCAACCCAAAACGTTTTCCAAGATCACTTAAGGTTTTCCAGAGAACGAATGAATTTGAACCCGTTTTTCCTAAGGAGCATACCAAATCTGGTCGAGGCTCATGGGCCGGGTTTGGGGTGTTTTAACTTGGTATCAGAGCCCAGTTTTAAACTCTCGTCCTTGGGTTTAAGGCCCAAAAAGTTTTCAAAAAAATAAGCCCAAAAGAAATTTTTGAGAAAATTTTGTGAAAAGCAGGTTTTTCTGGCATTGCACCTAAGTCTTCGACCCGAAGTCCACCAGGTAAGTACCTCGATCTCTTGTGTGAATTATATTATGATCTATAGAAGGGTAGAAATGGAATGGAACGTAGATTAGCATGATAAGTACTTAAACCCTAGGACTAGTTACCCCAACAACTACATAAGACTTAATTGCCTAATTAAACAAACCTGTGTCTAAGTCGTCGAGTTAGGGTGTGGCAACCATGGTGCGCATGTCTAGAATTGGTATTCGGTGGGAGCTTGGTACTTAAGCAGTCCGCGTGACTCACCTCCTCTCCACTCGAATCCTACCTGGTGCGTAGCTACGGTTCACCCTAACCAAGAGGACTTATTCATGGGCTAAACCCCTAACTAAAACCCGAAAGGGACTAGCCGTATTTTTATGGAAACCCTAGTTTTAAAATTACTAAATTACCCTTTTGATTTATAAAAGCTGTTTCATAAACTTTTTTCTGGAATATTCTTGATTTATGAAAATTACTAAAATACCCGTAATTGCAAAATTACTAAAATGCCCTTGTGTTTTAAAATTTCCATATTACCCGGTTTCAATAAAATTTCCTTACTTTGTAAAAGTACCCAAAAACCCTATTTTGCGGAAGTCCAAAATACCCCGATTGAAAATTTTACGAAATAACCCCTGGTTTACCAAAATTACCAAAATGACCCTGTCTCTGATTTGGAAAAATCCTTCTTCCAAAATACCCATGAGTTTGGAAAATTTTGAAATGACTTTTGTAATTTTCAAATTGACCCCGATTATTTACCAAAATACCCCTGTAGGACAAATGATGAAAATACCCCTGGGATAGGAAAATGTCCAAAGAGTGAATGTGTATGGGAGATACTATGGAATAGATGTGCTTTTCTGTGAATTAGGATAGAAGACTTGAGACTTTAAATGATCGAAAGAATCTCTATTAAGCTCTTTCCATAAAAAATTGTTCGCGGTTAATTAGTGAAACAAAAGTACTAATGCATAAAACTCTTTAATCAGATTAAATCTCGACGTTAGTAATGAGTTCTAGTAGACGTGGCCGAGGTAGAATGGCAGTGTCGGAACCAGTAGGGTCTGGCCATGGGTCAGAAAGTGATGTGCCGCCGCCAATAGTGGACATGGAGGATCAAGATCAGACTGAAGGAGATGACGCAATATCGTTGGCTATGCTGCGAGTGCTAGAGCGAGTCGCAGGAGCTAATGTGAGCAATGGATCTCGGAGGTCAGTGCCTGAGAGACTCAAGTCAAACGGAGCCGAGATTTTTAGAGGAGTATCTGGGGTAGCTCCCAATGTAGCGGAGTATTGGTTAGAAACAGTTGAAAGGATTATGGATGATTTGGACCTAACTGCTGAGGAAAAGCTGAAAGGTGCTGTCTCGTTGCTCCGGGATGAAGCTTATCGATGGTGGCTCACTGTCAGGCAAGGTGCCCCTGCAGATCGAGTGGATTGGGAGTACTTCAAGGCTAAGTTCAAAGGGAAATATGGTGGAGCTAGTTATTTGGACTCGCAAAGAAAGGTGTTTTTAAATTTGGTACAAGGAAGTAAGTCGGTAGCGGAGTATGAAGCGGAATTTGTGCGGTCAAGTCAGTATGCTAAGGGAATCGTGACTACTGACTACGAAAGGTGTGTTAGCTTTGAAGATGGATTGCGGGATGAGCTGTGAGTATTGATTGCTCCGCAAAGAGAAAGAGATTTTTCTATTCTAGTGGAGAAGGCTCGGATAGCTGAAGAGGTTAAGAGGACTGTGAGGCAGAATCGAGAAAAGAATAGGAACCGGAATAAGAGGAGTTTTGGACCGTCAGAATTGTCTAAGAGTCTTCAGAAAAGACCGAAAGTTGAGAATTATACTCGTGTTTTTAAGCCAACTACTGGAAATCTGAACCGTCCGTGTGCTCAGTGTGGAAGGTATCATGTTGGCGAGTGCTGGAACCGAGCTCGGGAATGTTTTAGATGTAAGTCTAAGGCTCATTTGGTTAAGAATTGCCCTCAGGAAACGAAGGTTCGTGGTTTATACCATGGAGGAAACGGTCGTGGAACACCCGGCAGAGGTGCTGAAGGTTCGGATATGAGACAACCAATGATATGATAGCGGGTAAGTTCCTTGTTTTGGAATATTATTTATTGCTTTAGAGATAGTTCATTCTTGTGTTGCTAGTGAAGTGCTTGAAACCTTGAGATAGTATCTAAGGAATGTGGTAGTTTTGTTAAGATCAGAGTGCGCAGCCGAAGAGTGGTGTGATGAGTTAAGGATGCATGATTGTTCGATAGTAAGTAATTTCGAGGACGAAATTATTTTTAAGGAGGGTAGAACTGTAATATCCTAGATTAGGGGCTATGCATTTGGTGCATAAATTCATGAGTTAGGAAGCTTTGGAAGTGATTGGATGTATTGGTAGGGGTTCCTAAAATTCTAGGATGAAAGAGAAAGCTTTGGAAAATTATTGGTTTTTAAGTTAAAAAGGGGGAGCTAGGCTAAGGTAGCCTTAAGAAAATTTGTGTTGGATTCATGACACAGAGGAATCAATTGGCAAGATGGCAAGGGACGTCATCTTGGGGCTTGGAGTCTTGCGTCAAAGGGAGTGCAGGAGGGAAGAGGTTCGACCAACATGGGACGCATTAGATACTTGTATTTTTGCGTCAAAAAGGGAATCTGGCTAAGGAGGTCTTAAAAGAAAATCTGTGTGAAGCCTGACATAAGAAATGCCTTGGTAAAGTGGCTGCAAGGCGCCACTTAAGGCTTGGGCAAATGACGCCTCAAGCTATGGGAAGAGGGCTCAGGTTCGAGTCCTGCTGGTAGCAAAAAGGAGCATTTTATTTTGCGGCAGGTTGGAAGGAAAGTGGACGGCACATGGACTTCTAATTGGAGGAGGATTAAGCTTATTTTTCTCCTTTTAATTTTCGGCTAGATAAGATAAAGTTGGATTGATTTTTATTTATTTTTAATGGATGATAAGAAGATAATGGTGGCCATATTTTATTTATTTTAGTTTAATAGATAGATAAGAGATAAGGTGTTGGATTAATTTATTTTATTTGTTAAGAGATAAAGTAGGAGATTAAATGGGAATTTGATAAGTGGAGATATGGTGGCCGAATATAGGACTTTAGGAGCTTGTATTTTCGGTTTAAATATGGTGCTAGTGTGTGCTAAATTTCCTCTTTCAAAACCTTTCTTTTTCATCTTGGTATTTTGCCGAAAGTTTGCACCCTATTTTCCTCTGTCAAAAGCCGAAAGGTAGAACCATTGTACATCTATTTTCTTTCTTCTTTTTCACATCTTTTCCTTTAATTTATCATTGCTTAAACCGAAACCCTCCACCATTATTCTACATTGTCGACTTCCTTTGATGAGCCATAGCCATATATTCCAATTTCATTTGAAGGCTTAGCCGAACCTTGTAAGTACTTTCCTTCTATTTGTATTTTACTTTTATTAAGACCATAGCTGATTATTCAAGGAAGCCAAAATCAAGTTCATTCTAACCTATAGCCGAATATCTCAAGGCATATCAAGAAGAAGTGCTGTCAACTTCCATAAATAGGGTAAGGGCCGATTATTGTCTTGATCATTCCTTTTCTTTATATAGCCGAATGTTGGAAACTAACCTTAATGATATTGGCCAAAACGTTGGAAAAAGGTTCCGAGATTTGCTAGTTGTCGACTACAAGGAAGATATCTCTCGAGATTTGTTCAAGTCAACTATTTCGGGATTTAAGGATCTAAGGTAAACCATAAGTAATATTCGGCCATGGGCCATCTTAATAGATTTTTATGCAAAAGGCCGAATCTAACACATACTCTATAGGTTTTGCGACATCTTCATAGCCAAGGGATCAATTTTAGGATTTGGATTTGTAAGGTAAGTGACTAAGAATATTCGGCCAAGGCCCTATTTGATGATTAAGATCTATTTCTTATTTTTTCCAAAAGCCGAAACTAATTTGTTAAAGTGATTTAATGCTTGGCCGAATGCAAGAAGAGTATAGCAAAGATTTTGGGATTTGGTTAGCAGTGAAATCGGCACCAAGGTAGGTTTTAAGTGTACTAATCCTATTGGGATTTGGTTTTATGGCCGAATGGCTCTTTACTAAGTTTTAAGTGATTGATCAAATGTAGAGATTTAATATCTAAGGCATTAGATCAATCTTTTCGGGATTTGGAGTGAACTTGCTAAAGCGACTCAGGTGTGTACCCCACACTATCTTTTAATAAAATTTATGGCAATACTTAATATGAACATGTTTATAAGAATGTGAATATGGCTAAGTGCCGTGTTACGGTACACAATACCAAGGTACGTTTTCCTACTCCTACTATGAGTATGAAATGATTTGTTATGCCATGAATGTGAATGTGAAAAGAATGTGAAACAAGGCATTGTACTACATAATATGTATGACATGGGGCATATGGGATATTATGAAAAGGGGAAGTGAAAGTGGTGACCTAAGACCACGATAAGTGAAAGTGGTGACCTAAGACCACGATAAGTGAATGTGGTGACCTAAGACCACGATATCTGAATATGGTGTCTCATGACACGAAATATGTATCTGGTGGCTATGCCACGAATTTTATAAGGGCGATGAGCACGTCTACTGCAGCGACTGCCTTCGATGGTGTGTAGCATATGGAGGGTTGACGTAGTAGTCCCCACGGTGTGCAGGTTGGTACGGGTGATGTGTAGCGAATGGCATATAGGTTTGGGTTCGGGTTGCATCATTATTTCCTATCTGTTATATGAATATGTATGTGATATGATAATGTATGCCTGAATTGTTAAAATTTAGTGTTGGTTACACATTGAGTCTGTTTGACTCACCCCGTTGGGGAACATTTTCTTCCAGGTGACGATTAGTGACGGATCGGGTCGGCAGGAGCTTAGTGGTGGCCATGCTCAGCAAGGAAATTATTTATTTAGACATTTTATTTTCATTTAAGCACTTTAATTTATTTTGGGTTTGTTTTGATGTAATAAGGCCTTAGTATGAACTTTATCTTATGCATGCACGTTAAATTATTTTATTATGTTACGAAATTTTATCAAATTAAAGTTTAAGTATATTATTTAAAAATATACTCTAAACGTTTTGACACCTAAAAACAAAGGATTTTTAATGAAACTTAAAACAAATTCGACATGTCTTTTTAACTTAAAGTTTTGAAACTAAGAAGGAAATTCTATAAAAACTTATACTTCAAAAATAAACTGGTTTCCAACTTGAGCCCAACCCAAAACGTTTTCCAAGATCACTTAAGGTTTTCCAGAGAACGAATGAATTTGAACCCGTTTTTCCTAAGGAGCATACCAAATGTGGTCGAGGCTCATGGGCCGGGTTTGGGGTGTTTCACTAGGTGCCAAATTGGTGTGTTTTGGTTGGATCCTTGTATACGTCCGAGTCCGTGTCATGTTGATAGGGGCAATTAAATGAAATGATATTATGATTGGAATTGGAAAGTATTGAAAGTGAAATGGAAATGAGACAAATGAATTGTGCACTTTATTGTGAAAAGCTATTTAAGATAGTAATTGATGAAAAATTGAAAATGTTAAGATTGATTTGTTATGAATTGATTAAATTGAATGTCTATTGTTATTATAAGATTGAATGTGCATATTACTTTATTTTACTTTTTAATATTCGGATTATAGAAATACACTGAGTTCATACTCAGTGCACGGTTTGTTTTTCGTGCGCAGGTTAGGTACTTAAGAGTTGACTGTAGATTCAGCATCCACAACAATCCCGAACTCAAAACTTGGTGATGTATACTTCTTTTTGTGTTGGCATGTACCTAGGGCGTCTAAGTGTTAACTAATTTGTGAAGTGATTGTTAATAAGATTATAAGTCAATGTTGGTTGATTATACATATGTAAATATATGTGTTTATGTAGAGGCTATAACATGGCATGTTTAAGTTAATGTGTAAATGAACAAGATATAGGCAAAAGTGGATTGAAATAGACATATTTCCAATTTGGTTTTGAATGGTGTCTTATTGAAATGTTTTGATAACATAATTGAAGTACCTATGAGGGTACATTGGTTAGACATCTAGGTTGATTATTTTGACATGTTTAAAATGGAATTGATTGTGTTTTGGATTGTTTGAATAAATGGATTTTGAGTTGCTTGGTGTCTAAGATTGTAGGGTATGGTAAACTTGATGTTTAAGGTTCATTTTGAGTCCACACGGCAAGACACACGGGAGTGTGATTGGATCATGTGAGACACTTGGCTAACACATGGGCGTATGGTTTGGCCGTGTGTCCCCTGCAACCTTAGAATTTCAAAACAGAATGCCCAGGTATTTTCATACGAGTAGAGACACGGGCGTGTGTCTCAGCCGTGTGTGACACACGACCTAGTACACGGGCGTGTGGCTTGGTCGTGTGACCTAAGTCAGAGAGCTTGGCTGGGATACGGCCGTGTGTCCCTACTTCGAATGCCCACACGGCTTGAGACATGGGTGTGTCTCTTGACCGTGTGAACCATACAGACTGGACACACGGGGTGTGTGTCCCTTGTTTCTTTGAAAATTTTTGAAGTTTTCAGAAATATTTCTTGAGTACTCGGTTTAGTCCCTGTAACATCCCAAAATTGGGCCTAGTAGGATTGGGCCCATTGGACCTTGAGCGTAGAAGCGTTTTAAAATTTATGGGAATTTGAGAACGGCATTATTTCAAGTTGGACTTATTTGGAAGGTGATTTTGGAAAGTTACGAGGTTTCTAGGAAGTTCCGGGTTCAAGTTAGGCTATAGGTAAATTTTAGTATTTAAGCACATTAAGGAGAGAAGTTAAATGGCATCAAGACTTAAGGAAATAAGTGTGCATTTTGCTAGCACAAGGAGTCTATTGGTAAAGGTGGAAAGTGGCGTGTGAAGTGTACTAATGGTCTGAGGTTCGAATCCCATCTATGCAAACTTTTTGATTTATTTTTGTGCTTCTCATCCATGTGTCGGTCAAGGTTTTAATAGGGTAAGTAAGACTGTTTAATTTTTCGAAAGATGGCTAAGGAATATGGTAAGGAGAAAGACTAGGGAAAATCAAGGAAAGTAATGAAGGAAAATGGTAAGAGAAGGGAACATGTTGGCCTATTATGTGGAGGATGTTTTGGAAGGCATATTGGGTCAACACTCATCTTTTGGTAAAGATGATACATGGTTTTGCTAGGGAAAAACTTGATAGCCGAATTTTCTATAGTCTTTGGCAAAATTTTGGTGTTTGGAAGGGCCTGTTTCTTTTAGCATTTCTAGTGTTTCTTTTCCAATTCTTTCTCTTTGTTTGCCGAAATTCTAAAGCCATTTGTTCACCTTATTTTTTTCTCTTTTGCTTTGGCCGAATTCTCTTAGTCCATTTGTCCATTTTTCTCTTTTATTTTGGCCGAAATCTTCTTAATTCTTTTCTCATCAATAGTCAAATTTCAATCATCTTCTCTTCTCTATCTTGCGAGTTGAACACATCTTCTTTGATCGAATCATGTTCTAGTGCGTAATATCCTGACTCTGTGGGTCTGTGCATTTGGTATGCTGCATGGCTACGTTAGTAGGTAAAGGCTTTGAGGTGTGGATTGGGCTCAGGTTTGGGCTTAAATCTGGGTTAAATTGATTAAAAAGAGAGTTAGTAGTATTTTTAATTTAAATTATTATGTTTAATAGCAAGCTGGGCTTGTGGCCCAAAAAATTTGAGGTGCTTCAGGTGAGCATTAAGCTGGCGTCACAAGGGGGAGGAATTGGGCCTAGTATGGCCGCTTGGAGCCCAAGGTTGTGGGGTCAAATTTCGGCACTGAGAAGGGGAGGGGGTGGACGGCATAGAGGCTACATTTTAGGAGCTTTAATTCTTTTTATTTTAAGTGATAAAAAGATGATAAAAGGAAGGGGATAAGGGAAGTGATAATAGATGGATGGGATAAGGGATAAAGGCTATCAGGAGAGGGGAGAGTTGGCCGAAAATCCAACTCTGAGGTGTGTGCATGAGTAGCCGAATTTTGTAGGCCAAAGTGTCCATCTTTCTTTCATTTTTTTTTCTTTTCCTCTTTTCTTCCTCATCTTTTCTCTCTGGCCGAAATTTCTCTCTGACCTCTTCTCATATTTTCTCCCTTCTAGCCGAAACTTCCTATCCTCTCCATCATACTTCTAAAAGCCGAATACCCTGGTCCCCAACATCTTTCTCCATAGCCGAATCTACAAGAGTGGTTTCGTTTTCCCGAAGGTGCACCATAAGCCGAATACTCCTCAGTGATCTGGTGAGTTTCGGGATTTTTCCTTCTTTGCGATTTCTCTATTTTTATTAAGTTCTAATCTGAATTGGTTGCTCAGAGGCCCTGTCGATTTCACTCTCTACCCATAGAAGCCGAACCTGTTCTTTTTAAGGTAGGTGGTTGATGGTAGGTTCGGCCGAATGGCCCTTTCCTGTTCTTTTCTTTTTGGCCGAATAGCATAAGGTGTTGAGGGGTTGTGGTTATCGGTGGGTTTGATGTTTTGGGCTTGGCCGAATGTAGGTTGGAAGGTGACGTGTTCGTAAAGACTTTCGAGATTCGATAGTTAGGTAAGGGTTTCTTTTTAACGCTATTATTATTAATTAGATCTCATCGTTTAAATGGTTTAGTGATTAAGGGATTACTATGGACTCGAATAACAGCCAAGCAATAGGAGAGGTTGGATCTGTAAATCCAACGCCAAAGTACAAGAAACGATCAATATCAGGAGTGCGAGATTGGCCATCGGGGTGTGGGCCGACATCAGAAGTAGATCATAGGCCGATAGTGGTAGTCTCGAGTGACAGTAGCATAGAGGCAGTAAAAGCGTTAGTACGAAAACAAGGTGTGTAACTCTTACACACTTTCTTACTTAATATGTTAATGTTGTGTGTTGTTAAAAAGCCGAATGACGGCAATGGTTACTAAGATACCCCTGGTGGGTAAAAGCGTGGATGCCGGGTAAGTTGTTATTATTACTTGCGATGAATGTGATATATGAAAGCATGTTATTCTGTATACATAATTTGGTATGTTAAGCATGACCATACTGATGTCGTTACCATAAATATGTGTTATGGGTGATGAGAGGAGGGGGAAGTATGTTCTATCAGACTGTCACCAGTGATTTGGTATCACACAGTGGGTTGGCCCCACATATTATAAAATTGTGACTAAGTCTCAGTGGTTTGGCACCACCAGTGGTTTGGTACCACATATGTTATTATTGTAACTTCGGTTACCAGTGGTTTGGCACCACCAGTGGTTTGGTACCACAAGGGGTAGATTTGGGAGACATGGATGGATACTTAGGTTGGATGGGTTGCATGACTTGCATATTATTGTATGAATTTGTGTAAGAGCGTATTTTCTCTTGGGATGGGGATTTATACACTCAGTCTAGGTGACTCACCCCTTCCATTATATTTTACAGATCAGACCTAGATCGTGGATATGGAGCCGGAGTGGACTCGAGGTGGCCATGCACAGCATTTGGGTTATTACAAAGTTTTCCATTCGGACTTAGTTATTTTATTACATTTTGGTTTTCAGTTCTGTAATAAGGCCGCCTAAGTTTTAGTTTGGGTTCTTTTATTTAGTCGATTTTATAGTTTCTATTTAATATGATAATTAAATTATGATTTGGAGGTTTTCAAAAGGTAAACTAAATACTTGTTTTCTTTATATACAATGATTAAGTAATTAATACGAAGTAACAATATGACAACTAAGTTTTTCAAACCAAGTTTTAACATGCTATACACGATACCAAAATACGTCGACGTTTTCTCTAAAATCTTACATCGGTTTCCAAAATGTTTTCTTTCTCGTGGCACGCCAGATTCGGTTGTAGCATTTTAACCGGGTTTGGGGTGTTACATTTTGGTATCAGAGCCAGGTTCAAAAGCTCGGTTGTGGGCTTAGGGCCCAAAATATGTTTTAAAAGTTTGTGAAATGATTATTTTTCTGGAAAGCATGGCACCTGAGTCTCCGGCGCCGATCCACCCAGGTAAGTACCCTAACTTTTGCTGTGATATTTATATGTTGGGTTTTGTGGGCTTTAGACGTAGTTAAGCATGATAGCACTCATGGACTCTAGGCTTAGACAAACCACTCCTCAAATCCATAAGACTTAACTTCATTAAACAAAACCTGTAAACGAGTCAGAAGTCTAAAGTGTGGCAACAAGCATATGCATGTCTAGGAGTAGATCCGGAAGAGCTTGGTATTTAAGCAGTCCGAGTGACTCACCTCCTCTTTGCTGGAATCTTACCTGGTGCATAGTGACTGTTCATTTTAGCTATGACAGGGTGTGGCATTAGGCATATACATGTCTAGGAATGGATTCAGGGAAAACTTGGTATTTAAGCAGTCCCAGTGACTCACCTCCTTTTCACTAGAATCCTACCTGGTGCATAGTGACTATTCACCTTAGTTACAAGGACGTGTTGACAGGGCAAAACTTATAACTAAAACCCGAAAGGGACCAGCCACACTGTTTTGTAAAAACCCTAGTTCTGAAATTACCAAATTACCCCTGGATTTGTGAAAACTACCTTAGATTTTAAAAAAAAGACCAAAATACCCCTGGTTGTGAAATTACCAAATCACCCCTGACTTGTAAAATTACCGAAATACCCCTAGATTTGTAAAATTGCTGAAATACCCCCGAGTTGAAAAATCACCCGAGACCATATTTTGAAATTTACGAACATACCCTTGTAGGTTAAAATTAGGAGAATACCCCGGGTAGTGAAATGACAAAAATACCCCTACACGTTGAATGTGGTTTGTGGATGCTGTCTGTGTGATGAATGTACTTGGAGTTAGGAGATAAGCCTGAAACTGAAACTTTAGATAGATTCGAATTCGAAAGAATCACTTATAAAACTATCTTCCATAAAATTGTTCGTGGATAAATAGTGAACAGAATTAATAATCCATAAAATTTTTAACCAGATAAACGCGAACGAGAGCATGAGTACACGGGGTCGTAGACGTCCGCTGCGTGGCCGTGGTAGGGGTAGGATGACCTTGTCGGAGCCAGCAGGGTCTGGCCATGGGTCTGGAAATGTGATGCTGGATCTGCCGGTGGCAGAAGCTGAGTTCTAAGATCAGACTGGTGGTAACGATGCAGTATCTCAGGCAGTACTGCGAGTTTTGGAGAGAGTTGCCGGGGCAGGCACGGGTTTAGGAGCTAGAAATCCGTGGCTGAGCGACTCCGGGCTAACGGAGCAGAAGTGTTTAGGGGAGTTTCTGGAGTGGCTCCCAACATGGCTGAGTACTGGTTAGAGGCGACCGAACGTATAATGGATGATTTGGACTTCTCGGCTGAGGAGAAGTTAAAGGGGATAGTGTCTCTCCTCTGGGATGAGTCGTATCAGTGGTGGCTCACGGCTAGGGATGGTGCAGTGGTTGATGATATCACCTGATTACTTTAGGGCGGCCTATCAGAGGAAGTATGTGGGAGCTGGTTATACTGATGCACAACGTAGGGCGTATTTGAACTTGGTTCAGGGGAATAAGTCGGTACCCGAGTACGAAGCTGAATTCTTGAGGTTGAGTAGGTATGCTCGGGGTATGGTGGCTACGGAACATGAGCGCTGTGTTAGGTTCGAGGACGGGTTAAGAGATGAGCTGCGGGTGTTAATTGCACCCCAGTGTGAAAGGGAATTTGCCGTTCTCGTGGAAAAGGCCAAAGTAGCAGAGGAGGTAAAGCGAACCGAGAAACGGAATCAGGATAGAGGCAAGGATAAAAGGAGTATTGGGCCATCTGGGTCGGCTGGAAGTTCTCAGAAAAGGGCTAGATTTGGTGGACCGAATCGAGCTGCAAAGCCTGCTGCTGCTCAGTGGCACCCCAGTGTGCTCGATGTGGGAAGTCTCATTCAGGAGAGTGTTGGGCTGGTAATAGAGGGTGCTTTGAGTGTGGGTCAATGGAGCACCGGGTAAGGGATTGTCCACAGAAGTTAGCTAGGACTCAAGCTGAGGGTCAAGGACGTGGTCAATTCAGGAGGGATGGTCAGCAGCCACAGAGGGGTCGAGGTGCAGCTAGGGGTGGTAATGGTAACGGGCGAGGCCGAGGAGCACCTGGCCGAGGCGCTGGAGGTACTAATGCTAGACAGCCTGGGTTGGTCTATGCAGCCAAACGTCAAGAGGAGGGCGACGCACCGGTCGTTATAACCGGTACGTTTTTAATTTCTGGGTTGCCTTATACTGCATTAATTGATGTTGGATCAACACACTCATATGTTGCTAGTAGTATAGTGGAAACTTTGAACTTAGCCCATGAGATTTCTGCTAAGAAGATGACGGTAGTTAGCCCTCTAGGACACTCTATGGTAGTAGACAAATTGTATAAGGATGTACCCCTAGAACTTCAAGGGGTAGTAAAGGGTAGTTCGATTTAATCTTAGGAATGGATTGGTTGGTTAAGTATCAGGCAGAACTGGACTGTGCAGCTAAGCGCATGGTGCTGAAATTGGTTGAGGGGGTAGAGGTGGTGATGATAGGTGAGAGAAGGAATTACCTATCTAATGTGGTGTCTGCGCTGAAAGCGGAGAAGATGGTAAGGAAAGGATGTGAGGCGTTTGTGGCTTGTGTTTTTGCTTTGGAAGGTAAGGAGCTGGCTATGGGAGATGTTCGAACAGTAAGTGAATTTATTGATGTTTTTTTGGAAGAGCTTTCAGGTTTGCCCCCGGATCGCGAAGTGGAGTTCGGTATAGATCTTTTACCGGGAACAGCACCAGTGTCTATTGCTCCGTATAGGATGGCGCCAAATGAATTGGTGGAGTTGAAAGCACAGATCCAGGAGTTGCTGGATCGGGGTTTTATCCAGCCAAGTGTGTCTCCGTGGGGAGCCCGGTGCTCTTTGTTAAGAAAAAGGATGGGTCAATGCGAATGCGCATAGACTACCGCCAGTTGAATAAATTGACGATTAAGAACAAGTATCCTTTGCCTAGGATAGATGACTTGTTCGACCAGCTTAAAGGGGCATCAGTCTTTTCCAAGATAGATTTGAGGTCGGGGTATCACCAACTTAAGTTAAAAGAGGCAGATATCCATAAAACGGTGTTTCGTACTCGATACGGGCACTATGAATTCTTGGTTATACCGTTCGGGTTGACGAATGCACCGACAGCGTTTATGGATATGATGAACCAGGTGTTTCAGCCGTAATTGGATCGGTTCGTCGTAGTATTTATCGACGATATTCTGGTGTACTCGAAATCGGAGGAGGAGCATAACGCACATTTGCGAGTGGTGTTGCAGATTCTTAGGGAAAAGCGTTTATACGCCAAGTTTAGTAAGTGCAAGTTCTGGCTGAAGGAGGTTACATTCTTGGGGCATGTGGTGTCAGCTGAGGGGATTAGAGTGGACCCTCGGAAGATTGAGGCAGTTTTAGACTGGAAGCCACCGAAGTCTGTGGCGGAGATTCGGAGTTTTCTGGGGCTAGCAGGATATTACCGGAGATTTGTGGAAGGGTTTTCTCTGATTGCAGCACCATTGACCAAGTTGCTGAGGAAAGGGGTTCCGTTTGTGTGGTCAGACAAGCAACAGGAAAGTTTTGAGAAGCTAAAGAGGATTTTGACGGAAGCTCCGGTGTTGATTCAACCGAAAGCCGGGAAAGAATTTACGGTTTATTGTGATGCGTCCCATACAGGATTGGGATGTGTGCTGATGCAGGAGGGGAAGGTAGTAGCGTATGCTTCCCGACAGTTAAGACCTCACGAAGTGAACTACCTGACGCATGATCTGGAGTTGGCGGCAGTGGTTTTTGCCCTAAAAATTTTGAGGCATTATTTATATGGAGAGAAGTCTGTAGTATATACGGATCACAAGAGTCTAAAGTACCTTCTCACGCAGAAGGAGTTGAATTTGAGGCAGAGAAGGTGGATTGAGCTGTTAAAGGATTACGACTGCTCGATTGAGTACCACCCGGGGAAGGCTAATGTGGTAGCAGATGCCTTGAACTGTAAGGTGGTGGCAGACTTAAGAGCTATGTTTGCCCACCTTAGTCAGTATAATGATGGAAGCCTGTTAGCGGAATTGCAAGTGAAGCCAACATGGATTGACGAGGTTAAGGAAAAACAGCTGGTAGATGAAGTTTTAAGTGCTTGATGTTTGCAAGTACAGAATGGTGGATTGGAGGGGTATAGCTTGAGCAGCAATGGAGTGTTGTGTTTTCAAGGAAAGGTGTGTATGCCTAAGGATGTGGAGTTAAGGAAGAAGATTTTGCAGGAGGCACATAGCAGTCCATATGCTATGCATCCAGGAGGTAGTAAGATGTACCGGGATTTGCGGGAACAGTTTTGGTGGCCGGGTCTTAAGCGGGAGGTAACGGAATTTGTGAGTAAGTGTCTAACATGTTAGCAAGTCAAGGCTGAACATCAGCTACCCTCGGGATTGTTGCAACCGATTAAGATTTCGCAATGGAAGTGGGAAAGGGTTACAATGGATTTTGTGAGTGGGCTACCCCTTACACCCACTAAAAAGGATTCAATTTGGGTGATTGTGGACCGTTTAACAAAGTCTGCTCATTTCATGCCTGTACGGATGGATTATTCTTTTCAAAAGTTAGCAAAATTATATATAGCAGAGATTGTGAGGTTGCATGGGGTGCCAGTGTCGATTATTTCGGACAGAGACCCTAGATTTACGTCAAGGTTCTGGAAGGCTTTGCATCAGGCATTGGGTACAAGGTTGGATTTCAGTACGGCGTTCCATCCCCAGTTAGATGGACAGTCGGAGAGGGTAATTCAAGTCCTGGAGGATATGCTAAGGGGTTGTGTCTTGGATTTCAAGGGCAGCTGGGAAGAATTTTTACCTTTGGCGAAATTCGCATATAACAATAGTTATCAGGCAAGTATTAAGATGGCTCCGTATGAAGCTTTATACGGTCGGAAGTGTCGTACCCCTACGTGTTGGACGGAGTTGGGAGAGCGACAGTTGTTGGGTCCGGAGTTGGTGGCTGAAACAGAAGATAAGGTGAAGGTGATTCGAGCTCGTTTGAAAGAAGCCTCGGATAGGCAAAAGTCTTATGCTGATCTTAAACGGAAGGATATAGAGTTTGCTGAAGGTGACAAGGTTTTCTTGAAGGTGTCGCCGTGGAAAAAGGTTCTGAGGTTTGGTAGGAAAGGCAAGTGGGCCCTATCGAGTGTTGAAGCGAGTGGGACCAGTGGCGTACCAGTTTGAATTGCCACTAGAGTTGAGTCAAATCCATGATATGTTTCATGTTTCCATGCTTAGACGCTATCGCTCGGATCCATCACATGTTGTGCCAGTGGAGGAGATAGAGGTGAATCCAGACTTATCTTTTGAGGAGGAACCAGTGCAGATCCTAGATCGGGATGTTAAGGTTTTACGTAGGAAATCTGTCCCTTTGGTGAAGGTATTATGGCAGAACCATGGATCGGAGGAAGTGACATGGGAGCCGGAGGATATCATGCGACAACAATACCCTCAACTCTTTTGATCAGGTAAATTTCGAGGTCGAAATTTATTTTAAGGGGGGTAGAACTGTAATATCCTGACTCTGTGGGTCTGTGCATTTGGTATGTTGCATGGCTAAGTTAGTAGGTAAAGGCTTTGAGGTGTGGATTGGGCTTAGGTTTGGGCTTAAATCTGGGTTAAATTGATTAAAAAGAGAGTTAGTAGTATTTTTAATTTAAATTATTATGTTTAGTAGCAAGCTGGGCTTGTGGCCCAAAATTTGAGGTGCTTTAGGTGAGCATTAAGGTGGCGTCACAAGGGGGGAGGAATTGGGCCTAGTATGGCCGCTTGGAGCCCAAGGTTGTTGGGTCAAATTTCAGCACTGAGAAGGGGAGGGGGTGGACGGCATAGAGGCTACATTTTAGGAGCTTTAATTCTTTTTATTTTAAGTGATAAAAGGAAAGGGATAAGGGAAGTGATAATAGAAGGATGAGATAAGGGATAAAGGCTATTAGGAGAGGGGAGAGTTGGCCGAAACTCCAACTCTAAGGTGTGTGCATGAGTAGCTGAATTTTGTAGGCCAAAGTGTCCATCTTTCTTTCATTTTTTTCTTTTCCTCTTTTCTTCCTCATCTTTTCTCTCTGGCCGAGATTTCTCTCTGACCTCTTCTCATATTTTCTCCGTTCTAGCCGAAACTTCCTATCCTTTCCATCATACTTCTAAAGGCCGAATACCCTGGTCCCCAACATCTTCCTCCATAGCCGAATCTACAAGTGTGGTTTCATTTTCCCGAAGGTGCACCATAAGCCGAATACTCCTAAGTGATCTGATGAGTTTCGGGATTTTTCCTTCTTTGCGATTTCTCTGTTTTTATCAAGTTCTAATCCGAATTGGTTGCTCAGAGGCCCTGTCGATTTCACTCTCTACCCCTAGAAGCTGAACCTGTTTCATTAAAGTCTCCTTTGTCGATTTGTGGAAAAGCCGAAGGTAGGTGGTTGATGGTAGGTTCGACTGAATAGCCCTTTCCTGTTCTTTTCTTTTTGGCCGAATAGCATAAGGTGTTGAGGGGTTGTGGTTATCAGTGGGTTTGATGTTTTGGGCTTGGTCGAATGTAGGTTGGAAGGTGACGTGTTCGTAAAGACTTTCGGGATTCGATAGTTAGGTAAAGGTTTCTTTTTAACGCTATTATTATTAATTAGATCTCATCGTTTAAATGGTTTAGTGATTAAGGGATTACTATGGACTCGAATAACAACCAAGCAATAGGAAATGTTGGATCTGTAAATCCAACGCCAAAGTACAAGAAACGATCAATATCGGGAGTGCGAGATTGGCCATCGGGGTGTGGGCCGACATCAGAAGTAGATCATAGGCCGATAGTGGTAGTCTCGAGTGACAGTAGCGTAGAAGCAGTAAAAGAGTTAGTACGAAAACCAGGTGTGTAACTCTTACACACTTTCTTACTTAATATGTTAATGTTGTGTGTTGTTAAAAAGCCGGAATGACGGCAATGGTTACTAAGATACCCCTGGTGGGTAAAAGCGTGGATGCTGGGTAAGTTGTTATTATTACTTGCGATGAATGTGATATATGAAAGCATGTTATTCTGTATACATAATTTGGTATGTTAAGCCTGACCATACTGATGTCGTTACCATAAATATGTGTTATGGGTGATGAGAGGAGGGGGAAGTATGTTCTATCAGACTGTCACCAGTGATTTGGTATCACACAGTGGGTTGGCCCCACATATTATAAAATTGTGACTAAGTCTCAGTGGTTTGGCACCACCAGTGGTTTGGTACCACATATGTTATTATTGTAACTTCGGTTACCAGTGGTTTGGCACCACCAGTGGTTTGGTACCACAAGGGGTAGATTTGGGAGACATGGATGGATACTTAGGTGGGATGGGTTGCATGACTTGCATATTATTGTATGAATTTGTGTAAGAGCATATTTTCTCTTGGGATGGGGATTTATACACTGAGTCTAGGTGACTCACCCCTTCCATTATATTTTGCAGATCAGACCTAGATCGTGGATATGGAGCCGGAGTGGACTCGAGGTGGCCATGCACAGCATTTGGGTTATTACAAAGTTTTCCATTCAGACTTAGTTATTTTATTACATTTTGGTTTTCAGTTCTGTAATAAGGCTGCCTAAGTTTTAGTTTGGGTTCTTTTATTTAGTCGATTTTATAGTTTCTATTTAATATGATGATTAAACTCTGATTTGGAGGTTTTCAAAAGCTAAACTAAATACTTGTTTTCTTTATATACAATGATTAAGTAATTAATACGGAGTAACAATATGACAACTAAGTTTTTCAAACCAAGTTTTAACATGCTATACACGATACCAAAATACATCGACGTTTTCTCTAAAATCTTACATCGGTTTCCTTTCTAAAGCAAGTCGACAAATCGGTTTCCAAAACGTTTTCTTTCCCGTGGCACGCCAGATTCGGTTGTAGCGTTTTAACCGGGTTTGGGGTGTTACATAGTGTGTGGTCGTAAAGCACGTTCTTGCCGTTTCCTTTCTAGTCTTAAGTCAATCGATTGAAGTCGGATCTATCATCATTAAGGTAAGGGGTTCATTTTTGGATTTTTCGTTATATCTCTATTTGGCTATGTTGCAAATCGGATTGAAGTTTCGACTAATCGATTATGTTTTAGGGACGAAATCACTCGATATATTCTATTTGCTAATCTTTCGGATATAGTGGTAAGTGATTCAAGTGTAAGTAATACGTTGGGTATGAAATCTTTTGGAAATCTAAGGCTAACTTTTGGTTTGTATTGTTCTAGGGTCAATGAAGAGTGGTTCTTTAGGAAATTCAAATCAGGTGTGTAATCCCATACCTTCCCAATACATATTTGAAATGGTGTGTAATCTCACATCTCTCTGAATGTTTGCATAAAATATTCTGTGATTCGGTCAAAATACTGAAGAAAACCGGAAACCAGCATCAGTGACCACTCAGGCGTGCGAATGTTCGTAGTAGTAACCATAGTTTGCAATGAAATAGTTTTTGGTTAACAGCAGTGACGTGATTTTGAAAAATCATGAAAAATAGGAGAAAGGGAATTAGAAAGTGAATAAGATATAGAATGAAAGCTTACTGTGTCTATGTTTATATGAAAGAAACGAAGAAGGAAAATAAATTTTATATTCTGTGATATGTTAATTTTAGTGAGACTAGTTCTGGTTGACTTCGTGGTTCCCTGTTCTGCCTTGGAAAATCGTTTAAAATTGTACAAAGTGAATTATGAGTTATAATTTATATGTATAGATTCCTTAGTGAGCCTATTTTCAATAGAAACAAGTGGGAACAACATATTAAAACTGTACAGTGAGATATTTGAATTTTGGGTAAGAGAGGTTAGAACCGTTGGTCAGTGAAACAAGGGAAACTTTGAGGAATAAACTGTACTAAATGGCTAAGCAAAAATTCTGGAAAAATTGTAGTAAGAAGATATATGAGTCTAGATTCAAGGAAAATTTACGGATCTAAATTTCAAGTTTCCTAACTCGAGTTATAGTCAGTTTAGTCAATATGACGCAGATGGACAGTTTCAATTTTTATGCCCCACATTAGTAGTTAAGTCTGGGTTACGAAATTACCAAAATACCCTTAGAGGGTAAATTACCGAAATACCCCTGAGTTGCGAGATTACTGAATTACCCTTAGTGGGTAAAATTTTCGAATTTCGAAAATGCCCTTATGGGCCGAATTACGAAAATGCCGTTATGGGCTGAATTACGAAAATGCCCCTATGGGTCGATTTACCAAAATGCCCTAATGGGCCGATTTGCTAGAATGCCTTAGTGGGCCGAATGGCAAAGTGCTATAATGGGCTGTTTCCTCGTAAAAAATTATTGGATTGATAATTTTCGTTTATATATGTGAATATTATGTTTTATTAATTATGTTGCATTTGCATATTTTGCATGGGATGGGAAAAATGTTAAAGAAGAGAAGTGTAGCCTGGTGGCTCTACCACATTTTGATTCTGATGGCTCTGCCACATATTCTGGTGGCTCTGCCACAAATTCTGATAACGGCTATGTGCCTAGCATATGAACTAACGACTCTGTGTCGATTATATTTACCCAAGGCTGTGTGCCGATTATATTACCGTAAATGATATCTGATGGCTCTGTCACAATCTGTATAGTGGCTATGCCACGCATAATTATGACTCTGGTGGCTCAGCCACAAATATTATAAATGGCATCTTGCCTGCGATTATAAATGGCCACTGGCCTGCGAATTATTATATTAAATGGCATTTAGCCTGCGTTTTGGTGTGTTTGGCGGGGTGGGTTGACTTGATCCCCACAGGTGTGATGGGATGGTATGGGTGGTGTGTAGTGGATGGATTACTAGGATGGGTTGGGTTGCATACATTACATATATGTATATTCTGTTATGTAAATAGGCTTCGGCCCAAGATTATGCTTTATGGGCTCAGGCCCAAGTTTTTGCTAAATGGGTTCATACCTAGTGGATGACGGTAAGGGGATTATACACTGAGTTCTTGTAACTCACCCCCTTTCTTTTCTTAATCCCTGTAGGTAACGCTCAGTGACGAGGACTTGGGGCCATGGATGACTCGGTGGAGGCCATACTTCATAAATGATGTTTGCAAACATTAGTAAACTACTTTTCCGTATTATTTTGTTACCTTTAATATTTCGGGTTTTAAAGTTGTAATAAGGCCTCTGGGATAAACTTTAATTTGTTTTATGTTTGGACGTATTTATGATTTTGCTTGAAATATTTTTAAATGGGGATTTTCTAAAAGCGTAACCAACGATTTTCCAAAATAGATTAACAAATGGATTTTATAATAAACTTATATAAATATTTTTAACTCAGAAATTTTCTCTCAAATTTTCATCAATATTATTCAAAAGTCATGTTTTTTTTTTAAGTTCACTACCCCGATTTTCGACTCATCAATCAACCATTCAAGAATAGCTGTATTTTATCAAATATTTTCATGCAAAACTTGTTTATTTAAACACAACCAAGTAACGCCTATTTTAGTAAGAATCATATGATGTTTTACACTTTCTTCATGTGACATACCAAATTCGCTCGTAATGCATGGGCCGGGTTTGGGGTGTTACAGTCCTGATTTGTTTCTAACCCATAATTTAGGCCTCGATGTAACATCCCGAATTAGTGGGCTTATGCGTTTAATGCGTAGACATGATTAATGTGTTAATTTAAGAATTTGAGGTGCAAATGGGGCTCAGGTTTGGGCTGAGGCCTTGATTAAATATTCTGTTTAGACACGCTAGGGCTTAAAATAAAGTCTTGGTAGTTTAATTGATATACTGGGCTTGTGGCCCAGCAACAAGGGGCGCAGTAAAGGGGAGTTATAGATGGCGTCAATAGGCAAGGGGAGAGGCCCAATTTGTGGCCGTTTGGGGCCCATCAAGCTGGGCCAATTTCGGCACTAAAAGGAGCTAGGAGGGGACGGCAACAAGGCTATTATTTAGGGATTTTTAATGTTTTTATTATGTGGATATTATGCTGATAAAGGAGGGAGGAGTTGGTGCTAATTAGGGCTATTTTTGAGGAGTTAATAGATTAAGATAAGGGAAAAGGATAGGAGCTATCTTGTGGTTGCAGTGTTGGCCGAAAATCAAACACAGGAGAGGGGGGAAAATTGGTTTAGTATAGGCAAGGGGGTGTGCCGAATTTTTCATTGTGTTCTCTGAAAATAGCCTCAAGTTTTCTCTCTTTTTCAGCAAACTAGAATCATCTTTTCTTCTTCTTTTTTCTTTTTGTCAGAAACCGAAACCCCTGCCATTTATCTTCTCTTCTCTTTCAAACTCTTTGGCCGAATCTCTCTATCTACTTCCTTGCCCATCTTTTCAATTTTTTGTTCTTCTAAAAGCCGAAAACGCATCATCATTTCTCTTGTTCATCTTTTCCGGGATTTTCTTAAAAGTCGAAATCCCTAGATCTCATCTCTTGTGATTGCCGAATTCCTTCTGTGGTGTCTGCTTGTGTCGAATCCTGAAGAAAACTAAAGGTAAGAGTTGATTCGCGAGATTTCAATCTTTTCCAGCTTTTAGAGATTTTAGCCGAATGGCTATATGGTTAACTAATCAGGTGTTTTCTCTCATTTGCGGCATTCCGAGATTTGAAGGGGATTTAATCGCTTAGATTTCTAAGCCAGAGTTCAGTAGCATTCGGGTCGTATTGTTTTCGGGATTTCAAGGTAAGGAGATCTGTTAATCTAAACGTATAATTCGGGGTGAAACTCTAACCCTTGGTCGAATATAGGAGAGGTCTTATCTTCGCGTTCTTCCGGCTTTTGAGCAAAGTTGTAGATAGAAGGCAGTGGATCCGTTTAGCGAGGGTATCGACATAGAGGGTAGTGCTACGCATTAATCAGGTGTGTAACTTTCACACCATTTAGATTGTTTGTTAGTATATGCCTATAAATCTGTTATACTCTGTTAAATGCTGAAATACCGGCATGGCTGTTGAAAACCCGAGGAGGGTAAAGGCAAATCACCAGGTTAGTGATCTCTGTCATTATAAAGTGAATGATTCTGTTAATTTGATATGATAAACATGTATGCCGGTTTCTGTGATTGCACGGGGTTGGGTGATTGATGAAAGGGGAAGTGTTCTGTTGTAGCGGCTTTTGCCATGATCTGGTGTAGTGGCTATTTCCATGGTCTGACGATGAGCAGCTAACTGCAGCATGACTGCCATCGATGGTGTGTAACGGCATGGGTTGATTGTAGAAATCCCCAATGGTGTGACTGGCAGGTAAGGGTGGTGTGTAGCGGATGGAAACCTAGGATTGGGATGGGCTTTGCGTAGTTCCTGTTCTATTATATTTTGTTATCTGTTCTGTGGGGCTAAGGCCCAGTCTGATGGTGCACGAGGGTTGCACACTTAGTCTCGTGACTCACCCCGTTGTTAACATTTTTTAGGAGACACCTAGAGCATCGGACCGGGCTGGAGAGGAACGCAAGGTGGCCATGCATGAGATTCTTTCGGATACTGCAAAAGACATTATTTTATCTATTTATATTTAATATTTTGGATTAGTTGGGTTTTTATTTCATTGTAATAAGGCCATGGGCCATTAGCTTTATACTTTCCGGTTTTACTTTGGGCTTTTATTATTATTAAACATTTGGATTTTATGTCTTAATTAAGCTAAGGCAGGTATCAAATTTCGGTTTCTAATACACTAAGGCATTACTATAAAATGTATATCCTTTACAAATTATTCTACCATTTAGTTTTCCCGAATAAAAGGTTAAACTCAAGAAAAATATTTCCCGAAATTGTGGCATCTTTTAAAATCTACTTAGTGACATGCCAGATCCGGTCATGGTGTTTGGGCCGGGTTTGGGGTGTTACACTCGAAGACTCATAAAAGGGACAATTTGATTAATTTATTACATGTATGCTCAATGATTTGAAATGTTCGTGTTGATCTGAAAAGTCTGGTAATGCTCTATAACCCTGTTCAGGCCACGAATAAGGGTTAGGGGCGTTACACAATAATTGCTTAGTAAGCTCATATAAACCAAAATAGAACTTACCATTTCATTTCCATAATATAAAGCATAAGTATAAACTCAACCAAGACCATAAGTTTGGCATAAGCCTATACAACATCATCAAATTCACAAGTTAGTACACTTGTTCATATTTATATGAAATCAACCATAAGATATGTGGTTTATCATGTATTGTAACAGTCCGATTTATACCCTAGTCAGAATAGTAGTTTCGGGACCACAAATCTGAGTTCGTATAATATTTTAATATTATTTTCTATGCCTTTGATAAGTGGTTAAGCATGTGGTAAAGTTTTGTATGTTAATTCGTCCGTCTGTGTGCTTAATTTGTTAAAAGGACTAAATCGCATAAAGTTTAAAAGTGCCTTTTCATTTGATTAGTGACCAAATTGATGTGGCTTTATTAATGTAAAGTACTTAAAAGTCAAATAGCCCATTTTTACTTATAGTGGACGGCAACATGAAAATTTATATTATGATTTTATATGTTTATTTTTGTAAATTAATGTTATATGATATTTTATATTATAATAAAAGAAAATGCATTAAACAAGACCATTTTTCATCATCTTGGCCAAAAATATCAAAGAAAAGAAAGAAGAAAACCTTAGCTAGGGTCGGCCTTTGTTCATCTTAATTAAGGTATGTTTTGATTTGGATTTTTGATGATTTTTATGTTTTTGAGATTGTTGCTTAACCTACTATCAAGCCCATGTCTCAATTTTGTGTATTGATGATGTTTATGAGATATGCCGTTGATGATATGTTGATCTTTGTGAGTTTAGTTGTTAAATGAAAGATTTGAGCTAGATGAACATATTTTGTTCTTGAATTTTTGATGAATTTAGCTAATTAGGGCTAAATTGAGAAAATAGTAACTTGAGGGACTAAATTGCAAATTTGATGGGAAATATGGGCTTGTATGAGATGTATGAACATTCGGCTAAGGATGATTAAAAGATGATTTTGTGAATTTGATATTTTGAGAAAAATGGACTAAATTGATAAATTGTGCAAATATGAGGGTTAAATTACAAATAGCCCTCAATGTGTGTCCTTGGATTGAATTGAATGAGTTAGTGAATAAAAGGGTTAACTTTGAATATGTATAGATCAAGAACCGAGGAAAACAGACTTAGATCGCGGGAAAGCGAAAGTAACCGAGTAGCCGTTTTCATTTCCGCTAAATCGAATCTGAGGTAAGTCATATTGCAAATAAATGTAATTGTATTGAATTGAGCATATTCATATGACTATCAATGATAATGAATGCTTATGAGATGCTGTGTACATGAATTCCGAGACAAGGTCGAAATAGTGAAAAGTCTGAGAAGTCCCGTACGAACCTAGGAATATATAGGATTAGCTATGTCATGACATAGGTGTCTGTTCTGTTTTATCATGTAAGACCACGTCTGGGACGTTGGCATTGATTTGAGATTTACGTGTAAGTCCATGTCTAGGACGTTGACATCGATATGAGCTTTACGTGTAAGACCATATCTGGGACATCGGCATCGTATTGATTCATGTAAGATCCTGTCTGGGACAGTGGCATCGTTATCTGAGTACATGTAAGACCTCATCTGGGACGTTGGCATTGTACGACTATTCCGAGCTGTTTGAGTATCCTATTAGATTCCTATCGGTTCAACGGGCAAAATCCGATCTATGATTAATTACGTGAGTGTATATTCGTTTCAGGTACGTTTGGTATGCACACTAAATGTGTATAAAAGGTAAGTACCTATGTGATTTTGATTTGAAGAAATGTATGATTGAATATGAGAATGTGGCTGGGATGCAAGAATGGTTATGAAAGAGTTATGAATATATATGATTTTTGAATTGATGAATATGGCAAATATGGCCAAGAATATGGACCAAAGCATATATGTGAGAAATTTGCTATGAATATGAATTGTGCCAACGTTTCTATATGCTTATATGCTTTACATATTAAGTTTATTTGTATATGACTTACTAAGCTTTTGAAAAGCTTACTTTGTGTGTGTTTTATCTGTTTTGTAGATCGTCATAGCTACTCAAGGCTCGGGACCGTCGAGGATCGTCATCACACTACTCAACTTGTTTTGGTACATTTTGGAAATGTATATAGCTAGATATGGCATGTATAGGTTAGATATTTGTATATGAATATGAAGTGAACTTAGCCATGTGATTTGGCTAGATATGAGTTGAGAATAAGCTTAAATGAATGTGATATATGATGCATATTTTGGTATAGTTGAAGCACATGAAGTGGTTAAGTTTTTGGGTAAGTATGGATGAATAATGCTTGTGTTTATATAAGTTTCAGTCTTGTAGATTTTTTATGAATGAGATTGGATTTGAATGTATTGATTGAATGGTTAATTTCGTATGTTCTTGGTTGTCAAATATGCATTAGATGTCTTGGTAAATTGGTTGTAAGTTTGACCCTTGTTGGGTGGCATTTTGGCCTTGCAAATGGCCTATAATGTCACATGGTTGTGGCACACAGGCATGCCTAGTGACCGTGGGGCTAAGTCAGTAGCTAGCTAAGAGTATACGGTCTTCGCACAAGGACGTGCCTGGTAACCATGTGATTTTTGTCAGTTTCGACCACGGGGTAGACACACGGAGGTGTCAAGCAGCCGTGGGAGGCACACGGCCTGCCTACACGGGCGTGTAACCCCTAAATCTTTAAAAAGTTTTAAATTTCTAAGAATTTCTGTATGTGTTCCGGTTTAGTCCCGACCCTGTTTCTAGGTGTGTTTAACGTCTCGATGACCTATTTATGGGACACTATGACTGAGATTGATGTATGATTTTATGAACTTCTGTAAATGTTTCCGATCTGTCCGGTAACATCTTTAACCCTAATCTGGCGACGGATACGGGTTAGGGGTGTTACATGTATAAACATAACATTTTGCACCATCAATGTTACCATAATGTAATGATTCATTGCATTTACACACTTACCTTTTCCTTTTCCTTTCCTTGCCCGTTGAACCCTTTAGAATTACATCAGATACATGGGAAAGCTCACACAAAGTGTGCCTGCACATATAATCGCAACCTTTCCTTTACATCATTGCTCATACGAGCTGTGAAATGGGCCTGTTCACATGAGCTGTGGGTTAGAATGTAAGCTACACGATGCTGCTCACACGAGTTACGGAGAATCTGCAACAAATGCAGGACGTCAACCATCAGTAGGACATTCAAGACCAGCACCCGAAACATGAAATCCCTAATGACATGTCATTTGTATCCTAAAGATTCCTCAGGTTCAACCGGGACTCATTATCCATCAATTTTTCATAGCATTGATATGTTTATATATCGATCATTTACATTAAACATAGTATAGTAAACATTAACACGATAACCATTCATATGAGCTTACCTCAATAGTTAGGGGCGTTGTAGTTTAATCGAGCTAATCTGAAGCTTTAGCTTTTCCTTGATCTAAGTTCAAATGTGGTTTATCTTGATCTAAATAGGTAATTTAAATAAATTAAATACTTCTCGTATTCAATTTAATCCACATTTCATATTTATGCAAAATTACCAATTTGCCCCTAATATTTTAACTTTTCACAATTTAGTAGTTAAACTCATAATTTGAAATCTAACCATTTTAATCCCCCTTATGGGCTAACCAAATTCTTTAGGGACTCATACCAACTCAATCAAACCATCATTTCATAAATTTAAAATTTCTTTACTATTTTCACAAATAAATCCCTAAATGTATTTTCATAAAAAATCACTTAATAAACATATTTATTTTTCAACAAAGACTCGTAATTCATCAATTAACATAAAAACCTAACCAAAAACATACATGGATAGTCCCTAAACCTTTAATAGTTTTACAAATTGACCCCTGGCTAGCTAGATTAAGCTAAAATAAGCTCGAAAACATAAAAATCATTAAAAACGAGGTTAAAATCACATACCATGCAAGTGTTTATGCTAGCCGAAACTTCAAGCCCTAAAATGGCTACTCTTTTCTTCAAAATTTTGGTGGTGAAAATACTTGGAGAAGATGATACCAACTTTTCCTTATTTTAATTTAAGTTTATTTATCAAATTACCAATTTAACCTTAATCATTAACTTCAAAATCAATTAATTCATAACCATATTTCTCCACTAACCTTAAGAATGGTATAATTACCATTTAAGTCCATTTAATTTCATTTCTATAGTCATTTATCCCCTTTTAACTAATGGAACTACACTTTTACACTTTTTACAATTTAGTCCTTTTCACTTAATTAATCATGCAAGTATCAAAATTTCTTAATGAAATTTTAATACGACATTAAGATATTCCTATAGACATTAAAATAATAATAAAATAGATACTCATTGAAATTGTGGTCTCAACCACTATTTTCGATATCACTGAAAATGGGCTGTTACAACTCTCCCCCTAAAGGAATTTTCATCCTCGAAAATCTTACTAGAAAATAGGTTCGGGTATTGCCCTTTCATAGCTTCTTCCGATTCCCAAGTAGCTTCTTCAATTTCGTGACGTTGTCAAAGAACTTTAACTAAAGCTATACTTTTATTTTTTAACTCTTTAACTTCCTGAGCTAGAATGCTGATCGGTTCTTCACTATACATTATATCTAGATGAATGTCAACATCTACAGGTGATATCACATGTGAAGGGTCTGATCGATACCATTGTAACATTGATACATGAAACATGTTATGGATTTTCTCTAACTCTGATGGTAAAGCCAATCGATAAGCCACTGGCCCAATCCTTTCAATGGTCTCATACGGCCCGATAAATTGCGGATTAAACTTTCCTTTTTGGCAAAAACAAAGAACTTTTCTATATATTTTCTTTTCAAATCCATGTAACATTTCTGACTATCAGAAGCAGCTTCCAAACTGTCACATATAACCTTGACAATTTCTTCCATTTCTCGAATCAAATCAACACTGAATAGCTTTTTCTCGCTCAGCTCAGTCCAATATAATGGAGTTCGACATTTTCGACCACACAAAGCTTCGTACGGTGCCATTTTAATGCTCGCATGATAACTAATATTGTATGAAAATTCAACCAAGGGAGGAAATTTCTCCTAGTTACCTCCGAACTCTAAAACACAACATCAAAGCATATCCTCGAATACTTGAATTACTCGCTCAGACTGACCATCGGTCTGAGGATTCAATGTTGTACTAAAATGTAGTTGAGTGCCTAGAGCTTCATGTAACTTACTCCAGCATCGAGAAGTAAATCATGGATCCCTGTCGGAGATGATAGACATCGGCACACGTGCAACCTAACAATTTCAAAAATTTACAACTCTGCTAATTTCTTAAGTGAATAATCCATACGCAATGGAATGAAGTGTGCTGATTTCATCAACCAATCTACAATGACCAACACAACATCTTTCTCTCTCGGAGGTAGAGGCAATCTCGATACAAAATCCATTGTGACACTTCCCATTTCCACTTTGGAATCATCACAGGTTGTAACAAACCAGAAGGTTCCTAATGCTCAGCTTTAACTTGCTGACAGATCAAACATTTTGATACAAACTCTGAAATCTCTCATTTCATACCTGGCCACCAGTATATCTATTTCAAATCACCGTACATTTTATTGCCACCGGGATGTATCGATAAGCTACTACTGTGAGCTTCCTGTAAAATCTTCTGAATAACATCAGAATTCCTCGAAAAACAAATTCTATTTTTGAAGTACAAACTATAGTCTGAACCAACATGAAAGTCTGAGTCAGGTGTCGACTCAATCAATTTCTTTTTTGCGATCAATTCTGCATTACATTTCTGAGCCTTACAAATCTGTTGCAAAAACGTCGGTCTAGCTTTTAATTCAACGATGATAGAACCATCATCAATCAACGTTAACCGTGTGTTCAAAGCTCACAAAGCAAACAAAGATTTTCTACTTAGAGCATCAACAACGACTGATAAACCATAAAAGAAACATATTTTAGGCCCACATTTAGCATGCTTTTGGATGATTTAAGCCTTGAATTGAGTAATTTGGTGCTCTTAATCCTTTGTGTTCACGTTTTATATCCAGGAGAGCACTAGAGGATAAAAAGAACGGAAAATGGGCCCAAAATGGAGTAAATGGGCCATATCACGAAATCAACACGGCCTGGGCCCAAGACCACACGGCCGTGCCTCATCAACAGACTCGAACACAGCCTGGCCACGATTCACACTGGCGTGTACCATGGGCGTGTCCCTGCCGCGGCCAATAGGAGTTTTACTCGAAATAGGATACTTGGAGGCAAAGAAACACATTCCAAAGCCTATTTAAACACCCTAGGAGGAATTCTACTCCAATTAGGATACTTAGGGGCCAAGTAAAGCATATCAAATACTACATAAACACCCTGGGGGCAACTTAAGGGGGAGTTCGGCAGAAGCCTTCTGCCAGGGCTTTTGTGGGGGAACCCAAGGCTTTAGTCAGGGGGCGTCCAGCTAGGCCAAAGAGGGCAGATTTGTGGGGATTTACTTGAAGATAGCTAGTTGATTCATCTCAAGAAGCCGGAATCATACTCAAGACGGAGGATCTCTCTTTCAATTCCTTCAGGGTGTTTTAGGGATTTCTTATGTTTTGTTTTATCTTTCCTTTGGAGATGTTTTCTTTTATTATTATGAACTAAACCCTCAGATACCTGAGGGGGATGAAACCTAAGATGAATCTTGTTATCGTTTGCTGAACTATATGATAAATATTTGACTTGTTCTTAATTATGTGTTCTTAATTCTTGTGTTGATATTTTCGGGATATTAATTCAAGTGTGATGTGCTTAGGTGGAGGAGCAAAAGTCCCTGCCTACGAGTAGATCTAGCATAGTTAAGCGGAGTTGATCGTACGCCTAGAGATAGGGTGACGAGATTTTTTCGGATTAGGGTGAAACCTAATATTGGAGTCCATAGACCGAGTTAATGCAATTCTAGGGGTTTTAATTAGAAAGAGATTTCAATTAATCAACCTAGGGTTACACGTTAGTCGCCTCGAGAGAGGGATTAATATAACTTAGGAAATCTTACGGATCAAGTCAAGTGAATAAATCGTCTGGTTCAGAGTTAGATAACAAGTGAAGTCTAGGTGGATTCTTCCTTGGGTGTCGTCTTAATCAATTGGTTTTCTCTCAAGTTATTTTCCAAATTTCATTCTTCTTTGTCTTTGCATCTTTAGCTTAGTTGTTAGTTAATTTTAGATTAGATAAACAATTCCCTTAATTCATAGGCTAGATAATAAAAAGAGAGTTTGTATTAGTACTTTTGGTTCCTTTGGGTTCGACATTTCGGTCTTGCCTAAACTACACTACTATTCGATAGGTGCGGTTGCCTCAAATCGTTGTCATAGTTAGTTTCTAGGTTCGATCATTCTTTTTATAATTTTTAAGGCTTTGACATCGCATAAAGCAACGATCAAGTTTTTGGTGCCGTTGTCGGGGAGCTAAAATATTAAGAACGCTTAATTTTTATTACTTTAGCCATTTTTTTATTATTGCAATTTATTTTCATTTTTTATTTGTTTTACTTTGCTAATTTTCTCCTATTTGCTTTTGGTAGATAATTTTAGTTTATAGAGAAGATGGCACTGAATAGTTATCAGTGGCAAGTCATGAGGACAATTCCTACTAAAGCAGCCAGTGTCTTCAACCTCGACGTGGTCACCAGGTTATCTAACCAGCTAGAGATGATGAATAAAAAGATTGATGGTTTGTATAGTCTCTCGCAGGTACACCCAGTAATGCAATATGACTCGAATCTAGAAGGCGTGGCGAATCCTGAGTACCCACCTTACGGATATGGCATGGAGAACGAACAAGTCCACTATATGGGTAACTATTCTAGACCTAAAATAATTTTTATAGTGACACTTATAATGCAGGTTGGAGGTACCATCCCAATTTCTTGTGGGATGATCAAAGTAGCCAAAGAAAGGAACTTCCTCTAAATTTTCAACAACCACCTCACCAACAGGAAGAGGAGTCAAGTCTTGAAGAGATGCTGACAAAATTCATAGCAGCCACAGAAAATCCAAATTTTCAACAACCACCTCACCAATAGGAAGAGGAGTCAAGTCTTGAGGAGATGCTGACAAAGTTCATAGCAACCATAGAAAATCCAGATTTTCAACAACCACCTCATCAACAGGAAGATGAGTTGAACCTTGAAGAGATGCTGGAAAAATTCATAGCAACCACAGAAACACATTTCCAAAATATAGAAACGAAACAAGAAGCATTGATTCAAGGGAATCAATTAGGTCAGCCTGCTAAGCTGATCTTAGAACAACCATAAGAAAGCCTACCGAGCAACACCAAGACTAATCCAAAAGAGCAAATTCAAGCTGTAATAGCTCATGACAATGAAAGGTTAGTGGAATCTGACCCAAGGCAAGAGCCTATGGTAAGTGAAGGTAAGGTTGAGGTAAACCAGGATTTACCAAACCCGGAAATTACAGAGTACCAAGCTCGTGTGCCATACCCCAATGCGATAAAGAAAGACCACACAGAGGAACAATTCGATAAGTCTCTTAAACTTCCAAAGAAATTTCATATTAACTTGCCATTTCTTGAAGCTCTTTCGCAGCTGCTAGATTTTAGACCTCATGTCGATAAAGAAGAAATTCATGAGGAACGAAGGCTTTGGATCGATGAACTAGACGAATGGAAGACACACTTCAAGGAGAGACTAAAAACACACGAAGCAAAGACGAGGCAACTCCACGAAGATCTTAATAATGGGACAACCCAGCTTAAGGTAGGAGATCAGGTACTCAAAATCTTTCCAGATGGAACAGTCAAGGTAACTAGTCCTAAAATCAGCACCTTTAAGATAAACATTACTCGACTTAAACTTTATATCAATAACTGAACTGATATCATGAGAAAGGATTTTCAACTCATCAAACCATCATGTGTGCGAATAACAGGTAAGTCTAGCTCAAGACTTTAAATGAGCACTTCTCGGGAGGCAACCCGAGTACTAACTGTACTAATTAGTTTGGTTTTATTTCTTTTTGTATTTAGGCGTAGGTTTCCATACCCACATGGCCTTGCACACGGTCGTGGCCGTGGCCGTGTGGACACCACGACTAGGCACATGGGCGTAGACCGTATCTCTATTTAATTATTTACTTTTATTCCTATTTTTATTTTTATTTTTATTTATTATTCTTCGTGCTATTTAGATTTAGCTTAGGATACAATAAAATCAAACCGGCTACTTTGAGGATTCAATTTCAAACGGTTCGAGGTGCTTCCCCACGTTCACCTCCAATCCTATCCGATTTCTTTTCAATAACTTCATTCATAATTCAGGAAGTTTCACTTATCTCCCTATCTTATGATTACCAAATTGTTATTATCTATCTTTGTACATTGAGGGCAATGTACATCTTAAGTGTGGGGGGGTTAACCACAGTATTATTTGAAAATCCCTAAATTATGCTTTGTTCTAAAGTAAGTTTCTCAGATTATGATTAGAATGAAATTTCCCTGATTTATGATTTTTATTGATATGTTTTGGATTAAGTCATTGATAATTGTGCATTGATGATTAAACTTTAAGATACTAGAGAACCAAGCATGATAAGTCTATTTTTCAGAATTAAATTTTTTTTTTAGGTTGTTGACCTGAATTTGAATATTACCTTGAAGTTTGAAATTTACATGATTGTCATCAAATACCCATAATTTCTGTAAGCCTTTGAGCCTTTTAGAGTATATATTCTTTTCCTTGCCCACTTTCTGATTATGAGTGTGTCAACTTGATCTATTATTCTAGAACTTGCTTCGACTATACATGTCAAGACCACACCTTTGATTTGATATACAGAGATGATAAAGGCACCTAGGTTTTAAGCCACTTACTCCACTAAAAAGCCTACCTTCATAATTAACCCCTAGTGAACCCCTTTAATCCTAACAACCCTTTTATTGACTTACCCACTAATATTAACCCAAAACGCATCTTGTATTTGTTATCACCATTCCTTGACTCCCTTTTTATCGAGAATTGATTTTGAACAGTTTCCTAACTATGTTTTACACTTCAGTTGTAAAATTTCTTTCCTATTTTGACTTGTTCTTAAAAAAAAACGAAGTATATTCATTATTAGTTTTATAATTAAGTGAGATTACATGTTTAAATTCCAAATCTTGAAGAAAAAGCTCGTATTATTAGTTTTCAATTGATGTAATTATTTAGAATCATTTCATTTTTCTAGTTAGGTAAATTGTCAATTCAATCTCGATTTTAACCCTCTAATTCAGCCTACATCCACACCCCTAACCTAAGCCCCATTACAACCCTGTTAAAGACCTTTTGATCTGTGCATCATCTCATTTTACAGTGGTGGAGATTTGATTCTCAGGCAAGCCTATGGGATTAACTCTTCATGTTTGACTTTTGAGTGCTTAATTTTGAACCTTAAAACACTTTGAGTGGTTTGAGTGAATCTTTAGTGAGGATGTCAATTCTTGTCGGTTTCGAATCAGAGGTAATTATTCAGGTAAGGGGAAACACCTATGTTTTCACACTATAAAAACTATGACTTTGATTGTTTAAATCTTTAGGACTCTTTGAGTTGAATTATCCATGTATGAATTATCTCTAAATTATGATAAAACATTATTAATGAATATTATGAGTCAAGAAAGTTTGTTTTAGTTATGAGTTGAGAATTTTGCTTGAGGACAAGAAAAAGCTTAAGTGTGGGGGTATTTGATAAACCGTAAAAGTAACATATTTTAGGCCCACATTTAGCATGCTTTTGGATGATTTAAGCTTTGAATTGAGTAATTTGGTGCTCTTAGTCCTTTGCCTTCACGTTTTATACCCAGGAGAGCACTAGAGGATGAAAAGAACGGAAAAGGGCCCAAAACGGAGTAAATGAGCCATATCACGAACTCAACACGGCCTGGGCCCAAGACCACACGGTCGTGCCTCATCAACAGACTCGAACACGGCCTGGCCACGATTCACACGGGCGTGTGCCATGGGGGTGTCCCTGCCGCGGCCAAGAGGAGTTTTACTCGGAATAGGATACTTGGAGGCAAAGAAACACATTCCAAAGCCTATTTAAACACCCTAGGAGGAATTCTAATCGAATTAGGATACTTAGGGGCCAAGTAAAGCATATCAAATCCTATATCAACACCCTAGGGGGCAATTTAAGGGGCAGTTCGGCAGAAGCCTTCTGTTAAGGCTTTTATGGGGGAACCCAAGGCTTTAGTCAGGGGGCGTCCAGCTAGGCCAAAGAGGGTAAATTTGTGGGGATTTACTCGAAGATAGCCAGTTGATTAATCTCAAGAAGCCGGAATCATACTCAAGACGGAGGATCTCTCCTTCAATTCCTTCAGGGGGTTTTAAGGATTTCTTATGTTTTGTTTTATCTTTTCTTTTGAGATGTTTTCTTTTATTGTTATGAACTAAACCCTCAGATACCTGAGGGGGATGAAACGTAAGATGAATCTTGTTATCGTTTGCTGAACTATACGATAAATATTTGACTTGTTCTTAATTATGTGTTCTTAATTCTTGTGTTGATATTTCTGGGATATTAATTCAAGTGTGATGTGTAACACCCCAAACCCGGCCTAGACGTTACGACCGGATCTGGCATGTCACATGGAAAAGTTCCTAAAGAAACTTCGCGATCGTTTAAAACTTCGAATTTAGGTGTTTGTTTATAAAAACCCATTTAACTCCATGTCCATTTTAGAAAAGTTGTGATTAATTTGAAAACGGCTTTTATTAGGAGATTTGAGTTTGAATTGTTGGTAAAATCTTGTTTATAACAAAAATAAGCTTCAGTGAATTTCGAGCATGTGATATTTTGAAAACTGTTTCCAAAGTTTAAGAGAAACCAAAGTTTATAGGTTGTAAAATGTTCGTTAACATTTTGGAAAACAGTTATTCACGTTTTTAGTAAAACCTCGTATTGATCATTTCATAATAGATATTAACCGCATTAAATCAAAAACCAAAATAAAATCCCAGTGGCCTTATTACAGAACATAATCCCAAATTAACATAAATTTAAAGTAATGTGAAACGGAGTTTACTAAAGAAACGATGTATGGCCACCCCAGAGTCCACCTCGGCTCCAAATCCTCAAAGCTAAGGATTACCTGCAAAATTAAGCAGAGGGGTGAGTTTACGAAAACTCAGTGTGCAATCCCCTAAACAAACATTAATTGGGCCCGAGCCTATTCAGATGCATACTGGCCTTAGCCTTTTACGAAATCAAACTGGGTGAAGCCCATACAGAAACGAACTGGGCCTTAGCCCTTACAGAAACAAACTAGGCCTGAGCCCTATTAGCATGGTATAGCAGATAATGAATGCAATGCAACCTAGCCCAACCTAATAATCCATCCGCTACACACCACCCATTCCAGCCAAAACACACCGGTGGGGATTTCTACAATCAACCCACATCCGCTGCACATCTCGATGACAGTCACGCTGCTCATCGCCGAAATTGTGGCAGCGCCACTAAAATATGTGGCAGAGCCACTGAAATACGAAATATGTGGCAGAGCCACCGAAATCATAACAGGCACATAGCCATCAGCGACGGTAATATAATTGGCACACAACCTTGGGTAAATATGATTGACACAGAGTCATCGATATATAAGTTAGGCACATAGCCACGGTAAATACGATTGGCACAAAGCCATAATATCAGCACAAAGCCTTCGGTATTGGCACAAAGCCCATAATTACGGCACGAAGCCATATTAATGGCACACAGCCCTCAGTAACATTATCGGTGCAGCCTGGTTGCTCGGTGGCTAAAAAGCCTGTGGTGACTATAAAGCCTTCGGTGGATCCATAGTCGTCAAGCGACCATGCGGTTCTATTAGCACTTCCTCCGTATTAATAATCCCAACCCTATGCGATATGTCGTGTATGTCGTGCTCAATCATTACACATGTATACAAAATGGCCATGCTCAGTAACAATTATTTATACATGTAATAAAAGCATATCAGTCATACAACCACAGTCAAATTAGTCCACTCATTGCACAAGTTGATCATTTACCTACAAGGGCAAATCAATCATTTTACCCTATAAGGGTATTTCAGTAATTCTACCCTACAGGGGTAGTTCGGTGATTCTACTTATAACCAATCCATGAATGCAACGAATCTCAAACATAATCAATCATAAAATTAACACATACAACGCTAGTACTACCACGAGGGTACAATGGTCATTTTGTCGTTTAGGGGTAAAACGGTAATTTCACCCCTTGGGGGTATTTCGGTAATTTACCCATTGAGGGTGTTTTGGTAATTTTGCAAATTGGGGTATTTTGGTAATTTCACAAACTAGGGGTATTTCGATAATTTTGTAACCCAGGGGTATTTCGGTAATTTTGCAATCCGAGGGTATTTCGATAATTTTGTAAATCGAGGGTATTTCGTTAATTTTGTAAATTAGGGGTATTTCGGTAATTTTACAAATCGGGGGTATTTCAGTATTTCGCAAACCAATGGGATTTCGGTAATTTCACAAACCAAGGGTATTTCGATAATTTTGCAACCCAAGGGTATTTTGGTAATTTTGTAAACCATGGGTATTTCGGTAATTTCGTAAACCAAGGGTATTTCAGTAATTTTGTAAACAAAAGGTATTTTAGTAATTTTTTAAACCAAGGGTATTTCAGTAATTTTGTAAACCAAGGGTATTTCAGTAATTTTGTAAACTAAGGGTATTTCAGTAATTTTGTCAACCCCTCAAAAGGTCTACAGTCGCCTCGAGCGACTCAAGTATTCTAAACGGAGATAATGATACGAATGGGCCTAATGGCCATTCTCGGCCCAATTGAGCCCACACGCTCATGTGGCCCATTTAGCCCAAATCTAGCCACAGATATGAGATTCACATAGTTTAATCCATCATCTACTACACAATCATACAATTTATTCATATGTGCCCACGAGCCCATTGGGCCCACTTGGCCCAAACAGCATCAACCCACAAGAATACTCATGGTGGCCTCGACTATCGTGTCGAAGCTCCCACACGTGCGCTCGCACACTTGTGTGGCTACCATCGCCGTGTGACCGGGTTTTCGGCATTTTCAGCTCTATAGCTAGAGTAGGGCGGAATACACACCTGATAGGAATCTGGAGTTGATCCGCACTCCGAACACTCCTATGCCCAAACGCCAACCCAGGTATGCTTCCTCTCCTCATGGACAGCTCTATATATAGCCAGCTTCTCACCTTCCCTCTTGCTAGCTTTCCGATGTGGGATCCCTCCTTCAGTATTGTTTAAATCCAACACAAACTCTGGCCGTCCAATCCGCAAAATAAATACTCCCTTGCTTGTCATGAGATTCGAACCCAAGCTCTCCCATCAGCCAATTCATGCCACTTGCCACTAAGCCACAAGCTCTTCTTGTGTTTTAAAGTATGCGCAACTAAATATAAACCTATGGGCCAAAGTCTAAGTTCACTTAAAAAATAAATCAAAATGAAATGCTAGCGCCAAGGCTTGAACCTTGGACCCCCTTGCTTCCTTGTGGCGTCACTCCCTTGCTCCCTAAGTGGCGTCACTTTGCCACCACACCACACTCCTTTTTGTGTCATTTTCCTCCACATTTTATCCTTAAAGCCTACCTACCAAGTCCCAGGGTTTTATTCACCTAAAACCAAAATTTTCCTAAAGCCCAAGTTTGATCCCGGGACTTCATAGAAGCCCCATAACCTTCCAAAATCACTCACCTAATAGGTCCAACTTGCATTAATGACGCTCTCTTTTTCACAGAAATATTAAACACTTCCACGCCCAAGGCCCAATGGGCCAAATTCTACTAGGCCCAAATTCGGGTCGTTACATGATGTGCTTAGGTGGAGGAGCAAAAGTCCCTGCCTAAGAGTAGATCTAGCATAGTTAAGCGGAGTTGATCGCACGCCTAGAGATAGGGTGACGAGATTTTGCCGGATTAGGGTGAAACCTAATATGGGAGTCCATAGATCGAGTTAAGGCAATTCTAGGGGTTTTAATTAGAAAGAGATTTTAATTAATCAACCTAGGTTAGACGTTAGTCGCCTCGAGAGAGGGATTAATATAACTTAGGGAATCTTACGGATCAAGTCAAGTGAATAAATTGTTTGGTTCAAAGTTAGATAACAAGTGAAGTCTAGGTGGATTCTTCCTTGGATGTCGTCTTAATCAATTGGTTTTCTCTCAAGTTATTTTCCAAATTTCATTCTTCTTTGTCTTTGCATCTTTAGTTTAGTTGTTAGTTAATTTTAGATTAGATAAACAATTCCCTTAATTCTTAGGCTAGATAATAAAAAGAGAGTTAGTATTAGTACTTTTGGTTCCTTTGGGTTCGACATTCTGGTCTTGCCTAAACTATACTACTATTCGATAGGTGCGCTTGCCTCAAATTGTTGTCATAGTTAGTTTCCAGGTTTAATCATTCTTTTTATAAATTTTAAGACTTTGACATCGCATAAAACAACGATCAATGACATTAGCTTTTCCCGGATGATAGTCAATGATCAAATCGTAATCTTTCAACAATTCAAGCCATCTACGTTGTCTCAAGTTCAGATATTTCTATGACATCAAATACTTTAGGCTTTTGTGATTCGTAAAGATGTGATATTTTTCTCTGTACAAATGGTGTCGCCAAATCTTTAAAGCAAATACAATAGCTGCAAGCTCTAAATCATGAGTCGAGTAATTTTTCTTGTGCAGTTTCAACTGTTGAGAAGCATAGTTGAACCAACACAGGGGTTTCAGTCAACAGCGATTTCAACTGATCAAAGCTTTACTGACACTTTTCAGACCATTCAAACTTGACGTCTTTCTGTAGTAGTTTCGTCAACGGCGTAGCAATCATCGAAAATCCTTTGTAAAATCTCTGATAATATTCGGTTAAACCTAGAAAAATACTGACTTCTAAAACATTTCTCAAAGGCTTCCAGTCCACTATATCCGATATTTTACTCGGATCAACCCTAATACCGTCTACCAATACTACGTGTCCCAAAATTCCAACTTCTCTGAGCCAGAATTTACATTTGCTAAACTTAACAAACTACTGTTTTTTGCGTAAAGTCTGTAAAACAATTCTCAAATACTGGGCATGCTCTATTTCATCTCGAGAATAGATCAAAATGTCATTAATGAATACAACAACAAATCGGTCTAGATACGGCCTGAATATCATGTTCATCAAATCCATAAACACAGCAGGGGCATTGGTCAAACCAAATGGCATAACCAGAAATTCAGAATGTCCGTACCTGGTTTTTAAATCAGTCTTTGGCACATTCGAGTCTTTAACTCGTAACTGATAATATCCAAAACGGAGGTTAATCTTTGAAAATATTGTCGCACCTTTCAACTGATCAAACAGATCATCAATACGTGGCAAAGGATATTTGTTCTTGATCGTGACTTTATTGAGCTATTGATAGTCGATACACAATCGCATAGACCCGTCCTTTTTATTGACAAACAATATAGGAGCACTCTAAGGAGAAAAACTAGGCCGAACAAAACCTCTATCATTCAACTCTTGCAATTGTGCTTTTAACTCTTTCAACCTTATAGGTGTCATTCTATACGGAGCTATCGATATCGGAGATGTTCCTAGTACTAACTCAATAGCAAACTCAACCTCTTTGACTGGCGGTAACCCTGGTAACTCTTCTAGAAATACATCTGAGAACTCACATACAGTCAGAACCGACTCTAATTTCAACTCTGAAACCCTAAAATCAAATATGTAAGCTAGATACGCTTCGCAGCCTTTTCTAACATATTTATGTGCCGTCATAGCTAAGATAACATTAGATGTACCATCCAATCTATCTGATTCAATTCAGATCCTTTCACCTTTCTGACATTGCAACACAATATGCTTTCATTTACAGTTCAACTGCATCATGCAGAGTTAACCAGTCCATACCCAGAATCACGTCAAACTCATTAAATGGTAATAACATTAAATCAGTGTGAAAGTTGCAATCTCGAATCATCAAAGGAAAATTTTTACAAACTTTATCAACTAATACATACCGAACTAAAGAATTTGTTACTTTAACCACAAATTCAGTAGACTCAAAAGGTATTTTCTTATCTGACACTAAAGCCATGCACACATATGAATATGTTGACCCCGAGTCAATTAAAGCATTAACATTAGTATCAAATATAGAAAATGTACCAGTGATCACATCATGCGTTGAAGCTTCCTCTCGACCACGAATCGCATAAGCTGTAGTTGGTGCACGTGCCTTAGATCTAACAGCAGAATCTTTTATTCCACTTTGAGTGTTACCTGCATTTCCAGAATTTTGAGGTGGTCTCTCTCTCGCAACTGTATTACTCGAATGAGTATTCTGAGCTTTTTCCTTTTCTTATCTTTCAGGGTAACCTCTAGGAAAAAGATCATATGAACTGCATTTAAAACACGACATGTCTTTCAATCTGCATTCTTTGAAGTGTCGTCTATTACATTGTTGACATTTGGGTTTGTTGTTCTTAAGACTACCCACACTCGATACAGATATAGCTTGAGGTCTCGAACTTGAATGTTACTTTCTTTTGTCTCTCCCCGAGAAACCTACTGATGTTGATGAACGACTGTGAAATTCCTTTGATTTCTTTGATGGAGATGAGAATGACTTTTCGATAGGTCGTTTTCCCATATCACGAGCCTCAGAATCTGTTTTTCTTTTCGCTTTATTGAGTTATTCGGCCTTATGTGATCTATTAACTAGAACTACAAATTCTTTCAGCTTAAGAATCCCAACTAGCAACTTAATATCTTCATTTAAACCGTCGTCAAACCGGGTACACATAACAACCTCTGATGGTATACACTCTCGAGTATATTTGTTGAGTCGTACATATTCTCTATTATTCTCGGCTATTGTCATACGACCCTGTTCAATTCTAGAAACTCTTTTCGCTCTTTGTCAAGGAACCTTTGGCTAACATATTTATTTCTAAACTCTGTCTAAAAGAATTCCCAATTTACACGATCTTTCGGTACTATCGCAATCAATGTATTCCACCACTGAAATACTAAATCTTTCAGTAACGATACAACACATTCTAAACATTCAACATGTGTATAGGATAACTCATCAAAAAATCTCATTGTGTTTTCTAGCCAAAACTCGACCTTTTCTGGATCGTCTTCAGCTGTACCACGGAAATCTTCAGCCCCATATTTTTAGATTTTATCAACTAGAGGCTTGCTTGCATGTATCTGCTCCAAACCCTTAGGAATAATGGGGATAGGTTGGGGTACGGGAGGTGGTAGAGGTCGTTGAGCCAATGGGTTTGTTCTCACGAACTCTGTAAACCACTCAGACATCATCTGGAAGAAGGCTTCTTTAGTCTCACCCCCGGCCTTCAACTATGGGCCAACTACTATTAGAAGCTGCTCGGTGAATGGAGGCTTATGCGTTACTTTCTACCTCATCGGAATTGACTCAGTTAGATGACATCTTAGCTATATGAAAACATAGTTCAATTTTAGTCTAGAGTTATCACACTATCACATGTTATATAATGGCATGTATTTCTAGACTCCATACATGCTACGTTCAGTCTAAGAACCGATTAAACCTGGCTCTGATACCACTAAATGTAACACCCTTAACCTGTCTTCGTTGCTAGATTAGGGTTACGGAGCATTACCATATAATCGAAAACATTTAAACATCAAATCATTCGATAACTTAAATATATCATAAACCATTCAATTACATGTATATTTCCCCTAAATCGAGCCCTCGAGGCCCTAAAAATAGATTTAGAACAATTCAAGACTAATCTGAACTAAATTGGAAAGTTTAGGAAAAACATACAAAAATTTCAAAATAAGGGGCCGTGTGCCTCACACGGCTGTGTCACACGCCCATGTCACCAGCACGACATGACCTCACACGGCTGTGGGCTTCAGTCTGTGACACAATTTAGGTACATGACCATGTGTTTCAGCATGACATGACCTCAGCCTGTCACACGGCCTAGCCACACGACCGTGTGACCATGTTTATGATTTTTCCTTTAGTTATTCAAAGGTTTGTAATTTAGTCCTAATTTGTACTTGGGTCAATTTAAAAGCTTTTGTATGCTTGATTAAAACTCGTAATTGTTTGTAATTCATATTAAACTTGAATTATGACTCATATTTATGGATTTTACCAATTTTATAATGATAAATGTATGTGTTTGATTTTGTTAACTGTTGTAGCATCCTAAAACTCGAGTCCGTGACCAGACTGCGTTGAAATAGTTTGAAGTAGGTGCTTGTCACTAAAGCATTGAGAAATTATATATATTGTGATTTGAAGTAGGTGCTTGTCGATAAAACATTAAGAATTTATATATATTTGTGATTTAATTATAATTTATGATTATGATTGGATAAAGAAATATATGACCATCAAAATATGATAATTATATCTAAAGCTCGTTATAATTTGATGCATCTGAAGTGAGTAAAACTCAATAGTATTTAGAACAATTTCTCAACTAAAATTATGTGGAGGGAATATTACTAATGAGAACTTGTTAGAGAACTTTCACAAGTTTTCATGCTTCAAATGTGCTCTTACAATAGCAATACCATGAAAAGAAAGTTTAAGAAATATTCTAAGTTAATATCATGTTTACTTGTGACTGAACAAAATAACGAGCTTTTAATAAAAATCATGAAGTCCATCTCACTAGATCTATTTCATTCTCTGAAGTGAATGAATACATAATAAATCTGGAAGATGTAATCGTGGAAATAAACGTGGTAGGTGTAATTATAATAATCGCCAAAGACGTTGCCATAATAATTCTTTTCACCACCAAAAGTGAGAAAATGAAGATGAGTAAGAGAACAACAAGTATCTCAAGAAAACCCTTCAAGGAGTAGAGATAACTTATGCTATCAATGTGGTATGAATGGTCATTGGATACGTACCTATTATATGCCTAAACATTTAGTTAAATTCTATCAAACGAAAGGGAGGTCATGTGGAAACGAATAATAAGAATGATGTTCAATCAAATTTAGCATACTGGGTTAATAATCATGATGAATCTAAATATTAAAGGGATATTAACATTGTCTTTGTGATGCTGGTCATTTTAAATGCTAGCATGTCAAGTTCTAAGATTTCTATAATCCATATTGAGGAGTTTGTTGCTATAACTAATTGTTATTGATGCTGATTACTAAACTTTAAGTCTATGATTTGATTTTAATATTTTTATGCAATCGTATGGTCAAATCCCCTAAGATTGTGGCACCACTAGAAGTGAAAACATAGAGATAAATAAGATAACAACAAGAGTTCTCAATATAAACATTCAAAGAAAATATGTAATTTATACATGAAAACTCATTGGTTATGTACCTGTCGTACACTTGAAAATTATAGTATTCAATTAGTGTTCCTTAAAAGGAAGGAAACATATGTCCCATGGATAATATAGCAGTGCATTCTATCTTTAGGGATAAAAAGTATTTTCTTGTTTGGTAAAAAAGCAAATCAATCTTTGATGGTACAAAATCAATTTAAAGCTCCAAAAGAGCCAATATATTGTTACCATATGTTCAATGTGATAATGAATTATGTTAATATTTCATAGTACAAAATCAATTCAAGGCTCAAGAAGAGCTAATACATTGTTATCATTATGTCTTAGTCAGTTTTAAAGAAATTATTATATTTAAAAAAGACATTCGTTATGATGAATATCATATTGAGATTGTGGATGGGGAGAAGATTATTTTCTATATATTAAATCTATTAGATTTTGGTAAGAATTTGGTATTAGAAAACTACTATTCTTTCCCTTAGTTCGTACTATACATATATTAGTATGGTTAAATCACATGCAATGGTAAACCAAAAGTTTACATTAATATTGTTGAATCACGTGCATAGTAAACCTAAAGTTTACTAGTTCAAATATATTAATTAGTTGACATGATCGATTCAACCATCTCGATCAATAATGATGCAATAAATGAGCATTTACATGGATATTTATTAAAGAATCCAGATATTCTTCATTCTAGAGATTTATCAAGTGCTACTTATTCTCAAATAAGATGATTTATTAGAACCAGTGCGTTTCTCTGAGGGCTGGCAGGGGTCTTGCCCCCTCCTAAAATAGAAATTTTTCTATTTCTACCCTTTTAAATTTTTAAATTTTAAATTAATAAGGGTAAAATTGCACTTTGACCACCTAAAGATTATAAAATTATGGTTTAATCCTTTAAAAATTGTATTTTTAATATCGTAAAAATTACAATTTAATTTCGGCCCCCTTAAAAAAATTTTCTAACTTCGTCCCTAATTAGAACCTCACTAGAAAAAGTTGATGTTAGCTCTCTTGCATTTCTAAAAGAAACATGGGCTCATTTATCTAGTAAATGGATATTTTGATATAATTTTAATAAATGCATTTACAAGATAACCACTTGTGAGTTATCAAATCGCAACTTGTTGTTTACAAGATTAATTGTTTAATTGTTTGTTTAAGAAAACACTTTCAGATTATGAAATCAAGACAATTCTTGCTAATGTTGGTGAGTTTATTTCCCTGGCTTTCCATGATCATGGGATACGAGCTTGTTAATGTGAGTAAATATCACAAAGCCTGATGTTTATGTGTGGTTTAATAGAATGAATAATTAACTGCCTCTACTTAGTAACTAAACCACATTTTTTTAGAACAAATTTTTTTAATATATGTAAAAGGATGTGATATTTTACATGAATTGACACTTGTACCATCATGCCAATAAGTTAATATAAATGCTCCTCATTGGAGTTGGCTTTTGTTCATGAGTTAAATACAATTCATTTTAGAATTTCTAAATGTGAGATATATGTTTAAGTTGCTCCACCATCATGAACAAAATGGGTATTCAAAGAATGTTGGGAATATTTATTAATTATGAATCTCCTTGTATTATTAGACGTTTTAAACGATTTGGAGATTTAATTATGATATGAGTTTATTACTATTTTGATTTGAAAGTTTTTCCAATATTAGGGAAGAGAAATAATAGTTGGATGAAATAATTATTTGGAATAGATCCTCGTAGAAAGTAATTTTAACCAGAAGTTCAAAAAGGATAATTCACTTTATTGTGAAGTAATTGTCAAATGAATTTTAGTTCTGATGAGAATAACTAAGCGTTATATATCAGATAATGTTTTTATTAAATCGAAGCCCTAGTAGGGCAATAAGTTAGAACAAATAAAAATATTGTATTGTCGAACATGGTAGATTGATTGGTTCCAAAGATAAAAATTCTCGTAAAAGAAATTAACAAATTTAGATGGTCATAGAAGTGGAGGCAGTGATCTTTAAGAGACCCAAAACATAACTAATTATCAAAACTTCAGAAGAAATTCAAGTACTTGAAGTTGAAGATGGAATTGGTGAAAATAAAAAGATCTCAAAAAGTTATGTCAATAGTGATCGTCGCTTGACGTGCAAACATCAAAGAAAGAAAATATTGCAACTAAAAATATGAATTAGGCAGTGTCTACAAGTATACGGGTCAGGTTGTAATATAGTTTTACAATGGAACACAAAAGTATTCTGATGATTGTACCCAAGGGAGGTTGGATTAAATAGTGATTAACTTCTACACTAACAAGTTCTAATGGTACTTAGTTGAAATCGTAGTACGGAAAATCATAAATAAAAATATTTTGAAGTAAAACATGCAAAATAAGAAAATAAGAAAAACAATCGTAAATCACTCGAATAAATAAACAAAAGACTAACTCGTTTCAGTATTCATAATAAACTACCAAATTAGGGTTTTAAGTAATTAGCTAGTAATTAACCTAGTTATTACCTTTCAGCCTTTAACTAAATTAACTAGTCGACAGGAACTACTTATCTCTTGACCTTATAGTTCAAACTAGGACAAGTTGAGGGATGCTTGGTAGACTATTCTTTTGACCCCATTGTAACAATTCAAAAGTCAGTAGTGCCGGAAAGTGTGGTTTCGGGACCTCATTTTCGTGAACCAGACTCATAAATATTTTTATTAAATATTTACGGAGCTTTGTTAGGTGTGAATTGAATTCGGATAGGTAATTTTGTAACAGCCCGTTTTTAGTAAAATTGGAACAGTGGTTTCGGGACCACATATTCGAAGTCAGAAGAAAAATTATTTTAATATTATTTTATGGTCTATAGTATGATAGAAATACAGTATAAAAATTTCGTTAAGAAATTTCACGGTTTACATACCTAATTTGATGAAAATGACTAAATTGCATTAAGTGCAAAAGTTGAATTCTAATAGCTAAAGGTATTAATTAGCTATAGAGTTGTAAATTGGAGGTCCTTATATAGTAATTAGACCATTAAAATGCTTAGTGGATAAGTATGATTATTCATCATTAGAAATTTAATAAATTGTTAAGGTTAATTTTGGAAAAAAAGTGATGATAAAGTGATGATAGATTAATAAAATAATTTATTGTCATCTATTATCATCATCTTATACCAAAAATAAAATAAAATAAGATGGAAACCCTAGCCATGGAAGCTTAAGTTTTAGCAAGCTTATTTTGCTCATTTGGGCAAGTATTTTTGTCCCGTTTTTTATAATTTCTATGTTTCCGAGATCATAATAGCTTAATCTAGCTATGTCGGGGATTAATTTGCAAAACTATTAAGGTGTTAGGGTTTTTCCATTGATGAGTATGCTTGAATTATGAAGTTTTATGATAGAAAATGAAAGGTTGTTGATAGATAAACAACTTTTGTAAAGAGAATTTTGATGAAATTACCAATTAGGGGCTAAATAAAAAAGATGATAAATTTTTGGTAAAATTGTGAATTTTATGAAATATTAGGCTGCTATTAATAGTTATAAAAATCAGCTAGGCATGAGTAAGGATTAAATTGCATGAAAGTTATTTTTTGAGCCTAGGGAATAAATTGTAATAAATTAAAAGTATAGGGGCAAAATAGTAATTTTACCAAAAATATGTGCTGGACTAAATTAAATACGAATTGTATTGAATTGAGTGAAATTCATTCGTTTAGATCCGGATAGACCTCGTACAGAGCTAGATCGAGGTAAAGAGAACATATCGGAGTAGTTGCCTCCGTATCTATGTACACTTATCGAGGTAAGTTCATGTAATTAAATTGTACACTTATATGTATTAAATTGAATTATTGTTTGTGAATTGTAATATTGCCATGAATAATTACCGGTTGTAAACAATTACCGAGTCCCGTTTGAACATTAAGAAATTCGTAAGATACAAATGACAATGTCGTTAGGGTTATCGATTTTGGTCAATGTCCTGCATGTGTTGCGGATACACCAAACTCTTATGAGCCTTTCGATTTACAGCTCTTATGAGCTTCCCATTATACAGCTCTCATAAGCTTCTCGATATGCAACTTTCATGAGCTTTCCATTATTCAGCTCGGAGGAGCTTTCGGTTTACATATATGAAAATGAATTGACGGATTACAATTTAGTACACCCCGTGTGTACCACCCGTGTATCCAACAATATTCTAAATGGTTCAACGGGCACAATTCTATTATGAAATTATATGAGTTCGATATAAACTATTACCGGTATATACATGAAATTCATGAAATGTGATTACTTGATGAATTCATCCATGTGTGTTGGATCCTTTATGTGATTTACATGGCTAACATGCTGAGGATATGTGTTTAGGCTTTTGGCCAAATTAGTTTGGATATGTTTGTATGCTTACCTTAAATGTGATTAAATGGTAAGTTAAATTTTGTATTATATGAACTTACTAAGCTTAAATGCTTACTCTGTGTTATTTTCCATGTTTTATAGTAATTCGGAAGCTTGTTCGGGTTGGAAACTGTTCGGAGCTATTTCACACTATTCATCGGCTCTATTGGTACTTTTAGAAAATTAATTCGGTTATAATGGCATGTATAGGTTATTTTGCCCATTAATGGCATATAAATGTTTTGTTGAGACTAGCTATTTGAATGGCTTGTGTTTGGTATACTTTGATTAGTTTATATACGTGACCTTATCATATTTAATGTGTATTTGATATGGTTGAATGATAGAAAACTTATAGGTATATTGATGATTAGTTTGAAATAGTATACTTTGTATAATCATGCATATATGCATTTGGTTATCTAGGTAAATATGAATATTTGGTTGACATGTTATTAATTTTTCATTTGAGGTGCCTAAGGGCACATTGGTTGTATGTTATGATAATACATATTTAAGACTTGATTTTGGCTTGTTTTGAATGCCTTCTTGTGGCTTGTGGATGTGCAAATTGTTGTGTTTAGGTTGGTACCAAATTAGGTGAGAAATGTAGCTTAGAAAATGACCTATTTTCGTCCACGGGTAGAGACACGGGTGTAACAGCCCGATTAAGGGCCTAGTCAGAATAGTGGTGCGAGACCACAAATTCGAAGTAGAAATAAGTGTGTTAATGATTTTTATGAGGCTTATGAGGTGTTTGCATGATTGTGTGAAAATTTCATGAAGAAATTTTATTAATTAGTGAATAAATTATCCATTAGGACTAAATTGCAAAGATTAGAAAATATGAGATTCAAGAAGATTTAAGTATGAAATAGCATCATAAAATTTATTAGAGGTCTTTGTTTAGCAAATAGACCATTATAAGTTGAGATGGACAAAAATGGATATGGGAAGGAAAAATTTCAAGAAAGGACCATTAAGGGCATTTCTGTCATTTGGTTAATTAAAGGATTAAAAGGGAAAAATAAAGCCAAAATCATGTCCATCTTCCTCCCTCTTGGCCGAAAATCACAAGGAAGACATAGCTAGGGTTTCTTCAACTTTCAAGCTTGATAGTAAGTGCATCCTAGCCCCGTTTTTAATGTTCTTCGTATTTTTGAGATCCTCGTAGCTCAATTTAGCTATTTCTAGCTATCTTTTGAGCTAGGGTTTATGTTCAAAAAAATTACCCATGTATGACATGCATGTATTTGGATGTTTTATGGAAGAATATGAAAGTTTGATGTATGATAAACATCTTTTTCTAAGTGATTTTCATGAAAAATACATAAAAGGACCAAATTGTAAAAGTTGTAGAAATGGTCATACATGAGTGAAATAGTGGAAATTGAAGGTTGTTACAGTTGAGAATGATTCGGCTAGGCTTGAAATGCAAGAAAGTTGAACGAAAATCATTTTACGAGCCTAGAGGCAAAAGTGTAATTATGTGACAGTTTAGGGGCAAAATTATAATTTTGCCAAAGTATGAATTATGAGTCAATTTAGTCAATGTGAGTATTAAATGAGTGAAATTGTTATTAGAGATCAAGAAACACGAAGCCCGGATCGAAATCGAGGGAAGACTAAGGTGTTGGACTAAATTGCACATCTACACATATTTTGAGTATCGAGGTAAGTTTGTATGAAATTGAAGTTATACAATGTAATCATACTTGTAATTATTTTATTTTATGAGAAATGTATACATATTCCATGAGGTTGATTTATGATGCATTGATGAGATTGAAATGAGAATATGTCAAGTTGAAGTCCCGGTTGAGGACTAGGAATAACGAGGATACCTATGTCACCATATGAGATAAGAAAGGTCTCGTATAAGACCATGTCTGGGACATGGCATCGGCACCGAATGTAGGACACATATAAGACCATGTCTGGGACATGGCATCAGCTCCGAATGTAGATCCCGTGTAAGACCATGTCTGGGACATGGCATCGGCATCAAGAGGTGATCCCATGTAAGACCATATCTGAGATATGGCATTGGTATCAAGATACATGTATGATGAGATTGAGTATCCTCCAATACTCTGAGTAGTTCAACGGGCAAAAGAGTTAAGCATATAAAGATGAAAAGGAGCTAAGTAAGTAAAGATGTTATAGAGTTAAGTTATACAAGGATAGCATTGAGCTCCATTTATGTAAGAATGATAATGATTTAAGTTCATGTTTAAGTTAGCATAAGTGCTAAATTATGTGATGAAGTGATACAGGTACTGTAACATCCTGAATTTTTGGGCCTATGCGTTTAATGGGTGAACATGTGTAATGAGTTAATTTAAGTGTTAGGGGTCCAAATTGGGCTCAGGCTTAGGCAGAGGCCTTGGTTAAAATTATCTGTTTGGGCATTATAAGGTTTAAAAGGTAGTATCTGTGTTTAAAACATCAATATGGGCTTGTGGCCTAGTGGTCAGTGGCGCCACTTAGGGAGCAAGGAGGTGACGCCACACAAGGGAATAAGGGGCCCAAATTTAAGTTTCATGGAACCCAATTCTTTTAGTTTAAGTTAGCTAATTTTTGGCATTTGGGTTAGGTGGAGTGGATGGCAACAAGGCTCAAAAATAGGAGGATTTATATGAATAAGATAATGTAGATATTATAGTTGATAATATGGAAGATAAAAGGAGAAAAGATAGGAGCTATCTACAAGGCTAGGAGTTGGCCGAAATTCCATCACCTAGAGGAGTGAAGAAATCAGTTTCTTCATGGCAAAGGGGTGCCGAATTTTCCCTTTTTCTTTGATTAATTTTTAGTTATCAGGAAGGGCACTTTCGGTTTTTCATAGGTAAGTGCCGAAATTTCTATAAATAGGGAGGGTTCTCTTCTTTATTTTGCGGCATTTAGGGTTTCCACCTTTTCTTTCTCTTCTTTCTTCTAAAAGCCGAAAACTCCATTATTCTTTTCTCTTCTTTCTTCTAAAAGCCGAAAACTCCATTATTCTTTTCTCTTCTTTCTCCTAAGAGCCGAAAACTCCTTTATTCTCTTCTTTCTTCTAAAAGCCAAAAACTCCATTATTCTCTTCTTTCTTCTAAAAGCCGAAAACTCCATTATTCTTCTAAAAGCCAAAAACCCTATTATTCTTTTCTCTTTTTTCTTCTAAAAGCCGAAAACTCCATTATTCTCTTCTTTCTTCTAAAAGCTGAAAACTCCATTATTCTCTTCTTTATTCTAAAAGCCGAAAACTCCATTATTCTCTTCTCTTCTTTCTTCTAAAAACCGAATCTCTATAGATTTCTTCGAATCATCTTCTCTTCCTGATTTTTGCAAAAAAGTCGGAATCCTTTGGGAGTAGCCGAATCTTCTCTAGTAAGTAGATCTTTTAGATCTAAAAGCCGAAAACACTAGTCCCTGAATCTCATATCTCTTTTTGGGATTTCAAGGCAGATAGCGGTGGTGTTGGCTACGGATAGCGTCGACTTAGAGGGTCTCGTTACAGTAATCAGGTGTGTAGATCCTTATCACATAAGATTTATTTTGTATTATACCTGTTAGGGGCTGAAAAGCCAAAAAATGAGGCTGTATGAACAGTCGTGTGTAGATCCTTATCACATAAGTTTTATTTTGTATTATACCTGTTAGGGGCTGAAAAGCCGAAAAATGAGGCTGTATGAACAATCATGTGTAGATCCTTATCACATAAGTTTTATTTTGTATTATACCTGTTAGGGGCTAAAAAGCCGGAAAATGAGGCTGTATGAACAGTCATGTGTAGATCCTTATCAAAAAAGTTTTATTTTGTATTATACCTGTTAGGGGCTGAAAAGCCAGAAAATGAGGCTGTATGAACAGTCGTGTGTAAATCTCTAACACACTAATAATCTGTATGAATATATGTATGTTTATGTTATGGGCTAAAAAGCCGGAAAGTGGCTGTGTAGACAGTCGAATGAAACCCAAAAAGGGTTAGGCAAGGAATGCCAGGTACGTAATCATAGAACTTCTCTATGTGTATCGATGTATGCGAAAGACTGTAATCTCTTAGGTAGTAGATTGTTTGATTTTGCATGAATGTATGCATGGGATGGGTTTGTTATGAAAAGGGGAAGAGCATGTTAGATCACATGGTGATCAGTGGTAGAAAACCCACCTAATGAAATGTTAGATCATATGGTGATCGGTGGTAGAAAACCCACCTAATGAAATGCTAGATCACATGGTGATCGGTGGTAGAAAACCCACCTAATGAAATGTTAGATCACATGGTGATCGGTGGTAGAAAACCCACCTAATGAAATGTTAGGTCACTTGGTGATCGGTGGTAGAAAACCCACGTTAAAATTCCTGATTGATAAGGAATAGACAGTATGACTGTCGATATGGTGTGTAGTGGTTGGTGGGTTGATTGTAGACATCCCCAAGGTGTGATTGTTGGTACGGGTTGGTGTGTAGAGGAGGAATTCTAGGATGGGTTGGGCTTTGCATCATTTATTATCTGTCATGTGATTATGATTGTTGCCATCGTATATGGGCCAGGGCTCGTAATGTGTTTGTAGGCCCAAGCCTTTTATGTGTTTTCGGGATTTACACACTGAGTCTTGGTGACTCACCCTATTATTTTTCCCTAACCTTTCAGATGAGCAGTAGATCGTGGACATGGGAGCCGAGACGGACTCGAGGGGCCATCAAGTTTTTATTTCTATAGATTATTTTCGATTTTTCCTTTAAGTTTTATTTTGGGAATATTTAGGTAATAAGGCCCCATAGTTTATATTTGCCTAAGTAGTTTTTTTTAATATTTCCAACTTATGAATTTATGTCAGGGGTTTATTTATACCTAATAATAATACAAGGTTTCTTTTCAAATGTCACTTATTTATTCAAATATTTTCTAATTAACTTACGATTTCCAAAACCAACAAAGCAAAAGTTTTAATGTACAAGCCGTGACACGCCAGATCCGGTCGAAACGCATGGGCCGGGTTTGGGGTGTTACAGGTACCATGGGTAAAATACGAGTTTAAAAACCCTATTGTGATATGTGATGGGTAAGAGTAAGCATGAGTAAGTATGCCTAAGTACTTGATTATTTGAGTTGTTATTGTTTTATGAGATGAATGGATTCCACCATGGATATTTATATTGTTACTTTAATTTATGCAAACTTACTAAGCTATATGCTTACCCCTCTTTTTTTCCCTTTTCCTTTCGCCAAGCTAGCTCGGGGATCGTAAAACATCGGAGCTCGGATCACACTATTGATCGTTCTTTTGGTATAGTAAAGCTAATTCATTTTGAGTATGTCATGTATAGGAATCTAATCATTTTGTGTCATGTCATATTTGAAGGCCAAAAGGTTGGTTACTAATGTTTTACATTCATTTTGTAAATGGCCATTGTGAATTGGCCAGTATTTGTCAAGTTCATATTTTAATGCTGATGTGTATAATGAAATGAAAGTTCATGCAATTTATTGAGTAAAATGCGGATTCAATGAGTTTATGTTTCAGGGTAGCAAAAGGCTTGGAAAATAGCCTCTAGTTGTCCACACGGGTAGACACACAGGCATGTGTCTAGGCCGTGTGTCTCCATAGGTGTGTTAATAGGCCGTGAGTGCCCTGCATCAACTTACGAGAATATGATTCGTCACACGGGCCAGCACACGGGCGTCTGCTCTGGCCGTGTGCTCTTAAAGATTTGATGACATCATAAACAGAGAGCTCCACGGGTGGAGGACACGGGCGTGTCTAGGCTGTGTGAGGGACACGAGTTATAGACACGGGCGTGTACCTAGTTGTGTGAAAATGCCTATTGATTTGAAAGAAAATTAAATTCCACATGGGCTAGGGACATGGGCGTGTGAGACCACATGGTCAGCCCACACGGGCATGTCCCATGTCACACGGGCGTGTGACCCTTGTTTAGGTAAAAATTTTCAAGTAGTGTAAAAGTTTCCGGTTGAACTCTGAAACCTTCCCGATGTAAGATTAAGGCACCGTAGGCCCATAATATGCATGTTTTGATTAAGAAGGAAAAGTTTAAGTTGAAATGAATTCTTATAGCCCAATAATACATGTTCAAGTAAGGTTAAGTACAATAATGCCTCGTATCATGTCCCGACGTCGGACACGGGTAAGGTGTGTTACAACGGGCATGTGTCTCAGCTGTGTGTGACACCAGACCAGGTGACACGGCTATATGCCCCCTGTATCTTTAAAATTACGCATGTCAGTATTCTTAACATGGCCTAGCACATGGGCGTGTGACTTTGCCGTGTGACCCAAGTCAGAAAGTTACACGGGTATGGACACGAGATGGGACACAATCGTGTGCCCCTATTTTGAATGCCCACACAGCCTGAGACACGGGCATGTCTCTTGACTGTGTCCGTCACACGGCCTGTCACACGGCCGTTTGTCCTCTACAGCTTTAAAAAATTTCAATGTTTTTAGAAAATTTCTTTGAATACCTAATTTAGTCCCGCCTTGTTTCCAATGCATATTTTAGGCCTTGAGAGCTCGTATAAGAAACAATATGTTTAAATTTGATTGATTTCTGACATGGATAATATTGTAACAACCTGATTTTAGCTAAATCAGGACTGTGGTTCCGGAACCACAAATCTGATGCCAAAAAATTATTTTAATATTATTTTCAGTATTTACAGCTTGTTAATTGATATGTGTGAAAATTTCGTGAGCTAATTTTATCGTTTGGATGGTTAATTAGAGAAAAAGGACTAAATCACGTAACGTGCAAAACTTGTGATCTATTAGCTAAAAGTGTCTAATAGCTATATAACCTTAAAGTTACGGTCCTTATGTTGAAATTATACCATTAACATGATAGTGGATGATAGTGGCTTGGTAAATTTGAAATTATTAATGTTTATTAAGGTTAAATTAGTAATTTGGTTAATAAAGGTTAATAAAATAAAAACAAAATGAAATGGTGTCCATCTTTCTTTCCTTTAGCCGAATTTTTGAAAGAAGAAAGCTAAGGGATTAGGTTTCCATTCGGTCACTTTGAAAGCTTGATTAAGGTATGGTTTTAGCTCGGTTTTTGATGATTTTTACGTTTTTGAGATCGTTGCTTCGTATTCTAGCTAGCCCATACCTTAGATTTTAAAATTGTTAAAGATTAAACATGTTTCCATTATTGAATATTTGAGTAATTTGATGATTAATGATAGATTATGAAGGTTAATTGATAGATTAATAGTTTTCGTAAAGTAATTTTTGACAAAAATGTCAAAAAGGGATTAAATTGAGAAAATGAGAAATGTAGTGGTTAAAGGTGTGAATAAATGAAAAATATGGGCTTCTAGGGGCACTATGGTAATTTGGCCACGCATGGGTTTTGTTGAATTATGTGAATTTTGTGTATTTGTGAAATAAGGACTAAATTGTGAAAGTTGTGAAACATTAAGGGTAACTGTGTAAAAATGCCCAAATGTGTGTTTTCGGATTAAATTGAATGAGTAGGTGATTTAATAAGTTAATTTAGAATTCATATAGATCAAGAAAGAAAGAATTTAGATTTAGATCAGGGGAGAAGTAAGGTTATCGAGTAGTCGACTCGATCCGTTAATTCTGAACACGAGGTAAGTTCGTATGCAATGAGCTTATTTATAATTGTATTTTATATGCTTTGATATAGCATGAATTGTAGTTATGTAATTACGGACAAGTTCGGGAATGATTTGACAGTAATTTGAAAAGATTCGACTACGATTTTGTATTGAAAATTCTCGGATGAACCTTAGGAATAGTCTAGGATACTAGTGACATGTCATTAGGCTATTGTGTTGGCCTCAGGCCATGATATCAGTACTTCGGGTGTGAGTTATACCTTGATTTGGCTTCGGGCCATGGTATAGGTATTTTGGAGATGAATTACCTTGATTTGGCTACGGGCCAAGGTATAGGTACTTATCGATTGAGATCCTTGAATATCCGACTTCTATTCCGAATGGTTCAACAAGAAAATGAAAGATGTGAATCAAAATGAGATTGGTACGAGTTGGTATAGGTATATGAGTAAAGTTTGTAAACATTGAATCTATGAAATGGATGAATTCTTGGTAAGCTAATGAATGAATGATCAAATGACTTGAGATTTAATGTATTTGTGTTATCTTGTATTTATATTGTTTGAATTGGGAGTGAATGGTGAAGTTGCTCATTACATTAATACGAACTTACTAAGCTATGAAGCTTACTTTGTGTTATTTTCCTATGTTTTATAAAGAATCAAGGCTAGCTCGGATCCGTAAGTCGTCGGGAACCTCATTGCACTTGTGTAAATATGGTATTTGGCATGTATAGGCTAAATATGGTATTTTTGTTGTGATTATAGCCATGAGAGTTGGCTTGTAAATGATGTAAATATTGATGTTTGTTTGGCTATTAGAAATGGATTGTGAATGTATATATTTTGGTATATATATATATATAGCCATGAATGATGGCTTATTGTGGGATGTTAGTTATGAATATGGTTATGGATTTATAGTTGCTCAAATGGCTAATTGATTTGTGGAGTATAGAAGCTTGAGAAAATGCTTTGATGAAGTATGATTTTAGAAGTTGAGTTGATAAGTATTTGATTAGGTAAATGGCATTGAATTGAGTATTGATTTTGGTTGAAATGGATATGGTATGAATTGTGCATTGGTTGATAATTTTGGCTGCCTAATTGTATGATGATATGGTACCATTTTGGTTGTTTAGGTGAGCATGAGTTGGGGTGACAAATTGGCCTTACAAATGGCCTATTTTTGTCCACATAGGCAGAGACACGGGCGTATGTCTCAACTGTGTGTGACACTCGGTCATGTTACACGGCTGTGTGTCCCCTGGTATTGATATTAAATGAAGTCAGTATGCTCCACACGGTCTTACAGACGGGCGTGTGACCGGCTTTGTGGTACAAGTCAGTATACCCCTCTAAGTGGCACACGACCTAGCACATGGGCGTGTGAGGCCACTTTGAATGGCACACGGGCTAGACACACGGGCGTGTGGTTGGTCGTGTGACCCAAGTCAGTATGTATGCCCTATTTCCACACATCCTGAGACACGGGCGTGTCTGGAGCTGTGTGAGGCACACGGCCTGTTCGCACGGGTGTGTGACCCTTTTATTGATGAAAAATTTTTAAGTTTTCCAAAAATTTTGTATGTTATCGATTTAGTCCCAAACCATTTCTAAAACATGTTTAAGGCTTCATAGGCCCTAATAAGGGACAATGTGATTGTGTTGAATAGTATTTGAGTATGAATGCATAAATGTATGAGTTATGTATGCTTTACGATGTATATTGATCGATAATGCCTCGTAACTCTACTTCGACGACGGATACGGGTTAAGGGTGTTACATTTTATTGGTATCAGAGCTACGGTTTAGTCGATTCTAGGACTAACGTAGCGTGTGTGAGAGTCTAGTTATACATACAAGGCCGCATGACTGTAACCGAGTATGAAAGAGAATTCGTACGGTTAAGCAAGTACGCTCGAGAGTATGTGTCCACTGAAGAAATAATGTGCAAGCGGTTTGTTGATGGGCTGAACGAAGATATAAAATTACTAGTCGAAATTCTAGAGTTGAAAGAATTTGTTGTTCTGGTTGAAAGGGCTTGTAAAGCTAAAGATCTTAGAAAAGAAAAGAGAAATGCCGATTTAGAAGCTAGAGACTCAAGAAAAAGATCAATGAGTAAGCCGTATCAATCATCATCGAAGAAATCTAGAGATTCGTACGCTCGCCCAAATGCTTCAAATGAATGTTCGAGCAGAGATTGTAGAAAACAATACTCAGGTTCTAAAGCTCAAGCTACATCAGTATCAAGTGTTGGCAATGTAAGAGACAACAAACCCAAATGTTAGCAATGTGGAAGACGACATTTTGGGGAATGCTGGAATAAAAGTAATAAAGCTTGTTACAAATGTGGTTCGCTAGGTCACTTCATCCGAGATTGCCCTAAATTGGATGAAAGATAAAGTTCCGATGAGACCTAGTAATACGGCTACTAGAGGGAGACCACCCTGAAATGCTAGAATTACGAGTGGTAACCAAGGTGCTACGAGAGATTCTGCTTTGAGATCTGAGGCACGAACACCTGCCCGAGCTTATGATATCCGTGCACGGGAGGAGGCATCATCGCTAGACGTTATCACCGGTACCTTCACTCTCTATCATACTAATGTGATTGCATTAATAGATCTAAGATCAACTCATTCTTATATATGTATGAATTTAGTATCTAGTAAGACTTTGCCTGTAGAGTCTACTGAATTTGTGATTAGAGTATCGAACCCCCTAGGCAAATGTGTTTTGGTTAACAAAGTCTGCAAGAATTTTTCGTTAATGTATCAGGATTCCTGTTTTTCGACTAATCTAATGTTGTTGCCATTTGATGAATTTGATGTGATTGTGGGTATGGATTGGCTAACGATGCATGAAGCTATAGTGAATTGTAGACGAAAGACAATTGAATTGAAATGTCAGAATAATGAGACTATTAGAATTGAATCTAATGATCCGAATAGTTTGCCAGTCGTGATCTCGTCATGTTAACTTAGAGATTTGTAAGAAAAGGGTGTGAAGCTTACCTTGCTTATGTACTTGATACGAAAGTGACAGAAATAAAGATTGAATCAGTACCAGTTGTATGCTAATATCCAGATGTATTTCCTGAAGAGTTACCAGGTTTACCACCTATCAGAGAAGTTGAGTTTGGTATTGAATTAGTACCAAGAACAATGCTGATATCGATAGCTCCGTACAGAATAGCTCTGACAGAGGTAAAAGAATTGAAAGCTCAGTTGCAAGAATTGACAAATAGAGCTTTGCTAGACCGAGTTTTTCTCCCTGGGGTGCACCGGTTTTATTTGTGAAAAAAAAAAGATGGCACGATAAGAATGTGTATAGACTATTGACAGCTCAACAAAGTGACGATCAAGAATAAATACCCTTTGCCACAAATAAATGATTTGTTTGATCAATTAAAAGGGGCAACAGTGTTTTCGAAAATTGATTTGAGATCAGGTTATTACCAGTTGCGAGTTAAAGATTCCGATGTGCCAAAGACTTCATTTAGAACAAGGTACGGACACTACGGATTTCTTGTTATGCCTTTCGGACTAACAAATGCACCTACTGTTTTTATGGACTTGATGAACCAAATTTTCAGACCATACTTAGACCGATTCGTAGTTGTGTGTATTGATGATATTTTGATTTACTCTCGTGATGAATCTGAGCATGCCGAGCATTTGAAGATCGTGTTACAAACTTTAAGAGATAAACAATTGTTTGCAAAGTTCAGCAAATGTGAGTTTTGATTACGAGAGGTTGGTTTTCTGGGACATATAGTTTCAGTTGTAGGTATCAGAGTCGACCCGAATAGAATTTCTGTGATTATAGATTGGAAGCCTTCGAGAAATATATCTGAAGTCCCTAGTTTTCTGGGACTAGCCGGCTATTATAGACGATTTGTGAAAGGCTTCTCGATGATTGCGACTCCAATGACACGATTGCTTCAAACAGATGTTAATTTGAGTGGTCAGAAAAGTATCAACGGAGCTTCAAACAGTTCAAAGCATTATTATTAGAGGCACCCATGTTAGTTCAGTTTGAGTCGGGTGAAGAATTCGTAGTTTTCAGTGATGCATTGTTAAATGGCATGGGTTGTGTTTTGATGCAGGAAGGCAAAGTTATAGCTTATGCCTCGAGACAATTGAAGCCGCACAAATAGAATTATCCAACGCATGATCTAGAGTTAGTCGCGATAGTGTTCGCATTAAAAATTTGGCATCATTATTTGCTTGGTGAGAAATGCCATATTTATACCGACCACAAAAGCTTGAAATACTTATGACTCAGAAAGATTTGAATTTGCGACAGCGAAGATGGTTAGAAATTCTAAAAGACTATGAATTGGTGATTGATTATCATCCGGGGAAAGTGAACGTAGTTGCTGATGCTTTGAGCCGAAAGTCCTTATTTGCCTTACGTGCTTTGAACACACAATTAGCTTTGTTTGAAAACGGTTAGATAGTAACTGAGAAGAAAGCGAGATCGTTATTTCTACAGTAGATTTGTGAGGCTAAAAAATTTGATAATGAATTGCAAGCAAAACGAGCTCAGCGTAAGTCGATTTCTAATTTAGAGTTTTGAATAGGGCCTGATGACTGCTTGATGTTTCGTGATAGAATATGTGTACCAAGAAATTCTGAGCTCATTCAGAAGATTCTAAATGAAGCACACAGTAGTTGTTTATCAGTGCATTCGGGAATCACAAAAATGTATAATGATTCGAAACAACTTTATTGGTGGCACGACACGAAATGAGATATCTCAGAATTTGTTTCGAAATGTTTGATTTTTTAGCAAGTTAAAGTTGAGCATCAAGTGCCGTCAGGTTTATTACAGCCTATTATGATTCCTGAGTGGAAGTGGGATAGAGTAACAATGGATTTCGTATTGGGATTACCCTTATCTCCGAAAAAGAAAGATGTGATCTGGGTTGTTGTTGATAGATTGACGAAATTAGTTCATTTCGTTCTGGTACGTATGGATTACTCACTTGATAAATTGGTTGAGTTGTATATCTTAGAGATTCTTGGATTGCACGGTGTGCCACTATCTATTGTTTTGGATAGAGATCCGAGATTCACTTCGTGATTTTGGAAGAAATTGCAAGAAGCTTTAGGTACAAGGCTGCATTTTAGCACTGCATTTCACCCGCAAACAGATGGTCAATTCGAACGAGTTATTCAGGTACTTGAGGATATGTTGCGTTGTTGCATTCTTGAGTTTGAAGGTAACTGGGAGAAATATCTACCGCTGATTGAATTTGCTTATAATAATAGCTTCCAATCGAGTATAAAGATGGCACCGTACGAAGCTCTATACGATCGTAAATGTTGAACACCATTGTACTAGACTGAGCTTACTGAGAATAAGATTCACGAGGTAGATCTGATCAAAGAAACAGAAGAAAAAGTGAAAGTAATTCGCGACAGTTTGAAAACAGCTTCGGATCGACAAAAATCATACGTAGACTTGAAACAGAAAGATATTGAGTTCCAGATCGGAGATAAAGTGTTTTTAAAAGTGTTACAGTGGAAAAAGATATTGCGGTTTAGTCAAAAAGGGAAATTGAGTCTGAGATTCATCGGACCATACGAGATTATCGAGCGAATTAGGCCAGTTGCTTATTGACTATCTTTACCATCTGAATTAGAGAAAATACATCATGTGTTTCATGTGTTGATGCTTCGACGATACTGATCCGACTCTTCACATGTAATTTCCTGGACCGAGGTTGAAATTCAGTCTGATATCTCATACGCTGAAGAACTAAATCGAATTTTAGCTCGTGAGATCAAAGAGCTGAGAAATAAGAAAATCACTTTAGTGAAAGTATTATGCCATCGACACGGGATTGAAGAAGCTACATGGGAACCCGAGGATGCTATGAGAAAACAATACCCAAACATATTCACTGGTAAGATTTTCGGGGACGAAAATCCCTAAGGGTGGAGAGTTGTAACAACCCGGTTTTAACTAAATCAGAACAGTGATTTCAGAACCACAAATTTGATGTCACAAAATTATTTTAATATTATTTTCAGTATTTAAAGCTTGTTAATTGATATGTGTGAAAATTTCGTGAGCTAATTTTATCGTTTGGATGGTTAATTAGAGAAAAAGGACTAAATCGTGTAAAGTGCAAAACTTGTGATCTATTACCTAAAAGTGTCTAATAGCTATAAAACCTTAAAGTTAAGGTCCTTATGTTGAAATTAGACCATTAACATGAAAGTGGATAATAGTGGCTTGGTAAATTTGAAATTATTAATGTTCATTAAGGTTAAATTAGTAATTTGGTTAATAAAGGTTATTAAAATAAAATCAAAATGAAATGGTGTCCATCTTTCTTTCCTTTAGCTGAATTTTTGCAAGAAGAAAGCTAAGGGATTAGGTTTCATTTCGGTCACTTTGAAAGCTTGATTAAGGTATGGTTTTAGCTCAGTTTTTGATGATTTTTACGTTTTTGATATTGTTGCTTCGTATTCTAGCTAGCCCATACCTTAGATTTTGGAATTGTTAAAGATTAAACATGTTGCCATTATTGAATATTTGAGTAATTTGATGATTAATGATAGATTATGAAGGTTAATTGATAGATTAATAGTTTTTGTAAAGTGATTTTTGACAAAAAATGTCAAAAAGGGATTAAATTGAGAAAATGAGAAATGTAGTGGTTAAAGGTGTGAATAAATGAAAACTATGGGCTTCTAGGGGCACTATGGTAATTTTGCCAAGCATGGGTTTTGTTGAATTATATGAATTTTGTGTATTTGTGAAATAAGGACTAAATTGTGAAAGTTGTGAAACATTAAGGGCAAATGTATAAAAATACCCAAATGTGTGTTTTCGGATTAAATTGAATGAGTAGGTGATTTAATAAGTTAATTTTGAATTCATATAGATCAAGAAAGAAAGAATTCAGATTTAGATCGGGGGAGAAGCAAGGTTATCGAGTAGTTGACTCGATCCGTTCATTCCGAACATGAGGTAAGTTTGTATGCAATGAGCTTATATATAATTGTATTTTATATGCTTTGATATAGCATGAATTGTAATTATGTGATTATGGACAAGTTCGGGAATGATTCGACAGTAATTCGAAAAGATTCAACTACGATTTTGAATTGAAAAATCCCGGATAAACCTTAGGAATAGTCTATGATGCTAGTGACATGTCATTAGGCTATTGTGTTGGCTTCGGGCCATGATATCGGCACTTTGGGTGTGAGTTATACCTTGATTTGTCTTTGAGCCATGGTATAGGTATTTCGGAGATGAATTACTTTGATTTGGCTACGGGCCATGGTATAGGTACTCCGAGGATAAGTTACTTTGATTTAGCTACGGGCCATGGTAGAGGTACTTATCGATTGAGATTCTTGAATATCCAACTTCTATTCTGAATGGTTCAACAGGAAAATGAAATATGTGAATCAGAATGAGATTGGTACGAGTTGGTACAGATATGTGAGTAAAGTTTATAAACATTGAATCTGTGAAATGGATGAATTCTTGGTAAGCTAATGAATGAATGATGAAATGACTTGAGATTTAATGTATTTGTGTTATCTTGTATTTATATTGTTTGAATTGGGAATGAATGGTGAAGTTGCTCATTACATTAATATGAACTTACTAAGCTATGAAGCTTACTTTGTGTTATTTTCCTATGTTTTATAAAGAATCAAGGCTAGCTCGGATCCAGAAGTCGTCGGGAACATCATCGCACTATCAAACATCTAAGTTGGTACTTTTGAGTTGTGTAAATATGGTATATGGCATGTATAGGCTAAATGTGGTGTTTTTGTTGTGATTATAGCCATGAGAGTTGGCTTGTAAATGATGTAAATATTGATGTGTGTTTGGCTATTAGAAATGGCTTGTGAATGTATATGTTTTGGTATATATATAGCCATGAGTGGTGGCTTATTATGGCATGTTAGCTATGAATATTGTTATGGATTTATAGTTGCTCAAATGGCTAATAGATTTGTGGAGTATAGAAGCTTGAGAAAATGCTTTGATGAAGTGTGAGTTTAGAAGTTGAGTTGATAAGTATTTGATTAGGTAAATGGCATTGAATTGAGTATTGATTTTGGTTGAAATGGATATGTTATGAATTGTTCATTGGTTGATAATTTTGGCTGCCTGATTGTATGATGATATGGTACCATTTTGGTTGTTTAGGTGAGCATGAGTTGGGGTGGCAAATTGGCCTTGCAAATGGCCTATTTTTGTCCACATGGGAAGAGACACGGGCGTGTGTCTCAGCCGTCTGCGACACACGGTCATGTTACACGGTCGTGTGTCCCTTGGTATTGATATTAAATGAAGTTAGTATGCTCCACACGGTCTCACACACGAGCGTGTGACCGGCCATGTGGTACAAGTCAGTATACCCCTGAATTGGCACACGGCCTAGCACACTGGCTTTTGACTTGTCCGTGTTGCATAAGTCATTATACCCTACAGTTTTGGCACGGCCTGGCACACGGGCGTGTGTGGCCGTGTGACCCATGTAACACCCCAAACCCGGACAAGACACCCCGTCCGAATCTGGTATGTTACGGGGAAACACGTACTTGAGAAGTTTAGATTTTTCATTTAAAAGCGGGGTGAAAACATAATGAACTTGAAGAAAATTAGAGTAGACTTGTTTGAAATCAAATGGTATATTTGAAACCCGGACATTTTTGAAAACTTAACCAAAATGTGTAGTTAAAACGAGTTTATTCCATTTAAACTTCAATAGTTTCTTAGTGTTACTTAAAACATTTTTTTGACTTAGTAGAAAATTGAGTTTGATTTCAAAATCATTTGAATTTGCTTAATATAAAAAAAACATAGTGTGATACCCTATCCTAACCATCCGTATCTCCTTTCCTACCCCGTGTGGTACCAAACCACTGGTGGTGCCAAACCACTGGTGACATGTAGTCACAATGTGTTACCAAAACACTGGTGTCCCAAAGACACAATATCCGTCAATGTGGTGCCAAACCACTGGTGTCCCAAAGACACGTTTGTGCTACCAAAGCACTGGTGACCAAAGTCACAAATCCAATGATGGGGCCAACCCATCGTGTGATACCAAATCACTAGCAGACGATCCCATATCTCAAGTGGGGCCAACCCACGGTGGTGTCAAACCACAGGGACAAGTCGCAATGAGGTGCCAAACCTCTGGAGGTGCCAAACCTCTGGTGACCCAAAGTCACAAAGTTGTGTTACCAAAACACTGGTGCTCGTCAGCACAAAATATCACTGCTCCCTCCACTCATATCACCCATCAACATACCATACTCATGTGATCATGCATATCATACAAGTCATGCCTATCATGCTAATATGTTTGACTCATACCCCATATCACATACATACATAGTCATGATACCATATAGATCATCAGTAAACTTGTAACAATACTGACTTACCCGAGTCTAAGATCATACCCAAAAGGGTATCATATCAATCCATCAAACTGCCATGATTTTAATAGACAAACAGGTTTAATAATAATATCACTAAGTATGGGTGTGTTAGTTACACACCTGGTATACACGAGTCTAAAAATCCCAACGAAAACGAATGCTAAGTCCCTCGATTACTAGCTCCTACAATCGGCCAACACATAGGGGTTAGTACACATAAACCATTCGGCCAAAGGCTTTACACCAAGAGAAGTCATTTCAAACCTTTACCTTCACTTCTTAACTTGGTTTCCAACCAACCCCGAACCACAATGGTCCTTCTAAGACAATCGGCCACCACCTTGAAAAGAATAACAGTTAATCCTTTATCATTCATGACTTAATCGAAACCAGACGATTAAACTAACAACAACCAATCACTTACCCCTTACTAATCAATTGACAGAAGAAAACGGCTCCTCTTGCTTGCTTCCACAATCCAATGACCCTATATGAAAAGGTTAAACAAGTGATTAACTCACTTCCATCTACAACCATCATAGGCTTTGAACAAACCGCAATCAATATAATACTTCGAGAAGAGAGAGATGGCCATTCGGCCAACCACTTACCCCAACACCAACCACCAAGAATTCGGCCACAAGAAACCCCCTAGGAGAGAAGGGAAATTCGACTTCAACCACCCAAGAGAAAGAGAAAAAACGGCTAGAGTTTTGGAAGTAGAAACAGAGGAGATGTGATTCAAGAAGAGAAAGAAATCGGTAATAAAAGTTTAGAAGGAAGAAAGGAAAGATTCGGTCTAACCCCAAGGAAGGAAAACACCAAAAAGAGATGGAAGGAAGAGGGTGATATTCGGCCTATGCTCAAAGAAAAAGGAAACAAAAGTTTTGGCTAAGAGAAAAATGCAAATTCGGCACAAGGGTTGTAGAAATAAAGAAAATAAGAGAAGAAAATGATGGCTAGTTCCGATTTACTCAAATGAACAAGAAGAGAGACATGTAAGGGACATTCGGCTTAACAAAGAATATTGAGAAAACAACACAAAAATTCGGCAAGCCTTAGAGAGGTTTTGATTTTTGGTTTACAAAGAAAGAAAAACGAAAAAGAATACACTAGAGAATTCGGCTACCAATGTCAAAATGAGAAGACACTAGCTTGCTAAGCCTTGACCGAAACAACCAAAATTCCAAAAATGAATTTCGGCACAACACCTCCCCACTTCCCAAAACCGGCCATACACTCCACCACTTCCCCAACATTCGGCCAAATCCCTCCATGCACTCACATCCACACATTTCAAATGTGTTTACCAAGTCACACTCCACTTTTTGCTCTCCACCATCCAAGTCATCACTTGACCAAGTCCAAGGAGGAATTCAAATTGCTCTCAACCTCTTCCTCCATGCCGTCCCAAAATGAGTGACAAAATGGGAACTCTGCAACTCGAACACTAGACCTCCACTCCATGTAGATGACGCCACACCAAGCTCCCCATGTAACGCATGCTTGCCACTAAGCTAGCTCCTCTTTTGTGCAATAAAACATCAATTAAAATTCTTAAACCCCAGCTTCCTCAGCTCCCTTCACTTAACACCCAAAAACCAAAATTTTCCCATTCACTCAGGCACACTCCTAGACTTCAATCAAACCCCTAAAACACCGAAATAGCAACACAGCACACTAAACACATGCAATAACATGCAACAACAAAACAGCCCCTAACCCGGGATATTACAACCCAAGTCAGTATATCCTGTTTCCACATGGCCTGAGACACGGGCGTGTCTGGAGCCGTGTGAGGCACACGGCCTGTTCACATGGGTATGTGACCCCTATATTGATGAAAAATTTCTATGTTTTCCAAAATTTTCATATGTTATCAGTTTAGTCCTGAACCATTTCTAAAACATGTCTAAGGCCTCATAGGCCCTAATAAGGGACAATGTGATTGTGTTGAATAGTATTTGAGTTTGAATGCATAAATGTATGAGTTATGCATGCTTTACGATGTATATTGATCGGTAATGCCTCGTAACCCTACTCCGGTGACGGATACGGGTTAGGGGTGTTACAGATGTCTATTTATTTGATCTGTAATCTCTGGTAATGCTCTGTAACCCTGTTCCGGAGATGGATTCGAGTTAGGGGTGTTACAAATTTCGTCAAAATTGTGTTTAATTAGAGTATAGAAATTAAGTCGCGTAAGCGATTAAAGTAAGAATTATTAAGGAATTTCAATTATAATTTAATACATAGGACTTATAAAGTAAATAAACCATTATATATAAATATATATATGTACGGCCGATTAAAACTTAGTAGTATATATTTTATATTATAAACTTTAGTTAAATTAATGTTAAAAGATTATAAAAAAACAAAACAAAATGAAATTAAAAGAAACTAAAAGAAGGTATCTTGGATTGAAAGAGAAACATTATTCTCCTACCATCTAAGCTATTTTGAAACAAAAATAAAAGGGAGAAGGACGTGCGACATTAAGGGTTTAAGCTTTTAAAGCTTTAATTGGTTAGTTAATTTAGACATTTTCTTGTAATTTTTATGTTTTCGGAATTCCGGTACTCTAAACTAGCTGACCCATGTCATAATTTTTGGAACTGTTAAATATTTAGGATGTTACCATTGTTGAAGATTTGGAGTTTGAAGTGTTATTTTGATAAATTTTAAGTTTAGAATTGATAAATGACTAGATTGTAAAGTCAATTGTTAAATTTGTGCAATAGGGACTAAAATGCATAAATTTTGAATTTAGTGGTAGAAATGTGAAATAGGAAGTTAAATCAGGCCTAGAGTAAAAACTATATAAAAATTGGAAGTTAAATGTAAAATTTATATTAGTCTTGGTTTTAGGGACTAAATTGAATAAAATATATGTAACGCCCTCAAACCGACATGATCTACCAGATCCAAATCTCGGGTGTTACACCTTATACATGTATAACATAAACTTTACTTCTAAAATTTTGTCTATGTAAAATATATTCTATGACAGAGTTTCTTATGGGTGTACATTGTATGGTTACATTTACAATTCATAATAATAAAATTTCAGTATTCTCTATTTTATGTCTCGGCCTTCTATAAACACATTGGAACACCATTTAAACAACTTATGCTATAACTTGAACACGCAACTTAACTTTCTTTGTATGGACAACAGCCCATGCTGCCACTCCTTTGGCATAGCCCTGGCATTATCCCTCCTGGCACATACTTCTTTAGGACATGGAACATGAAATAACATTCATAAGTTCATAAGACCTTAGTGAGTTAAACCTTAAATATCTGATTCATTATATCAATCGTTATCGATGCTTCACATGTCTTTTATGTGTCCTTTGACTTTTCATTATTTCTTCTGGCGGTTACTTCACCTTGGGTTTCCTCTTTAATAAACTATAGTCACTCTTCTCTATTTTAGACTGTTTTCTTCCTCTCAGGGTCCTTAGTGTCTTATCTTCCTTTCATATTCATTAAGCCTTCACCATATTAAGCTTCAAAACTGAGGTACAAACTCAAATGGTCGTTTTTTTCCTTTGAGCGCACTATACTTAATATCTCTTCACTTTCTATGTCCCTTTTCAAATCAAATCTTTACACAGTCTTTAACCATTTCATTTACCTTATTTACAGGATTAAAATCTTATTTCTTACTTACTGACTTCTCCACTACCTTCGGGCGAGGTAAACTGCGCACATTACTTCACACAAAATTAGTCCAGGTCCTCTTTACTTCTGGGCACTATCTATACATGCCTATAACACATATCTCAGATTCACCACCTATTCTGGCGCGCTCTAGCTTCACTATTCATTTCTTGCCACAATGCAGAGTTCACCCACTCTTTTACATAAGGTGCTTTGCTTTTAGACTTCACTGGATACTTAGTCCTTTTTACTTGTCCCATACGTTATCTCCTACACTTATTATATCTTAGAGTCCTATCTTTACCTTGCCTTCAGAGAACCATTCATACCCTTCTTTCCTAATTCCTTTCACGCCATTCATTCAAAATTTTTCCGTGAAGACATTCCTTTTAAATAGCCGCAAGGGCTTCCTTTGTATTCACTGCAAGGGCTTTTCTTTGCAGAGTTTCCAACAAGGCATCCTATCATTAGGTTGCGCCACGAAGGCATTTCCTTCAGATATAGCCATGAAGGCTTCTTTTGTGAAGGTAGCCACAGAGGCTTTCCTTTGACAGAGTTCCCCACAAAGGCATATCCTTTCAGAGATTTGCTACAAAGACATTCTTAATCAGAAGTTGCCACAAAGGCTCTCCTTTACATTTAGTACTCACCACAAGGGCTTTACTGTCCAGATTTTTCTACAAAGGTTGTCTTTTACATTCAATACTCACCATAAAGGCTTTCCTGTCCAGAGTTGTGCCACAAGGCTATCCTTTATATCCAGTACTTGCCTAAAAGGCTTTCTTGTCTGGAGTTGTGCCACAAAGGCCATCATTTATATCCAAAACTTGCCACAAAGGCTTTCCTTGTAACACCCTAAACCCGGCCCATACGTTTCGACCAGATCTGGTATGCTACGGGTTGAACGTTAAAATCTTTTGCTAAGTTGGCTTTAGAAAATCATAAGTTATTAGGCAATATTTGAATAAATAAGTGACATTTGAAAAGAAACCTTGTATTATTATTATTTGGTATAAATAAACCCCTTACATAAATTCATAAGTTGCAAATATTAAAAAAACTACTTAGGCGAATATAAACTATGGGGCCTTATTACCTAAATATTCCCAAAACAAAACTTAAAGGAAAACCAGAAATAATCTATAGAAATAAAAACTTGATGGCCCCTCGAGTCCGTCTCGGCTCCCATGTCCACGATCTACTGCTCATCTGAAAAGTTAGGGAAAAATAATAGGGTGAGTCACCAAGACTCAGTGTGTAAATCCTGAAAACACATAAAAGGCTTGGGCCCACAAACACATTATGAGCCCTGGCCCATACACAATGGCAACAATCATAATCACATGACAGATAATAAATGATGCAAAGCCCAACCCATCCTAGAATTGCATCCTCTACACACCAACCCGTACCAACCATCACACCTTGGGGATTTCTACAATCAACCCACCAACCGCTACACACCATATCAACAGTCATACTGCCTACTCCTTATCAATAAGGAATTTTAACGTGGTTTTCTACCACCGATCACCAAGTGACCTAACATTCCATTACGTGGGTTTTCTACCACCGATCACCAAGTGACCTAACATTTCATTACGTGGGTTTTCTACCACCGATCACCATGTGACCTAACATTTCATTACGTGGGTTTTCTACCTCCGATCACCATGTGACCAATCATGCTCTTCCCCTTTCCATATCAAAAACCCCCATGCATACACATATAAAGAAAACATCATGCAGGCTTACATATATTTCTATACACATAGAGAGTTCTATGTTTACGTACCTGGCATCCATGCCTAACCCATTTAGGGTTCCATTCGACTGTATATACAGCCTCCTTTCAGCTTTTTAGCCCATAACATATATATATATATATAGACATACATACAAGATTAATAGTGTGTTAGAGATCTACACACCTGATTATCGTTAGAACGAGACTTTCTAAGTCAACGCTATCCGTAGCCAACACAGCTGCTATCTGCCCTATGTGTTGTTCAGAGGCTTGAAATCCCGAAAAGTGATATGAGATTCAGGAACTAGTGTTTCCGACTTTTAGATCTAAGAGATCTTACTAGAGAAGATTCGGCTACTCCCAGAGGATTTCGATTGCGAAAATTAGGAAGAGAAGATGATTCGAAGAAATCTATAAAGATTCGGCTTTTAGAAGAAAGAAGAGAAAAGAATAATGGAGTTTTTGGCTTTTAGAAGAAAGAAGAGAAAAGAACAATGGAGTTTCGGCTTTTGAATCAAAGTGAAGATGAGGGAATAGGGTTAGGAATTTCGGCTTCTACTCAGAGGAGAAGAGAAAGAAAAGATGGAAACCCTAAATGCCGAAAAATAAAGAAGAGAACCCTCCCTATTTATAGAAATTTCGGCACTTACCTATGAAAAACCGAAAGTGCCCTTCCTGATAACTAAAAATTAAGCAAATAAAAAGGGAAAATTCGGCACCCCTTTGCCATAAAGAAACCGATTTCTTCCCTCCTCTAGGTGATGGAATTTCGGCCAACACCTAGCCTTGCAGATAGCTCCTAACTTTTCTCTTTTTATCTTCCATATTATCAACTATAATATCTATATTATCCCATTCACATAAATCCTCCTATTTTTGAGCCTTGTTGCCATCCACTCCACCTAACCCTAATGCCAAAAATTAGCTAACTTAAATTAAAATAATTGGGCTCCATGAAACTTAAATTTGGGCCCCTTACTCCCTTGTATGGCGTCACCTCCTAATATTGGGCCACAAGCCCACTTTGGTATTTTAAACACAGATACTACCTTTTAAACCCTATAATGCCCAAACAGATAATTTTAATCAAGGCCTATACCTAAGCCTGAGCCCAATTTGGACCCCTAACACTTAGATTAACACATTAAACATATCCACCCATTAAACGCATAGGCCCAAAAATTCAGGATGTTACATTCCTGTCCAGAGTTGTGCCACAAATTTCATCATTTATATCCAGTACTCGCCACAAAAGCTTTCTTGTCCAGAGTTGTGCCACAAGGGTTGTCCTTTAACAAAGATCGCCACAAAAGCTTTTCCTTTCCTGGTGATTTAGGCGATAGAGATTTGCCTAGACTCACACTTAGCAAGGTTTGCCCCTCATCATCCTAGGACACACAAAGAACCACCTTAGGTAATAACCTTCATTAATTTTCCCCATATGCTGCCATAACCCACTAGTTACGATCTTACACGATATGGTCCTTTAGTGCCAAGGCCATGGACTTGTCCTTTTAGAGATTCATGTTTTTAGTCCTGATGGACCCCTTTAAACGACTCCGAAGACAAACACAGACTCATCATGCAAATGACATGCTCATGGTAACATATTCATGCTTACCAGACACACTTGCATTTCACATCAGACTTCGTTCATACTTTCAGACACATTAACACATTTCTTATTTTCAGGATTTATGTTTCTCACTTGGACCATCAGATTTCATGCAATACATGCTCTTATGTTCATCCTTCATACATTAATCTTCTTAGTTTAGACTTCATGATTTTACTACATTTTGCAGAAGATTCTAAACATATATCATACATGCAAAGGTCGGCTTAAGGACTCACTTGATAACCTCAAAAGGTAGCTTAGCCTTCGGATCCATCACTTAGCAGGATACTACAACTTCCTCTGTCGTGTAGAACAGAAACACTTCGTTAGAACCCATTCAGGTAACCGTTAGCATCATTTTACATCCTTCATGCATTAAAATGATCTATGATTTTTATTGCGTTTTAAATGTTCGGATTATAAAAATACAACTGAGTTATACTCAGCCTACGACTTTATTTTCCCGTGCGCAGGTTAAGTACTTATCTGTTCGATCATCGACTCAGCATCCAGCGACTATCCCAAACTCAAGTGTTGGTGAATTGTTCTTTTGATCTTGGCATGTACCTAGGGATGTTTCTATTCTTATATTGGTTATTTTGTGTTCTGTTGGTGTTTTGAAGGCTATGTATATATATGTAAAAATAAGATGGTAATAGTCATGTTATAGATAATTTGTTAGGTTGTTTGGATTATATGCCTAATGGCTTCATGGATGAGATGATATAGTGATATGCAATGTATTTTGATTGATACTTGAATATGGAACTATGGATGGCATATATAGGTTATATTAAGAGATGTTTTGGTAAGTTAATGCTTAAAATTTTGAGATTATTTGAAGGGTTATTTGTGTTTGAGTAGATGATGGTGGATATGCCATTTAATGAGTATTGGAATGGTATTTGTATGCTCTTTTGGTTGTGCTAGAATGATGGAAATTGTTGAGGTGTCTTAAAGGCATATTGGTGCATTTGTATACATATTAATTTGGTTAGCTTTGAATTGTAGATTAAGGTGTCAATTGTGACATATTAGTTAAGCACTTAGGATGGTGATTATAAATGATGAAATTGGTTTTTTTTATTGCTTTTGGAATTGTAACACCCTGGTTTAGGGGCTATGCATGTTGGGTATAAATCATGTTCTAGTAGGTTTTGGGTATGCTTGGGTGTGTTTGGGAGGTGTCGAGATTGCTTGGATTAAAGGGGAAGACTTTGGGAAATTTTGGATTTTTTTAAGTGCAAAAAGGGGAGCTTGGCGGTAGGTGTCTTAAGAGAATTATTTGGGAGAATTAGACACAAGAATTGGGCTGGTTGAGTGGCAAGGGAGGCGCCACTAAGAGCTTGGAAAAGTGACGCCTCAGGTACAAGGGAAGGGGCCAGTGTTCGAGCTGCGAAGGCGGCACTTTGGCCTTTGTTTTTGGCGTCAGTGAGGTAAGGAGTTGGGCAGCTTTTGGATGCTAAAAAGATGGAGAAGACTTGGTCCTTGTTTTTAAATTCGGCTAGGTAGGTTTGACTCATTCAAATTGTTTTGAATGGATGAAAGGGAGGTATTGTAGGAGAGAATAATGGGATTTGAAGGGGAGTTGAGTGTTTGGCCGAATTTTGGTTCTTTTAGGGGGTAGCTTGGCCGAATGTTATAAATAGGAGGGGAGGTGTTCATCTTTTTGGTTTTCCCCATTTGCTTGCTTGCCGAATTGCTTCATAATTCACCATTGTTCTCCCATTTCTCCTAAACTGAAACCCCCATTGCTAGCTTCCCTCTTTCTCTCTTTTATACCCATAGCCGAACCATCCACCCTTCCATCTCTTCTCTCCCATCGTGTGCTAAACCAAAAGTACACCCTCCACATCCTTCTTTCTCTTTCTCAAACACCATTGTCGAAACCTTCCTTGTTGTCCTAGTTTTGACTGGCTGAATCTTAAGCAAGGGGGTGGAGTTTTCGGGTCTTCTCTGGTCATTGTGAAGGGTAAGGTTTTACGTTATGGATTATTTCTTTTGGTGTTTCGTTAACCAAATGTGGTCTTGATGTATGAGGTTGGCCGGGGTCTTAGTGAGGTAATTCTTTTATGTGTAGCCAGCAGGGAGGAGCGGTAAGGAGGACTCTTAAGTCTGATCCGTCAAGGGTGTCGCAGAAGAGTTTTAGTTAAAGTTGCGTTTCGAGAGTAGATCGGTTGTACTATTAAGGTGCGTAATCATCGCACGATTTCTCAGTTTGCTTGCTAACGTTTATGCCTGTGTATTATGTGTGTTGTAGCCGATTATGAGGGCTTAGATGGTAAGTAACTGGTGATGGTAAGTTATTTATGATGTATGTATATATGTATGATGTGGCAATGATAGATGTTAAATACTCACTCAATATGCTATATTGACATGATTTATTGACACATGGGTATGGGGCTAGTTTTGAGCGCAGAAGGGAGAAGTGTACATAAGATGTACGTGGTCTAATGTTAGCTCAGGCTACATTGGCGCTTGATGGCTAGCTTTGTGCTACCTCAAGGGAGATGTTGGCTAGGTGCCCATCTCAGCGGTTGATTGCTATGTGCATCACCGTAGACGATTTACGATTGTGGGATCACTTTGGGTTGATCGGTGGCTCAGCCACGGCCTCGAGCAGTGAGTTTGCCGAGGTAAAGATTATGGATCACGATGTGATCAGTGGTGGTTTATCCACGGCCTTGGGCAGGGAGTCTGCTAAGGTTGGTGATCGGTTGGACAATGGGTTGGGCTGAAAAGCATTTTTGCATGATTTCGTTGCGAGAACTGTGTGGGTATGGGCCAAGCCCATACGTGTGGAAGTCTGTGTCTTGATTATGCACTGAGTCAGTGGACTCACTCTTTTCATTAACCATTTCAGGTGATGCGTAGATTGGACCGGGATCGGAGAGGACACATGGTGGCCCATGCAGAAAGAAGAGTTTAAATATTAAAGTTTATTCATATTAAGTACTTGATCTTTTAAATATTGTTGTAATAAGGGCCTTTTGGATCTTTAATTATTTTGGGGAACTATTTTTATTATTATTTTAAATTATGGTTGAGTTATAGTAAATTACTAAGTGAAGACGAATTTTTCCTAACAGCTTGATTATTCAAATTGGTTTTAAATATACACTAAAGTTGATTTAGACAATTTAGCACATTTTAGTCTTGGTTATGTTTTCAAAAGAACTTGGTTTCAAAAAGATAGTAAATTTCATGTTTTTAAATTCTAAGGAAGAAAAATATTTTCACTAACATAACCAGATTCGGTCGTAGTGAATGGGCCGGGTTTGGGGATGTTACAGATTGGTATCAGAGCCCGGTTCAAAACTCGGCTTTGAGGGTTTTGGGCCCAAAAATGTTTTCAAAATGGGCTTTTTGAAAAATGGGCTTTTATAAAAGTTTTCAGGTTATTCTGGCATGGCACCTGTACCTCCGACCCGAAGTCCACCAGGTAAGTACTTCTAGCTCTTGAAGTGTTTGTTTGTGTGATCTATTATGGGCTTAGATTGGGCTCGTAGATTAGAATATTAAGGCTATTGGACCCTAGGATTAGTCTACTCAAACATTTGCATAAAACTTAAAGCTCTTAAACAAACCTGTGAAGTAAGTCGCCGAGTTAAGGTGTGGTAACCACTGTACGCATGTCTAGGAGTGGCATTCAGTAAGAGCTTGGTATTTAAGCAGTCCTAGCGGCTCACCTCCTCTTTACTCGAATCCTACCTGGTGCGTAGCTACGGTTCACCTTAACCAAGAGGACTTGTTCATATGCTAAACCGGTTATTAAAACCCGAAAGGGAATTAGCCTTGCTGTTTTTAAACCTTCTGTTTTAAAATTATCAACTTTACCCCTTTGGTCTATAAACCCTAAATTCGATTTTGAGAGACATTTTTTGATTTACAAAATTACCAAAATGCCCTAGTGGCAAAATTACAAAAATGCCCTTGTGTTATAAAATTACCATACTACCCTCAACTTTTGATAAAATGATTTTTTCTTTACAAAATACCAAAATTTTGCGGTTTCGAAATATTCAGATACCCTGGTTTGTGAAAAATTACGAAAATACCCCTGGTTGATAAAATTACCAAAACGCCCTTGGTTTTTAAATTTTCAAATTTCTTTCGACTCTTATGGAAATATTCCTATTTTATCAAGTATCAGAAAATCTTATTTTGTGAAATATTACGATATTCCAATTTGGGAGAATTTACGAAAATGCCCATGATTTCCAAAATTACAAAAATAACCCTGCTTTCTGAAATTTTGCAACACACTTTGTTTGAAAAACAAAATTTTCAAGATGACCCTTGAGATTTTGTAAATTTTGAAATATCTTTAAGTTGGAAAAACTATTTTCAAAATTGACCCTGAGTTATTACCGAAATACCCCTTTAGGAAAAATGACGAAATTACCCCTGGGTAGGGAAGGAAACTTTGATTGCTCGAAAGAACTACTCTCGGAAACTTCTTTTCATAAAATTGCTCGTGGATAAAACAATGAAACAAGAATTTCTAATGCATAAAACTTTCTAAGCAGACTAAATCGAGGCGCTAGATATGAGTTCTAGGGGGCGTGGTCGCAATACTCGTGGACGTGGTAGAGGCAGGATGTCAGTATCGGAACCGGTTGGGTCTCGCCATGGGTGAGAAAGTGATGTGCCGCCACCAGCTGTTGAGGTCGAACAGCAGGATCAGACTGGAGGAGACGACGCAGTATCGCAGGCTGTGCTGCGGGTGCTTGAGCGAGTGGCAGGAGCCAGTGGAGGCAGTGGGACTCGGAAGTCGGTGCCCGAAAGGCTTAGGGCCAATGGAGCCGAGGTCTTCAGAGGAGTGTCTGGGGTAGCTCCGAACGTGGCAGAGTACTGGCTTGAGGCAGTGGAAAGGATTATGGATGATCTCGACTTAACTGCTGAGGAGAAGCTTAAGGGGGTTGTTTCGTTGCTGCGGGATGAGGCCTACCAATGGTGGCTCACTGTTAAGGAAAGTGCACCTGCCGATCGAGTGGATTGGGGTTACTTTAAGATCAAGTTCGAAGGGAAGTATGTCGGAGCGAGCTATGTGGATGCTCAGAGGAAGGCGTTCCTCAATCTGGTGCAAGGTGGCAAATCGATAGCGGAGTACGAAGCTGAGTTCCTACGTCTGAGCCGGTATGCTCGGGGCATCGTGGCGACTGATTATGAGAGATACATCAGATTTGAAGATGGGCTACGAGATGAGCTGCGAGTTTTGATTGCTCCGCAACGGGAAAGAGACTTCGCCGTTTTAGTGGAGAAAACTCCGATAGCCGAGGAAGTCAAGAAGGCTGAGAGGCAGAACAGAGAAAGAAACCGTGATAAGAGAAGTGTTGGATCGCCAGAAGTGTGTGAGAGGGTTTAGAAAAGACCGAGAGTTGAGACTCCTGTTCGTATTGCTAAGTCAGCCGCCGGAAATCCAGATCGTCCGTGTGCGCAGTGTGGAAGGTATCATGTTGGCGAGTGCTGGAATCGTGTTCGGGAATGCTTTAGATGCAAGTCCAAGTCTCATCTGATTAAGGATTGTCCCCAGAATCCGAATAGGACTCGAACAGAAGGCCAAGGTTATGTGCAACCAGGCAGAGGTGGTCAGCAAACGGCAAGAGGTCGTGGTCCGAACCATGGAGGAAATGGTTCCGGCCGAGGTCGTGGAGCAGTAGGCCACGATAATGGTGGCACTGAGGCAAGGCAGCCAGGTCTGGTTTATTCAGTCCGTCGGAGGGAGGATAATGATGTGCCTGATGTGTCAGCTGGTAAGTTCCTTAGGTTTGGAATATTCTTTGTTGTTTTGATCGTTTTGGTGCCTGTTTGTTTTGTTGCTCGTAAAGTATATAGAACCTTGAGTATGATAGATACTATGCCTAAAAGTATGTTAGCTCTTTAAGATTAGAGTGCGCAGCCATAGCATAGTGGGAGGAATTGGACTGTTAGTTTAGACAAGTAATTTCGAGGACGAAATTATTTTAAGGAGGGTAGAATTGTAACACCCTGGTTTAGGGGCTATGCATGTTGGGTATAAATCATGTTCTAGTAGGTTTTGGGTATGCTTGGATGTGTTTGGGAGGTGTCGAGATTGCTCGGATTAAAGGGGAAGACTTTGGGAAATTTTGGATTTTTTAAGTGCAAAAAGGGGAGCTTGGCGGTAGGTGTCTTAAGAGAATTATTTGGGAGAATTAGACACAAGAATTGGGCTGGTTGAGTGGCAAGGGAGGCGCCACTAAGAGCTTGGAAAGGTGACGCCTCAGGTACAAGGGAAGGGGCCAGTGTTCGAGCTGCGAAGGCGGCACTTTGGCCTTTGTTTTTGGCGTCAGTAAGGTAAGGAGTTGGGCAGCTTTTGGATGCTAAAAAGATGGAGAAGACTTGGTCCTTGTTTTTAAATTCAGCTAGGCAGGTTTGACTCATTCAAATTGTTTTGAATGGATGAAAGGGAGGTGTTGTAGGAGAGAATAATGGGATTTGAAGGGGAGTTGAGTGTTTGGCCGAATTTTGGTTCTTTTAGGGGGTAGCTTGGCCGAATGTTATAAATAGGGGGGGAGGTGTTCATCTTTTTGGTTTTCCCCATTTGCTTGCTTGCCGAATTGCTTCATAATTCACCATTGTTCTCCCATTTCTCCTAAACCGAAACCCCCATTGCTAGCTTCCCTCTTTCTCTCTTTTATACCCATAGCCGAACCATCCACCCTTCCATCTCTTCTCTCCCATCGTGTGCTAAACCAAAAGTACACCCTCCACATCCTTCTTTCTCTTTCTCAAACATCATTGCCGAAACCTTCCTTGTTGTCCTAGTTTTGACTGGCTGAATCTTAAGCAAGGGGGTGGAGTTTTCGGGTCTTCTCTGGTCATTGTGAAGGGTAAGGTTTTACGTTATGGATTATTTCTTTTGGTGTTTCGTTAACCAAATGTGGTCTTGATGTATGAGGTTGGCTGGGGTCTTAGTGAGGTAATTCTTTTATGTGTAGCCAGCAGGGAGGAGCGGTAAGGAGGACTCTTAAGTCCGATCCGTCAAGGGTGTGGCAGAAGAGTTTTAGTTAAAGTTGCGTTTCGAGAGTAGATCGGTTGTACTATTAAGGTGCGTAATCATCGCACGATTTCTCAGTTTGCTTGCTAACGTTTATGCCTGTGTATTATGTGTGTTGTAGCCGATTATGAGGGCTTAGATGGTAAGTAACTGGTGATGGTAAGTTATTTATGATGTATGTATATATGTATGATGTGGCAATGATAGATGTTAAATACTCACTCAATATGCTATATTGACATGATTTATTGACACATGGGTATGGGGCTGGTTTTGAGCGTAGAAGGGAGAAGTGTACATAAGATGTACGTGGTCTAATGTTAGCTCAGGCTACATTGGCGCTTGATGGCTAGCTTTGTGCTACCTCAAGGGAGATGTTGGCTAGGTGCCCATCTCGGCGGTTGATTGCTATGTGCATCACCGTAGACGGTTTACAATTGTGGGATCACTTTGGGTTGATCGGTGGCTCAGCCACGGCCTCGAGCAGCGAGTTTGCCGAGGTAAAGATTATGGATCACGATGTGATCAGTGGTGGTTTATCCACGGCCTTGGGCAGGGAGTCTGCTAAGGTTGGTGATCGGTTGGACAATGGGTTGGGCTGAAAAGCATTTTTGCATGATTTCGTTGCGAGAACTGTGTGGGTATGGGCCAAGCCCATACGTGTGGAAGTCTGTGTCTTGATTATGCACTGAGTCAGTGGACTCACTCTTTTCATTAACCATTTCAGGTGATGCGTAGATTGGACCGGGATCGGAGAGGACACATGGTGGCCCATGCAGAAAGAAGAGTTTAAATATTAAAGTTTATTCATATTAAGTACTTGATCTTTTAAATATTGTTGTAATAAGGGCCTTTTGGATCTTTAATTATTTTGGGGAACTATTTTTATTATTATTTTATATTATGGTTGAATTATAGTAAATTACTAAGTGAAGACGAATTTTTCCTAACAGCTTGATTATTCAAATTGGTTTTAAATATACACTAAAGTTGATTTAGACAATTTAGCACATTTTAGTCTTGGTTATGTTTTCAAAAGAACTTGGTTTCAAAAAGATAGTAAATTTCATGTTTTTAAATTCTAAGGAAGAAAAATATTTTCACTAACATTACCAGATTCGGTCGTAGTGAATGGGCCGGGTTTGGGGATGTTACAGGAATGGTTGATTGTGGTTTAAAACAGATGACTTGTAGCCTAAGTGACGCAGGTTAGAAAACTTGTTTTGAAAGGTAATTACAGGTACACACGTCTTAACACACGGCCGTGGTCCCTCACTACAAGAAATTAAGCTTTTAGCGGCATTTTTAGTGGCGCTTGGACTAAAAATACTGCTAAATTTATACATTAGTGGTGTTAAAAGGAAAACTGTAACACCCCAAACCCGGACAAGACACCACGTCCGAATCTGGCATGCTACGGGGAAAACCATTTTGGTAAACTAGATTTTTTTTTGTTAAAGGTTGAGTGAAAACACAGTGTGTTCGATACAATTTGAGCAGTCTTGTTTGAAAAACAGTTGATGTATTTGAAATCCAGGGATTTTGAAAACTTTGGCAAAATTTGTAGTTAAAACGAGTTATTACCCTTTAAAACTCTAATAGTTTCTGAGTGATACAGAAAACACTTTTAACCTTAGAAGAATTACAAGTTTGGATTTGAAATCCTTTGTATTTGTTCATCGAAAAGACTTTGTGTGTTACCCGATGGTATAGTTTAAAAACACGTCGCGTGATAATTTTGAAAACATTATCTTTCCAGGTTTTAGTAAAATTTACCGGCTTATTTTTGTTAAGGCATATTAAAATCTAAAACATCAAACAACTTTAAGCATGAATTTAAAGGCCTTTTACAACCAAATAAAAACCCAAGTGAAAGTAAATAAGCGAAGTACCAAAATATAAAGTCTGAGTAAAAACTTCATTCAGCATGGCATAAGCACCTCGAGTCCATTCCGGCTCCAAGTCCGCGTCTACGAGTCACCTGAAATGTCAAAGGAGAGGGTGAGTCGAGTGACTCAGTGTGTAAATCCCGCTCCCGATAAAACAACAGGCTAACACACATCATACATAGCAACATGATTAATGCAACCCGATCCTAACCATCCATAACGCCTTTTCTACCCCGTGTGGTACCAAACCACTGGTGGTGCCAAACCACTGGTGACATATAGTCACAATGTGCTACCAAAGCACTGGTGTCCCAAAGACACAATATCCGTCAATGTGCTACCAAAGCACTGGTGTCCCAAAGACACAGTTGTGCTACCAAAGCACTGGTGACCGAAGTCACAAATCCAATGATGATGGGGCCAACCCATCGTGTGTTACCAAAACACTAGCAGACGATCCCATATCTCAAGTGGGGCCAACCCACGGTGGTCAAACCACAGGGACAAGTCGCAATGAGGTGCCAAACCTCTGGTGTCCCAAAGACACAATGTGCTACCAAAGCATTGGTGACCGTAGTCACGAATCTGGTGATGGGGCCAACCCATCGTGTGTTACCAAAACACTGGCGTCAATCCCGTATAATCATCTGTGGGGCCAACCCACTGTGGTACTAAGCCACTGGGACGAGACGCTGAGGTACCAAACCTCTGGAGGTGCCAAACCTCTGGTGACCCAAAGTCACAAAGTGTGCTACCAAAGCACTGGTGCTCGTCAGCACAATATATCACTGCTCCCTCATCTCGTATCACCCATCAACATGTCAAACTCATGTAATTATGCATATCATACTATTATGCACATCATGCCATATGTCTAACCACATATCCCATATCACATATATCCATAGCCATTATAGCATATAAATCATCAATAACTCATAATGATATTAGTAATAACTTACCCGAATCCAAGCCCATACCCAAATGGGTATCATATCCATCAACCGCTATAATTTTAATAGGCATACAGGTTTAATAATAATATTACTAAATATAAGTGTGTTAGCATACACACCTGGTAAACCGAGTCTAGAATCCCACGAAACGATCTAAATCCCTCGTTTGCTAACTCCTACCATCGACCAAACATTAGGGGTTAGCCACTAAGACCATTCGGCCAAAAGACATCCAAACCCAAAGGGGTTAATTCCAATCCTATACCTTGAAGGTGATTTGGTTTCCTACCAACTCCGAGCCCACCGGTTCCTCTTGTGACAATCGGCCACCCTAAAATAACAATCCCACCTTAATAATTTGGCTTAACAAGACCAAAGAGAATGGACCAATAGTAGCCATTACCATCACTTACCAAACAGTCAATCGAAGAAAGGTAGGCTTCACTTGTCTCCTTTAATAACCCCGATGTCCTATAGTGAAAACGATTTACACAAAAGATTAGCACTCAACAACCAATAACGGAATCGGTCCTTACTCAAACCACCATACAAAAAGACGAGAGAAAGGCAGAATGGCCATTCGGCCAAGCCCTTACCTGATTCCAAACAATTGGAAACCAGCACCCAAACAACCACCAACGTTCGACCCACAAAACAAGGAGAGGGAATTCGGCAAAGACCTTGAACCACAAGGGAAAAAGATTCGGTCTTGATGTTTAACACTCACCTATGTACGGCTTTCAATGGTGAGAAATGGAGTGTAAACAAGAGAAGAATTAGAGATTACGGCAACAGGTTTTGAGAAGAACAAAAGAAAGTTTGACAAGTTGATATGGGTTCGGCACACCAAAAAGATGGACAAGAAGAATGGAGAAATCGGTTGGGAAAGGAATGGTAAGTTTCGGCACTAGTGTTTTTCAAGAAGAGAGAAGATAATGAATAAGAGGACAATAGTAGTTTCGGCTTATGCAGGTGAAGAAGAAGAGAAGATGCAAGAGTGCATTCGGCTACAAGAAGGTTGAAAGAAAAGCAACACAAATTCGGCAAGCCCCTAGAGATTTGGTATTTCGGTTTTCCAAGAAGAAAAGAATAAAAGACTCTCTTGAACTTTCGGTTTAAGCTATTGACAAAAGAAGAAATTAAAGAAACTCTTTTGAAGAAATTCGGCTAACAAAAGGCAGAAAGAAAACTTTAGCTTACCAAAAAGAAAACCGAAAATGCACCAAAAATGCAAAGGTACATTCGGCTTCCCCCCTATCCCACACTAAGCCGTCACCTCCCCCTCCAACATCCCCAAAATTTCGGCCACAATCCCCCCAAAAGCTCCCATACACTCATTCAAAATAGTTTGAACAAGTCCTCCCCCTTAATTTGCTCCCCACCATCCAAGTCACCCTTTTACCAAGTCCAAGGTAGAGTTCCACTTGCCTTCTGCCTCTTCTCCATGCCGTCCCAAAATGCAACCAAAAGGAGAACTCTGCAACTCGAACACTGGACCTCCACACCATCTGCATGTGACGCCATACCAAGCTCCCCTTGCCACTCTGCCAGCTCCTCATTTGTGCTTTAAAACTCCAATTAAAATTCTTAAGCCCCAGCTCTTCCAACTCCTCTCACCTATGCCCAAAAATCAAAATTTCCTAATTTACTCAGGCATACACCTAGGCTATAACTAAGCCCCTAAGACCTAAAAATAGCAACACAGCATACTACAACCATGCAATAACATGCACATCAAAATAACCCCCTAACCCGGGATATTACAGTTCTACCCCCCTTAAAAATAATTTCGGCCTCGAAATTACCTGATCAAAAGAGTTGCGGGTATTGCCGTCTCATCGTATCCTCGGGTTCCCACGTTGCTTCTTCTACGCCATGATTCCGCCAAAGTACCTTAACCAAAGGCACAGACTTCCTACGCAGAACCTTCACATCCCGATCAAGAATCTGCACAGGTTCCTCCTCTATAGTCAAGTCTGGATTTACCTCGATCTCTTCCACTGCTACCACATGAAACGGATCTGAACGATACCTCCGAAGCATCGAAACATGGAAAACGTCGTGAATCTGACTAAGCTCTGCTGGCAACTCAAGCTGATACGCTACTGGTCCAACTCGTCTCAACACCCTATACGGCCCAATAAACCTCGGACTAAGCTTGCCTTTCTTTCCGAACCTCAGAACCTTCTTCCAAGGCGAGACCTTCAGAAACACTCGATCCCCAACAGCAAACTCTATATCTCTTCGCTTAAGATCGGCATAAGACTTTTGCCGGTCCGAAGCCTCTTTCAATCTAGCTTGGATCACTTTAACCTTGTCTTCTGTCTCAGCTACCAACTCAGGTCCTAACAACTGGCGTTCACCTAACTCCGTCCAACACGTAGGTGAGCGACACTTCCTACCATACAACGCCTCGTACGGGGCCATCTTGATGCTCGCTTGGTAGCTGTTGTTGTAGGCAAACTCAGCTAACGGTAGAAACTCCTCCCAACTACCTCTGAAATCCAAGACACAACCTCTCAGCATGTCTTCTAAGATCTGAATAACCCTTTCTGATTGTCCGTCAGACTGCGGGTGAAACGCCGTGCTAAAATCCAAACGAGTACCCAATGCTTGATGCAATGCTTTCCAGAACCTTGAAGTGAACCTGGGATCCCTATCCGAGATTATCGAAACTGGCACACTGTGCAACCTCACTATCTCTGAAACATACAGCTTCGCTAGCTTCTGAAGTGAGTAGTCAACCCTCACCGGAATGAAGTGAGCTGATTTAGTCAGACGATCCACCACTACCCAAACTGAATCCTTCTTGCTTGGCGTAAGCGGTAACCCACTGACAAAATCCATGGTTATCCTTTCCCACTTCCACTGAGGAATCTTCACAGGCTGAAGCAAACCCGACGGCAACTGATGTTCAGCCTTGACCTGCTGACAAGTCAGACATTTCCCAACAAACTCTGTCACCTCCTTCTTCAGACCAGGCCACCAAAACTGCTCTCTAAGATCCTTATACATTTTGCTACCTCCAGGATGCATAGCATGAGGACTGCTATGTGCGTCCTGAAGAATCTTCTGCCTCAGCTCAACATCTTTAGGCATACAAGCCTTACCTTGAAAACACAGAACCTCGTCACTAGACAGACTATAACCCTCCAAACCACCATTCTGCACTTGTAACCTTCGCGCACTCAGAACCTCATCCTCTAACTGTTTTTCTCTGATCTGCTCAACCCAAGTAGGCTTAACCTGCAGCTCTGCCAAAATACTCCCGTCGTCATACAAACTTAAATGGGCAAACAACGCTCTTAAGTCCGAAACAACCTTACGGCTTAACGCGTCTGCTACCACGTTAGCCTTGCCCGGATGATACTCAATAGAACAGTCGTAATCCTTCAGCAACTCAACCCATCTCCGCTGCCTCAAATTTAAATCCTTCTGAGTCAATAGATACTTCAAGCTCTTATGATCCGTGTAGACTATCGATCTTTCTCCATATAAGTAGTGCCTCCAAATCTTTAAGGCGAAGACTACAGCCGCAAGCTCCAAATCGTGCGTCGGATAGTTGACCTCATGTGGCCTCAGCTGCCTAGAAGCGTAAGCCACAACCTTACCTTCCTGCATCAACACACAACCCAATCCCGTATGTGATGCGTCACAGTAGACTGTGTATTCCTTACCAGCCTCAGGTTGAATTAGAACCGGAGCCTCAGTCAAGATCTTCTTTAACTTGTCGAAGCTTTCCTGTTGTTTCTCAGTCCAAACAAATGGAACCTCTTTCCTTAACAACTTGGTCATCGGCGCTGCTATCAACGAGAAACCCTCAACAAACCTTCGGTAGTATCCGGCCAAACCCAGAAAACTACGAATCTCAGCCACTGACCTAGGTGGCTTCCAATCCAGAACTGCCTCAATCTTACGAGGATCTACCCGAATACCCTCAGCTGACACTACATGACCCAAAAATGTCACTTCCCTCAGCCAAAACTCGCACTTACTGAACTTAGCATAGAGTTGCTTTTCCCTCAAGATCTGCAGCACCAACCTCAAATGCTTATCATGCTCTTCCTCTGTTCTCGAGTACACTAAAATATCGTCTATAAAAACCACGACGAACTGATCCAGATACTGCTGAAACACCCTATTCATCATATCCATAAACGCTGCCGGTGCGTTAGTCAACCCGAATGGCATTACCAAGAATTCGTAGTGCCCATACCGAGTCCGAAACGCTGTTTTATGGATATCAGCCTCCTTAACCTTCAACTGGTGATACCCAGACCTCAGATCAATCTTAGAGAATACCGCAGCACCCTTCAGCTGATCAAACAAGTCATCTATCCGTGGCAACGGATACTTGTTTTTAATCGTCAGCTTGTTCAACTGGCGGTAGTCTATGCACATCCGCATCGTGCCATCTTTCTTCTTGACAAAAAGAACTGGCGCACCCCACGGCGAAACACTTGGCCTGATAAAACCCCGATCCAATAACTCCTGGATCTGAGCCTTAAGCTCCACCAATTCCTTTGGCGCCATCCTATACGGAGCAATAGACACTGGCGCAGTCCCGGGTAACACATCAATCCCAAACTCTACCTCTCGATCTGGCGGCAAACCCGGAAGTTCCTCAGGAAACACATCGGCAAATTCCTTAACAGTACGAACCTTCTCAACAGCAGACTCTTTAGCCTCCAAGGCATACACATGAACCACATACGCTTCGCAGCCTTTCCTGACCATCTTCTCCGCTTTCAGAGCAGATACCACATTTGACAAGTAATCTCTCCTATTACCTATCATAGCGACCTCAACACCATCAACCGTCTTAAGAACCATGCGCTTAGCCGCGCAATCCAACCTCGCCTGGTACTTAACCAGCCAATCCATCCCGAGAATCAGATCGAACTCCCCAAACGGCAGTTCCATCAGATCAGCAGCAAACACTACCCCTTGGAGTTCTAGGGGTACCTCTCTAAACAGTTTATCTACCACTACAGAGTGACCTAGAGGGCTAATCACAGTCATCTGCCTAGAAGATATCTCAGAGTCTAAGTCCATTGTCTCGACTATACTACTAGCAACATAAGAGTGCGTAGAACCCACATCAATTAAAGCAGTATAAGGAGTACCAAAAATCAAAAACGTACCGGTTATGACGTCCGGTGCGTCGCCCTCCTCTCGGCGCCTCGCAGCATACACCAATCCAGGCTGCCTGGCCTCAGAACTACCTGCACCTCTGCCCGGTGCTCCACGGCCCCGACCAAAACCATAACCACCTCTGCCATTACCACGGCCCCTCTGCGGTGGCGGTCCATTACCTCTGAACTGATTACGGCTCTGACTCTCAGACTGAATCCTGGCCATCCTACGCGGACAATCCCTAATGCGATGCTCCAGAGACCCACACTCGAAGCACCCTTTACCACCAGTCCAACAACCACCCCAATGAGTTTTCCCACACTGATTACACTGCGGTGGTCCCTGCCTAGCAGCAACAAACCTCGCAGACTGATTCTGCCCACTCGGTCTAGCCCTCTTCTGCGGATTACCCGACGAACCAGAAGACCCAAAGCTCCTCTTAAGCCTACTCCTGTCCATACTCTGCCTCACGGACTCCTTAACACCCTCAGCCACCTTAGCTTTCTCAACCAAGACAGCAAACTCACGCTCCTGCTGTGGAGCAATCAGCAGCCTCAACTCGTCTCGCAGACCATCCTCGAAACGAACACACCTCTCATGCTCAGTGGCTACAATGCCCCTGGCATACCTACTCAGCTTCAGGAACTCAGCCTCGTACTCAGCAACAGATTTACTTCCCTGAACAAGCCTCAGAAATGCCTTTCTCTGGGAGTCGATATAACTAGCCCCGATGTATTTCTTCTGATAAGCAGCCCGAAAATAATCCCACGTCAGATCCTCTGCAGCCACACTGTCCCGAACCGTGAGCCACCACTGATATGACTCATCTCGGAGAAGCGATACGATACCCTTCAGCTTCTCTTCAGTTGTCAGGTCCAGATCGTCCATGATCCGTTCAGTTGCCTCTAGCCAGTACTCAGCAGTGCTAGGAGCAACACCAGAAACACCTCGAAAGAATTCGGCCCCGTTAGCCCGGAGTCGCTCAGGAACAGATTTCCTAGCTCCTGCACCACCACTAGCCCCGGCTACCCTTTCCAACACTCGCAGCATCGCCTGTGACACTGCGTCATCCCCGGTCTGATCTTGGAACTCACCACCTCCAGCTGGTGGCGGAACCGGTACCTCATTTTCTGAACCCTGCCCAGATCCTACGGGCTCAGAAACCGTCATCCTACCCCTACCTCTACCACGAGTATTACGACCACGTCCACCTCGAGTGCTCATGTCTAATCTTTCTACGTATCTGATTAAAGAATTTTATGCATCAGTATTTATTCCACTTGTTTAAAAAGCAAGTCTTATGAATATTTAAAGAGGATTTGTTCTCGCAAATTCACAGAATCCTATCAGTTTCAATCTCTAAGGTAGCACACTATTGTTAATCATCAAATCATATCATTTCCAATCAAATCACAGAGAATAGTTCGGGGTACTTACCTGGGCGAACTGGTGCCGGAGACTCGGTGCCATGCCTTTCAAGACCATATATCTCAAAACCACACTTAAACAGACTTTTTAAAAAAATATTTTGGGCCTCAGGCCCACAGCCGAGCCTTTGAACTTGGCTCTGATACCACAAATGTAACACCCCAAACCCGGACAAGACACCACGTCCGAATCTGGCATGCTACGGGGAAAACCATTTTGGTAAACTAGATTTTTTTTTGTTAAAGGTTGAGTGAAAACACAGTGTGTTCGATACAATTTGAGCAGTCTTGTTTGAAAAACAGTTGATGTATTTGAAATCCAGGGATTTTGAAAACTTTGCCAAAATTTGTAGTTAAAACGAGTTATTACCCTTTAAAACTCTAATAGTTTCTGAGTGATACAGAAAACACTTTTAACCTTAGAAGAATTACAAGTTTGGATTTGAAATCCTTTGTATTTGTTCATCGAAAAGACTTTGTGTGTTACCCGATGGTATAGTTTAAAAACACGTCGCGTGATAATTTTGAAAACATTATCTTTCCAGGTTTTAGTAAAATTTACCGGCTTATTTTTGTTAAGGCATATTAAAATCTAAAACATCAAACAACTTTAAGCATGAATTTAAAGGCCTTTTACAACCAAATAAAAACCCAAGTGAAAGTAAATAAGCGAAGTACCAAAAATATAAAGTCTGAGTAAAAACTTCATTCAGCATGGCATAAGCACCTCGAGTCCATTCCGGCTCCAAGTCCGCGTCTACGAGTCACCTGAAATGTCAAAGGAGAGGGTGAGTCGAGTGACTCAGTGTGTAAATCCCGCTCCCGATAAAACAACAGGCTAACACACATCATACATAGCAACATGATTAATGCAACCCGATCCTAACCATCCATAACGCCTTTTCTACCCCGTGTGGTACCAAACCACTGGTGGTGCCAAACCACTGGTGACATATAGTCACAATGTGCTACCAAAGCACTGGTGTCCCAAAGACACAATATCCGTCAATGTGCTACCAAAGCACTGGTGTCCCAAAGACACAGTTGTGCTACCAAAGCACTGGTGACCGAAGTCACAAATCCAATGATGATGGGGCCAACCCATCGTGTGTTACCAAAACACTAGCAGACGATCCCATATCTCAAGTGGGGCCAACCCACGGTGGTCAAACCACAGGGACAAGTCGCAATGAGGTGCCAAACCTCTGGTGTCCCAAAGACACAATGTGCTACCAAAGCACTGGTGACCGTAGTCACGAATCTGGTGATGGGGCCAACCCATCGTGTGTTACCAAAACACTGGCGTCAATCCCGTATAATCATCTGTGGGGCCAACCCACTGTGGTACTAAGCCACTGGGACGAGACGCTGAGGTACCAAACCTCTGGAGGTGCCAAACCTCTGGTGACCCAAAGTCACAAAGTGTGCTACCAAAGCACTGGTGCTCGTCAGCACAATATATCACTGCTCCCTCATCTCGTATCACCCATCAACATGTCAAACTCATGTAATTATGCATATCATACTATTATGCACATCATGCCATATGTCTAACCACATATCCCATATCACATATATCCATAGCCATTATAGCATATAAATCATCAATAACTCATAATGATATTAGTAATAACTTACCCGAATCCAAGCCCATACCCAAATGGGTATCATATCCATCAACCGCTATAATTTTAATAGGCATACAGGTTTAATAATAATATTACTAAATATAAGTGTGTTAGCATACACACCTGGTAAACCGAGTCTAGAATCCCACGAAACGATCTAAATCCCTCGTTTGCTAACTCCTACCATCGACCAAACATTAGGGGTTAGCCATTAAGACCATTCGGCCAAAAGACATCCAAACCCAAAGGGGTTAATTCCAATCCTATACCTTGAAGGTGATTTGGTTTCCTACCAACTCCGAGCCCACCGGTTCCTCTTGTGACAATCGGCCACCCTAAAATAACAATCCCACCTTAATAATTTGGCTTAACAAGACCAAAGAGAATGGACCAATAGTAGCCATTACCATCACTTACCAAACAGTCAATCGAAGAAAGGTAGGCTTCACTTGTCTCCTTTAATAACCCCGATGTCCTATAGTGAAAACGATTTACACAAAAGATTAGCACTCAACAACCAATAACGGAATCGGTCCTTACTCAAACCACCATACAAAAAGACGAGAGAAAGGCAGAATGGCCATTCGGCCAAGCCCTTACCTGATTCCAAACAATTGGAAACCAGCACCCAAATAACCACCAACGTTCGACCCACAAAACAAGGAGAGGGAATTCGGCAAAGACCTTGAACCACAAGGGAAAAAGATTCGGTCTTGATGTTTAACACTCACCTATGTACGGCTTTCAATGGTGAGAAATGGAGTGTAAACAAGAGAAGAATTAGAGATTACGGCAACAGGTTTTGAGAAGAACAAAAGAAAGTTTGACAAGTTGATATGGGTTTGGCACACCAAAAAGATGGACAAGAAGAATGGAGAAATCGGTTGGGAAAGGAATGGTAAGTTTCGGCACTAGTGTTTTTCAAGAAGAGAGAAGATAATGAATAAGAGGACAATAGTAGTTTCGGCTTATGCAGGTGAAGAAGAAGAGAAGATGCAAGAGTGCATTCGGCTACAAGAAGGTTGAAAGAAAAGCAACACAAATTCGGCAAGCCCCTAGAGATTTGGTATTTCGGTTTTCCAAGAAGAAAAGAATAAAAGACTCTCTTGAACTTTCGGTTTAAGCTATTGACAAAAGAAGAAATTAAAGAAACTCTTTTGAAGAAATTCGGCTAACAAAAGGCAGAAAGAAAACTTTAGCTTACCAAAAAGAAAACCGAAAATGCACCAAAAATGCAAAGGTACATTCGGCTTCCCCCCTATCCCACACTAAGCCGTCACCTCCCCCTCCAACATCCCCAAAATTTCGGCCACAATCCCCCCAAAAGCTCCCATACACTCATTCAAAATAGTTTGAACAAGTCCTCCCCCTTAATTTGCTCCCCACCATCCAAGTCACCCTTTTACCAAGTCCAAGGTAGAGTTCCACTTGCCTTCTGCCTCTTCTCCATGCCGTCCCAAAATGCAACCAAAAGGAGAACTCTGCAACTCGAACACTGGACCTCCACACCATCTGCATGTGACGCCATACCAAGCTCCCCCTTGCCACTCTGCCAGCTCCTCATTTGTGCTTTAAAACTCCAATTAAAATTCTTAAGCCCCAGCTCTTCCAACTCCTCTCACCTATGCCCAAAAATCAAAATTTCCTAATTTACTCAGGCATACACCTAGGCTATAACTAAGCCCCTAAGACCTAAAAATAGCAACACAGCATACTACAACCATGCAATAACATGCACATCAAAATAACCCCCTAACCCGGGATATTACAAAAACCCCACAACAGGTTCGAGCTATAGCGGCGTTGCCGCCAAAATGTACTAAATTTTTTCAAAACGACGCTGTTCAACTACATGGAAAAAAATTTTAGTGCCGTTTTGTCTTAAAACACTGCAAACGTTTTACGTTAGTGGCATTTGTCGTAAACGCCACAAATTTGCAATACATATTCGACTTAAACGGCGTCGTTTCATTATAGAGCATTAAACTTTTAGTGGCGTTTTTGAGAAAACGCCATAAAATTGCAATACACATTTTCATTAAACGTCAACGTTCACAAGAGGGAATTAAACTTTTAGTTGTTTTTTTCAGAAAATGCCGCAAAATTGCAATAAACATTTACATAAACAGTGTCGTTTCTGTACAGATGAATAAATTGTTAATGGCGTTTTTCATGAATGCCGCAAAATTGTGATACCAATTTGCCCTAAACGACAACGTTTGAATACAGGGAATTAAATTTTTAGTGGCGTTTTGGAAGAAAATATAGCAAAAGTGATACTATAGTAGCTTTTTCCATAAACGCCGCAAAGTTGCAATACCAAAGAGACTTAAATGGATTCGTTTCACTACAGAGCATAAAATTTTTAGTGGCATTTTTGCATGAAACGCCGCAAATATGAAATACATTAGTGGCGTTTTTGGCAACAAACACCGCAAATGTTATACATTAGTGGCGTTTTCTATAAATGCCACAAAATTATTTGCCTGGGCGACTTCGTTTCTTTACTGGGAATTAGTTTTTAGTGACATTTTTCATAAACACCGCAAAATTGCAATACCAATTTGCCCTGGACGACGTCGTTTCACTACAGAGAATTAAGTTTTAGTGGCATTTTCATAAACACTGCAAAATTGTAATACCAATTTGACTTAAACGACGTCGATTTGTTAGCCCCGAAAATCCTTTAGTTTTTTCCCAAATTACATTTCCTTGATATTTTTCACAAAACCATTTACTTATTGCCCAAATCCTATTGTTTTTGATAAAAAAATGCCGTAATAATTAAATATGTTATTTTAGGTTTTAAGATTTAAGAGTTGGAGTTAATGGTTTACGATTTAGGGTTTTGTGTTTAATTAGTATTTTTAGGGTATATGGTTTAAAGTTTAGGGTTTGTTGTATATGGTTTATGGTTTTAGGTTTTAAGATTTAGGGTTAAGGGTTTTAAGGTTATGGGCTGAAGTTTAGGGTTTAGGATTTAGGGTTTAGTGTTTAGGATGTTGGGATGTTATAAAAAACGACAAGAAATCATTTTATTTTAGGGTTTTGGGTTTTGGGTATACAATTATTTTCTAAATTACTTTTGTTTGTAATATATATTATTAAATAAATATCTAAAGCATAATAAAGTAAAAAGGAGAGAGAAATTCATTATTTCCATAAAAATCCACCTATTGGTAATTTTAAATTATAAAAAACTAAAAATTAAATATATTGTTTGAAACAATACAAATATCATTTAAAGGAATTTAAGAAATAATTAAACTATAAATAATAGTTGTATCAAAGGCATTAGCGGCGTTTATGATACAAACACCGCAAAAGATAAGAAATAGCGACGTTCTTTTATGAAGACGCCGTAAAAATTCATTTCACTAAACCAAAACGATGCCATTTTTGAATGGCCTTTTTAGTAGCATTAGCGGCACTATGGAAAAAACGCCGCAAAAGATAGACCTTTAGCGGTGTTATATTAGAAACACTGCAAACCGTCCTTTTTGAGTAAGGAAACTACATCATTTTGCTCTCCTCTAATCCTATCCCCGCCATATAATAGAAACCCCAATTTTTTACCCCTAAAATATTTCCCCTAATCTCTCAAAATTTTCCAAAACCTTAAATTTTCCCCAAACAAAAATTGACACCCATCTGCTTCAGTACCTCCTACCTGAGCATCTGCATAGCCGTCGAGTGTCCTCTCCGCTACGTCACCGTCCTCTGTCGTAACCAAACGGTATGCTTCTGCGGTTTTAATGAACCTACCATCATAATTAGTGGTTATAAGATGAATATAATTTCATCTAAAACTCATAAAATAATTTAAAAATTGGGTTCCACCAAATGAAAGCAATTTCAAATATCTTTCAAGTTATTTGTCAAATCAAATATTTTATACATTGTTGATTTAATGTTTTGTAGTGGTGAATCAGGTTAGAAGGCAGTTTTTTGAGGTAGAAAAATTGGACGTGTGTTTTGAACCCACCAAAGGGGTTGCACACAGATTATTCATTAGTCGGTTGTCTGCCTATGTTAGCTACTAGTCTATTTAGTGAATAGTTTGTTGGTCTTGCAACTTGGGTTGCTTAAGGTCTTTTCTCACAAGGCTGTTGGCCCTAGATAGCTACTTACCATCCTAAGTAGCAAACGCATTGTAACTTTGCTTATAAGCTAGTATAACAAGTGGATAGGTGAGGACATAAAGTTGTGAGCTAGAGCTCATTGCATATTAGGCAGTTTGAATGCATGGGGAATATAAAAGCTTTTATTTTTATATGAATCTTGTAGTTTTATTTGGATTTATCCCCAGATGTATGTTTGCTTAACCAAGTGTAATGCTGGGTGTTAATTTACTAACCGAGTTGGTGGTATCCTCTAGAGGATGTTCTAGTATCACATTTAATCATTTAAATTACGTGTCGAAAGCTTGGTATTTGTTGCTCTAAAGCATTTGTATGCCTATATTTGCTGCTCAAAATGATTCGGGATACTAGGGAGTTTTAATGTGCTGTACGGAGTTTGTTTTGGGTTCTATGGAGCCTCAATATGCTATACGAGAGCAAGTTTTGGCTGTTATCAAACCCTCATTTTCTGCTGGGAGTAGGTTTTAAGATGTTAGGTGAGCTTGAATATGGTGCTAAAAGCAAGTTTTTTTGCAGCTTGTCTTGCGATAGTGACCGCATCCAGTATTTCAGGGTGCAATACAAGTAGACCTTCAAGCTCTGTTGGTGCAATCTGGTAATTTATGAAGCACATCAAAATGCTTTAGCTTAGAAGGAAATAAATTAAATCATGCACATATTAACTTTGGGATCATCATGCACATATTGACAGTTGAATACCATGTGCTTTGTTCTTTAGGTGCACTATCTATTGAAAGAACTTGTAAGGAAGCTGATTGCTGAAACACAGGTAGACAATTCTTGCTGTAGTATTTTTTTTACTGTTAGTTTCTGCATTTTCTTTTTCTGGAACTTAAAAAATGAATGATCTTGTGCTCATTGTAGCACCCCTTACCCGTATTCAAATAGGTACAAGGCATTACCGGACTTAACATACATCATCATACAACATTGGGTTATAAATTTTTATTCCAACTTAAAACTTTCTATTTGAGATCATAACGTCCCTATTATAGGTCCACAAGACCCTAAACATACATACGAGATGATTCAGGACTAAACCAAAAACTTTTGAACACTTAAAAAGTTTTTACACAAAACAGGGCCACATGCCCGTGTGGAATGGAACATGCCAGTGTGGGCAGGCCATGTGGTCACACACGCCTATGTTCCTAACCCGTGTGGATTTTATTTCTCAATTCGAACCAACAGGGGTTTTTACACGGCCGGACACACGCCCGTGTCCATGGCCTGTGCCCCTCACACGGCCTAGACATGCCTGTGTCTTAGTCCGTGTGCAAAAACCTTGACATTCTGTTTCTGACGTCATCATTCCCACAGGGTTACACGACCAAGGCACACACCCGTGTCCTTAGACCGTGTGGCGAATTAAATTCCTAATTTCAGGTGTAGACTTCACACGGCCTGGGCACACGCCCATGCTCTATGACCATGTCCACCACACGGTTGAGACACAAGGCCGTGTCTCGGCCCGTGTGCTTACTACTGAGCATACTGACTTGGCAACTTGGCATGTAGGGGGACACACGACCTATGAACACGCCCATGGGGTTGACCGTGTGTCACACACGGCCTAGACACATGCCCGTGTGTCTACCCGTGTAGACAATTATAAGGTTAACTACTAAGCCAATTGTCACCCTGAAAAGCAGCCACACCTATACCATTTCAATGCAATACACAACATGGCAATAAGGCACCTCTAATACCCAAAATTCAAGTCATCTACACATAGGTTTACACTACATTCATCATGTGTATACTTTACTTATTACTCATCCAATCACACAAGCATGCACTTCATGAACTTCATCATCATTGAATATTTAAAACTTATCAAGTATTGGCCAATTCCAATGGCCAATTACAAAATGAATTGAGTGACACTAATAGCCACACATTGGCTAACAAATATGACATATCACAAAATAACCAAGTTCCTATACATGCCATACTCAAAATTAATCAAACTTTGCTATACCAAAGAGAAGTTGATTGTAACATCCTAAATTTTTGGGCCTATGCGTTTAATGGGTGAATATGTGTTATGAGTTAATTTGAGTATTAGGGGTCCAAATTGGGCTCAGGATTGGGCTGAAGCCTTAGTTAAATTTTCTGTTTGGGCACTCTAGTGGAGAGCCTGTTAGAATGAGATTTAAAAGATATTAATTGTAAATAAAGACGTAGATGGGCTTGTGGCCCAGTGGTCAGTAGCGCCACTTAAAGAGCAAGGAGGTGGCGTCAACTAAGGAGGCCCAAATTCAAGTTTCATGGAGCCCAATTCTTTTAAATTAAGTTAGCTAATTTTTGGACATCAGGGTTAGGTGGAGTGGACGACAACAAGGCTCAAAAATAGGAGGATTTATGTGAATGGGATAATGTAGATATTATAGTTGAGAATATGGAAGATAAAGGAGAAAAGATAGGAATTATCTGCAAGGCTAAGTGGTGGCCGAATTTCAAACTCTGAGGAGGAGGAGAAATCGGTTTCTGATATGGCTAAGGAGTGCCGAAACTTTAAATAGTCAGGTGAGGGTTCTCTTCTTTATTTTTCAGCATTTAGGGTTTCCATCTTTTCTTTCTCTTCTTCTCTGAGTAAAAGCCGAAATTCCTAACCCTATTCCCTCATCTTCACTTTGATTCAAAAGCCGAAACTCCATTGTTTTTTTCTCCTCTTTCTTCTAAAATCCGAAACCTCATAATCCTTTTTCTACATTCTTTCCTTTTGATCTTTGCTAAAGCTGAACCTACCCCTAGTTTGCCGAAATTCTCTTTTCTTCTTCCTGCCGATTTCTTCATTAAAACCGAATCTACATAGACTCCTTCCTATCATCTTCTCTTCTGATCTTCTCAAAAAGCCAGAATCTCTAAGGGGTAGTCGAATTCTTTGTGTTAAGGTGAGTGCCGATTTTCCTATCTCTTCAATTTCTCTTTCGGTTTTTAAGAGACAAGGCTGAATGGCCACTTGGTTGTTTGAGGCTAATATTTTCTCTCTTCCTGCGTTTTGTGCTGCATTCCGGGATTTGAAGGAAACCTGATCGTTTAGATCTAAAAGCCGGAAGTCACTAGTCTCTAATTTCGGGATCTCAAGTTAAGGTTTTCAAGTCTCTTTAAGATGATCAACCATTTTCTTTTCGTTAGCTGTGCCTTAACCTAATGTTCCGTTATCGGCTTCTGAACAACACCCTAGGCAAATAGGGTGGTGTTGGCTACAGATAGCGTCGACTTAGAAAGTCTCGTTCTAACGGTAATCAGGTGTGTAGATCTCTAACACACTATTTAACTGTAGTTTATGTGTTATGGGCTAAAAAGCCGGAAAGGGGCTGTGTAGACAGTCGAATAAAACCCTAAAAGGGTTGGGCAAGGATGCCAGGTACTTAATCATAGAAATCTCTATGTGTATCGAAATATATGAAAGCCTGTATGATGTTTTCTTTATGTGTGTATGCATGGGGTGGGATTATGATAATGAAGGGGAAGTGTATGATAGGTCACGTGGTGATCGGTGGTTAAACCACAACTTTAAATGCTAGGTTCCTGAATAATGGGAATAGGCAGTACGGCTGTCGTTATGGTGTGTAGCGGATGGAGGGTTGATTGTAGAAATCCCCAAGGTGTGATTGATGGTACGGGTTGGTGTGTAGAGGATGGAATTCCAGGATGGGTTGGGCTATTCATCATTTATTATTTATCATGTAATTATGATTGTGGCCTTTATGTATGGGCCAGTGCCCATAATGTGTTTGTGGGCCTCAGGTCGTTGTGTGTTTCGGGATTTATACACTGAGTCTTGGTGGCTCACGCTTTCCTTTTTCTCTACTCTTTCAGATGAGCAGTAGATCGTGGACATGGGAGCCGAGACGGACTCGAGGGGCCATCAAGTTTCTATTTCTACAAATTATTTTGGTTTTCTTTAAGTTTTATTTTATTTTATTTCAGGAATATTTATGTAATAAGGCCCCACAGTTTTTATTCAACTAAGTAGTTATAATGTTTTGCAACTTATGAATTTGTGTCAAAGGTTTTATTACACTTAATAATAATAATACAAAGGTTTCATTTTTTTTAAAATGTCACTTATTTATTCAAATGATGCCTAATTAACTTACGATTTACAACACCAACAAAGCAAAAGTTTTCAAAGTACAACCCGTAGCATACCAGATCTGGTCAGAACGCATGGGCCGGGTTTGGGGGTGTTACATTTTGGAATCAGAGCCCGGTTCAAAACTCGGGCTGTGAAATGGGTCTAGTAGTGTTTTGTAAAGTTGATGTGAATTTGGGAAAAATGCTTTGCGGTTGAGATATGGCCTTCGAGTCTACTGGTACCCGATCCACGCAGGTAAGTATTCTAACTTTTGTTGTGATATGCATGTTGGGTTTGATAGGCTTGATGGACGTAGGCTAGTATGTTAGGCATTGATGGACTTTAGGCTTAGTTTAAACAACTCTTTAAATTCATAAGACTTAATCTATCCAAACAAACCCGTGAACAAATTAGGGTGTGGCAACAGGCATACACATGTCTAGGATTGGATTCGGGGAGAGCTTGGTACCTAAGCAGTCCTAGTGACTCACCTCCTCTTCGCTGGAATCCTACCTGGTGCGTAGTGACTGTTCACCTTAGCCATGAGGATTTGTTGACGGGCCAAAATTTATAATTAAAACCCGAAAGGGACCAGCCACCCTATTTCACAAAATTTCCAAAGTACCCCCAAGTTTTGTAAAATTTTTGAAAAACCTTTGATTTGTGAAAATTTCCCAGAATACCCTGGATTTGTAAAATTACCGAAATTTGTGAAATTACCGAAACACCCCCGGTTGGCAAAAATTACCAAAATACCCACGTTTTGCAAATTTACCCGAAAACCCCTATATTTACAAGAGTAACCCAGTTTGCAAAATTAAATTTTCTAAAGTACCCCTACTCTACAAAAGAAAAGGAAAAAACCCAAGATACCCCATTTTGAGGGAACCACCAAAATACTCTTATTGTAGAAAAAAAAAACTTGTTTTCCAAAATACCCTTGTTTTATAAAAAAAAGAAAAAAAATGTACCAAAGTACCTCTAATTCGAAGAAAATCACCAAGATACGTTATTTTTGAAAATACCCTGTAGGGCAAAACTACGGAAAAACCCCTGGGTAGTGAAATGACAAAAATAGTCTTATGTGATGAATGCGAGTTCATGGATGATATATGTGTGTTGATGTGTGATTGTTGAATGTATGTGGTTTCTAGAACTAGGAGATAAACTTGAGACTGAAACTGTAGATAGGTTCGAATTCGAAAGAACTACTCTTAAAGCTACTGTTCATAAGATTGCTCGTGGTTAACAAGTGGAAGGAATTAATAATTCATAAAATTTCTAATTAGATAAACGCGAATCGCTAGAATGAGTACAAGGGGTCGTGGACGTCCTGCGCGTGGCCGTGGTAGGGGTAAAATGGCTGTGTCAGAACCAGTAAGATCTGGCCATGGGTTAGGAAACGAGATGCCAGAACCACCAGCTGCTGAAGCCAAATTTCAGGATCAGACGGCCGGAGATGATGCGGTGTCTCAGGCAATGTTAAGGGTTTTAGAAAGGGTTGCTGGGGTAGGCATGGGCACAGGAGCCCGAAAATCTGTGTCGGAGCGACTTAGAGCCAACGGGGCAGAAGTGTTTAGGGGAATTTCTGGTGTAGCCCCGAGTTCAACTGAGTATTGGTTGGAGGCGGTGGAACGCATAATGGATGATTTTAATTTCAAGGAGGAGGAGAAGTTGAAAGGGGTTGTATCTCTCCTGCGGGATGAAGCATATCAACGGTGGCTTACGGTTAACGATGGTACGGTGGCTGACCGTATCACCTGGGATTTCTTCAAAACGGCATTCCAGAGTAAATACATTGGGACTAGTTATGTGGATGCATAGCGTAGAGCATTTCTAAACCTAGTTCAAAGAAGTTGGTCGGTGGCTGCGTATGAGGCAGAATTCTTACGCCTTAGCCGTTATGCTCGAGGAATGGTGGCTACAGACCATGAACATTGTGTTCGATTTGAGGATGGTCTGAGCGACGAACTGCGTGTATTGATTGCACCACAGCAGGAGAGGGAATTTGCTGTGCTTGTAGAAAAAGCTAAGATAGCTGAGGAAGTAAAGCAGACGGAGAAACTGAATTGGGATAGCGATAGCGGTGGTAGTAAGAGGAATTTTGAATCGTTAGGGGCAACTGGGCAAACTCAGAAAAGGCCTAGGTCAGATGGACCGAGACGGGATGAGAGACCTGCTACTGCTAGCCAGACACAGAAGTGTGCCCGATGTGGTAAATTCCATGAAGGTGAGTGTTGGGCGGGCAGTGGGAAGTGCTTTAGGTGTGGATCTATGGACCACCAAGTTAGAAACTGTCCGCAGCAACGGGGCAGTGAAGGGCCCAAAGGTCAAGAGAATGCACCGCCGGGAAGATGAGGTCAACAACCACCAAGGGGCCATGGTCAAGTCAATGGTGGCAATGGCACAGGACATGGTCGTGGAGGTGCAGGTTATGCTGAGGCAAGGTAGCCAGCCTTGGTCTATGCAGCACATCGCCAAGGGGACGAGGATGCTCTAGATGTGAATACCAGTGCGTACTCTACCATAGTATACTAAGTGTTCCTTTTGGCTTTAGAATTAGAGTGCGCAGCGAAAGCATAGTGGTGAGACTTGGGTAGTACGATTAGTAGTTAGTTGGAAATTTTGAGGACGAAATTTCTTTAAGGGGGTAGAACTGTAACATCCTGAATTTTTGGGCCTATGCGTTTAATGGGTGAATATGTGTTATGAGTTAATTTGAGTATTAGGGGTCCAAATTGGGCTCAGGATTTGGCTGAAGCCTTAGTTAAATTTTCTGTTTGGCACTCTAGTGGAGAGCCTGTTAGAATGAGGTATAAAAGATATTAATTGTAAATAAAGACGCAGATGGGCTTGTGGCCCAGTGGTCTGTAGCGCCACTTAAAGAGCAAAGAGGTGGCGTCAACTAAGGAGGCTCAAATTCAAGTTTCATGGAGCCCAATTCTTTTAAATTAAGTTAGCTAATTTTTGGGCATTAGGGTTAGGTGGAGTGGACGGCAACAACGCTCAAAAATAGGAGGATTTATGTGAATGGGATAATGTAGATATTATAGTTGATAATATGGAAGATAAAGGAGAAAAGATAGGAATTATCTGCAAGGCTAAGTGGTGGCCGAATTTCAAACTCTAAGGGGGAGGAGAAATCGGTTTCTGATATGGCTAAGGAGTGCCAAAACTTTAAATAGTCAGGTGAGGGTTCTCTTTTTTATTTTTCGGCATTTAGGGTTTCCATCTTTTCTTTCTGTTCTTCTCTGAGTAAAAGCCGAAATTCCTAACCCTATTCCCTCATCTTCACTTTGATTCAAAAGCCGAACTCCATTGTTCTTTTCTCTTCTTTCTTCTAAAAGCCGAAATTTCATAATCCTTTTTCTACATTCTTTCCTTTTGATCTTTGCTAAAGCCGAACCTACCCCTAGCTTACCAAAATTCTCTTTTCTTCTTCCTGCTGATTTCTTCATTAAAAGCTGAATCAACATAGACTCCTTCCTATCATCTTCTCTTCTGATCTTCTCAAAAAGCCGAAATCTCTAAGGGGTAGTCGAATTCTTTGTGTTAAGGTGAGTGCTGATTTTCCTATCTCTTCAAATTCTCTTTCGATTTTTAAGAGACAAGGCCGAATGGCCACTTGGTTGTTTGAGGCTAATATTTTCTCTCTTCTTGCATTTTGTGCGGCATGCCGGGATTTGAAGGAAACCTGATCGTTTAGATCTAAAAGCCAGAAGTCGCTAGTCTCTAATTTCGGGATTTCAAGGTAAGGTTTTCAAGTCTCCTTAACATGATCAACCATTTTCTTTTTGTTAGTTGTGCCTTAACCTAATGTTTCGTTACCGGCTTCTGAACAACACCCTAGGCAAATAGCGGTGGTGTTGGCTACGGATAGCGTCGACTTAGAAAGTCTCGTTCTAACGGTAATCAGGTGTGTAGATCTCTAACACACTATTTAACTGTAGTTTATGTGTTATGGGCTAAAAAGCCGGAAAGGGGCTGTGTAGACAGTCGAATAAAACCCTAAAAGGGTTGGGCAAGGATGCCAGGTACGTAATCATAGAAATCTCTTTGTGTATCGAAATTTATGAAAGCCTGTATGATGTTTTCTTTATGTGTGTAAGCATGGGGTGAGATTATGATAATGAAGGGGAAGTGTATGATAGGTCACATGGTGATCGGTGGTTAAACCACAATTTTAAATGCTAGGTCATATTGTGATCGGTGGCTATGCCACGTTTTAATGATTCCTGAATAATGGGAATAGGCAGTACGGCTGTCGTTATGGTGTGTAGCGGATGGAGGTGTTGATTGTAGAAATCCTCAAGGTGTGATGGATGGTACGGGTTGGTGTGTAGAGGATGGAATTCTAGGATGGGTTGCGCTATTCATCATTTATTATTTATCATGTAATTATGATTGTTGCCTTTATGTATGGGCCAGGGCCCATAATGTGTTTGTGGGCCTCAGGTCGTTGTGTGTTTCGGGATTTATACACTGAATCTTGGTGACTTACGCTTTCCTTTTTCTATACTCTTTCAGATGAGCAGTAGATTGTGGACATGGGAGCCGAGACGGACTCGAGGGGCCATCTAGTTTCTATTTCTACAAATTATTTCGGTTTTCTTTAAGTTTTATTTTATTTTATTTCAGGAATATTTATGTAATAAGGCCCCATAGTTTTTATTCAACTAAGTAGTTATAATGTTTTGCAACTTATGAATTTGTGTCAAAGGTTTTATTACACTTAATAATAATACAAAGGTTTCATTTTTTTAAAATGTCACTTATTTATTCAAATGATGCCTAATTAACTTACGATTTACAACACCAACAAAGCAAAAGTTTTCAAAGTACAACCCGTAGCATACCAGATCTGGTCGGAACGCATGGGCCGGGTTTGGGGGTGTTACATTTTGGTATCAGAGCCCAGTTCAAAACTCAGGCTGTGAAATGGGTCTAGTAGTGTTTTGTAAAGTTGATGTGAATTTGGGAAAAATGCTTTGCGGTTGAGATATGGACTTCGAGACTACTGGCACCCGATCCACGCAGGTAAGTATTCTAACTTTTGTTGTGATATGCATGTTGGGTTTGATGGGCTTGATGGACGTAGGCTAGTATGTTAGGCATTGATGGACTTTAGGCTTAGTTTAAACAACTCTTTAAATTAATAAGACTTAATCTATCCAAACAAACCCGTGAACAAATCGCTGGGTTAGGGTGTGGCAACAGGCATACGCATGTCTAGGATTGGATTCAGGGAGAGCTTGGTACTTAAGCAGTCCTAGTGACTCACCTCCTCTTCGATGGAATCCTACCTGGTGCGTAGTGACTGTTCACCTTAGCCACGAGGATTTGTTGACGGGCCAAAATTTATAATTAAAACCCGAAAGGGACCAGCCACCCTATTTCGCAAAATTTCCAAAGTACCCCCAAGTTTTGTAAAATTTCTGAAATACCCTTGATTTGGGAAAATTTCCCAGAATACCCTGGATTTGTAAAATTACCGAAATTTGTGAAATTACCGAAACACCCCCGGTTGGCAAAAATTACCAAAATACCCACGTTTTCCAAATTTACCCGAAAACCCCTATATTTACAAGAGTAACCCGGTTTGCGAAAGTAAATTTTCTAAAGTACCCCTACTCTACAAAAAAAAGGAAAAAAACCCAAGATACCCATTTTGAGGGAACCACCAAAATACTCTTGTTTGAAAAAAAAAAACTTGTTTTCCAAAATACCCTTGTTTTATAAAGAAAAGAAAAAATGTGCCAAAGTACCTCTAATTCGAAGAAAATCACCAAGATACATTATTTTTGAAAATACCCTGTAGGGCAAAACTACGGAAAAACCCCTGGGTAGTGAAATGACGAAAATACTCTTATGTTATGAATGCGAGTTCATGGATGCTATATGTATGTTGATGTGTGATGGTTGAATGTATGTGGTTTCTAGAACTAGGAGATAAACTTGAGACTGAAACTGTAGATAGGTTCGAATTTGAAAGAACTACTCTTAAAGCTACTATTCATAAGATTGCTCGTGGTTAACTAGTAGAAGGAATTAATAATTCATAAAATTTCTAATTAGATAAACGTGAATCGGTAGAATGAGTACAAGGGGTCGTGGACGTCCTGTGCGTGGCCGTGGTAGAGGTAAAATGGCTGTGTCAGAACCAGTAGGATCTGGCCATGGATCAAGAAAAGAGATGCCAGAACCACCAGCTGCGGAGGCCGAATTTCAAGATCAGACGGCCGGAGATGATGCGGTGTCTCAGGCAATGTTAAGGCTTTTAGAAAGGGTTGCTGGGGTAGGCATGGGCACAGGAGCCCGGAAATCTGTCGGAGCGACTTAGAGCCAATGGGACAGAAGTGTTTAGGGTAATTTCTGGTGTAGCCCCGAGTTCAGCTGAGTATTGGTTGGAGGCAGTGGAACGCATAATGGATGATTTTGATTTCACGGAGGAGGAGAAGTTGAAAGGGGTTGTATCTCTCCTACGGGATGAAGCATATTAACGGTGGCTTACGGTTAAGGATGGTACGGTGGCTGACCGTATCACCTGGGATTTCTTCAAAACGACATTCCAGAGTAAATACATTGGGACTAGTTATGTGGATGCGCAGCGTAGAGCGTTTCTGAACCTAGTTCAGGGAAGTAGGTCGGTGGCTGCGTATGAGGCGGAATTCTTACGCCTTAGCCGTTATGCTCGAGGAATGGTGGCTACAGACCATGAACATTGTGTTCGATTTGAGGGTGGTCTGCGGGACGAACTGCGTGTATTGATTGCACCACAACGGGAGAGGGAATTTGCTGTGCTTGTGGAAAAAGCTAAGATAGCTGAGGAGGTAAAGTAGACGGAGAAACTGAATCGGGATAGAGATAGGGGTGGTAGTAAGAGGAATTTTGAATCACCAAGGGCAGCTGGGTAAACTCAGAAAAGGCCTAGGTCAGATGGACCGAGACGGGATGAGAGACCTGCTACTGCTAGCCAGACACAGAAGTGTGCTCGATATGGTAAATTCCATGAAGGTGAGTGTTGGGCGGGCAGTGGGAAGTGCTTTAGGTGTGGATCTACGGACCACCAAGTTATAAACTGTCCGCAGCAACGGGGCAGTGAAGGGCCCACAGGTCAAGAGAATGCACCGCAGGGAAGAGGAGGTCAACAACCACCAAGGGGCCGTGGTCAAGTCAATGGTGGCAATGGCACAGGACATGGTCGTGGAGGTGCAGGTTATGCTGAGGCAAGGTAGCCAGCCTTGGTCTATGCAGCACGTCGCCGAGGGGACGAGGATGCTCTAGATGTGAATACCAGTGCGTACTCTACCATAGAATACTAAGTGTTTCTTTTGGCTTTAGAATTAAAGTGCGCAGCAAAAGAATAGTGGTGAGACTTGGGTAGTACGATTAGTAGTTAGTTGGAAATTTCGAGGACGAAATTTCTTTAAGGGGGTAGAACTGTAACATCCTGAATTTTTGGGCCTATACGTTTAATGGGTGAATACGAGTTATGAGTTAATTTGAGTATTAGGGGTCCAAATTTGGCTCAGGATTGGGCTGAAGCCTTAGTTAAATTTTCTGTTTGGCACTCTAGTGGAGAGCCTGTTAGAATGAGGTCTAAAAGATATTAATTGTAAATAAAGACGCAGATGGGCTTGTGGCCCAGTGGTCTGTAGCGCCACTTAAAGAGTAAGGAGGTGGCGTCAACTAAGGAGGCTCAAATTCAAGTTTCATGGAACCCAATTCTTTTAAATTAAGTTAGCTAATTTTTGGGCATTAGGGTTAGGTGGAGTGGACGGCAACAAGGCTCAAAAATAGGAGGATTTATGTGAATGGGATAATGTAGATATTATAGTTGATAGTATGGAAGATAAAGGAGAAAAGATAGGAATTATCTGCAAGGCTAAGTGGTGGCCGAATTTCAAACTCTGAGGGAGAGGAGAAATTGGTTTCTGATATGGCTAAGGAGTGCCGAAACTTTAAATAGTCAGGTGAGGGTTCTCTTCTTTATTTTTCGGCATTTAGGGTTTCCATCTTTTCTTTCTCTTCTTCTCTGAGTAAAAGCCGAAGTTCCTAACCCTATTCCCTCATCTTCACTTTGATTCAAAAGCCGAAACTCCATTGTTCTTTTCTCTTCTTTCTTCTAAAAGTCGAAACCTCATAATTCTTTTTCTACATTCTTTCCTTTTGATCTTTGCTAAAGCCGAACCTACCCCTAGCTTGCCGAAATTCTCTTTTCTTCTTCCTACCGATTTCTTCATTAAAAGCTGAATCTACATAGACTCCTTCCTATCATCTTCTCTTCTGTTCTTCTCAAAAAGCCGGAATCTCTAAGGGGTAGTCAAATTCTTTGTGTTAAGGTGAGTGTTGATTTTCCTATCTCTTCAAATTCTCTTTCGGTTTTTAAGAGACAAGGCCGAATGGCCACTTGGTTGTTTGAGGCTAATATTTTCTCTCTTCCTGCGTTTTGTGCGGCATTCCGGGATTTGAAAGAAACCTGATCGTTTAGATCTAAAAGCCGAAAGTTGCTAGTCTCTAATTTCGGGATTTCAAGTTAAGGTTTTCAAGTCTCCTTAAGATGATCAACCGTTTTCTTTTTGTTAGTTGTGCCTTAACCTAATATTTCGTTACCGGCTTCTGAACAACACCCTAGGCAAATAGCGGTGGTGTTGGCTACGGATAGCGTCGACTTAGAAAGTCTCGTTCTAATGGTAATCAGGTGTGTAGATCTCTAACACACTATTTAACTGTAGTTTATGTGTTATGGGCTAAAAAGCCGGAAAGGGACTGTGTAGACAGTCGAATAAAACCCTAAAAGGGTTGGGCAAGGATGCCAAGTACGTAATCATAGAAATCTCTATGTGTATCGAAATATATGAAAGCCTGTATGATGTTTTCTTTATGTGTGTATGCATGGGGTAGGATTATGATAATGAAGGGTAAGTGTATGATAGGTCACATGGTGATCGGTGGTTAAACCACAACTTTAAATGCTAGGTCACATAGTGATCAGTGGCTATGCCACGTTTTAATGATTCCTGAATAATGGGAATAGGCAGTACGGATGTCGTTATGGTGTGTAGCGGATGGAGGGTTGATTGTAGAAATCCCCAAGGTGTGATGGATGGTACGGGTTGGTGTGTAGAGGATGGAATTCTAGGATGGGTTGGGCTATTCATCATTTATTATTTATCATGTAATTATGATTGTTGCCTTTATGTATGGGCCAAGGCCCATAATGTGTTTGTGGGCCTCAGGTCGTTGTGTGTTTCGGGATTTATACACTGAGTCTTGGTGACTCATGCTTTCCTTTTTCTCTACTCTTTCAGATGAGCAGTAGATCGTGGACATAGGAGCCGAGACGGACTCGAGGGGCCATCTAGTTTCTATTTCTACAAATTATTTCGATTTTCTTTAAGTTTTATTTTATTTTATTTCGGGAATATTTATATAATAAGGCCGCATAGTTTTTATTCAACTAAGTAGTTATAATGTTTTGCAACTTATGAATTTGTGTCAAAGGTTTTATTACACTTAATAATAATAATACAAAGGTTTCATTTTTTTAAAATGTCACTTATTTATTCAAATGATGCCTAATTAACTTACGATTTACAACACCAACAAAGCAAAAGTTTTCAAAGTACAACCCGTAGCATACCAGATCTGGTCGGAACGCATGGGCCGGGTTTGGGGGTGTTACATTGATAGTGTGATCCGAACTCCGACGTCCTACGATCCCCAAGTTAGCTTGGCGATACTACAAGGAGAAGGAAAATCAGAGGGGTAAGCATAAAGCTTAGTAGGATTGCATGAAATAAATAGCAACATAAAAGTTCTTAATAACATCCATTCATCACACTAAATAATACACAAGTTTTCAAGCACATAAACATAACTTACTCATGCTTACTCTTACCAAATCACATATCACATTTTGCGTTCATTACTCGTAAGTTACTCATGGGTACCTGTATCACTTCATCACATGACTTTAGCACTTTTATTCTCATGAACATAGACTTAGCTCTTTGCTATCTTTAACATAAACTTAGTTCTTTACCCGTTGAACTACTTGGAATATTGAAGGATACTCAATCTCATCATACATATAACACGATGCCAATGCCATATCCCAGATATGGTCTTATACGAGATCGTATTTTGATGTCGATGCCATTTCCCAGACATGGTCTTACACGAGATCTACCTTTGGTGTCGATGCCATGTCCCAGACATGGTCTTATACGGGACCTTCTTTATCTCATGTTGTGACAATGGTATCCTTACTATTCCTAATGTTCAACTGGGACTTCAACTCAACATAATATCATTATAGTTTCATCGAGGCATCATTAATCAATTACATAGAAATAATATAAATTTCTCATGATATCAAGCAATTAAGAATATAATAGCATTATGTAGCTTTAATTTCGCACAAACTTACCTCGGTACCAAAATATATGTGGAATTATTTAATTTAGTCCACCACCTTGTTCTTGCCTCGGTTTCGCTCTAGGCTTTGCATTTCTTGATCTATAATGACAATTTCACTTTTTTAATGATCACATTGATTAAAATAACTCATGAACCATACTTTGGCAAAATTACAATTTTGCCCTTAATCTTTTACAAGATTTACGATTTTCCTCTAAGCTCGTAAATTGATTCTAATCAAATTTCCTCCTTTAACAAGCCTAGCTGAACATTAATTAGTCTTATAGAGACTCACAGTACCAATTATTTCACACATTTACCACCTATTCACAACCTTTACAAAAATGTCCTTTTTAGGTGTTTTCATGGAAACACCTTTCACAAAAGTTGTGTATTTAACACCCAAGATTCATTTTCTTTCATAAAAATTCAGTAAACAACATGAATTCTCACATGGAAAAACCCTATACTCTTAACTATTTTACAAAATAGTCCCCTCATTAGCTAGATCATGCTATAAGGGTCCCAAAAGTACAAAAAAAAATATCAAGAAAAACCACCAAAATCACTTACTTGCAAGTAAGACAAGTTGCTAAAAATTTCAAGCTTTCAAAACCCAATTCTTGCTGATATTTTTGGTGGAGAAGATAGATGAATAGGGTGATATCATCTTTCTCTTTATTTTATTTTATTTCATCAATTTAATCCACCTAATCCACCAACTTTGACCAATTTGACATTTCTTGTCCCCCATAGCCGGGCAACCCTATTTCTAAGGGTCTAATTGCACATTAAGGACCTCCAATTAAGGTTCTATATCTATTTAACACCTCTAGCTTGTAAAATGAAACTTTAGCACTTTATGCAATTTAGTCTTTTTTCAAAATTGAGCATGAAATCACTAAAATTAATGCACCAAAGTTTTCATGCACTCGTATAATCATATTATAACTCATAAAATAATATTAAATATAATTTTCTCTAACCTCGGATTAGTGGTTCCGAAACCACTGTTTCGACTAGCCCCTAAATCGGGCTTTACAATTCTCCCCCATTAGGGATTTTCGTCCTCGAAAATCTTACCGGTAAAAAGGTTGGGATATTGGTTTCTCATAGCCTCCTCAGGCTCCCATGTAGCCTCGTCTACCTCATGTCTTTACCATAGTACTTTCACAAGGGCTATACTTTTGTTTCTCAATTGTTTGACTTCTCGTGCAAAAATCTTAACCGGCTCTTCGCCATAAGTCATGTCCGGTTGAATTTCAACCTCTGTCGGTACGATCACATGCGAAGGGTCTGATCGGTAGCGGTGTAACATAGACATGTGGAACACATTATGAATCTTTTCCAACTCAGATGGCAATGCCAATCGATAAGCTACCGGCCCTATCTTCTCGATAACCTCATACGATCTGATAAAGCACGGACTCGATTTGCCTTTCCGGCCAAATCTAAGAACTTTCTTCCATGGTGACACTTTCAAAAATACCTTATCACCAACTTGAAACTCAATCTCTTTTCTTTTTGAATCCGTGTAGGACTTTTGTCTATTGGAAGCAGCTTTTAAACAATCACGTATCACCTTTACTTTCTCTTCAGTTTCTCTGACCAAATCAACCCCGTGAATTTGATCCTCTCTGAGTTCGGTCCAATATAGGGGCGTTCGGCACTTACGCCCATATAATGCCTCGTAAGGCGCCATTCTCAAACTCGACTGGTAACTGTTACTATATGCAAATTCTACTAATGGTAAGTATTTTTCCCAATTGCCTTGAAATTCCAAAACACAGCATCGGAGCAAGTCTTCGAGTATCTGTATTATCCTCTCTGACTGCTCGTTGGTTTGTGGATGGAAAGCTGTACTAAAGCTCAATTTTATGCCTAAGGCCTCTTGCAACTTTTTCCAAAACCGTGACGTAAATCTTGGATTCCTATCCAAAATAATCAACAACGGTACTCCATGAAGTCTTACAATTTCTGACACATGCAAATCTGCCAACTTATCAAGTGAATAATCAATGCGCACCGGTATAAAATGGGCTGACTTCGTGAGTCTATCAACCACGACCCATATGGCATCCTTCTTTTTCAGTGTCAAAGGCAAACCCATCACAAAGTCCATAGTAATGCGATCCCATTTCCACTCGAGAACCAGAATAGGCTGAAGTAGACCCAAAGGTACTTGGTGTTCAGCCTTCACTTGCTGAAATATTAGGCATCTCAATACAAACTTGGAAATATCTTTCTTCATACTAGGCCACCAATACCATTTCTTCAAGTCATTATACATCTTTGTTCTGCCAGGATGTACAGATAAACATCCACTATGTGCTTCATGCAAAATTTTCTGAATAAGCTCATCATCTCTGGGTACACAGGCCCTATCTCGAAACATCACACTCTTCAGAATTAATCCGAAAGTCTAACTCAACACCCGACTCACACTAAACTCTCTTGGCCTGTAAAACACTGGCGTCTTTCTAAGCTTCACAAATCTCTTGGAGAAACATCGGTTTGGCTCTCAACTCGGCTAAAATAGAACCACCATCTGACAAAACCATCTGGGTATTCATGGCTCTCAATGCAAACAAGGATTTCCTACTCAAGGCATCAGCGACCACGTTCGCCTTTCCCGGATGGTAGTCAATCACTAGCTCATAATCCTTTATTAGCTCTAACCATCTTCTCTGCCTTAGATTCAATTCCTTTTGAATCATCAAGTACTTTAGGCTTTTATGATCAGTGAATATCCGACATTTTTCACCATACAAATGGTGTCTTCATATCTTTAGTGCAAATACAATAACGGCTAACTCCAAATCATGAGTCGGGTAATTCTTCTCATGAGGCTTTAACTGTCTAGAGGCATAAGCTATCACCTTGCCATCTTGCATGAGTACACAATCCAATCCATTTAAGGATGCATCATTATAGACCACAAATTCCTTTACTGGTTCGGGTTGTACTAGAACTGAAGCCTCGGTCAACAATGCCTTCAATTTCTCAAAACTCTGTTGGCACTTTTCTGTCCATTCAAACTTCACGTCCTTTTACAACAGTCTCGTCATTGGAGTAGCTATCATAGAGAATCCCTTGACAAACCGTTTGTAATAACTAGCCAAACCCAAAAAAATTCTAACCTCTGATACATTTCTTGGTGGTTTCCAATCAACAATAGCTGAAATCTTGCTCGGGTCAACTCGAATTCCATCTCCCGAGACAATGTGCCTTAAAAATCCAACTTCTCTAATCCAGAATTCACTCTTACTAAACTTGGCATATATCTGTTTGTCCCGTAAAACTTGTAGAACCGTCCTCAAGTGCTCGGCATGCTCGTTCTCATCATGAGAATAAATCAATATATCATTAATAAAGACTACAACAAACTTGTCCAAATATGGCCGAAAGATGCGATTCATCAAATCCATAAACACAGCAGGGGCATTTGTTAAACCCAAAGGCATAACTAAAAACTCGTAGTGACCATACCTTGTTCGAAATGCAATTTTTGGCACATCAGAGTCTTTGACTCTCAATTGATAATATCTAGACCTCTAGTCTATCCTAGAAAACACCATGGCTCCCTTCAACTGGTCAATCAAATCATCAGTCCTTGGCAAAGGGTACTTGTTCTTTACGGTTTCCTTAAAGCTGTCGATAATCTATACACATCCTCATGGAACCATCTTTCTTTTTCACAAACAATACTGGAGCACCCCACGGAGAATAACTTGGTCTTCTGAAGCCTTTATCCATTAACTCTTGTAGCTGTGCCTTCAGTTCTTTTAACTCGATTGGAGCCATTCTGTACGGAGCCATCGATATAGGCGCAACACTAGGAGCTAACTCAATCCCAAATTCAATCTCTCTAACCGGAGGTAACCCGGACAATTCTTCTAGAAATACATTTGGGTACTCACATACTATCGGCACTGATTCAATTCTTAACCCAGTCTCTTTAGCATTCATCACAAAGGCAAGATAAGCTTCGTACCCCTTTCCTATATATTTCCGAGCAGACATATGAGAAATCACTATAGGCAACTTTGTCCTGTTCATCTGATTCAACACGAAGAATATCCCCATTTTCACATTTTAATTCAATAAATTTCCTTCCACAATTTACTATCACATCATGAGTAGTTAACCAATCTATACCAAGGATTACATCAAATTCATCAAACGAAAACAACATGAGGTTAGCCGGAAAGTAATGACCTCTAATCCTTAAAGGGAAATCTTTGTATACTTTATCAACTAACACACATTTGCCTAAGGGATTTGACACTATTATCACAATTTCTGTAAACTCTACAGGCATGTTCATACTAGACACTAATTTCATGCAAACATATGAGTGGGTAGATCTCGGATCAATAAAAGCTACAACATGAGTATCATAGAGAGAAAATGTACCCGTAATCACATCAGGGGAGGACGCCTCTTCGCGAGCGCGAATGGCATAAGTCCTTGTAGGTGCTCTACCCTCAGATCTTGCAGTCTACTCTCTAGACGTATTCTTACTACTAGTTCTATTTCCCAGATTTCTCTACGGCCTTCCTCTAGTAGTACTTCCCGATCTTGCACTCTGAGATTTCTCTTTCTCACCTATCTCCAGGCAATCTCTAATAAAATGATCTAGGGATCAACACTTGAAAAAATCTCTCTCATTTCCTCGACACTCCCCGGGATGACGTCTGCCACACTGTGGACATTCCGGTCTACTTGGTCGAGCGGTTCCAACACTAGCAACCGAAGTGGTCTGAGCTTTAGACCCCGAGTATTGTTTACCCTTACTTCTATTTGAAAAGCCAGCTAAAGTGGCTAATTGAGTAGTGAAATCTCTTGACTTCTTAGATGAGGATTGGAATGACTTACTCAGTTGTCTCTTCCTCGAGTCACGAAACTCGATTTCAGCTTTTCTTTTCTCCTTGGCCAACTCCTCGGCTTTCCAAGTTCTATCTACTAACATAATAAATTCTTTTAGTTCTAGGACACCAACATACAATCGGATATCCTCATTTAATCCATCCTCAAACCTTTCGCACATGATGGCCTTGGTGGACACGCACTCTCAAGCATTCTTACTAAGCCTTACGAATTCAAGTTCATATTCAGTCACTGCCATTCTACCTTGCTTTAGCTCAAGGAATTCCTTTCTCTTTGATCAATAAATCTTTGTCTAATATACTTCTTCCGAAACTCTTCTTGGGAGAATTCCCAATTAATTTTCTCCCTTGGTAAAACTGACATAAGGGTGTTCCACCACTAGTAGGCTGAATCTCTCAAGAGAGATACCACACATTTCATACACTCTTCGGTACAGGACAACTCATTGAATACGCTGATGGTATTTTCAAGCCAGAATTCTGCTCTTTCTGGATCATCATTTTTGTTAGCTCGAAATTCCTCAGCTCCTTGCTTCCAGAGTCTATCAACAAGGGGCTTTTCCCTCCTTACTACCTCTACCACTTGGGGAGCTACAAGGGTAGGCTGAGGAATAGGTGGGGTTGGAGGAGGTTGAGCATTAGGATTTTCTCCAACAAACTCATTATACCAGTTACTCATCATATGGAGAAACGCTTCTCGAGCCTTCTCTCCCTAAACCAAATCTCGGGTCTACTTTTTACTGGCGCGATCCCTTACACGGGGGCTGGCACATTACTAGCGGCATCGTCAGCAGCAGCTCGGTCGGGATCCATTTACTATATGGAAACATAATTTAAATCGTCAGTAGTCGTCACATTATCATTATGTAAATACTCAGATGTATGGCATGTATGGCTAGACTCATGCATACGCTACGTTAGTCTGAGAATCAACTAAACCGTAGCTCTGATACCACTAAATGTAGCACCCCTTACCCGTATTCTATGCCGGAACCGGGTACGAGGCATTACTGGACTTAACATACATCATCATACAACATTGGGTTATAAATTTTTATTCCAACTTAGAACTTTCTATTTGAGATCATAATGTCCCTATTATAGGTCCACAAGACCCTAAACATACATACAGGATGATTCGAGACTAAATCAGAAACTTTTGAACACTTAGAAATTTTTTACACAAAACAAGGCTACATGCTCATGTGGAATGGAACACGCCCGTGCGGGCAGGCCGTGTGGTCACACACGCCCATGTTCCTAACCCATGTGGATTTTATTTCTTAATTCGAACCTACAGGGATTTTCACACGGCCGGACACACGCCAGCGTCCATGGCCCATGTCCCTCACACGGCCTCAACACGCCCGTGTCTTAGCCCGTGTGCAAAAACCTTGACATTCTATTTCTGATGTCATCATTCCCATAGGGTCACATGGCCAAGGCAAATGCCCGTGTCCTTAGACCGTGTGGCAAATTAAATTCCTAATTTCAGGTGTAGACTTCACACGGCCTGGGCATACGCCCATGCTTTATGACCGTGTCTTTCACACGATTGAGACATACGGCCTTGTCTCGGCCCGTGTGGTTACTATTGAGCATACTGACTTGCCAACTTAGCATGCAGGGGGACACACAGCCTAGGAACACGCCCATGGGGCTGACCTTGTGTCACACACGGCCTAGACACATGCCTATGTGTCTACCCGTGTGGACAATTATAAGGCTAACTACAAAGCCAATTGTCACCCTGAAAAGCAACCACATCTATAACATTTCAATGCAATACACAACATGACAATAAGACACCTCTAATACCCAAAATTCAAGTCATCTACATTCATCATGTGTATACTTTACTCATTACTCATCCAATCATACAAGCATGCACTTCATGAACTTCATCATCATTGAATATATAAAACTTATCAAGTATTGGCCAATTTTCAATGGCCATTTACAAAATGAATTAAGTGACATTAATAGCCACACATTGGCTAACAAATATGACATATCACAAAATAACCAAGTTCTTATACATGTCATACTCAAAATTAATCAAACTTTACAATACCAAAGAGAAGTTGATAGTGTGATCTGAACTCCGGCGTCCTACGATCCCTAAGTTAGCTTGGCGATACTACAAGGAGAAGGAAAATGAGAGGGGTAAGCATAAAGCTTAGTAAGTTTACATGAAATAAATAGGAACATAAAATTTCTTAATAACATCCATTCATCACACTAAATAATACACAAGTTTTCAAGCACATCAACATAACTTACTCATGCTTACTCTTACCAAATCACATATCACATTTTGCGTTCATTACTCGTAAGTTACTCATGGGTACCTGTATCACTTCATCACATGACTTTAGAACTTTTATTCTCTTGAACATAGACTTAGCTCTTTTCTATCTTTAACATAAACTTAGTTCTTTACCCGCTGAACTACTTGGAATATTGAAGGATACTCAATCTCATCATACATATATGATTGTGTCTGAAAGTCTTAAAATTTATATAATGAATGATCGAGCCTAGAAACTAACTGTGACAACAATTGAGGCAAGCACACATATTGTTTGGTAGTATAGCTATGGCAAGACCGGATGTATCGTATCCTCAAGGACCAAGAGTACTAGTAAATACTAGTGTAATAGGCCCACTTCGCCCGGCCCGTTTGAAGCCAAAAAAAATAGAAACCAAAAAAAAAAAAACAAAAAAACAATTAAAGTCCAGTACAACCCAATACTAAGCCTAATCTGAAACCGGCCCGAAAGGCCCAAACAGTCTCAGCAGTCAGAAAACCCTAGGCAGAAACCCTTGCGCCGCAAAAGCCACTCGGGCCTCCTTGTCCTCCGTACACCCCCTCGTGCCTCCGTACGTGGCACCGTACCTGCAAAAATAAGGACAAACAATAGCAAAGCAGAGAAGGAAAGGAAAAGATTGTATTTTTATTTTGTCTTCTATTTTTTTTCTTTTCGGTTATAAAAATCGAAGCAAAACAATTGTAAGGGGGATGGTTTTTAGGAACACAAAAAAATTACGAATACAGAGAAATACGAAATCAAAAAAAATTGAAAGGTGGTTTTTCATCTGAATTTCTTTCTACTTTTTCGAATCAAGTTCTATTAGCTTTCGTTCCTTTTTTCTTTTCTTTGCATGTGAAAAATAAAGTGGAAGAGAGGGATTTACCTTAGATCGGAGCCCATCTTCTTCGTCGCAATCGAAGTAAGGGCGGACTTTGACACCTTCACGCTTCGCCAGTTGCCATTCCTAGCGCCGTATTGGCTTCCGATTGGAAAGTCATTTGGTTTGGCTGGGGGACTTGGGTTCGGCTGAGAGGAAAAAGAGAGGGGGGTAGGGTTTTCATTGTGTTAAAAAAGGGAATTGGTTTTTTTTTATTCTGTTTTAAGGGGTTTTTATTTAGTGAAGAAACGACGCCGTTAGGGGCTTTCTCCAGTGGCCTCAAAACGGCGTCATATGGGCTGACCCGATTCGACCCGACCCAGTGTCCAATCAGGATCCGCGCGTTTTGTTGTGATTTGTTAATTTGCGCATTTAATCCTTCCCCATTTAGTCGCGATTTGATTAGGTCCCATGTACATTTCCTTTTTTTTAATTAGTCTCTGTATTTTAAAGGCGTTTTCACGAACGGAAATATTTCACTTTTAATCCCTAATTATTTGAGAGCGTGTTGATTTAGTCCTAGGTTTTGTTAAACAAATTCTTTGCAAAACAGTCTTTTAATTCCATTTCTTTTCTAATTAAGTCTTTTTTCTTCTATAAAATTTATTCATTATCTATTTTAGAAGTTGTTTTAATAAATTAGGTTGAACTATTTTTTTGATTTTACAATGTTTTAATTTGTTTCAAATTTTCATTTATATATATATATTTTCTTGTACAAATATTTGCTTTCAAAATATTCTTTTGTATATTTCCTTATTTCAATAATTTGTATAATATTTAATTTCAAATACTCTTATGTATTATTTTATACATATAGATATAATTTGTATTAAAACTATCTTATTTTATGTATATTCTTAATATATATATATATATTTAATCTCTTTTAAAATTACTTATGTATATATATTTTCTTTCATAATTTAGTATATATATAAGCTAGTATGCATAAGCTAGTATATATACATTTTAATATGTATATACATATTTTATGATAATTGTTTCATAAATTTACTTGCAAATTATTACACTGATGTTTGAATCGTTTCACAAATTATTAGTTTTAAATATTTTCTAATTGTTTTAAACACATTTGTTAGCATCCAAATTTTGTTTTACATTAGTTTGCCATCATAAATCTTGTAGAATTACTAGTGATTGTTAATATGTTTTTAATCAGGCGATTATCATTATTGTATATTCGTGCGTTAAATTATTTTTATAATTATGTCCATTCGTATAATGTTGAGCTCGTATGTTATTTCATGCTACATTTATGCTACTGTTTTTTTTTTCTTTCCACATTTCATACTCTATGTATTCGAGCCCTTATTAAGTGTCCTATTTTTATCACGAATGTACCAAATAAAATGCGTTTCGAGCCAATTTTAAAATTGCATATCTAAAAATTTTCAAGATAAGGCAATGTTTATATGTTTGGGAGTATGGAAAATTATGCCCTAACGTACTGGGTGTAATTTTCTGCTCAACCAGATAACAAAATATCCTTTTTAATTAAATATCTTGTGGATCAAAGATGATCTCGGTGTCGAGGTATAAAGGTGTTATGTCCTAACATACTAGATGTGATATTTTTATTTCCTTTGAAACGAGCTAATCTTGAAGTTCGAGATTCAATATAAACTAACTTTCTTTAAGAAAACTTGCATTTTATAGCATGTTGTTAATACGACCTTTAATTTGTGTATATTACATGATTAATGTTTATGCATTCTATTACTGTTACACCTCAAATTCTAATTTGTTCTAGTTTTTTATTAAATGTTTTTATTTTATTTAAACGCATTTTAAGCCTAATATAAAATTTTGTTTTTCTCCAAAATAAGGCAATGTTTGTGCGTTTGGAAACTCAAAAAATTATGCCCTAACGTACTAGGTGTCAATTTTTTGTCCAACCAAATAAACAAATACCCTTCTTTAATTTCATGTTTTGAAGATCAAAGATGATCTCGATGTCGGAGTATAAAGGTGTTATGTCCTAACGCACTGGATGTGATATTTTTATTTCCTTCGAAACGAGTTAAACTTAAAATTCAAATTCAATATTGATTAATTTTCCTTAGAAAATTTATAACGTTTCCAAATTTTCAACGCAAGGACATTAATTAACCGATTTGGTACCCGTCTAGGGGCGCATGGGGGTGCTAACCCTTCCTCGTGTGTAACCGACTCCCGAACCCGTTTTCTTGAATTTCGCAGACCAAAAAATTTTTTAGGTGACCCAATCACACATTGTAACACCCCAAACCAGGTCTATCCGTTAAGACGAGATTTGGTTTGTCACACAGATCAAACATCCATTTAATCCTTTAATGATTTAGGTAAACAGTTCTACAGAACCTTTTGAAAACGAAGTTTAGTAAAAATTAAGAAAAAGATTTAAATCAATGAATTTAAGAATTACTAGTTTGAAATCTTATCATTTAGTATTTAATTGTCAAAAACCATAAAGTAGTTTTTAAAGAGTTCAAAAGAATTTGAAAACAAGAATAGTTAAAGAATCTCAAATATTTAAAACAAAATTTTAAATGAAACCTTATATAATTAACAATAGCCCATATTAAGTGTCTTAAAACCAAATTAAATCAATCCACACATAAAAATCCATAAAAATATTAATAAAGGCCTTATTACATCATACCCAAAATAGTAATTAAAAGAAATCACTTAATAAAAGTTCATAGTTTATAAAACCCATATCCGCAGTATGGCCTCCACGAAGTCATCCTCGGCCCCAAGCCTCCGTCACATTACCTGAGATGGATAATTAAACAGAGTGAGTTACTCAGAACTCAGTGTGTAACTCACTTACCGTATTCATTGGGCTAGATCAGCAAGACATTATTTTGGGCTTGAGCCCATTTACGGATTTAGCAATATAATAAATGAAATGCATGTAAAATGAAATTTCCCAACCAAACCTAAATTCCATCCGCTACACACCTCCCGTACCAACCAACACACCTGTGGGGATCAAGTCAACCCACCCCGCCAACACACCAAACGTAGGCATAAAGCCATTTTAAATAATATTGTGGTGCACCACCGAACTAGATTGTGACAAAGTCACCGAACTAGAGGCATTAAGCCATAAAAATTTGTGGCAGAGCCACCGAACTAGATTTTTGGCAACAGGCCTTTCTTCTCTTCATTAATTATCCCAACCCATGCAAACATGTATGCATAACAATCTATATCCATATGATAATTTAACAAAAAGCCCATAATACATGTGAGTCTATATTTCAAGTTTTTATTTTGGCCCATAAGACAAAATAGCATTTAGCCCATTTAGCAATCTATCAGTTTTTCGGCCCATTTAACGATCTAGCAGTTTTTCGGCCCATTTAACGATCTAGCAGTTTTTCGGCCCATTTAACGATCTAGCAGTTTTTCAGCCCATTTAACGATCTAGCAGTTTTTTGTAAATTTCACGACTTTAACTGTTTTCATGTATTTACACAAAAGTGTTAATTACTACGTATTTTCCGATTTTGCCATCTTTACAATTTTATCCCAATACTTACGGTATAGTATCTAACCCGAGATAAGTGTGAAGTTACACACCTGGTTACTGTGAGAACTAGAATTTCCCGCTCGTCGATACCTAAATGCATCACGATAAATTAGAACACTATAATTTATTTACAAATCGAATCTTAGAAATAACGATCTAGACTTTTACCCTCAAAATTTCGAACCACTTCTATTTGCGGTTTCTCCCCGATTGTTGGTTCGTTATCCGATGAAAATCCACGAACAAACAAAGGTTCGGGAGTACGAACGACTTCAAACAACTGATTATCCTCGGATGAGCGTCCACAACCCGGTGGAAAATCTCGGATTCCCGAAACAGCCCTTCGCTTAAACTTAAGCGGAATAGCAGAACCACCCCTATTCCGAACACTATTTACCGCCCGTTTCGTCCCTATCTTGATTGTCTCCATTGACAAAAGATCATTAGTCCGACTAATAATATACCAAATTTATGACGAACAGTTTTAAAGGTGAAATTGGCTTACCACAAATATCCTTGTTCCACAATATGTAAATCGAGCGATGACGTCCCCTTAACACTTTAGATCGATTCCAATGATTCACGATGCTTACGAACACTTGAGTTTCGGCCCTCCAATATCACACTAAAATATAACGAAAGGAAACTTTTAAGAGAATGAACGATGATTTCGATCAAAGAGATTCTCCCTATCATCATTAAGATTCGGCCAAAGCAACTAATAACCAACATAAACTAAAAAGAAACTCTTACCTATTGTCCACGGTTGAAAAAGAAATGATTGAGAAGAATACTTATGTATAATGGAAGATTTGGCTATGAATAAACAAAGAAAAGGAAAATGGTTCAGCAATGGAGTAATCTAGCATTCGGCCATGAGAGAAAAATTAATGAAGAAAGTTTAGTTGAGAAGAAAATAAAAGGATGAAAGAAGGAGATGATGATGATGATGATGATTCGATTTTCAAGAGAGAAAAGAGAAAGAAAAGAGTTGAGTTTAGGAGAAATGTGCATTCGGCAATGGGGGAGGAGAAGGAAAAAGAATGGCCTTTTTGTCTTGGTAGTTTCGGCACTAGGAGAAAGACACTAGAATGATTAGCAAAGAAATGACCAAATGGTCAAAAAGATAACCAAAAGAAATAAAGCAAATGTTGTTTTCTTCTACCAATACATTTGACCAAAGGAAGGAAAAGATGAATGGAGGAAAAATGTCTTCAAACAAAACAAAAATGACCAAAAGAATTCTAACAAGCTACCATCCTACCCCAAGCTAACCACCAAATTTCGTCTCCCCCCTTTTGTCCATAATACCGTCCAAGTTCATGGTCAAAATGGCCATGAAATAGTTTCCAAAACATCCACCTTGATACATGCCTTGTAATCCTCCACTTTCCCAAAGTTTAAGAAATCCTATCCCCAAAATCAAGCAATTCTATCCCTTAATTCATGCTTACCATAACCTTAAGTCTCCTTACCATAAAAATTTAGTCCATCTTATCCATAATTGATGCTTGGCCGACACATGCTAGGAAAAAGCAAAAATAAAAGCTCTCAATTTGCATGCTAGGAGTTTCGAACCTCTCCCTTCAAGTCCAACTTATGGTGCCATCACCACTTTGCCAATTGCTCATCTTATGCCATCTTTTATCACTTAATTAACTTAACTTCAAGGTCACCTGATTTCTCTACACTAAAGTACTCTTTACTGAAATTTATTCTAATTCCAAGTAAACCCGAGCCTTCTAAAGACTATATTTAGCACATAATAAAATCATACCCGAGCTAACACCAAAGACAAGCAACATATTGATACTCAAAATTTTAGGATGTTACAATTCTACTCCCCTAAAAGAAAATTTCGTCCTCGAAATTTACCTGATTAGAAGAGGTTAGGATATTGATGTCGAATTGCATCCTCAGGCTCCCACGTAGCTTCCTCCGCTCCGTGATTACGCCATAAAACCTTGACCAACGGCACAGTCTTTTTTCTTAGCACCTTAACATCTCGGTCTAAGATTTCCACTGGTTCCTCCTCGAAAGATAAGTCTGATCTCAACTCCACTTCTTCTACAGGTATTATGTGAGACGGATCCGATCTATAGCGCCTCAGCATGGAAACATGGAAAACATTATGAATCTGATTCAATTCTGGAGGTAATTCAAGCTGATAGGCCACTGGACCAACACGCTTCAACACACGATATGGTCCAATAAACCTAGGACTCAACTTGCCCTTCCTTCCAAATCTGAAAATCTTCTTCCAAGGTGAGACCTTCAGAAAGACCTGCTCCCCCATAGCAAACTCGATATCCTTACGCTTCAGATCTGCATACGACTTCTGTCTATCCGAAGCTTCCTTTAACCGTGCTCAAATAACTTTTACCTTTTCTTCCGTCTCAGATATCAACTCAGGACCCAACATCTGCCGTTCGCCCAATTCAGTCCAACAAGTAGGAGTACGACACCTTCGACCATACAATGCCTCGTAGGGTGCCATCTGAATGCTAGACTGATAGCTGTTGTTATACGCAAATTCTGCCAGCGGTAGAAAATCCTCCCAACTACCTCTGAAGTCAATTACACAACCTCTTAACATGTCTTCCAATATCTGAATTACTCTTTTCGACTGACCATCTGACTGAGGATGAAAAGCCGTACTGAAGTTTAACTTTGTTCCCAAAGCTTCATGCAGAGCTTTCCAAAACCGTGATGTAAACCTAGGATCCCTGTCTGATATAATAGACTCTGGTACCCCATGCAACCTCACGATTTCAGATACATACAGCTTAGCCAACTTCTATAATGAGTAATCCGTACGAACTAGTAGAAAATGAGCAGTCTTCGTCAATCGATCAACTATTACCCAAATGGAATTTTTCTTAGTAGGTGTTAAAGGCAACCCACTAACAAAATCCATTGTTATCCGCTCCTATTTCCAAAGGGGAATCTTTACCGGTTGTAATAAACCTGACGGCAATTGATGCTCCACCTTCACTTGTTGACAAGTCAAAAATTTTCCTACAAACTCAGAAATCTCAGGCTTCAACCCTGGGCACCAAACCGTTCACGGAGATCTCGATACATCTTATTTCCTCCGGGGTGCATAGCATAAGGACTACTATGCGCCTCCCGTAGAATCATTTGCCTCAAATCTGAGTCCTTAGGCATACAAACTCTTCCACGAAAACACAGCACTCCATTCGTGTTTATACCAAAATCCCCTATTCCACCACTCTCAACTTGCTGAATTAAGGGTCCCAACTTTTTATCTGATATCTGATAACAAGCTACCATCCTACCCCAAGCTAACCACCAAATTTCGGCTCCCCCCTTTTGTCCATAATACCGTCCAGGTTCATGGTCAAAATGGCCATGAAATAGTTTCCAAAACATCCACCTTGATACATGCCTTGTAATCCTCCACTTTCCCAAAGTTTAAGAAATCCTATCCCCAAAATCAAGCAATTCTATCCCTTAATTCATGCTTACCATAACCTTAAGTCTCCTTACCATAAAAATTTAGTCCATCTTATCCATAATTGATGCTTGGCCGACACATGCTAGGAAAAAGCAAAAATAAAAGCTCCCAATTTGCATGCTAGGAGTTTCGAACCTCTCCCTTCAAGTCCAACTTATGGCGCCATCACCACTTTGCCAATTGCTCATCTTATGCCATCTTTTATCACTTAATTAACTTAACTTCAAGGTCACCTGATTTCTCTACACTGAAGTACTCTTTACTAAAATTTATTCTAATTCCAAGTAAACCCGAGCCTTCTCAAGACTACATTTAACACATAATAAAATCATACCTGAGCTAACACCAAAGACAAGCAACATATTGATACTCAAATTTTTAGGATGTTACACACCTAAACAAAAAGGATTTGTGGCGACTCCTATTTTTAAAGTCGATCCCCATTTTTTTAAACCCAAAATAAAAATGGTTTCGACAGCTTGGCGACTCCGCTAAGGACTGGTTGAGAGTTAGGCCATAAATTGATTAATTTTTGTCCTTCTGATTGAATATCTGGAAAATCATTTTGAAAAATCATGTTTCTTTTGATGCATTTGGTTGTGCTATAATGTCGAGTCACGTGAAATACTTTGGCATTGCATTGCATGACCGTTGTGGTCACACCTTTAAGTGGGAGTAAGAAGCTACGCCTTCGTGAGGTTTTCACCTCTGCGTGGGCTAGTGGATGCTTCCAGGATACATCTGTACCTATGTGCTTCATGAGGTTTTCATCTCCGCATGGCATAGGGACATGTATTCTCCTGAATCGAACTCGATCTGTATGAGCCTATAATGGGTGAGAATTGAGGAATATGTTGGTTCAGGTACCCCTGGTTAGAACCAAACCGCATATAGCGAATCCTAAAAGCTAACCCTAGGTAAAGCCATGTCAAACCCTAGTGGTCATCGTAGAAAGGAGATGTTGATTATGTTTGCACTACATTACATTGCACTGCATTGCGTCATCGTAGAAAGGAGATGTTGATTAGTAATTCGATTGCTAAATAGGGGAGTTTGTCATGAGGAAATGAATCTCTTGATAAAGTGGATTATAACACGGTTGTCCGGACATGGTCTGAGTAAGCACAATGGAAGAAAGTTGATAGTTCGAGAGGAAGGCAAAACCTTGCCCGAAGGATTCAAATTGACAAAAACTGTGCAAGAGTCATCATGCCTCAACTTTCTTAAAAGAAGCTAATCAATATCGCAAGGGATAAGTGAGCAGTGAACCACGACCTAGATCAAGCCGAGTGGAAATAAGAAAGGCATCTTTTGGGAGGATTTGAAAGATTCGACTGTAGAGTCCGGATATGAAGAAGATTGATGGGGACGAAGCCGCATATATAATCCATTTTATGTAAAGATATTTGTTTTCTAGAAAAGTTCTTCTAATGGAATTGAATTCAGAATCAACGTATCTCTGTCTATTTGCATTCATTCCATGCATTACATTTCATACATTTGCATTCTATTACATCATATGCATTAAAATTGGTAGAAAGACCACTAATTTATTAAAAATTATTTCAGCAACCTGGAAACCGAAAAAACCTTACCAGATATGCATCCCTACGGCACAAGAAAGAAAACAAAAGATATGGATCAGAGACTAGAGAAGCTTGAACAACTCCAAAAGGAGATGCAGGAAAGACTTCAGCTGCAAATGCAAGAGCAGCTTGCTAAGATCCAGCATGATATGATGGATCGGATGATGGAATCACAAAAAACCATGATGTCCCAATTAACTCAATTATTGGCAGACAAAGGGAAAACCCCCATGGTTAACACTGTTGAAGATAGTGAGGAACGACTATATACCCCGGTTTTACCCCGACATATCTTGAGGTGCATCCACGAAAGACATCCGTCATAATTAAACCTCAACAATTTCAAGAAGGTGTTTTGATGCCACCAAATTTCCAAGCTGGATCGGGTTCTAATTTAGGGGATCATCCAATTAATGCTGATATTCCCGACTTTGATGAGGCAGCAGAGAGAGAAAGGGCAAGGGCTGAATTGCCAAAACAATTAGAGGAGCGATGCAAATGGTTGGAAGACAAATTTAGGGCTATGGAAAGCGCTGATAGGCAATATTGAATCGATGTTAAAGATCTAAGTTTGGTGCTAGATCTAATACTTCCTCACAAATTCAAGGTACCAAAATTCGAAAAATACTATGGGACTACTTTCCTAGAGGCTCACATAACTATGTTTTGCCGGAGAATGACTGGGTACGTTAACAATGACCAACTGCTAATTCATTGCTTCCAAGACAGTTTGGCGGGAGCGGCATCTAAATGGTACAATCAGCTGAGCCGTACCGAAATTGGTTCTTGGAGGGATTTAGCACAGGCATTTATGAAGCAGTACGGTCACGTAACAGAAATTACCCCTGACAGAATTACCCTGCAAAATATGGAATTCCAATAACATACTGAGAGTTATATCAGAAATTGTTTGATGAGCACATAGTGTCCCCTTTCTACTTGGCACCATTGCAGCCCCCGTACCCCAAATGGTACGATGAAAATGCCGAATGTGACTATCATGCGGGCGTTTCGGGACATTCAATAGAAAATTGCATTACTTTTAAGAAAGTCATGGAAAGACTTATTAAGCTGTGCGTTGTAAAAGTGGCTGATATGTTGAATGCTGACAATTTGCTACCCAATCACACTGATGTTGGAGTAAATGCAATAGAGGAAAAGAACATTGAAGAAATGCTGAAAAATGTATATGCCATACATGAAGAAATCCCTGAAAGAGGAAACTTGTCGGATATCTGCCCGTACAAAACTGGGAGTGTTCTGAACAATTGGACTGCGGAAGAAATTCCTGTAGTATTTAGAGCTTACTCGGAGTAATGTACAAAATGCACTTGTTGCTTTAAGCCTAAAAGCAATAAGATTTCTTTTCTGAAATAGGCTTGTGTCCAGAATTCTTATTTCAATGAGATGCATCTTTTAAGCAAATATCTTTTATTCTTTACATTTCATACTATACATTATTTGGTTTTTAGAATATTCTTTCATTTTAATTCATGACCATACCATACAAATAATTGTTCTTGGAATCATTTGTCTAAAATTTACCTTCGTACCCACAATGGTCCCCAGATACCAATGACATGGGCGACGCTGTTACGGACTCCCTTTTTGAATGAAATATGGGTCTAAGGGATTGCAGGACTTTGGAGATGACAGAAATTGTAACCTATTTTCTGATTTGTTAATACCGGATGAAAAATAGATCCTACATTGCAAGCTAAGGAAGGAGATGAAGACCAATACCTAGCTTAATGCAGAAATAATATTTCCTATATTTGGGGCATAGAGGTTACCAAGCCAGTCTCATCAAAAGCTTCTAGCCAACACCGATTCATTTTCGTAGATGTCGATTACTTCACTAAGATGGTAAAAGTTGCTTCATGTACAATATTACAAAGTCAATAGTCATCAGAACAAAACAAAAAAAAACAACAAAAAAAAGAAAGAAAGAAAAAATATCGACAAAAAGAAAATGTCGAAAAGATCACATTTAACCGCACAATGACAAAAGTTTGCAGTCTGTTCAAAGATCAGGTACCACATCACAGTGCAACAAAGGCAGCCAAAAAAAAACAAAGGATCAAAAAGGGACCGAGACTTGTAAAGATCGGCATAAAGAAGTTACTATTTACCCTCTATGCTTATCAAACGTTGGCCAAGACTGTCACGGGGGCAACACATTTCTCATTGGTTTTGCCCATTGGAGTCGAAATTCCGTCAGAGCTGAAATAGGATGAGGCAGAATAGATCCAATCTCGATATGATCAGTTGATGTTAAAAGCTATCTGTCACGGTCAGGTGATGCAAGCTCACAAAAAAATGATTCGCCCTAGAAAATTTCACTATAGGGCTTTGAAGAAGACTTTTCCCATGTAAAAGGGACTTCAGAAAAAAGCGGATGCCAAACTAGGAAGGACCTTATACGGCAAAGAAGGCCCGTTTTGGAGGAGCATGGGTATTTTCTGATATAGATTGCAAGGACCTGCCCAATCTGGTGAATTCAAAAAAAAATCAAAAATAAAAAAATCAAATCAAAAGAGAAAAAAATAAAAATTGTCAGCAAAAAATAAGAAAGAGAAAGGAGAGGCCAAGGCGAAAACCCGCAAAGGGCGCTTTGAGACCAAAGGGGATTTGAGTTGAAAACCCGAAAAGGGCGACTCAAATTTTGATCAAAGGGGGCATACAGCAGTCTTGCCATGCCTGAATTAATAATGAAGAAGTATGCTACGTCGTGGGGCATCGACAAAGTATTCCAGATCCTCTAAACACATATTGAGCTTAAAAAGGTCCTCAAGAAGTTGGAACAAAGAAGCTTAGACTGTGATATCTGGGGCACCTAGTTTCCATTTTATTCATTTTAAATTTGTTATTTGTGATTCTTTTCAAAATATGTTCACAATAAATTTCCTTCTTAATTGCGATTGCTATCTTCGCTTAGCTTATTTGTTTCTAGCTATGCTCCTAATCAATTTCCTTCGTGTCCATGGTTGTGATCTTTTTCAGGCATTGAAATAATGATTAGTGGACTAATAACACTTTCACAAAAGAGGTTTAGCATATTACTCTGGAAGCTTCTGAGTAATACAAGAACTCGAAACATGACTATTGTTTAAAACTCACCAAGTTTAAGGAAAAGTCTAAGTTGAGGCTATCTCATTGGATTTTCTGTCAGGTGATACAATCTTGAAGAAAATAGGCAATGTTAACCCAAGTGTAAAAGGGGAATCATTCGCAAGAAAAAATGATATTCTGCATCCATGCGAGCATCATGCATACATATTTGGTTAGGTCACCCTGGGGCTGATCAGTTGATACCTTTGATTGGCAGCCGGTTAGATAGAAGTTGATACAGATCATACACCTTTGAATAGCAATGTGATGGAAACAAATCCTATATTCTGAAATCGCAGTGGGATGGATGGGAAAAGATTCAGATCCTATACCCCTAAGACATAATAAGATGAACCCTGAAGTTACAATGGGGCAAGTCTGTTGAGCAAGATATTGGTTTTCTCGGGTTTTCTGTCAAGAATACCAGTCGAACAAGAGGGCAGCATATTACCCTGATGAATAATGAATGATGACACCTTAAGCAGGATCATTCCTATGAAATTCTGCATTCATGCAAAACACATTTAGGAGCATTTGGTTTCCAATCATTACATCCTAATCTTTGTAAAAAGGCCATTCTCATGACATTCTGCATTCACACAAATGTCGTCCATAAAACATTTAGTTAGGAGCATTAAATTCATTCTTATCATTGCATCCTAACCATTTTGCATAAGCATAAACACATAAAACCAATTTTACAGGACAGGTCCCCAGAGGATGGTGTCACAACATTGGTGAATCAACAGATTTCATCTCCCTGAGTTTGCAGTGGAGCAGATCGAAGATAACATATTTGGATTCCTGAAGTTGCAGGAAGCAGATCGAAGATAACAGATTTTGTCTCCCTGAGTTTTTAGTGGAGCAAATCGAAGATAACATATTTGGCATTCCTAAAGTTGTAGGAAGCAGATTGAAGACAGCAGATCTTGTCTCCCTGAGTTTGCAGTGGAGCAGATTGAAGATAGCAAATCTGGCAATCCTGAAGTTGCAGGAAAAGATTGAGGACAGCAGATCTTGTCTCCCTGAGTTTGCAGTAGAGCAATTTGAAGATAGCAAATTTGGCAATCCTGAAGTTGCAGGAGCAGATTGAAGATAGCAGATCTAGCAATCCTGAAGTTGCAGGAGCAGATCGAAGACATCAGATCTTGCCTTCCTAAGCGAAGCGGATCGAAGATAGCACATCGGGTAATCCTGAAGTTGCAGGAGCAGATTGAAGATAGTAGATCTGGCAATCCTAAAGTTGCAGGAGCAGATCGAAGACATCAGATCTTGCCTTCCTGAGCGAAGTGGATTGAAGACAGCACATCTGGTAATCCTGGAGTTGCAGGAGCAGATTTAAGACAGCAGATCTGGCAATCCTGAAGTTGCAGGAGAAGATCGAAAACATCAGATCTTGTCTCCCTGAGTTTCCAGAGGAGCAAATTGAAGCTACAAGTCTAATTTCCTTAAGTGGATCAAAGCGTTAGTTCTCATGCCCCTGAAGATGCAATGGGATGGAATTAAGCTACGCGAAAACAAAAAGCACTGAAAGAAGTCCAAGATTTGAAACCGGGTAAAATGGGCCCTTTTCGAAATCTTTGCTCTATTCTCGTTACACGACAATGAGCAAAGAGGGGCAGCTGTAATAGGCCCATTTAGCCTAGCCCGTTTGAAGAAAAAAAACAGAAACCAAAAAAACAAAAAAAAAACAATTAAAATCCATTACAACCCAATACTAAGCCTAATCTGAAACCGGTCCGAAAGGCCCAAACAGTCTTAGCAGTCAGAAAACCCTAGGCAGAAACCCTTGCGCCGCAACAGCCACTCGGGCCTCCCTGTCCTCTGTACGTGCCATCGTACCTGCAAAAATAAGGACAAACAATAGCAAAGCAGAGAAGGAAAGGAAAAGATTGTATTTTTATTTTGTCTTTTACTTTTTTTCTTTTCGGTTATAAAAATAGAAGCAAAACAATTGCAAGGGGGATGGTTTTTAGGAACACAAAAAAATTACGAATACAAAGAAATACGAAATAAAAAAAATTGAAAGGTGGTTTTTCATCTGAAATTCTTTCTACTTTTTCGAATCAAGTTCTATTAGCTTTCGTTCCTTTTTTCTTTTCTTTGCATGTGAAAAATAAAGTGGAAGAAAACTTGCATTTTTTAGCATTTTATCGCATGTTGTTAATACGACCTTTAATTTGTGTATATTACATGATTAATGTTTATGCATTCTATTACTGTTACACCTCAAATTCTAATATGTTCTAGTTTTTTATTAAATGTTTTTATTTTATTTAAACGCATTTTAAGCCTCATAAAATTTTGTTTTTCTCCAAAATAAGGCAATGTTTGTGCGTTTGGAAAGTCAGAAAATTATGCCCTAACGTACTGGGTGTCAATTTTCTGTCCAACCAGATAAACAAATTCCCTTCTTTAATTTCATGTTTTGAAGATCAAAGATGATCTCGATGTCGGGGTATAAAGGTGTTATGTCCTAACGCACTAGATGTGATATTTTTATTTCCTTCGAAACGAGTTAATATTTAAATTCAAATTCAATATTGATGAATTTTCCTTAGAAAATTTATAACGTTTCCAAATTTTCAATGATAGGACATTAATTAACCGATTTAGTACCCGTTAGGGGCGCATAGGGGTGCTAACCCTTCCTCGTGCATAACCGACTCTCGAACCCATTTTCTTGAATTTCGTAGACCATAACATTTTTATAGGTGACCCAATCACAGCTAAACAAAATGATTTGTGGCGACTCTTATTTTTAAAGTCGATCCCCATTTCTTTTAAACCCAAAATAAAAATGGTTTCGACAACTATCTTTTTATTATTTAGCCTAAGAATTAAGGAAATAGTTATTTAATCTAAAACTAACTAATTACTAAGCTAAAGATGCTAAGACACAGAGAATGAATTGGGGAAATACTTTTGGGAAAGACCAATTGATTAAGACAATGCGCGAGGAAGAATCCACCTAGACTTCACTTGTTATCTAACTCTGAACCAGACAATTTATTCACTTGACTTGATCCGTAGGATTCCCTAATTTATATTAATACCTCTCTCAAGGCTACAAACGTCAAACCTTAGGTTGATTAATTGAAATCTCTTTCTAATTAAAACCCCTAGAATTGCATTAACTCGATCTATGGACTCCCATATTAGGTTTTGACCCTAATCCGGTAGATTTTCGTCATCCTATCTCTAGGGTTGCAATCAACTCATCTTAATTATGCTAGATCTACTTTTAAACAGGGAATTTTCCTCCACTGTCTAAGCACATCAATACTTGAATCAATATCCTGAAATATCAAAGTAAGAATTAAGAACACATAATTAAGAACAAATCAAGTATTGATCATATAGTTTAGAAAACAATAACAAGATCCGTCTTAGGTTTCATCCCCCTCAGGTATATGAAGGGTTTAGTTCATGTTTATAAAAGAATACATCTCAGAAGAAAATATAAAGCAAAACATAAGAAAAACCCTAAAACCCCCTGAAGGAAATTGAAGGAAAGATCTTCTGTCTTGAGTATGATTCCGGCTTCTTGAGATGAATCAACTGGCTGTCTTCGAGTAAATCCCACAAATAGGCCTCTCTGGCTTGGTTCCTCGGCCTACCTGAATGCCCCCTTTTAGGTCACACTTAGGGTGTTTATATAAGCTTTCGGAATGTCTTTCTTTGCCCCTAAGTATCCTAATCCGATTAGAATTAAAACAGGTCACGGCAGGGACACGCCCGTGTCACACGCTCGTGTGAATTGAGCCCAGGCCGTGTTCAAGTCTGCTAAAGAGGCACGGTCGTGTGGATTTGTCCAGGCTGTATGGATTTCGTGCTTTGGCCCATTTTCTCCGTTTTTGGCCCGTTTCTCATTCTTTTCATCCTCCGATGATCTCCTAAGTATGAAACATGAAATTAAAGGACTAGGAGCATCAAATTCCACAATTCAGGGGATAAATCATCCAAAAGTATGCTAAATGTGGGATTAAAATATGTATATATTACGGTTTATCAAATACCCCCACACTTAAGCATTTGCTTGTCCTCAAGCAAAATTCTCAACTCACAATTAAAATGAACTTTATCAATTCATAATATTCATCAATAGTGTGTCATTGATAAACCGTAATAGTAACATATTTTAATCCCACATTTAGTATGCTTTTGGATGATTTAAGCCTCGATTTATATAAAAAGGTGCTCTTAATCCTTTCTTTTCATGTCTTATACTCAGGAAAGCACCCGAGGATAAAAAGAATGAGAAACGGGCCCAAAATGGAGAAAATTGGGCCAAGGTGGAAATCGACACGGCCTGAACTTAAGCCCACACGGTCGTGCCTTGTTGATCATATAGAACACGGCCTGACCCCCTATTTACAAGGCCATGCCTCATTAAAGAAATCCAAACACGGCCCAAAGACTAGTCACACGGGCGTGTGACATGGTCGTGTCCCTGTCGTGGCAATGAACAATTTCATTCGAATTTGGATACTTTGGGGCAAAGAAACACATTCCAAGAGCCTATATATACACCCCTAAGTTCATCCTTGAAGGGGGCGGTTAGCTAGGCCAAGGAGCCAAGCCAAAAAGGTCAGATTTGTGGGAATCACTCGAAGATAGCCAGGTGATCCATCCCAAGAAGCCGGAATTCTACTCAAGACGGCAGATTTCTCCTTCAATTCCTTCAGGGAGTTTTAGGGATTTCTTATGTTTTGTTTTATCTTTTCTCTTGAGATGTTTTCTTTATTTGTTATGAACTAAATCCTTCAGATACCTGAAGAGGATGAAACCTAGATGAATCTTGTTATTATTTTCTGAATTATATGATAAATACTTAGTTTGTTCTTAATTATGCAAGCTTAATCCAAATTTGATGTGCTTAGGTAGAGGAGTAATGGACCCTGCTTAAGAGTAGATCTAGCATAATTAAGCGGAGTTGATCGCACGCCTAGAGGTAGGGTGACGAGATTTTGCCGGATTAGGGTGAAACCTAATATGGGAGTCCATAGATCGATTTACTGCTATTCTAGGGGGTTATTATTCGAGAAAGAGATTTTCGTTAATTAACCTAGGGTTAGACGTTATTCGCCTCGAGAGAGGGTTTAATATACGTTAGGGAGTCCTACGGATCAGACTAAGTAAATAAATCGTATGGTTCAGGGTTAATTAACAAGTGAAGTCTAGGTGGATTCTTCCTAAGGGTATCGTCTTAATCAACTGAGTTTTTCCTAAAGTTATTTTCCCAATTCATTCTTTTTGTCTTTGTGTCTTTGGCTTAGTAATTAGTTTAGATTATATCAAAGCAACTTCACTTATTTTAGGCTAAATAATAAAAAGAAAGTTAGTATTAGTACTTTTAGTTCCTTCGGGTTCGATAATCCGGTCTTGCCTAAGCTATACTGCTGTTCGATAGGTACACTTGCCTTCAATCATTGTCAGAGTTAGTTTCTAGGTTTGATCATTCTCTTTATAAATTTTAAAACTTGACAGACATACGATCAAGTTTTTGGCACCGTTACCGGGGAGCTAAAATATTAAGAAAACTCTATTTTTATTACTTTAGCCATTATTTTTAATTTTTGAAATTTACTTTTATTTTTTTTAGAATAATCTAGGTTTTGCTAAATTTTCTTTCTTTTTTTTTTTTGCAGGTATCTCTAGTTTATGACTAGAAGGAACCCGAGAGGACCGCTAGTATACGATAGTGAAATTGAAGCTACCGCTCGTAGGAATCGCAGAGAAATCAAGCGAGCCCTAAATTACATAGAAGAAAATCAAGAAGATAGATCCAATCCTACTGAAGGGATGGACGAGAATAATTCACAACCACATGATGTGGGAGAAAAAAATGCTCCACGTACAATGTTTGATTATGCTAAACCGCATTTAACAGGAGCAGAATTGAGTATTGTTAGGCCTGCTATAGCTGCTAATAATTTTGAATTAAAGCCTAACACAATACAAATGATTCAACAATTTGTTCAATTTGATGGTTTGCAGGACGAAGACCCAAACACTCATATAGCTAATTTCTTAGAGTTCTGTGATACCTTCAAAATAAATGGAGTTTATAATGATGCCATACGTCTTCGGTTATTTCCCTTCTCATTAAGGAATAAAGCCAAACAGTGGTTGAACTCGTTACCACAAGGGTCAATCACCACATGGGAGCAAATGATTGAAAAGTTTTTATTGAAATATTTCCCACCGGCCAAAACGGCCAAATTACGGAATGATAACTCTTCTTTTGTGCAGATGGATTTAGAGACATTATACGACGCATGGGAGAGATACAATGATCTCTTGAGAAGGTGTCCACACCATGGTCTACCCTTGTGGCTACAAGTCCAAACTTTTTATAACAGTGTAAACCCCTCAACGAGGCAACTAATTGATTCAACCACCGGTGGAACCCTAAACAACAGAAATCCTGAAGCAGCCTACGAGTTCATTGAAGAAATGTCTCTGAATAATTATCAATGGCAAGTTACAAGGACTAAACTGACAAAATCAGCTGGAGTTTAGAACATCGATGCAGTAACCATGCTATCAACGTAGGTAGAGATGATGAATAAAAAGCTCGATAGTTTGTGTTCTTTTGCAGGCACACCCAGTAATGCAGTATGACGCGAGTGGAACTGTGGCGAATCCTGAGTACCCACCCTACCAACCAGGCGTAGAAAGCGAACAGATGAACTATATAGGTAATAATTTCAGATCCAATAATAATTCTTATGGCAATACTTACAATCCAGGTTGGAGGAACCACCCAAAATTTTCATAGGGTGGTCAAGGAAATCAAGGAAATCAAAGGCAACAACCTCCTCAAAATTTCCAAAATCAGCCATATCTGCAAGAGAAAAAGCCAAACCTCGAAGAGACACTGATGAAGTTCATGGCAACCACAGAAAACCATTTCCAAGAAACTGAGAAAACACTTAAAGATCAACAAAAGTCGGGTGAAAAACTCACCGAGTCAGTCAGGGAACTCACTAAGTCAGTTGGACTACTTACTGAGATGATTTGTGAAATACGGGCAGAGATTCTTTCTAAAGAAACAGAACAGGTAAAAGAAATTACACTAAGAAGTGGAAAAGAGTTAGTTGAACCAAAGAGACCACACGAAGATAACAAAACAAAGGATGAGGGAGTTGAGGGTGTAAATCCAGTAAGCAAAGAAAGTAAACCACCAATCCCATATCCAGCAAGTTTGAAGAAAGAAAGATTAGATGCCCAATACGGTAAGTTTCTCGAACTTTTTAAACAAATACATATTAACTTACCTTTTGTTGTAGCTATTTCACAGATGCCGGAGTACGCAAAATTCTTACAGGAGCTTCTGACGAATAAAAGGAAGCTTGAAGAAATATCGACGGTGGAACTTAATGGAGAATGCTCCGCCATCCTCCAAAACAAGTTACCAACCAAATTAAAAGACCCAGGAAGTTTTACTATTTCTTGCTTAATTGGTAGCTTAAATATTAAGAAAGCATTAGCTGATCTAGGTGCCAGTATTAATTTAATGCCTTACAAAATGTTTAAACAACTAGATCTTGGGGAACCAAAACCCACTAGGATGAGTATTCAGTTAGCTGATAGATCTATTTAATATCCTAGAGGAGTTATCGAAGATATCCTGGTGAAAATTGATAAATTTATTTTCCCAGTTGATTTTGTTGTGTTAGACATGGATGAAGACATTAATGTTCCTTTAATTTTAGGGCGTCCTTTTTTAGCTACCGCTAGGGCTGTTATCGATGTAGGTAACGGTAAACTTGCATTAAAGATAGGCGATGAGGAAATTATTTTTTAAATTTATGATGCCATGCGATATTCTAGAGAACAAGATAATGCCTATTATTTTGTTGATACAACTGATCATATTATTCAAAACTCATTACAGGAAATCTTACATGATGACATGATGGAACTGTGCCTGACACAAGACGAGGGGGAAGAAGATAAAGCTAATGAGCTGAATACATCTTCATCTCGACAAACGCAAAAAAAAAAAGCATTATAGTCAATGACGAACTGAAACAAAAACCCTCTATTGATGAACCACCCAATCTGGAATTGAAACAGTTGCCAAAACACTTGGAATACGCATTCCTTGGGGAAAGTTCTACGCTACCGATTATTATCTCTTCAGAACTAAAACCCAAGGAAAAAGAGGAGTTGATACAGGTACTAAGAGAACATAAAAGGGCCATAGCTTGGAAAATTTCTGACATCAAAGGAATAAGCCCATCATTCTGCACCCACAAAATTTTAATGGAAGAGGAATACAAGCCATGTGTGCAGCCTCAGAAACAGTTAAACCCCAACATGAAAGAAGTGGTTAAAGCCGAGGTAATTAAACTTCTAGACGCAGTAATAATTTATCCTATTTCTGACAGCACTTGGATAAGTCCTGTGCAGGTAGTTCCAAAGAAATGAGGTATGACAGTGGTGCCTAATGAAAGGAATGAGTTAATCCCTACAAGAACAGTTACAGGTTGGAGAGTCTGTATAGACTATAGAAAGCTGAACGATGCCACCAGAAAAGATCACTTCCCTCTACCCTTCATAGATCAAATGTTAGAAAGCCTATCCGGGCATATGTATTACTGCTTCTTGGACGGACTCTCCAGCTACTTCCAAATCCCCATAGCTCTTGAAGATCAAGAGAAGACAACATTTACATGCCCATACGATACGTTTGCTTATCGTAGAATGCCTTTTGGATTATGTAATGCTCCTGCTACTTTTCAGTGTTGCATGCTGGCAATCTTCGACGAACTTGTGGAAGACATTATGGAGGTATTTATGGATGATTTCTCGGTATTCGGTAATTCTTTCCATCTCTATCTTAAAAATTTAAAACGAGTTCTAATGAGATGTGAGGAAACAAACCTTGTTTTGAATTGGGAAAAATGTCACTTTATGGTTAGAGAAGGGATTGTTTTAGGACATAAGATTTCTAGTAAAGGGATTGAGGTAGATAAAGCAAAGGTTGAAACCATAGAAAAATTACCTCCCCCTAGTTCAGTTAAGGCTATTAGAAGCTTTTTAGGACATGCAGGGTTCTATAGAAAATTTATTAAAGATTTTTCTAAAATAGCTAAGCCTTTAACAAAATTACTAGAAAAAGATGTTCCTTTCAATTTCAATCAGGAATGTTTAGATGCATTTAATATCCTTAAGGATAAATTAATAAATGCTCCGATTATAATCGCACCTGATTGGAATTTACCCTTTGAACTAATGTGTGATGCAAGTGATTTTGCAGTAGGTGCAGTTTAGGGACAACGAAAAGACAAGCATTTTCAGTAATTTACTATGCTAGCAGAACATTAACACCTGCACAAGAAAACTACACCACCACAGAGAAAGAATTGCTAGCTGTAGTTTTTGCTTTTGACAAATTAGGCAGTATCTAATATTGTCTAAAGTTGTCGTTTACACTGACCATTCAGCTCTTCGTTATCTTTTAAACAAACCTGATGCAAAACCTCGACTCATATGATGGATTTTACTCTTACAGGAATTTGACTTGAAAATACAAGATAAGAAAGGAGCTGAGAATCTTGTGGCAGATCACCTCTCCAGACTTGAGAATCCACACATCAGAGAACTCGATGAAAATGAGATAAACGATTCATTTCCCAAAGAACAACTCTTTTCTATAACGCATTCTGAGGTACCATAGTTTGCAAACATCACAAATTATCTAGCCGCTAACATCTTGCCAAAAAGACTAACACATCACCAAAAGAAGCGATTCTTTGCTGATGCAAAAAACTATTTTTGGGAAGATCCCTTTCTTTTCTGCATATGTACAGATCAGGTAATTCGGAGATACGTTTCAAAGGCAGAAGCAAGCAAAATCCTGGAACATTGCCATTCAGGACCCTCAGAAGGACACTATAGTGGCATTAAGACAGCACACAAAATACTCGAATCAGGTTTTTATTGGCCCACTCTATTTAAATATGCCAACAGGTATGTTACTTCGTGTGATAAATGCCAAAGAATAGGTAATAATTCTCTACGTGATGAGATGCCTCAAACATATATGTTATCATGTGAAATATTTGATGTATGGGGTATTGATTTCATGGGACCATTTCGTAGTTCATGTGGAAATAAATACATCCTAGTGGCAGTTGATTACATGTCAAAATAGGTAGAAGCGGAAGCTTTGCCTACCAATGATGCTAGGGTAGTACTTAAGTTTCTCAAGAAACTGTTCTCTCGATTTGGGACATCTAGAGCTATCATTAGTGATAGGGGAACTCATTTCTTTAATACTCAATTTGAAAAAGTTCTAAAGAAATATGGAGTACACCACAGGATAGCTACCCCATATCACCCTCAAACTAGTGGGCAAGTTGAAGTAGAAAACCGAGAAAGCGCATCCTAGAAAAAACGATTGAATTGAATAGAAAAGATTGGGCATTAAAAGTAGATGATGCCTTATGGGCCTATAGAACAGCATTTAAAACACCTCTAGGGACATCCCCATAAAAACTTGTATACGGGAAAAGTTGTCATCTACCATTCAAGTTAGAACACAAAGCTTTTTGGGCCATAAAGTTTTTGAATTTCGATCTTAAAACTGCAGGAAAGAAAAGAATGATGCAGATGAACGAGTTAGATGAATGGAGAGCTGAGGCCTATGAAAACTCAAAACTGTATAATGAGGCAAAAAAGTGACGCCACGATGCTTGTCTAAAGAAGTCGAAACAATTCAAAGTAGGGTACTTGGTCCTACTATACAACTCAAGGCTTAAATTATTTCTAGGGAAACTGAAATCAAGGTGGTCAGGCCCATTCATGATCAAAACAATTTTTCCATATGGCACAATCAAGGTAACTCACCCCACTAAAGGCACATTCAAGGTAAATGGTCACCGACTCAAAATCTATAATGGTGAAGATTTTAGGGATATGAGAGAGGAGCTTCAGCTCCATGAGTCTTCTTTTAGAAATGAAAACAGGGTAAGTCTAGCTTAAGACTATAAATGAGCGCTTCTCGGGAGGCAACCCGAGCACTAATTCACTAACATTTTATTTTTAAGCGTCTAATTAAGCTAACAAAGTGCAGGTTTTAGACCACACGGCCCTGCACACGGGCATGCCCGTGGCTGTGCAAAAGACAGCGGACGAACCATGGGCGTGCCAATAGCCATGCACAACAGAGAAAAAATTCTTTTCCTAACACGGGGGGCGATAATATTCCACGCCCGTGCCGATCACCCGTGCGAGGTTACTGACTTGTTAAGCACGGACTAAACACGGCCATGCTTTATGACCGTGCCAATATACTGACTTGCTAAACACGTACGGAACACGCCCGCGCCGTCTAACCTTGCCAACATTCTGACTTATCGAACACGGGTAGAACACGCCCGTTCTACATGACCGTGTGAATAAGAACACGGGCGTGCCACAAATACCCACGGCCGTGGCCAAACATCTGAACGCGCCTAAAATTTAAAATCATGAAAAACACGGGCGCATAAAAATCAAGCACGGGCGTGGCCCCTGCCCGTGCTCGCTTCCCTATTTAAGCAACTTTAACCGTCGCCTTCCCCAAAATAAACCCTAAAAAAAATTCTACAGCCTCCTTTTTCCCCATTTCCAGCCACACCCACGACCCCAACCCCCTAAAAACACCTCTCAACCTCCATTTTTCTCCAAAAACCTTACAAAACTGCACCCCACACCCACGCCACAGCCGTGTTGCAGCAGCCCACGCCCATGCCACCACCATGCTCAGCCTGTGCTCTGCCGATAACCACCACCATCACCCCTGGTTCCCTCCATTACTTCATTTTTCTTAACTAATTCTTTGATAAATTTTATTTGTTTTGCTTATAATGACTTTTATTGTTGGTATCAAATATTAGTTAGGTTCTTTAGAATAAACCATTACGTATTTTGCATGATAATTAGTTTCTTTTCAAATTTTAGTATTAATTATTCTATTTTGCAAATACATTGTTACATTGAACATTTTTTTTCTTTTGATATTCATTAGTTAGTCTTGGCTACTCATAAATTTGAATAATTGTGTTTAGCCTTTAAATATATTGGGTCTAGATGAAAATACTTAATTGGATGCAAACATTACGTCAATATTTTCAAGTATAATGTCGTCATCTCAAGGAAAAAGATCAACAGCCTCGAGCTCGAAAAAGCGAAAAGGACCCGGCTCGTCTTCAGTAAGCGCCTCTTCAGAATTAAGACACCGTCTCCTCCAATTCTCTCAAGAAGTTCAGGAAGAACGATATAAGGCATTCCGGGAAAGACCTCTCGACACCAGAAGATGCATTGACTGGAACGCCGTAGAACAGGTCAGACTAGCGGCCGATATTCGAGCTCTCATATCGACCGAGCCATGGGAGCAGTTTTTCTCTGTCATCGAGCCCACATATTTGGAACTCACACTCGAGTTCTGCACCACTTTCACCTTACAGACAATGATGGCTCAATATGACGACTCAGGCACAGTCCAATTTCGGTTAGGGGGCACGGTACGTCGACTAAGCGTACCACAATTCGGATCAGCACTTGGACTCTACACACAGGAGTTTATAGCAGAAAACCCACTCTCCGAGTTAAACCGTCAGCTCCATTGCACTCCCTTCAACTACTGGCGCAGCTTAGCCCCCACCACAAATGTCTACGACCCCAGTCGCTCGAAGACGACAGCCCTTGGCCCACCCCTACGGTATATTCACGCCATTCTCGCTCACACCATCACATGTCGACGTGAGAGCACCGGTGTAGTAAACAAGCACGATGTCTACTACCTATTGTGCATGTTAGAAGGGCACGTTTTCGACCTGGCATACTTCATCGCCTGTGCAATTCAACATCAGACAGAGTTGCACAAGAAAGGGATTTTATCGATGGGGCCATACATCAGACGGTTGGCTCGACACTTCGGCCTCCTTAACACCAACGACCAGAGATCCTCCCTCACGATGATTGGGCATATGGTACCTCAGGGCATCCAAATGATGCTACACATGAGGATGATCAAACATCGTCGAGGGACCGACCCCCCTCAATACCGATTAGTGATACCCACAGACGAGGGGGAGCTCGAGGACATTACTGATGATGTCCCACCACCATCACAGGAGGCACCGATTCCGAGCCAGCGGCCATCCTATGCAGCAGCTTCATTGTCAGATATCTCTGCACGCCTCGACCAATTCAAGCTGTATTTCGCTGACAACGCTCGACGTCTTGACGGAATCAAGGCCACCCTTCAGCAGATATGCCATCACTTACACATCTCATCACCGACACCACCACAGGACCTGACCGCTGATGAGGACCTCTGAGTCCTTTTATTTATCTAGTTTTTCTTTTCTTATTTTAAGCTTTAAACTTTTAATTTTTCTATTTTCCTTCTTCTGCATTTATTTTAATTTTTCTTCTCTTAGTTTGAAATTTTTTATATACATTGCAAACTTTCATTATGATTAACATTAACATCTAACCTTCGAGTATTCCTAACATATATTTATACGCCCCCGAGATTTCTAACCGGTGACTTCGCAGTATCAAATGAACACTCCATAGAAACGAACAAATCACTAGGAATGATTCACTACTACATAAGTCAATCGTAACCACGACCTCTGCCACCCCAAGGAGATCATCCATAAATTCAAGAAGTGTCACTTTATCCCCTCTCTTTTGATTATATATTAATTGTCATTCTCTATCTTTGTACATTGAGGGCAATGTACATCTTAAGTGTGGGGGGATAAAAGTGCCTGACTTTTTGCATTATTCTCAAATCCCTGATTTTAGCCTTGTTTTTAAGTAAATTTTTCATATTACTAATTAGGATGAAATTTCTGATAATTTATGATTTTTATTGACATGTTTTAGATTAAGTCATTGATAATTGTGCATTGATGATTGAATTTTAAGATACTAGAAAATCAAGCATGATGAAACATCCCAAACCCGACCCACAAGCCCCGACCAGGTCTGACATGTTCCTTATGAAAAACTTAGCTCAAATTCCATTTCGTCCTTCTTATAAAACTAATCAATTTTAAAACGAGGTTGTCGTTGTGTCGAGTTTGAAAACAAGTTGCCATTCATGTTTGTGTTTTGTTAAATTGTTCCCATTATACTCCATAGATTAAGAGATTTGTCAGATTTTAAAGTTCATTAAGATGAAAACCGTTAGTTTGGTTAAGTGATAAAACGTTGATGTTGCTTTGAGAAAAATATTTAATTACCCGTTTGATCATTATCGCATGAAAATAAAGTTTAAAACGCAAAGTTAAAACAGTTAAGGAATTGCCTTATTACATGTTAAAAACTCGAAATAAATCCCGAAAAACATACTAAAGAAAAACGAAAAGAGTTCAACCGTAAGAAATCCCGAAATTTGCTGAGCATGGCCACCACACAGTTCCTGCCGACCCGGTCCACTGCACTATGCATCACCTGCAAAATGTCAGCCCACGAAGGGTGAGTCAACAGACTCAATGTGCAACTACCAACATAGATTCCCACCCGATTACAACCTTTGTTACGAACATTTTGGGCAAGCCCATCCGAAATCATATCTGGCCATTAGCCCATAGTCATAGCACAATATATCACACATATAGCAGAAATGATGCAACCCGAACCCAACTATATATCCAACCTCTACACACCACCCGTACCTGCCAGTCACACCAGTGGGGATTACTAAATCGACCCTCCATCCGCTACACACCCTCGAAGGTAGTCGCTGCAGTCAACTGCTCATCGCCCTTAATACGTGGCATAGCCACCAGATAATGTGACAACGTCACCGAATCATAATATTGTGACATGAGTCACCGAATAATGTGGTAAAACCACTAGAACACTTCCCCTTTACATTATAACCCTCGTGCCCATGCAATATACAAATTATATAGGTATCATGCTAAATGCTTAATCCAACCCATCTCAGAAATATACATGCTTTCATACAAATGAATGTAACCACTGTTAACAAGGTGTTAGTGTAACGTACCTGAATAAACTGTACCCTTAAATGGTACCTTTAGCCACAGTTATTCATAATCTTATTAACACATACTTAGTCATATTAATTTACCAGGAAAAAGTGTGGGGTTACACACCTGTAAACACAAAGAACAAGACTCTCGATCTCATTGACACCTTCACTTGCAGGGATCACAGCGATCTGCTTGTCCCTTTCCGAAACTGGCCCACACCCCGGTGGCCAGTCACGCACCGCAGAAACCGAACGTTTCTTGAATCTAGGGGCAGGGACTACCCCTTTCTCTCCTCCACTGGTACTCGCATCCATTGAATATCACTTAATCAGAACACCCGATTAATCGACAAGTAAAATCTAAACAAGTCAAATCTATAGCTTAACTGAATGCCCTTACCGAAGTAGATCTGAATCTCGAAGACTCCTCCTTTACCTTTGTCGAACCCTTCCTATAACACCATAGTTAGAATCGGTTAACACTAAAAGATATGGCCTTTGGCCGAATGGCACTATCTCCTTACATTATTGATCAAACCCCGAAAGCCCTTCCTCTTAACGTTGGCTACAAAGAATCCCGGAACCCACCTTCATGGTTTCGGCCAAAAGGATAAATAGGATTAGAGTTCTTGATTTCGACAATCCAATAAGAAAAGAGTTAAAGTTTGAACACAAAAGAGCCCTTGCCACACTTACTAGCAGTCGACTGAAAGATCTGACCAAGGAAGATCGGTTTCGAAATACAACAGAGGTAAAGAGATTCAACCACCAATTGATTCTTCGGCTTCCGGAAATTTTGATAACACGAAAAGAGAAAAGAGTGAAATGGTGGTATGATTCGGCTAAGACCCTAAAAGAAAGTAGAGCATTCAGCTACAAGGGGTAGAGTATAGGGAAGAACGGCTTCTAAAATGAAGAGAAGGTAAGGGCTTTGTCACCAAAACGAAAAGAAAAGAAGAGTAGAGTGGAAGAGATAGGTTCGGCCTTGTGAAGAGTGTGGAGAAGATGAGAAGATGAACACAAAGGATGACTTTAAATGTCTTTTGAGGTTTCGGCCAAGGACCAACAAATGAGAAAAAGGGTTGAATTCTATGTGGTTTTGGTATGGAAAAAAAGAATGAGAACTAAGAGAGAAATGAGCTAAATTTCAGCTAGAGGAAAGTGACTAATTTGGCACTTTGACAACACTAAATTTCGACACACAAAAGCTTCCCCAAACCGATTATGCACCCCCTTCCAAAGTCCTACATTCGGCCAACTCTCACCCCTCTCCTCATCCCCTCTTTTCTCTCCACTTTTTCCTCCCCTCCTCTCATTCAAATGAGTTTGAATGAGTCAAACTCCCATCTTTTCTCCTAGCCGCATATTCAAGCACCTTGACCAAGTCTCATCCTCATCCATTCAGAGTCTGATTGCCGTCCAACTCTTCACTCCTCTTGACGCAAAATAAATGCCAAAATGATGCTAGTGCTGCTCGAACCAAGGCCCTTCTCACTCCCTGAGGCATCATCCACAAGCACTCTAAGTGGCGCCTCCTTGCCATTTTACCAACTAGGTTCTTATGTCATAATCCACACAAAAATTCCCTTAAGGCCTAGCTCCCCTAGCTCTCCCCTATCAGCTTAAAAACAATTATTTTTCCAAGGCCTCTACCCACACCTCAAGGTTTCCCGAAGCCCCCAAACACATCCAAACAGCATACAGAGCATACCAACACACAGATACAAATTAAAATGCATGACCCCTAAATCCCGGATATTACAGTTCTACCCTCTTAAAATAATTTCGACCTCGAAATTACCTGGTCAAAATAGGTGAGGGTATTGCTGTCGCATTGCTTCCTCTAGCTCCCAAGTTGCCTCTTCCGCTCCATGGTTCCGCCACAAGACTTTCACCAATGGAACTGACTTCCTTCTCAGCACCTTGACATCTCGTTCCATAATTCGAATCGGTTCCTCCTCCTCATATGATAGATCTGGCCTTAACTCAATTTCCTCTGCTGGTATAATATGAGATGGATGTGACCTGTAGCGTCGTAGCATCGACATATAGAATACATCATGCATTTGCTTCAGCTCCGAAGGTAACTCTAGTTGGTATGCCACTGGACCCATACGCTTCAAAACCTGATATGGTCCGATAAACCTCGGACTCAGTTTACCCTTGCGACCAAATCTCATCACCTTCTTCCACGGTGAAACTTTCAAGAACACCTGATCACCAACTGCAAATTCTGTCTCCTTCCGTTTTAAATCAGCATACGACTTCTGCCTATCGAATGACTCCTTCAATCGAGCCCTAATCAACTTAACCTGTTCTTCCGTCTCTGCAACCAACTCTGGACCTAACATTCTGCGTTCCCCCAATTCAATCCAACAGGTTGGAGTTCGACACTTTCGCCCGTATAGTGCTTCGTAGGGCGCCATCCGGATACTAGACTGGTAACTGTTGTTGTACGCAAATTCAACCAACGGCAAAAACTCCTCCCAACTACCTCTGAAATCAAGGATACATCCTCTTAACATGTCTTCCAATATCTAGATTACCCTCTCAGATTGCCCATCAGTCTGAGGATGGAAGGCTGTGCTGAAATCCAGTCTCGTCCCCAGTGCCTGATGTAGTGCCCTCCAAAAATGTGACGTAAATCTCGGATCCCTATCTGATATGATTGACACCGGTACCCCATGTAACCTTACTATCTCAGCCACATACAACTTTGCTAACCTTTACAGAGAGTAATCTACTCGAACTGGTATGAAATGGGCTGATTTAGTCAGTCGATCCATGACCACCCATACCGAATCCTTCTTAGTAGGTGTAAGGGGTAACCCGCTAATGAAGTCCATAGTGATTCTCTCCCATTGCGGTATCTTAATTGGCTGTAACAATCCTGAAGGCAACTGATGCTCGGCTTTAACCTGCTGACATGTCAGACACTTCCCCACATACTCTGTAACTTCCTGCTTCAAACCAGGCCACCAAAACTGCTCACGTAAGTCCCGATACATCTTACTCCCTCCAGGATGCATAGCGTAAGGGCTACTATGCACTTCCCGAAGTATCATTTGTCTCAACTCCTTGTCCTTTGGCATGCACATCTTTCCGTGAAAGCATAGAACTCCATTACTGTCCACACTGTAATTCTCTAACCCACCCCCTTGTACCAGCAGAACTTGAGCACTCAAAACATCATCTATTAACTATTTTTCCTTGATCTGATCCACCCATGTTGGTTTTACCTGAAGCTCGGCTAACAAACTTCCATCATCAAATAAACTCAAATGGGCAAACATCGCCCTAAGATCCGATATTGCCTTTCGACTTAACGCATCTGCCACCACGTTAGCCTTCCCCAGGTGATACTCAATTGTGCAGTCGTAATCCTTCAACAGTTCAACCCATTTACACTGCCTCAGATTTAACTCCTTCTGGGAAAGGAGATATCTCAGACTTTTGTGGTCGATGTAGAAGATAAACTTTTCTCCGTACAAATAGTGTCTCCAAATTTTTAGAGCGAACACCACTTCCAAATTTTTAGAGCGAACACCACTGCCGCCAATTCCAAGTCATGTGTGGGATAATTGCTTTCATGGGGCCTCAACTGACGAGAAGCATACGCAACAACTTTCCCTTCCTGCATTAGCACACACCCTAACCCCGTGTGAGATGCATCACAATACACCACAAACTCCTTACCAGCCTCCGGCTGAATTAACACGGGTGCCTCAGTTAAAATCCTCTTCAACTTTTCAAAGCTTTCTTGTTGCTTATCAGTCCAAAAAAATGACACTCCTTTCCGCAACAACTTCGTTAAAGGCGCTGCAATTAAGGAGAACCCTTCCACAAATCTTCTATAGTATCCTGCCAACCCCAAGAAACTCCGAACCTCTGCCACAGACTTAGGGGGTTTCCAGTCTAATACAGCTTCAACTTTCTAGGGATCTATTCGAATCGCTTCTGCAGATACCACATGACCCAGAAACGTGACCTCTTTCAGCCAAAACTCACACTTGCTAAATTTGGCGTATAACTTCTTCTCTCTTAAAATTTGCAAAACCATTTGCAAATGCAGATCATGCTCCTCCTTCGTCTTGGAATACACCAAGATATCGTCAATAAACACCACAACGAACCGGTCCAAGTAGGGTTGGAAAACCCGATTCATCATATCCATGAACGCCGCTGGTGCATTTGTCAAGCTGAACAGCATCACTAAGAACTCGTAGTGGCCATAGCGAGTCTGAGACGCCATTTTGTGTATATCCCCTTCCTTAACCTTCAGCTGATGGTATCCCGACTTCAAGTCTATTTTGGAAAAGACCGAAGCTCCCTTCAACTGATCGAACAGATTGTCGATCCTTGGTAACGGGTACTTGTTTTTGATCGTCAGCTTGTTCAGTTGGCGGTAATCTATACACATGCGCATAGTCCCATCCTTTTTCTTCACGAACAACACCGGCGCCCCCCACGGAGATACACTCGGTCGAATAAACCCACGATCCAACAACTCTTGGATCTGAGCCTTAAGCTCTACCAACTCTTTTGGCGCCATTCTATAAGGAGCAACTGATACTGGAGTTGTACCTGGCAGTAAATCAATTCCGAACTCCACCTCCCTGTCCGGGGGTAACCCTGGCAGCTCCTCAGGAAAGACGTCCACAAATTCCCTTACTGTTCTAACTCCACTAACCCCCTCTTCTTTTGCATCCAGAGCACTAATGAAGGCTAGGAATGCCTTGCACCCCTTTCGAACCATTTTATCAACTTTCAACGTGGAGACTACATTCGACAAATAATTCCTTCTTTCCCCTATCACGATTATCTCCTCATCCTCCGGGGTCCTCAACTCCATTCGTTTAGCTGCGCAATCCAACTTAGCACGATGTTCTACTAGCCAGTCCATGCCCAGAATGAGATCAAATTCCCCGAAAGGTAGTTCCATCAAATTGGCCAGAAACACTACTCCCTGAATTTCTGGAGGCACACTCCGAAATAATTTATTCACCACTACCGTTTGACCTAACGGGATAACTACAGTCATCTCCCTAGCAGACAGTTCAGATGCTACACCTAATGTTTCAGCTATTCTACATGCAACATATGAGTGGGTCGAACCAACATCAATCAAGGCAAAGAAAGGCTTATCAGCTATAAGGAACGTACCGGTTATAACGTCCGGTGCGTCACCATCCTCCCTCCGACGAACTGCATACACTAGACCAGGCTGTCTCACCTCCGCATTACCAGCACCTCTGCCAGGTGTCCCGCGACCTCGACCAGAACCATTACCTCTGCCAACCGGACCACGACCCATCGGCTGCTGTCCACCTCTTCCAGTCTGATTAAAACCCTGACCCGTTGGTCGACTCCTGTCTGTTTCCAATGGACAGTTCCTAATCATGTGATCTTTGGACCCACACTTAAAACATCCCCCTGTCTTCTTCCAACACTCCCTCGGGTGCATCTTTCCACATTGAGCACATGTACGATACTGACCTCCCACAGCAACCTGCTGATCTCGTGGCCCATCAACTCTAGGTCTTTTTTGGAAACTCCCGGATGACCCTGATGACCCATAACTCCTCTTGTTCTTACCCTGACCTTTGTCCTGGTTCTGTCTCTCGGTCCGCTTCACCTCCTCGGCTATTTTCGCTTTCTCAACCAATACCGCGAAGTCCCTTTCCCGCTGTGGGGCTATTAACACCCTCAACTCATCTCGAAGCCCATCTTTGAACCGTACGCAACGCTCATAGTCAGTTGCCACGATTCCCCGGGCATATCAGCTCAAATGAAGGAATTCCGCTTCATACTCGGCTACAGATTTGCCCCCTTGTACCAAGTTCAAGAATGCCTTCCTCTGAGCATCCACATAACTCGCTCCTATGTACTTCCCTTGGAACTTTGTCTTGAAATAATCCCAATCAATCCGGTCCACCTGGGTACCCTCTTTAACAGTGAGCCACCACTGGTACGCCTCATCCCGGAGTAGTGACACCACCCCTTTTAGTTTTTCCTCAGCCGTGCAGTCTAGGTCGTCCATAATCCTTTCGACTGCTTCCAACCAATATTCAGCAACATTTGGGGCCACCCCAGAGACCCCCCTGAACACCTCAGCTCTGTTTGCTCGCAGTCGCTCAGGCACTGACTTCCGAGCCCCTCCACCTAAACCTGCCCCAGCAACTCTTTCCAACACTCGCAACATCGCCTGGGATATCGCGTTATCTCCTCGGGTTTGGTCCTGAAATTCTGCTTCTCTAATTGGTGGTAACGGTATTTCATTCCCGGACCCATGTCCAGACCCTGCTGGTTCGAACACAGTAATTCTGCCTCTGCCACGTCTGCGCGTATTATCTACTGTCGCGTTTTATCTGTTTTTACAAATTTTATGCATTAGCTTTCTTTTCACTTCTTGTTTAAAGAGGAGTTTTATGCAAAAAGAAATTTAATAGTTGTTTTCCGCAAGAGCACACATATACCTAGGGGTTTACGTCTCTACAGTATGGTTTCCTAGTCCTACCATCTATAGTAACATACATCAATTCACATATACAGACCAATTTATCATTCATAGAACTTACCTGGCAGACTTGGGCCGAGAACTCGGGTGCCATACTTCCATAAGACCATTTCATGAAAATTTTCAAAACCCATTTTTAGTACAAATGTTGAAAACGTTGTGGGCCTCAAAACCCAAGGCCGAGTTTTTAATCCAGGCTCTGATACCAAATTGAAACATCCCAAACCTGGCCCACAAGCCCCGACCAGGTCTGACATGTTCCTTATGAAAAACTTAGCTCAAATTCCATTTCGTCCTTCTTATAAAACTAATCAATTTTAAAACGAAGTTGTCGTTGTGTCGAGTTTGAAAACAAGTTGCCATTCATGTTTGTGTTTTGTTAAATTGTTCCCATTATACTCCATAGATTAAGAGATTTGTCGGATTTTAAAGTTCATTAAGATGAAAACCGTTAGTTTTTAAGTGATAAAACGTTGATGTTGCTTTGGGAAAAATATTTAATTACCCGTTTGATCATTATCGCATGAAAATAAAGTTTAAAACGCAAAGTTAAAACAGTTAAGGAATGGCCTTATTACATGTTAAAAACCCAAAATAAATCCCGAAAAATATACTAAAGAAAAATGAAAAGAGTTCAACCGTAAGAAATCCTGAAATTTGCTGAGCATGGCCACCACACAGTTCCTGCCGACCGGTCCACTGCACTATGCGTCACCTGCAAAATGTCAGCCCACGAAGGGTGAGTCAACAGACTCAATGTGCAACTACCAACACAAATTCCCAACCGATTACAACCTTTGTTGCGAACATTTTGGGAAATCCCATCCGAAATCATATCTAGCCATTGGCCCATAGTCATAGCACAATATATCACACATATAGCAGAAATGATGCAACCCGAACCCACCTATATATCCAACCTCTACACACCACCCGTACCTGCCAGTCACACCAGTGGGGATTACTAAATCGACCCTCCATCTGCTATACACCCTCAAAGGCAGTCGCTGCAGTCAACTGCTCATCGCCCTTAATACGTGGCATAGCCACCAGATAATGTGACAACGTCACTGAGTCATAATATTGTGACATGAGTCACCGAATAATGTGGTAAAACCACCGGAACACTTCCCCTTTACATTATAACCCTCGTGCCCATGCAATATACAAATTATATAGGTATCATGCTAAATGCTTAATCCAACCCATCTCAGAAATATACATGCTTTCATACAATGAATATAACCACTGTTAACAAGGTGTTAGTGTAACGTACTTGAATAAACTGTACCCTTAAATGGTACCTTTAGCCACAGTTATTCATAATCTTATTAACACATACTTAGTCATATTAATTTACCAGGAAAAAGTGCGGGGTTACACACCTGTAAACACAAAGAACAAAACTCTCGATCTCACTGACACCTTCACTTGCAGGGATCACAGCGATCTGCTTGTCCCTTTTCGAAACTGGCCCACAACCCGGTGGCCAGTCACGCACCGCAGAAACCGAACGTTTCTTGAATCTAGGGGTAGGGACTACCCCTTTCTCTCCTCCATGGTACTCGCATCCATTGAATATCACTTAATCAGAACACCCGATTAATCGACAAGTAAAATCTAAACAAGTCAAATTTATAGCTTAATTGAATGCCCTTACCGAAGTAGATCTGAATCCCGAAGACTCCTCCTTTACCTTTGTCGAACCCTTCCTATAACACCATAGTTAGAATCGGCTAACACTAAAAGATATGGCCTTTGGCCAAATTGCACTATCTCCTTACCTTATTGATCAAACCCCGAAAGCCCTTCCTCTTAACGTTGGCTACAAAGAATCCCGGAACCCACCTTCATGGTTTCGGCCAAAAGGATAAATGGGATTAGAGTTCTTGATTTCGACAATCTAAGAAGAAAAGAGATAAAGTTTGAACACAAAAGAGCCCTTACCACACTTACTAGCAGTCGACTGAAAGATCTGACCAAGGAAGATCGGTTTCTAAATACAACAGAGGTAAAGAGATTCAGCCACCAATTGATTCTTCGGCTTCTGCAAATTTTGATAACACGAAAAGAGAAAAGAGTGAAATGGTGGTATGATTCGGCTAAGACCACAAAAGAAAGTAGAGCGTTCGGCTACAAGGGGTAGAGTATAGGGAAGAACGGCTTCTAAAATGAAGAGAAGGTAAGGGCTTTGTCACCAAAACGAAAAGAAAAGAAGAGTAGAGTGGAAGAGATAGGTTCGGCCTTGTGAAGAGAGTGGAGAAGATGAGAAGATGAACACAAAGGATGACCTTAAGGGTCTTTTGAGATTTCGGCCAAGGACCAACAAATGAGAAAAAGGGTTGAATTCTATGTGGTTTTGGTACAAAAAAAAGGAATGAGAACTAAGAGAGAAATGAGCTAAATTTCGGCTAGAGGAAAGTGACTAATTTGGCACTTTGACCACACTAAATTTCGACACACAAAAGCTTCCCCAAACCGATTATGCACCCCCTTCCAAAGTCCTACATTCGGCCAACTCTCACCCCTCTCCTTATCCCCTCTTTTCTCTCCACTTTTTCCTCCCCTCCTCTCATTCAAATGAGTTTGAATGAGTCAAACTCCCATCTTTTCTCCTAGCCGCATATTCAAGCACCTTGACCAAGTCTCATCCTCATCCATTCAGAGTCTGATTGCCTTCCAACTCTTCACTCCCCTTGACACAAAATAAATGCCAAAATGCTGCTAGTGCTGCTCGAACCAAGGCCCTTCTCACTCTCTGAGGCGTCATCTACAAGCACTCTAAGTGGCGCCTCCTTGCCACTTTACCAACTAGGTTCTTGTGTTATAATCCACACAAAAATTCCCTTAAGGCCTAGCTCCCCTAGCTCTCCCCTATCAGCTTAAAAACAATTATTTTTCTAAGGCCTCTACCCACACCTCAAGGTTTCCCAAAGCCCCCAAACACATCCAAACAGCATACAGAGCATACCAACACACAAATACAAATTAAAATGCATGACCCCTAAATCCCGGATATTACACATGATAAGTCCATTTGTCAGAATAAAAATTTTGTTAGGTTGTTAACCTAAATTTGAATATTGCTTTGAAATTTGAAATTTATGAGATTGATATCAAAACACCCATAATTTTTGTGAGGTTTTGAGCCTTTTAGAGCATATATTCTTTTTCATGCTCACTTCTTGATTATGAGTGTGTCAACTTTGAACTGTTATTCTAGAACTTGCCTCGTTTATACATGTTCAGACCACATTTATGACTTGATATATAGAGATGATAGAGGCACCTAGGTTTTAATCCACTCACTCCACTAAATAGCCTACCTCCATAAATTAACCCCTAGTTAACCCCGTTGATCCTAACACCCCTTTTTATTGACTCGCCTACTAATAACCCAAAACCCTTTGTATTTGTTATCACCCTTTCTTTTGACTACCCTTTAATCGAGATATGATTTGATTAGTTACCGAATTGAATTCATTCATTATTACTTAGTTTGTTCTTAAAAAAAATCAAAGTATATGCAGTATTAGTGGTGAGCTTATACAGTTAAAGTTTATTTTCCAAAAGAAAAGCTCGTATTGTTAGGATTATTATTTTCAGATGATGTAAATATTATTTCAGTATTTTTAGGTAGGTAGCTGTCAATTCAATCTCGATTCTAACCTTCTAATTTTAGCCTTTATCCACACCTTTAACCCTAGCCCCGTTACAACCCTAACAAAGACCTTTTGATCTGTTTATCATCTCATTTTACAGTGGTGGAGATTTGATTTTCAGGCAAGCCTATGGGATTAACTTTTCAGGTTCGACTTATGAGTTCTTCTTTTCCTGAGCCTTAAACACTTTGAGTGATTTGAGTGAATCTTTAGTGAGGATGTCAACTCTTGTCAATTTCGAATTAAAGGTAATTTTTCAGATAAGGGAAGACACCTACGTTTTCGAAATACAAATGCATGACTTATCTTGTTTGAATCTTTAGGACTCCATGTATAAATTATCTATGAATTATGATGAGACATTGCTAATAGGAATTATGAATCATGGAAAGTTCGTTTTAATTGTAAGTTGAGAATTTTGCTTGAGGACAAGCAAAAGCTTAAGTGTGGGGGTATTTGATAAACCGTAATAGTAACATATTTCAATCCCACATTTAGTATGCTTTTGGATGATTTAAGCCTCGATTTATATAAAAAGGTGCTCTTAATCCTTTCTTTTCATGTCTTATACTCAGGAAAGCACCCGAGGATAAAAAGAACGAGAAACGAGCCCAAAATGGAGCAAATTGGGCCAAGGTGGAAATTGACACGGCCTGGACTTAAGCCCACACGGCCGTGCCTTGTTGATCATCTTGAACACAGCCTGACCCCCGATTTACACAGCCGTGCCTCATTAAAGAAATTCGAACATGGCCCAAAGACTAGTCACACGGGCGTGTGACATGGCCGTGTCCCTATCGTGGCAATGAACAATTTCATTCGGATTTGGATACTTTGGGGCAAAGAAGCACATTCCAAGAGCTTATATATACCCCCTAAGTTCATCCTTGAAGGGAGCGGTTAGCTAGGCCAATGAGCCAAGTCGAAAAGGTCAGATTTGTGGGAATCAATCAAAGATAGCCAGGTGATCCATCCCAAGAAGCCGGAATTCTACTCAAGACGGCGGATTTCTCCTTCAATTCCTTCAGGGAGTTTTAGGGATTTCTTATGTTTTGTTTTATCTTTTCTCTTGAGATGTTTTCTTTATTTGTTATGAACTAAATCCTTCAGATACTTGAAGGGGATGAAACCTAGATGAATCTTGTTATTATTTTCTGAATTATATGATAAATACTTAGTTTGTTCTTAATTATGCAAGCTTAATCCAAATTTGATATGCTTAGGTGGAGGAGGAATAGACCCTGCTTAAGAGTAGATCTAGCATAATTAAGCGGAGTTGATCGCACGCCTAGAGATAGGGTGACGAGATTTTTCCGGATTAGGGTGAAATAATATGGGAGTACATAGATCGATTTACTGCTATTCTAGGGGGTTATTATTCGAGAAATATATTTCCCTTAATTAACCTAGGGTTAGACGTTATTCGCCTCGAGAGAGGGTTTAATATACGTTAGGGAGTCCTACAGATCGACTAAGTAAATAAATCGTATGGTTCAGGGTTAATTAACAAGTGAAGTCTAGGTGGATTCTTCCTAGGGGTATCATCTTAATTAACTGAGTTTTTCCTAAAGTTATTTTCCCAATTCATCCTTTTTGTCTTTGTGTCTTTGGCTTAGTAATTAGTTTAGATTATATTAAAGCAACTTCACTTATTTTAGGCTAAATAATAAAAAAAAAGTTAGTATTAGTACTTTTAGTTCCTTTGGGTTCGATAATCCGGTCTTGCCTAAGCTATACTGCCGTTCGATAGCTACACTTGCCTTTAATCGTTGTCAGAGTTAGTTTCCAGGTTTGATCATTCTCTTTATAAATTTTAAAACTCGACAGACATACGATCAGTCATCATAATTCATAGGTAATTCATACATTGATAATTTAACCAAAAGGGTTCTCAAGATTCAAACAATCAACGTCATAGTTTTTATAGTACAAAAACATAGGTGTTTTCCTCTTTTCCTAAATAATTACCTCTGATTTGAAACCGAAAAAAATTGATATCCTCACTAAAGATTCACTCAAATCACTCAAAAGTGTTTAAGGTTCAAAATTAAGCACTCAAAAGTCGAACATGAAAAGTTAATCCCATAGGCTTGCATGAAAATCAAATCTCCACCACTATAAAATAAGATGATACACAAATCAAAAAGGTCTTTAAAAAGGGTTGTAATGGGGCTCGGGTTAAAGGTGTGGATAAAGGCTGAATTAAAGGGTTAGAATCAAGATTGAATTGACAAATTACCTAACTTAGAAAGATGAACTAAGACTCAAATAATTACATCAACTAAAATTTCATAACACGAGCTTCTTCTCAAGATGTAGAATTTAAACGTATAAGCTCATAGAACTTATAATGAATATACTTCGTTTTTTTAAGAACAAATCAAGTGTTTAGATTCTAACAATTGAAATGAAGAATGTAGTTAGGCAACTGATCAAATCAAATCTTGATATAAGTTCAGTCAAAGGAAATGGTGATAACAAATACAAAGTGGTTTTTGGGTTAATATTAGTGGGTGAGTCAATAAACGGTTTGTTAAGATCAAAGGGGTTCACAAGGGGTTAACTGTGAGGGTAGGCTTTTAGTGGAGTAAGTGGGTAAAATCCTAAGTGCCTTTATCATCTCTATATATCAAATCAATGATGTGGTCTTGACATGTATAATTGAAGCAAGTTCTAGAATAATAAATCAATGTTGACACACTCATAATCAATAAAGTGAGCAAGAAAAGATATATGCTCTAAAAGGCTCAAAATCTCACAAAAATTATGGGTTTTTTATATCAACCTTGTAAATTTCAAACTTCAAGGTAATAATTAGGTTCAGGTAGACAACCTAACAAAATTTTTAATTTTGAAAATAGACTTATCATTCTTGATTCTCTAGTCTCCTAAAGTTTAAATCATCACTACACAATTATCAATGACTTAATCCAAAACATATCAATAAAAATCATGAATCAAAGGAAATTTCATTTTAATAGTAACATGAGAAAATTACTTAAGAACAAGACATAATTCAGGGATTTGAGAATAATACAAAACTTTAGGAACTTTTCAAAATAAACTTCAACCCCCCCCCCCACACTTAAGATGTACATTGCCCTCAATGTACAAAGATAGATAATGATTAGTAAGAAAGTCATAAGAGAGTGAGAGAGGTGAAACTTCCTAAATTATGGATGAAATCCTTGGAGGATGATCAATGATGAACATGATGACTAGGCATAGGTGAAGGCGGTGGGGAACACTCCGGTGGTGTGTTCGTTCCTTGAGTGGCATCTTGAATCTTTTTAAACTGCGAAGTTATCAGTAAAGTTTATAGGGAGTTCTTATTTAATGGACGTTTGTTATAGTTACTCGAGAGTTAAATAGCCAGAGATAAAAGAAATCAAATTATACTTAAAAATTTAAAGAGTTTAATAATAAAGAAAAATGAACTAAAATAAAAATAAAAATAAGAATAAAAATAAAATGACTCAAAAGGTCCCCATCATCGGAGTGATCTCGAGGTGGTGGTGGCAGCGATATGTGAAAAAGCTAATGATATCGACCACGACCACCTCGCACGGCCGTGTGGATTTATCTTAGCCCGTGTTCTTTAGGCATTTTTTACCACGGCCACATCGCACAACCGTGGCGTTTACTTAGAGCCCGTGTCTTGGGGAAAATTTTCATCATGTTTCTGTACGATCTTTGCCACGCCCATGTACCTATTCGTGGTGCCCACACGACCACGGACATGCCCGTGTGCAGGGCCATATGGTATGGTAATCTGTGTTTTAAAACATGAACAAACGTGAAAATAAACTAATTAGTGGGTTTAGTGCTCGGGTTGCCTCCCGAGAAGCGCTCGTTTAAAGTCTTAAGCTAGACTTACCTCTCATTGGCGTATTCATGGTGGTTTGAGGAGTTGAAACTCCTCACCCTTGCTATTAGTTCTATGATTACTATATAGTTCGAGTCGAGTAGTGTTTACCTTAAAAGTGTCGAACTTGGGATTAGTTACCTCGACTGTTCCGTATGGAAGATATTCAGTACCTCAAAAAGGATTTCTTCGTTTGTATCAAGGTTTGAAATGGCGATTCGAGGGTCTATTTTGTCCAACAATACCTGATCTCTGATCTTAAATTGGTGTGGCTTATCCTTAAGTTTGACATGGTTTTTCTTTGGTTATGCTTCGTATGTTCCTAATTTCTCTTTGAAATATGTCTTCCACTCATCTAGTTCATCGATCTGAAGCCTTCGTTCCTCATGAGTTATTTCCTTGTTGGCATGAGGTCTAGAATCTGGCTCAGTTATGTAGTTCCATGGTGTTTTCTATAAAGAAAGTTGAACTAAATGGTCATTAATAGAATTTATGTTCTCACCTTGATTTCTTAATGTCCTAGCTGAATCAAGGGCCTAAAGAGTGATCGTTTCGTCACCTATACGAAGTATAAGTTCACCTGTACCAACATCAATTTTAGTTCTGGCAGTTGCTAAAAAGGGTCTTCCTAAAATTAAAGGAATATTGTTGTCCTCATCCATGTATAAAACGACAAAGTCTACTGGGAATATGAATTTTTCATTTTTTACGAGCACGTCTTCAATTATACCCCTAGGAACTCTAATAGTTTTATCAGCTAATTGAATGCTCATCCTAGTTTGTTTGGGTTTCCCTAGACCTAGCTGTTTAAACATTTTATAAGGCATAACATTGATGCTTCCCCCTAAATCAGCTAAAGCATTATCAAGAGATAAACTACCAATTAAGCATGGGATTGTAAAACTCCCTGGATCTTTTAATTTTCGTGGTAGTTTATTTTGCAAAATTGCTGAGCACACTGCGTTTAGTTCCACATGCGACTCTTCATCTAACTTCCGTTTGTTTGTCAAAAGCTTTTTTAAAAATTTCCTTGAATCTAGTATCTGTGAAAGAACTTCAAGAAACGGTAAGTTAATATGTAATTTCTTTAAAAGTTTAAGAAATTTACTGAATTGTTCATCTGTGTTGTCTTTCTTCATCGCATTAGGATATGGTACACGAGGTTGGTACTCTTTAATTATCAGTTTTGGTTTGTCATGGCTTACCTCAACCTTAACTTCCTCTACCACATTCTCTTGCCTTAATTTGGGCTCATCTAACCCTTCACTAACATGAGCTGTTATTGTTTGAATTTTCTCCTTTGGGTTTGTTTCAGTGTTGCTTGGCAAGCTGCCTTGTGGTCGTTCTGATATGATCTTGGCAAGTTGTACTAACTGGTTCTCGATCCCTTGAATTGATGTTTGTTGATTTTTAAGTGTTCTCTCGGTGTTTTGGAAACGAGTTTCTGACACCGCGATGAATTTTGTCAGCAACTCTTCAAGGTTTGGCTTCTTTTCCTATGGGTAGGGCTGTTGTTGAAAACTTGGGAGGGGTTGTTGTCTTTGGTTTCCTTGACAACCCCATGAGAAGTTGGGGTGGTTCCTCCAACCTGGATTGTAAGTATTACTATAAGGGTTATTTTGAGGTCTAGAATTATTACCCATATAGTGAACTTGCTCATTTTCAGCGCTCAGGTTGTAAGGCGGATATTCTATATTGCCCATCCCTCCTCCATTCGTACCACTGCATAGCTAGATGTACCTGTGAAGAACCACATAAACCATCAATCTTTTTATTTAACATCTCTACCTGATTTGACAGCATGGTTACTGCGTCGAGGTTGAAAACACTGGCGGCTTTTGTTGGCCTTGTCCTCGTGACTTTCCACTGATAGTTATTCAGTGACATCTCTTCAATGAATTCATAGGTAGCTTCAAGTGTTTTGTTATTCAGGGTTCCACCGGCAGCTGAATCCATCAACTGCCTGGTTGATGGGTTCACACCGTTATAAAAGGTCTGGACCTGTAGCCACAAGGGTAACCCATGGTGTGGGCACCTTCTCAATAGATCCTTGTATCTCTCACATGCATCGAAAGTGTTTCTAAATCCATCTGCACAAAAGAAGAGATATCATTCCTCAACCTTGCTGTTTTAGTCAGTGGAAAATATTTTAACATAAATTTTTTGGTCATTTGTTCCCATGTAGTGATTGATTCTCGTAGTAACGAGTTCAACCACTGTTTAGCTTTGTTCCTCAACGAAAAGGGAAACAACCGAAGAAGAATGGCATCATCAGAAACGCCATTTATTTTGAAAGTATCACAAAATTCTAAGAAATCTGCCAAGTGATTATTTGGATCTTCATCCTGCAAACCATCAAACTGAACAAATTATTGTATCATCTGAATTGTGTTAGGTTTCAGTTCAAAATTATTTGCAGCAATAGCAGGTCTAACAATACTTGACTCAATTCCTGTTAAATTAGGTTTAGCATAATCATACATAGTACGAGGAGCATGATTTTTGGCCACCAGCAGAGGTAGCGGATTATTATCAGTCATCTCTTCGGTAGTATTAGTTCCGTTCCCTTCCTCTTCTTCTATGTATTGTAAGCTTCGCCTTATTTCTCTTCTATTTCTGCGAACGGTACCTTCTATATTGCTGTCAAAAATCAAGGGTCCTGACGGGTTCCTTCTAGTCATAAACTAGAAAAACCTATCAGAAGCAAAGAAAAAGAAAAGAAAAATTAGAAAAGTAAAAAAATAAAATAAAATAAAATTGCAAATAAATAAAAGTAAGGGCTAAAGTAATAAAAATCAAGTGTTCCTAGTATCTTAATCCCAGCAACAGCGCCAAAAACTTGATCGTGTCTAAAAGTCTTAAAATTTATATAATGAATGAACGAGCCTAGAAACTAACTGTGGCAACGATTGAGGCAAGCGCACCTATCGTTTGGTAATATAGCTATGGAAAGACTGGAAGTATCGAATCCTCAAGGACAAAGAGTACTAGTAATTACTATCTTTTTATTATTTAGCCTAAGAATTAAGGCAATTGTTATTTAATCTAAAACTAACTAATTACTAAGCTAAAGATGCTAAGACACAGAGAATGAATTGGGGAAATACTTTTGGGAAAGACCAATTGATTAAGACAATGCCCGAGGAAGAATCCACCTAGACTTCACTTGTTATCTAACTCTGAACCAGACAATTTATTCACTTGACTTGATCCGTAGGATTCCCCAATTTATATTAATACCTCTCTCAAGGCTACTAAAGTCTAACCCTAGGTTGATTAATTGAAATCTCTTTCTAATTAAAACCCCTAGAATTGCATTAACTCGATCTATGGACTCCTATATTAGGTTTGACCCTAATCCGGTAGATTTTCGTCATCCAATCTCTAGGGTTGCAATCAACTCCGCTTAATTATGCTAGATCTACTCTTAAATAGGGAATTTTCCTCCACTGCCTAAGCACATCAATACTTGAATCAATATCCTGAAATATCAAAGAAAGAATTAAGAACACATAATTAAGAACAAATCAAGTATTTATCATATAGTTCAGAAAATAATAACAAGATCCGTCTTAGGTTTCATCCCCCTCAGGTATATGAGGGGTTTAGTTTATGTTTATAAAAGAATACATCTTAGAAGAAAATATAAAACAAAACATAAGAAAAACCCTAAAACCCCCTGAAGGAAATTGAAGGAAAGATCTTCTGTCTTGAGTATGATTCCGGATTCTTGAGATGAATCAACTGGCTGTCTTCGAGTAAATCCCACAAATCGGCCTCTCTGGCTTGGTTCCTCGGCCTACCTGAACGCCCCCCTTTTAGGTCACACTTAGGGTGTTTATATAGGCTTTCAGAATGTCTTTCTTTGCCCCTAAGTATCCTAATTCGATTAGAATTAAAACAGGTCACGGCAGGGACACGCCCATGTGGCACGCTCGTGTGAATTGAGCCCAGGCCGTGTTCGAGTCTGCTAAAGAGGCACGGTCGTGTGGATTTCTCCAGGCCGTATGGATTTCGTGCTTTGGCCCATTTTCTCCATTTTTGGCCCGTTTCTCGTTCTTTTCATCCTCCGATGATCTACTAAGTATGAAACATGAAATTAAAGGATTGGGAGCATCAAATTCCACAATTCAGGGGATAAATCATCCAAAAGTATGCTAAATGTGGGATTAAAATATGTATATATTACGTTTTATCAATATAACATGATGCCAATGCCATATCCCAGATATGGTCTTACATGGGATCACATCTCGATACCGATGCCCTATCCCAGATATGGTCTTACACGGGATCTCATATCTAGATATCGATGCCATATCCCAGATATGATCTTATACGAGATCGTATATCGATGTCGATGCATGTCCTAGACATGGTCTTACACAAGATCTCCCTTCGGTGCCGATGCCATGTCCCTGACATGGTCTTATACGGGACCTTCTTTATCTCATGTTGTGACAATGGTATCCTTACTATTCCTAATGTTCAACCGGGACTTCAACTCAACATAATATCATTATACTTTCATCGAGGCATCACTAATCAATTACATAGAAATAATATAAATTTCTCATGATATCAAGCAATTAAAAATATAATAGCATTATGTAGCTTTAATTTCACACAAATTTACCTCGGTACCAAAATATATGTGGAATTGTTCAATTTAGTCCACCACCTTGTTCTTGCCTCAGTTTCGGTCTGGGCTTCACGTTTCTTGATCTATAATGAAAATTTCACTTATTTAATGATCACATTGATTAAAATAACTCATGAACCATACTTTGGTAAAATTACGATTTTGCCCCTAATCTTTTACAAGATTTACGATTTTTCCCCTAGGCTCGTAAATCGATTCTAATTAAATTTCCTCCTTTAACAAGCCTAGCTGAACATTAATTACTCTTATAGCGACTCACAATACCAATTATTTCACACATTTACCACCTATTCACAACCTTTACAAAAAGGTCCTTTTTAGGTGTTTTCATGGAAACACCTTTCACAAAAGTTGTGTATTTAACACCCAAGATTCATTTTCATAAAAATTCAGCAAACAACATGAATTCTCACATGGAAAAACCCCAGACTCTTAACCATTTTACAAAATAGTCCCCTCATTAGCTAGATCATGCTACAAGGGTCCCAAAAGTACAAAAAAACAATTATCAAAAAAAAACCACCAAAATCACTTACTTGCAGGGAGGACAAGTTGCTGAAAATTTTAAGCTTTCAAACCCCAATTCTTGCTGATATTTTCGATGGAGAAGATGGATGAATTGGGTGATATCATCTTTCTCTTTATTTTATTTTATTTCATCAATTTAATCCACCTAATCCACCAACTTTGACCAATTTGACATTTCTTGTCCCCCATGGCCGGCCAACCCTATTTCTAAGGGTCTAATTGCACATTAAGGACCTCCAATTAAGGTTCTATAGCTATTTAACACCTCTAGCTTGTAAAATGAAACTTTCACACTTTATGCGATTTAGTCTTTTTTTCAAAATTGAGCATGAAATTGCTAAAATTAATGCACCAAAGTTTTCATGCACTCGTATAATCATATTATAACTCATAAAATAATATTAAAAATAATCTTCTCTAACCTCGGATTAGTGGTTCCGAAACTACTATTCCGACTAGCCCCTAAATCAGGCTGTTACACTCATGACAATATTTATCTTAATGTTAAATATATATCATATCATAAATTGTTTATCCCTAGCTTGATGATTAAGCTTTGAGTGATTGGTATGGTTATTGACAGTATTAAGAAGTAGCTACGCTGCACATAAACCCTAATCATTTCTGTAGTTGCTTAAAAGGAAGGTGGGTCAAAAGTTGTCTTCCCTTGGCTTTGCGACTCACCCATGGCTTCTCTTTGGTTGGAGATAGCTGTTATCACCACCCGTTTTGCATGTCCCACTGACCTTTCTATGGAAATGATTACCACCAAGATGAATTTGAATTCAATTGGTTGATTGGCAAGCTGTAAGAAGATGGTAGCCTTTTTTATTAGATACAGTTAGTTGTGGCATAATTTATTATATTGAAAAATTACCTGATTAATCCAAATTCGTACCTATTGAATTTGATTTGATTAATAAATAAACCCCAAATAGAAATAACCCAAATTTATAAATACTAGAATTCAAAATTATTCGAATTCTAATGTGGAATTTAAAAAAAAATTTTGAGATATTCAAATTCGATTTTAAACACAAATGAAAAAAAAAATTCAAAATGACTCAAATTCGAAATGATCTAATTTAAAAAGCTTGATAAATAAACTCAAATGACTCATCCTCAAAAAAATCCAAATTTGAAATTAAACCAAATCCGAAATAATTCCAACCCAACATAACATAAAAAAAATTTAAAACCTTAAGTCAACTCAATCTAGGTTATTTCTATCTGAATCTGATCCCACCTACAATTGACAAGTATGTATATTATCAAATATATTAGATAAAGACAATATGTATAGTTAAATAATTATTTCATACATTAGTTTTTTAAATTAAAAAACACCAAGTCTCATTAATTAATATTGAAGAATAAAATAAACAAATCAAGACATATACAGTTTCTTAGTTCCACTAAGGGAACTAAAACAAAGTCCCCTAATAATTCATCAAATAATAATCCTTACATAATTTCATCTGATACGGTTTTCAATTTTTATACACAATTTTTTAAATTATATAATTTGGATTAATTTATTTAATTATATTATTTAATTAAAATAATTTGTTTAAATATTATTTAATTTATTTAACTTGGATAACTTACATAATACATAAATATATATCATATCATAACTTACATAATTTATATACCTTACATAATACATAAATATATATATCATATCAAAACTTACATAACTTGCATAAATATATATCATATCATAACTTACATAACTTACATAACTTACAAAACTTACATAAATACATATCATATCATAACTTACATATCTTACAAAACTTACTTAACTTACGTAATACATAAATATATATTTGAAAATCCCGCAACTTACTTGAATTAGTTCACACCCATTAGATACTTGATACTTGATATGTATTATCTATTTTAGTACAATGACATGATTTAAATCAATTGAGAACATTTAAGTAATCGTAATTTATTGTCAACTTTAGACTTCAAGAACATCGAAATGGATAAGAGTTGGATGAATTTGTCAAGGGTGAGCAATGGCTATCGAAATGGAGTAAAAACTTTTCTAAATTTTGCATTTCAAAATGCAAGCCAAGAAAATATTATTCTTTGCCCGTCTAAGAAATGTGGCAACATCAATTGGCATTGTTGTGAAGTTGCCTACGAACATCTAATTGTTGATGGATTTATTCGGGGGTATAAAAAATGGATTTTCCATGGAGAGTGTACACCTAGTAGAACCTCTTCAATGATTAATCTGACTTATCCTCATAGTGCTTACCATCAGTCTGTTAGAGAAGATGACATGGAAGGTATGTTGCGGGATGCATTTAATATGCACAGTCATGGTTTGCAATCGTTTCCATCTGACTTTATTGCATCCGATGATTGTAATATTGGTGGAAATGTTTTTACCAAAACGGGAAGAAGTGTACGTGATGAAGAGCCAAATAGACAAGCGGCGAAGTTCTACAAGTTACTTAATGAAATGAATGAAGAACTTTACAAAGGATCAAAATATTCAAAAATGTCCTTCTGCATTCGCCTATTTCACTTAAAATGTTTGGGAGGGTGGACTGAAAACTCTTTTACAATGCTGTTAGAGTTTTTGACAGAGATGTTTCTGTTTGCAAAAATCCCTCATTCATGCAATGATATGAAGAAACTGATAAAAGATTTAGGCCTTGGGTACAAGAAAATTCACAGTTGCCCAAATGACTGCATGTTGTATTGGGGTGATCGGAAAAACCAACAGTCTTGTCATGTTTGCAGTAAATCTCGTTGGATGAATAGGAATACAAAATATGTGAATGAGGATGAAGGTCAAGAAATAAGCTAGTAAAGATTTTGCAATATTTTCCACTAATACCAAGGCTTCAAAGGCTTTTCAAGTCGTCAAAGACAGCCGAGTCTATGAGGTGGCATCATGATCAACGAACCGATGATGGACTATTAAGGCATCCTGCGGATTCTTTAGCTTGGAAATCATTTGATAGTAAATTTCCAAGCTTTGCAACTGATCCTAGGAATGTGAGGCTTGGGGTAGCATCTGATGGGTTTAATCCTTATAAAATCATGAGTACTTCGTACAGTACTTGGCCTGTAGTGCTTGTTCCTTACAATTTGCCTCCGTGGATTTGCATGAAACAATATTCTTTTATCTTATCTATGGTTATCCCTGGAGAGAAATGTAACACCCCTTACCCGTATCCAATGTCGGAACAGGGTATGAGGCATTACCTAACTTAATCTCATGCGTACGTTCAATTCCGAAAATATAAAAGTTCGTTCAAATTTAAAACTTTTCAATCTTCCTCTTAACAACCTTATTATAGGCTTACGAGGCCCAAAACACATCTTAGAAACAATTTGATATCTTTTCGAGCTCCTTAGAAAACCTTAGAAAATGTTATTAAAAACAGGGCCACACGCTCGTGTGGGCAGGCCGTGTGGTCACACACGCCCATGTCCCTAGTCCGTGTGGATTTTATTTTTCATTTTGAACCTACAGGGGTTTTCACACAGTTGGACACACGTCTGTGTCCCTCAAACGGCCTAGACACGCCCATGTCTTAGCCCGTGTGTGAAAACCTTGACATTCTGTTTATGACATCATCATCCCATTTAGGTCACACGGCCAAGGCACACGCCCGTGTCCTTAGACCATTTGTCAAATTAAATTCCCAAATTCAGGTGCAGACTTCACATGGCCCAGGCACATGCCCATGTCTTAGGTCGTGTCTCCTACACGGTTGAGACACACGGTCGTGTCTCAGCCCGTGTGGTTACTATTAGGCATACTGACTTGCCAACTTAGCATGCAAGGGTACACACGGCCTATCAACACGCCCATAAGGTTGACCGTGTGTCACACATGGCCTAGACACACGGGCGTGTGTCTACCCGTGTGAGCAATTATAAAGCTATCTACCAAGCCAATTGCCACCCTACAAAGCAACCACACTTATACCACTTCAATGCATCATACATCATGACCATAAGGTACTCTAATACCCAAAATCAAGACATCCAAACATAGTTTTACACTATATTCATCATGTGTATACTCTACTCATTCATCATCCCATCACACAAGCAATCTCTTCATGAACTTCATCATCATTGATTATATAAACTTGTCAAGTATTGTCCAATTTCCAATGACCATTTATAAAATGAATTTAATGACATTAATAGCCACACATTGGCTAACAAACATGACATAACACAAAATAACCAAGTTTCTATACATGCCATACTCAAAATTTAACAAACTTTGCTATACTAAAGAGAAGTTGATAGTGGGATTCCGAACTTCGACGTCCTACGGTCCCCGAGTTAGCATGGCGATACTACAAGGAAGAGGGAAATGAGAGGGGTAAGCACAAAGCTTAGTAAGTTTGTATGAAATAGATAACAACATAAAGGTTCATGATAATATCTATTCATCACATTAGTTAATACACAAGTTCTCAAGCTCATCGGCATAACTTACTCATGCTTACTCTTACCAAATCACATATCACATTTGCGTTTATTGCTCGTAAGTTACTCGTGGGTACCTGTATCACTTCATCACATAACTTTAGTACTTTTACTCTCTTGAACATAGAATCAGCTCATTGGCCTCTTAAACATAAACTTAGCTCTTTACCCGTTGAACTAATTGGAATATCGAAGGATACTCAATCTCATCATACTTGAAACACGATGCCAATGCCATATCCTAGATATGGTCTTACATGGGATCACATCTCGATGCCAATGCCATATCCCAGATATGGTCTTACACGGGATCTCATATCTCGATGTCGATACCATATCCAAGATATGGTCTTATAAGAGATCATATATCGATGTCGATTCCATGTCCCAGACATGGTCTTACACGAGATCTCCATTCAGTGCCGATGCCATGTCCCAAACATGGTCTTATATGGGACTTTATTTATCTCATGTTGTGATAATGGTATCCTTAATATTCCTAATGTTCAACTCAACATAATAGCATTATACTCTCATCGAGGCATCATAAATCAATTTCATAGAAATACTAAGCATTTCTCATGATATCAAGAATTTAAGAATATAATAGCATTATGTAGCTTTAATTTCACGCAAACTTACCTCGGTACCAAAATATATGTGGAATCGTTCAATTTAGTCCACCACCTTGTTCTTGCCTCGATTTTGGTCCGGGCTTCGTGTTTCTTGATCTATAATAACAATTTCACTCATTTTAATTATCACTTTAATCAAGGCATTTCAAAAATCATGCATTGGCAAAATTACAATTTTGCCCTTAGACTTTCGTAAAATTACGATTTTGCCCCTAGGCTTGTATATCGATTTTCATCAAGTTTCCTTAGAAATAAAACCTAGCCAAATACATTTTAAGCTTATAGCAACTCTAAATTCCAATTACTTCTCACATTTAACACCTATTTTATAACCTTTGCAAAAAGGTCCTTTTAGGTGTTTTCATGGAAACACTTTTCACAAGAGTTGTTTATTTAACAACTAAAATTCATTTTCTTCCATAAAATTTCAGAAATCAACATGAATACTCACATGGAAAAACCCTAGACTTTCAACCATTTTGCAAAATAGTCCCCTCATTAGCTAGATCATGTTACAAGGATCTCAAAAGTACAAAAATTATCAAAGAATGGCCATTAAAATGCTTAGCTTGGCTAAAATTTTTGAGTTCTCAAACCCCTTGTTTTGCTGAAAATTTAGGTGGAGAAGATGGAGAGGAAAGATGATATCTTTTCTTTTCTTTATTTTATTTTATTTTATTTCATCAATTTAATCCACCTAATCCAACAACTTTGACCAATTTTGACATTGTTTGTCCCCTATGGCCACCCACCCTATCTCTAAGGGCCTAATTGCACATTAAGGGCCTCCAATAATATTCTATAGCTTTTAGACACCTTTAGCTTGTAAAATAGAACTTTCGCACTTTATGCGATTCAGTCCTTTTTCGCAATTAAGCATGCAATCGCTAAAATTAAAGCAACAAAATTTTCATGCACCCATATAATCATGCTATAACACATAAGATAATATTAAAATAATTTTCTTCAATCTCAAATTAGTGTTCCAAAATCACTGTTCTGACTAGCCTTAAATCGGGCTGTTATAAGAAAGGTCCCGAAAATGATATTGACATTTATATGCAGCCACTTATTGAAGAGTTGAAACGGTTATGGGCGGGTGTTGAAACATATGATATCTTGAGAAAGGAGAACTTTTATTTACGTGTAGCTTTGTTGTGGACTATTGATGATTTCCTGGCTTATGCCAATTTATCTAGTTGGAGTACCAAAGGACGTTATGCTTGTCCTTGTTGTGCGGCGCAAACATGTTCGAAGTGGTTATATAATGGGAAGAAGTTCTCTTATATGGGGCATCGTCGGTGGTTAGATGGAAATCATAGATTTAGATTTCAGAGGACTCTATTTGACGGTACTAAAGAGTTCAGAGAAGCTCTTGAGCAGTCTATTGGATCTGAAATCTTATTCATGTTAAAAGATATCAATTTTAGTTATAGGAAGATGAATCAACCACATAACACGCTAGCAAAGAGAAGACTGAGGGAGGCGTATGTTGGTGATGTTGATGAGCAGATTGATGATGAATCTAATGAAGAGAATGATCCTAATGAGGCGGACTTGCGGAAAAAAAGAAGTATTTTTTTTAGTTGTCTTATTGGGAGCATCACATTTTGCGACACAATCTTGACGTCATACATATTGAAAATAATGTTTGCGAGAACATCATTGGGACAATTCTGAATGTCGATGGAAAATCAAAAGACAATCTTCAGAGTCAACTTGATCTAGTTGACATGGGGATTTGGCGTGAACTTCATCCCCAAGTACTTCCGAATGAGAAATATAGGTTGCCGCCTTCAATTTTCGCAACGTCGAAGAAAGAAAAAGAAGTGTTTTGCACGGTGTTGAAGGACATAAAGGTCCCAGATGCGTATGCATCAAATATATCTCAATGTGTGAGTCTTAAAGATCGAAGACTATATTCCCTAAAATCACATGATTATCACATCTTGATGCAAGATTTACTACCAGTTGCTTTAAGGTGTTGTATGTCAAAAAAGGTGACGTCTTGTATAATTGAACTATCCAATATAATGAAAATTATTTTTGGAAAAGTTTTGAATGTTGAAGAACTTGAGAAAGTAGAAGATTGAGCTACCTTGACTTTATACAAATTGGAGAAGATCTTTCCACCTTCCTTCTTCACTATTATGGTGCACTTGATAATCCATCTCCCTCATGAAGCAAAACTTGGTGGACCGGATTTCTATCGGTGGATGTATCCTATAGAGAGGTGCTAATTTATTTGTAAAGTTTTTCATTCATTCATGAATATACCTTGAGTTACAACTGTTGATAATGTTGTATATCGTCTTTAGGTTCCTATTCAAATTGAAGTCTTATTGTCGTAATAAGCGTTATCTAGAAGGATCAATAGCTAAATGATACTTGGTAGAGGAGTGTATGACTTTTTGTTCTAGATATTTAGAAGATGTTGAAACAAGACTGAATAGACCAAGTAGAAATGTTGGGCTCACTGATCATAACTTGGCCGAAACTTGTTTATTTCAAAGTTATGGGCAACCAATCAGTAAAGTTGAAATTACAGAATTAGATGATATATCTTGGGTACAAGCACATCGATTTGTTCTTTTTCACCACGATTCGATTGAACCATTACGCAAGTAAGTTTTAGGATTTGATAAATATTCATCTTTTTTATTTTTTTATCTTCTAACCAAGTAATCCACTTTTTAACATAGGAGTACAAACAAATCTTAATATCTCATTCACACTCCCGAAGATTACAACATTGAGAGATTAATAAGTTATTCACAGAATCTTTCCATGAATGGTTAAGCCAAACGGTATGAAACTAAAGCTTTCATTGAAAAATAATAATGTTTTCTCATAAATTTTATAATTACTCAATTTACTTTCGATTCAATAGGTTTGAAGTGGAAAGGACGTCAATGACGAAGTTAAATGTCTTTCCCAAGGTCCGAATAGAGTAATAAAAAGATATAGTGCCTTCCTCATCAATGGATTCAGATTTCATACAAAATATCGTGAGAGATTGAGGAGAACTCAAAATTGTGGAATAATTGTTAATTCTTCAATTACAAGTTATGCTAGTGCTAGGGTGTAACAGCCCGATTTAGGGGCTAGTCGGAACAGTGATCTCGGAATCACTAAATCCAAGATTTGAGAAATTTATTTATTTATTTATTTATTTATTTATTTATTTATGTGTGATTTTATGAATTAGTATATGATTTTATGAGTACGTGAGCATTTTGGTACTTTAAATTTTAGTGATTTCATGCTTAATCGCGAAAAAGGACTAAATCGCATAAAGTGCGAAAGTTCTATTTTAGTTGCTAGAGGTGCCAAATAGCTATGGATTGTTAAATTGAGGTCTTTAAAAGGAAATTTAGCCCTTTTAATGTTCTTGGCCGGCCATAGACTTAATGGGAGACAAAGATGGACAATGTTGGTCAAAGCTGATAATAGTAGGTGGACTGAATTGCTAGTTTAATATTAAAATAAGAAAAGAAAAGTTATCATCCCTCTCTCCATCTTTCTCTACCAATTTTAGCAAGAAAAAGAGAGGTTTGAAAGCTCAAAATTTTCAGCAAACTTTCCCCCATTGTTGTAAGTAATTTTGATAATTTTTCTTAGTCATAATTGTACTTTTGAGACCCCTAAAGCTTAAGCTTTCAAATGAGGGGACTATTGTGCTGTAACACCCCAAACCCGGTCTATGCGTTAAGGCCAGATTTGACATGTCACATGAAATAAATGTACATCTAGACCTTTAAAGATCTAAGTAAAACAGATTTTCAAAACTTTGACATGGAGTTTATTGAAAACTAAGGTTGATTGATAAATCAAACAATTTGAGACGTAAGAGTTTATAAATCGAAACTTTTTTAAAAAATAATTAATATTACGAGAGGATTTAAAAGAGTTTGAAAGATGATAATAAAATTTATGAACATTTTAAAGAGAAAATTTTATGAGTTTAAAATATTTATGAAAGTTATTACGAAACCCCCTTTTTGCATATCCATTTGAGAAAAACGTCTATTTATGTTTTTAGAAAAATCTCACTTTGAAGTAATTAAAGTAAATTCTAAAAATCCATCAAACATAAAACAATATTAAAAATTTTATCCAGAGGCCTTATTACAACTTAACTTATATTAACCAAGAAATTAAAAGTACTTAAAAAGAAATCCAAATTTCAAATAAACATTATTCGTAGTATGGCCCCCACCGAGTCATCCATAGCCCAAGTCACCATCACTGATCATTACCTGAAAAGGATAAGGAAAACAGGGTGAGTTACTAGAACTCAGTGTGTAACCCACTTACCATTGTCCACTGGGCCAAAATCCAATTAAGCATTTATTTGGGCCAAAGCCCATTTGCAAAAAAAAAAAAAAAGAAAACCATATATAATATGCATGTGATATGTAATTCCTAAACCAAACCTAATTTTTCATCCGCTACACACCACCCGTACCAACCAGCACACCTGTGGGGAGCTTTAGTCACCCACCCCGCCAACACACCAAACGTAGGCATTAAGCCGTTTATATCAAATTTGTGGACAAGCCACCAGATTAACAGAATTTACATGGCATTGCCATTTTTCATATTTGTGGCAGAGCCACCAGAATTATGTAGCAGAGCTACCAGAAATTCTCTTCATCATTATCCCATCCCATGCAAATCATGTATATAATGCATAGCCATTCACAACAATGTATTCAGATATTTCTTACAAACATCATGGCCCATTATAACAATTTATCAAGTTGGCCAATTAAGCAAAATATCATCTTGGCCCATTTCACAATTTATTACAAATCGGCCCATATAGCAAATATCTTATGGCCCATATAGCAATTTATCAATTTGGTCCATATAGCAAATATCTTAATTTGGCACATATAGCAAATATCTCAATTTGGCCCATATAGCAAATATCTCAATTTGGCCCATATGGCAAATATCTCAATTTGGCCTATATAGCAAACATCAAATGGCCCATTAAGGGTATTTTCATGATTTTCGCAGTCTTAATACCGATTTCATAATCTTTACCAAAATAGTGATAACTATGCCATTTTACCCAATTTCACCAAAATGTGTTTTAATCAAGCGGTTTACCATTAACACGTTTTAAATATCTAACCCATGAAATACGGTGTGAAATTACACACCTGATTACGGTAAGCACTACGCTTTCCTGATCGTCGACACCTAAAATATTATCACGCTCGATTAGACATTACTCACTATTTAATAAATCTACTCTAAAACAAATGATCTAAGATTTTACCCTCGGGATCGCGAACAACTACGATTTGTCGGTTTTCCTCAGTTGACAGTCCACAACCCGGTGGAAAGTCTCGAATCGTTGATGCCTCACAATTGCGAACAACCTCAAATAGTTGATTCTCACCGGATGAGGGTCCACAACCCGGTGGAAAGTCCCGAATCACCGAAACAGCCCTTCGTTTGAATTTAGAAGTAGGGATTGTAAATTCGCTCCTTTTTCGATCACCAATCACTACCTCTTTTGATTCGATATTGTTTGCCTCCATTGAAAACAAATGTTAGTCCAAACTAATACTATGTTATTATGAACGATTGATCTTAGGAGTAAGGTTGGCTTACCACAAAATCCGAGTGATCCATGAATAAATCCCTATAATATAATCGGTTACTCCTTTCCATTCTGATAATCATCTTAACTAATAAAGGATGATCATGAAATCCGTGAAGAACTCTTACCTTAGAGATTTTTGAACCAAATCCTAGCGATTGCGAGATGACTTCGGAAGAATGATGGTTCGGCCTTCCACTATATCACTACGAAGAAGAAAGGGTTTTGTTTAAAAGAGAAATAGATGATGATTTCGGTCAAAAGGACCCTCCCAAGCCAAAATATAGATTCGGCAAAAGAGAGAAGAAAATGAAAAGAATTGAAAGAGTTCTTACCGATTGTTCAAGAGGTGAATGACAACCCAAATGAAAAGAAAGATCAATAAAAGGATAGAAGATTCGGCTATAGAGAAATAATGGTTTTGCAAAAAGAAAAGAAGAAGAAGAACTAGAAAATATGATGGATTAGTTTCGGTTTTCAAGGATGATGAATGAACAAAGAAATGGTCTCCAAGTTTGTATGCATTCGGCAAGAAGAAAGAAAAGAAATGGAGTATGCCTCTTCAAGGTTGCATGGATTCGGCAAGGAGAAGAAAAGAAATTTGGGAAGAAAAGAAAAATGATGCCAAAGTTGTCAATAAAGAATTGGCCAAAACAACCAAAATTTTACCTATTGCAATTGACCAAATTCGGCTAGGAGAGGGAGTTTTGAGAGAAAAATACAATTGATGGTATTGGTATTTTGACCCAAAACTAACACTTTTGTTTTTACCAAAACATCAAACACCAAATTTGCTATCATCCCAACTCCAAGCCGTCCACATTCATCCCCCCTAGGATAAGAGTTTGGCCACCCAAACTTTCCAAAACACCATCCACAAAATAAGCCCCTTGTCCCCCTTACTTATTTCTCTTGATTCCTTTCCCCAACTTCAACCTTGCCTTATTCTTTTAGCCACCTTCCCAAAAATAATGAAGTCTACCCTTGCCATAAATACTCCTTGACCGACACATTAAGGAAGGAAAGAAAAAAAAAGTTAAAATGCACACAAAGTGATTCGAACTCCTTCCCTCAAGGTACTACAAGTGACGCCATAGCCTCTTTACTAATAGCTCATTTATGCTAGCTATTTATTCAACTATTTCCATATGCTTTAAGGTCACTTACTCTATCTCCTTGAAGTGCTAAATTCCAAAAAAAAAATTACTAGATCCAAATAAATCCCGAGCCTTCTCAGGACCTCCTCAACATACGAAAATAATAATCTAACTAGCTTAGCACCAAAATAATGCAACACATGAAATTCAAATTCTAGGATGTTACATGTGCAATATTGTGAAAGGTTTAGATTTTTTCTATGAGAGCTATCAATGTTATTTTCTACATTTTTATATAAGAAATTGAGTCTTAGGTGTTAGATGAACAACTTTTGTGAAAGGTGTTGTCTTGAAACCACTTAATTGGACCTTGATGAAAAGGTTACAAATTTGTAGTAATTATGTAAAATGTTGAGTTTTGATGATAGCTATAATAGCATTAGATGTTCACCTAGGCTTGTTGAAGGTAGAAATGTGATTAGAATTATTTCCGAGCCTAGGGGCAAAATGGTCATTTTGCCAGAGTCTAGGGGAAAAATAGTAATTTTGCCAAAACCTGATTATTAAAATGCTTTATTTAATGTAATTATTAAAATGAACTAATTTTCTATTATAAAGCAAGAAGAATCAAGAATCCGACTTGATCAGGGAAACAACAAAGTCTCGGATTAGACCATCGAGCTAGCTCATTTTGAATACTGAGGTAAGTTTGTATGAATTAAAGTTTTACATTCATTCTCATTAAATTACTTATTATGTTATAAAATGTACATTACTTCTATGAAGTTAAATTATTTATATTATGATGAGAATAGTAAATGAGAACATGTAAGAGAATGTCCCGGTTGAAGTCTCGGAATAATGAGGGTACTAATATCACAACATGAGACAAGGAAAGTCCGTGTAAGACCATGTCAAGACATGACATCGGAATAAGGCAAGGATATCATGTAATGCCATGACTGTCATGGCATTGAAAGATTATTATGAGGCAAAGACTCCATGTAAGTCCAAGCCAAGGCATGGCATTGGAGAATTTATAAGGCAATGATGTTATGTAAGTCCATGTCAAGACATGGCATTGATAAGTTTCATAAGGCAAGGATACCACGTAAGACCATGTCAAGACATGGCAATGGTAAGTTTCTTAAAGAAACATACAAGGAAGGTCTCGTATAAGACCATGTATGGGACATGGCATCGACACCAAGTTAAGAGCTCCCATGTAAGACCATATCTGGGATATGGCATTGGCATCATGAGGCGATCCCATGTAAGACTATATCTGGGATATGGCATTGGCATCATGTGGCGATTCCATGTAAGACCATGTCTGAGACATGGCATTGGCATCGAGATACATGTTTGATGAGACTAAGTAACCTCAATTATTCCGTGAAATTCATCGGGTAAAAGAGCCAAATATGAATGAGGCAACAAGAAAGTTAAGTAAGTAAAGATAGTACTAAGTTAAGTTATACAAGGTTAATATAAAGCATTATTTCATGATAAGAAAGATGAAAGTATGTTTACTTTTGCATCAATAAATTGTACTAATTTATGTGATCAAGTGACACAGGTACCATGATTATTAAGTAACTTATGAGGAGTAAGTAAGCCATGCATTTATAATTTATGATGCTCTTATCTCAATATGGTTGAGTTATAATGAAATAATTTGTTGCCATACGAGTTTCATGCAAACTTACTAAGCTTTATGCTTACTCTCTTTCATTGTCCTTTTTCCTTGTAGCATTGCCGAGATAGCTCGAGGATCGTGGCCGTAGGAGTTCAGAAATCACACTATCAACAACACTTTGGTATAACAATTTAGACTTGTTTGAGTATGGCATGTATAGAACTCGAGTATTTTGTTAGGTCATAATTTTTGATCAAAGTGTTGGCTTTGTAATGCATTGAAGTCTTTTTGTAATGGTCTATTAAGTTAGGCCGATATTTGGCAAACTCTTATGTTAAGAATGAAAGTGATTTGCTTGAAGTGTATGCCCTTATGTATAGATATGGAACTCAGTATTCAGATGTGCCTTTGGGTTACTAATTATGTTGAATTGAGTTGGTCTATATGTGTGTGCAATGTAGAGTGGCAAAGTGTAACACCCCAAACTCGGCCTAGAAGTTAGGCCCGAATCCGGCGTGTCACATTGAAGTGTTTTGGCGAAAACCTTATTTTCATTGAAAACCCTTCTAAAGAAAAGTTAAGTAAAATCCAGTTTGCTTTCAAAACGAGGTGTATCAAAAAAAACCATTTCCTTGTTACTAAAAAAAATTTCCTTTGACAGCGGAAGCTCATTCTTAAAACACAATTATTTTCAAAAACTTGAAATATGCTTAAAAGAAATAAATCCAGATTCTGTTTCAAAATTTCAATGCATAGTGGAAGTAATGGAATAATAACTAAAGGGAAACCCTTATTACAATCCGAAATAAAATAACTTAAAATCTAGATTTTAGATATTAAGAAAAACAGGTCTAATCGTCTTGCTAGTTGGCCACCTCTGAGTCCCTCCATCCATCGAACCGCCTACTGAGGATCACCTGAGAAAAATAAACGAGGGAGTGAGTTTTCGAAAACTCGGTGTGTACGACCCTCGTCAAACAAAAAAAAACATACATATCATAATAATAACATAACAATATCATACATGCAATGCTGTACAAACCCTCCCCAAATAATCCATCCAATACACATCGTCTCCATCCAACCGAAACACTTTTGTGGGGATTTCTAAATCGACCCACCCATCCGATACACTTCAAGGGTAGCCCGGTTGCGGTACTACCTAACATTTCAGCAAAGCTGCTAATCATATAATGGGCTTAAAAAGCCATCGGTGGATCCATGGTCGTCAAGCAACCATGCGATCCTCATATACTTCCTCCGTTCCATAATTCCCAACCCATATGTAACCTAAACAGCATATCATATGAATGCAGCAAATGTACATGTAACATCTATAAATCTTACATTCAACACATAGACGCATTTTAGTCATTTTCACCCTTAGGGGCATTTCGGTCATTTCTCATTGGTCTATTACTTACCTTGGCCCGTTATCAAGTCCTCGTTGGCTAAAGTGAACTGATACTATGCACCAGGTAGGATTCTAGAGAAGAGGAGGTGAGTCATTAAGACCGCTTAAGTACCAAGCTCTCCCTAGATCCAATCCTAAACATGCATATACCCATTGCCACACCTTAACCTTATGACTTGTCCACGATCACAATTAGTTAATTATTTAAGTTTTATGCAAGGTTAAGCAATTTACCAAATACTAAGCCCAAGACCCATTACAAAGCCCAAATAAATTCGCATGCGTTCATATGGCCCAGCAGGCCCAATCTCATTCGTATAGCCCATTAGGCCGAAATCACATTCATATGGCCCATCTGGCCCAAATCAATTCCAAGCCATGTAACCAGCATGACTAGTTCATCACTTATTACCAAATTATCAAATTCGCCTATTTTGAGCCTACGGCCCATCGGGCCCTTTTTGCCCATTCTGGCCCAGTTGGCCACAACACGACCCAAGTCCATGAGATCGCTCATGGGGTCTCTGTTATCGATTCTATTTCCCTCATACGAGTGTTCGTACACTCACAAGACTACCGAAGCCAAAGTTTCGGGATTTTGAGATTTCCCAATCTATTGTGTGTGTATAGTGTATGTACACACCTGATAACAAAACATGTTGCGATCTCCTTCGCCACGATCCAACAAACGATGTCACTCAATGGTTAATCACATATACTTATCGAATACTTTACCAAAAGTCGAAGTCTCACCTTAACCTTACTTGAAACACCAAGCCTTAATAGTTTTCCCTCGATTACTAATCACGACTACTTCCTAAATCTGCATCAATCTTAATTATTAAAAACTGAACCATAAGTGACTTATATCCATCTTAAGTCACCCTTACATTACTTACGACAATTTGGCCAACCTTCGAAACCAAAAGTGAAGAATACTTACCCAAATCCCGAAACGCATAAAGAGTAATTCGACAGAGATCTGAAGAACAGAGATTCGATATCAACCCCTTACCAAAATCGATTTAGAAAGAGTGAGGAAGAGGAGAAGTCGGCTCTAGCAAGATCAATTGAAAGAGTAAAGTACTTACACAAGAATCGACTAGGTTAAAGAAATAGTGACGGCACAAAAAGAATTTCGGCAAAGGGAGGGTGGAATTATTTGGCTTTAGAGGGTTTGGAAAAGGTAACAAGAAGAAAAGAAAAAGATCAAATGTGCTTGTGTGAGGGTAACTACAGATATTTGGTAAAGAAAGAAAGACTGACCTATTTGCAAAACTTTCCAAATGTCGAAAACCACAATAAAAATTCGGAATACCCCCTAAAAGACCCAAAAACGACACTCATCTACCCTTCTAAGCCGAATTTATACACTTTCCACTTCCCAAAACGGCACCAACTCTTCACACTTCTCAGCTCCTAACTTATCTCCCTGATAACTCCTCAATCTCATCTTAAATTTTCTCCAAGATAAGCTCCTACAATCTCTCCATGACCATTTCAAACCTCTCATCCATCAGACTTTCATTACAACACAAACTCTAGCCGTCCTGACAGCAAAATAAATACCATGCCACTACTCGAACCTTGGACTCCCTTGCCTGCTAATGATGCCACCTCCCTGCTCCCTAAGTGGTGCCACTTAGCCACTACACCACAAGCTCTTTTATGTCCTTTTTCTTCTTCATTTTTTTAAAAGGCCTACTAACTGAAGTCACAGTTCCCTTGGCTAAAACCAAAATTTTTCCTATACCCTTACTTGATCCAAGGACATCTCCAACACCCCTAGACACTCCAAATTCATTAACCCTCAAAGCCCACATGCCAATTGTCATTTTCTCGCTCACTTAAAAATTTTCTGAGACCAAAAGCCCAAAGCCCAATTCATCTAGGCCCAAAATTTGGGGCGTTACACAAAGGGCTTGGTAGATAGCCTGCTAATTGTCCATATAGGTAGACATTTGGGCATGTGTCTACACCGTGTGTGAGGCACGGCTAGCACACGGTCGTATATCCAGACCGTGTGAAGTCTGCACCTTGCACTTGGAATTTAAATTGTCACACGACTGGAGCACACAGTCGTGTGTATAGACCGTGTGGATAAGTCAGAATGCCAAGGTTTGGCACACGGGCCAGGGCCACGGATGTGTCAAGGCCGTGCGGAATTAGTCAGTTTCGACCACGGGTGTAAGACACGGGCATGCCTTAGGGGACACGGGCGTGCCCGTAGATCAACAAGGGCGTGTGGCCCCTGTTTTGTTGGGAAATTTCTCAAACTCGTAAAAGTTCCTGAAAAAGTTTCGATACCTCTCAGAAGTATGTCTAGGGCTTCCTAGGCCGAGCATGTGTAAGAGATGGGTTTGAAATGAAATTGTACAACCCTATTCAGGATGTTTAAGCAAGGTTAGTTAGGTGATGCCTCAAACCCTGTTCCAGCTTGAATACGGGTAAGGGGTGTTACATAGGAACAGTAATCCTGTTGAGGGGCATGTGGAGTATTACGGACTTCTTACTGACATTATTGAGTTGGACTACTATGGCAAATGGAAAGTTGTCTTATTTCAATGTGATTGGGTTGATGTTAATACTGCTCGCGAAATTAAAAAAGATCAATTTGGTTTTACAATGGTGAACTTTTTCCGATTGATTCACACTGGACAACAATTGATAGATGAGCCGTATGTATTTTCTTCTCAAGTGAAACAAGTTTTGTACTCGAAAGATCCAACTGATGAGGGCTAGCACGTTGTACTCCGAAACACCACTAGAGACTTGTTTGACATGGGCAATGGAAGTAGAGATGACATCGTCGATAGATCAAAAACTTTGCCTTTTCCAGAACAAAACTTAAATGAAAATATCTCTAGTACTAGTACACAATCTCAATGGTTTCGCCAGGATGTGGATGAAGATATTTACGAATTATGGTGTAGTAAGATTTTACGATTTTTTAATTATATGTAATATTATTAATTAAATCTTGGTCTTGTTAAATATTTAAACTATTTTATATGTACTATTCTTTTTGTAATTAGTTACTAAAATTTCAACTATTTTATGTGTATTGTAGAAAAAATGCCTAGAAGAAGATTGTGAGATCTAAGTATTGTTCAGAATACTCCAAATTCAGAAGAAACAAATAGTGAACAACAGACTCCCATTGGATCTTTGAATGTTCCGAATACATCTGACGAACCTGCAGAAATTCAAAGTAATGTTAACTTTAATTTACATGCATGTTGACTTTTATTATTGATTTCTTTTTCAAATTCTTATATTATAATATACCATTTTTTCAGCTAAAAGTGGTGGGACACGCAAAGCTCGAGGACGTACGCTACTAAAAGAATTATACGAGTTAAATCCTGTCGAGCATGTCAAAGTATCTAGAAACAATCATGGTCAGCCTGTTGGATCAAAAGCTCGACTTTTAGCAGGATATTTGGGCATTATAGCACGAAATGCCAATATGTTTCCTATCAACTACGAGTCATGGCATCAAATTCCTGATAGTAACAAAAATCAAGCTCTCGATAATATTAAGGTAACAAAACATGAATGTAATTTATAATACTTTGGTTTAAGTTTCATTTATATTTACTTTCTAAACTTGTGTTTTTTGTAGGAGAGATTTGCTTTAGAGGTCTCGGATATTTATGTCAAGAAGGCATTGGGAAAAAAATGGAGAGACCATAAAAGCACTTTAAAGAAAGAATATTTAAAAAAAATATAAGCCTCGAAGAGAAATTGCGAAATGTTCCGCCGGGAATGCTGAGGTACCAATGGCAAGATACGGTTAGATTCTGAAATTCAAAGAAATGAGAAGTATTACGTACTTCCAAACTCTTATAATTATTCCAGTTTATAATATTTACTATATACGTAACAATAATTTCATAATGTAGGATCGTGAGCGAGTTGGAACAACAAGTAGGCAAAAACAAAAATTCACGCACACAGCAGGGTCGAAAAGTTTTGCATGTGTAGCTGAGGCCGAGGTATTTTGAATTTATTAATTGTGTCAAATATTAATTACTTTCTATTAAATTATATTTTAACTACAATATTGTAGGAACTCTCGTCTGGTCAAAAAGTTAGACGCCTTTAGCTTTTTGACATTACACATAGGAAGAAAGATGGATCTCCTATGACTTCTGAAGCTGGAGAAATTATGGTATATTTACTTAATAAAATTTGATTTATTTTAAATATTTATAATGTTTAATTATAATGGTTTAATTCGTCGTTAGTAGTTCTAAATAATTTTAAGTTATGTTGCATTTTTTTATTATATATTTCGTTTCTAACTCTTTGATTGATTTATTAGGAGAAACTAAAGGATAAAAAGGCGGAGTATGAAGCGGTTGCTTCGAGTGATAGTTTTGTTAATCTTGACGACATTGATAACAGAATTATTACTGAAGTTTTAGGTCCTAAAAGGTATGGTCGGGTTCGATTTCAAGGATCTGGTGTTATCCCAACCCAATATTTTGGATCCAGTTCGCAACAATACATGCCTTCGGGGAGTCAGGCTCAAGCTGAAGTTCTGAGAAGAGCACAGTTGAGCAAATTGCTCAACTTAAAGTGGAGGCAGCATCGAGAGAAGCTGAGGTTCAAAGAAAATATGAAGAACTCCAACTACAACTTAAAGCGGAGGCAGCAACGAGGGAAGTAGAGGCAGCAGCGAAGGCAGCAGAGCAGAGCAGAAAGTACGACGCACTCCAGCTACAGCTTCAGAATATGATGAAAATGTTTCAGCAGTCGCAAAATCCGCCATCTTATACATTTGTTTTCTTATTGTAAGGATATTTTTAACATTCTAAATTTTAACATTATTGTAAGAATATTTTGAATTATACTTCATTTATTAATTTATATCATATATTTTTCGTTGAATTTGAAGTATCATTTAGATTTGTTGTATTTGGTTGGATTTTATGTTACAGGAAGGGTTGTATATGGATGAAAATGGGATGTTGCAAGTCTGCCAAAGTTAGTGGCATTTTTTATAAAAGCGCCGCTAAAGGTCATGCTCTATAGCGGCGTTTGTGATAAAAGCACCGCTAAAGGCCATGTTCTTTAGCTGCATTTGTGACAAAAAGTGTTGCTAAAGGTCATGTACTATTGCGGTGTTTTCAGTAAAAGCGCCGCTAAATGTCATTCTTTAGCGGCGTTTATGGGTAAAGTGCTGCTAAAGGTCATGTTCTTTAGCGGCGTTTTTTTCACACAAACGCCGCAAACGGCGTTTTTTGCGGCTCTTGTTTAAACGCCGCAAATAGTTTAAAGGCCTAAAAAATGCCGCTAAAAGTCTGTTTTGCTGCAGTGCCTACACGGTTTGGAGACACGATTGTGTGGCCTGTGAATTTTGGTAATTTTTGTTCCACACAGTCTCAGAGAGTTGCACAGTCTGGCCACACGACCATGTTCTTGAGTTACACTGGCTGAGCTATATCACACGGTCTACCTACATGGCCATGTGACCCCAATTTCACACGGCATTAGGTTATTACACGATTTGCTCACACAACCATTTGACCCATCCACACAGCCTTAACTCTTCCACACAATTTCGAGACATGACTGTTTGTCCCTTGTTTTTAGATTTTTCTCAATTTTTTTTAATTCAAATCGATCCCTGTTCATTCCCAAATTGTCTTTAAGCTTCTGTATAGTCAATATTTACCTGAAATGGATTAAATAATGCATTTATACATGCTTGTATGTGATTATTTAATATTTATTTGAGAATTATATGAATAAACTGTATGGAATTTATTTGGTATTTGTTTGTAGCATCTCATTACTCGAGTTTAACGACCAGACCGAGTAAGGGGTGTTTCACTCATCTACTAGATAACTTCCTAGGGCCGTTACTCTTTAGGTTTAACTACACTCAACCCAATCCAACTAATTTCAAAATAAACCCTAAAATATTTGTTAATTAATACCATATCCACTCGTTAATCTCCCTAGGGTTTTAGTTACACATGGATCAAAATGTAAACATTTCTAATTTAATTTCAAATATTAACAATAATTATTCAAAAGAGTAAAAGTGATGAAAGATTTGGATCCAAAGATATCAATTGAGCGTAGAAACGTAAAATGCCATAACAGATGTTGAGCAATTGGTGAGGATGCAAAGAACACTAATAATTGAAGTAATAAACTAAAAATAGAGTGGAAATTAAAAGTAACAAAGTTTAAATAGAAAAATCCCAAATAAAAAACCATAATATATGAATAGAAATTAAAAACTAAGGAAAAGCTCCCCTAATCAGGTCCTGAGCAAAGTATTTATAGGAGTTATGTTAGATGACTCATTTAGACCTAATAAAATTGACTAATCATAATTGATTGAAGCTATATGGAAGAAAAAACCCTTAGCAAATTAAATGGCCTCGTCGTAGCATTATCGTGACACCCTTAGGCCGGTGTCGCGACATCGAAGGCAGAATGCTTCTTAGGTGGTCTGAAGTTGGTGTTGCGACATCCAAGCTGGGTGTAGCAACATCAAGGGCAATCCACTGACTCATTGGCTCGACTTGTTGTCCTGCACACTTAATCAACATGTTAGTTTTCCCTTAGGCTCGGATTGGCCTAAAAGGTCATACAACACTAAAAATTGCTCATCTTATTAACTAATTACTAAATGAAAAATTAACTAAAAGAATAATAAATTGCTAGAAAATAAGCTTGCTAGGTGTTAAAAAAGGACTTAATTTTCCACAATGAATTATGGCCGATCAAATAAGAGAAAATATGGAACTAAAAAGAAAGGAATATGGAACTAAGAAGAAAAGTTGTCGATATCAGTTTTGCATGCAATAGGATTGTTGAAATAATGAAAGAATATGAGAATCTTAAATAAATTTGTTAAGAAATATGACATGAAATAGATTGGCCAAAATGAAAAGGCGCAATTCAAGTATAACTAAATTCGTAAAGTTTCTAGACTAATAGTCTAAACGTCTAAAGGTATAAATCCAGTGGGGGTATAAATGAGTAGTTTTGTGAAAATGAAATAAAAAAAATGAAGTTTTTCACAAATTCCTGACATTGATTATAAGAAGATATAACATTCTTTTGTGGTAGATTCAATAAATCTTTAGATATCTCATTAGTCTCACAGTTCATGAAATATTTGACATGGGTCTAGTTTTTGTTGTTACAAAATTTATATGAATCACTATATTGTGAAGTTTATATTAAAATTCTTAAAGGAATTAAAATGCTAGAAAAATGTATTGAGAAATATTCAATATATGGATAGAACTGATTTGAACATATCTATTTTTATTGAAAGATCGTGATCAAAGTTTGTTATGATTATTGTTGGAACTCCATAAAAGATCAAAATATATTTCTCTAAAATTCCTCCCCACTTTTGACTTTCAGAAGAATGATGATATAAACGTTTATCAAACTCGTTCAAGTGATCATTTGAAAATCTAGTATTCAAGATTAGAATACGCAGAGTATGAGATATTATGTGATATTGTCATGATGGGGAGTAAATATACGTTGTTCTCTTTTTCCCTTAACCGAGATTTTGTCCCATTGGGTTTTCTTAGTAAGATTTTTAATAAGGCAACATGTTATGTGTATTATAGATATGTGTACTCTTTTTCCTTTGCTAAGAAATTTTTTCCCCAGGATTTTTATCTTAGTAAGGTTTTAACGAGGTATCTATCAATGGACATATAAGGGAGAGTCTTATAAATAATTTACTATTATGAAAGTGGGTGTCCATTAGGATAAGAAATTTGATGTATAGGACTCTAATGTCCATTAGAAGTAGAGTTTTATATTAATTATACTTCTTATGTCTATAAATATAGACTTTAAATAAGCATTGTAAATATTTTCATTGATGAATTATTTAGTTTATAAAAGCACTTTTTGACAAAAATGATAAATAATATCAAACTTTTCAAAAGCACTTTTCAACCTCAATGGTAAATCGATTCGTAATATATTTCAGATTTTGTATTGATTTAATTTTGAGGAATTTCTTTTATGTTCATGTTCATGTTATGTTTCATTCATGATATATTTTGCATAATTTTCGTAGTAATTCAATTTAAAAAGAACGTATTTGTGGCATGTTGATGTTATTTTTGATGTGCTGAAAATATTGCAATTTTATATAATATCTTTTGGGGGGTAAAAAACAAGAAAACTAACCAATACATATTAAAGAGCACAAGTACAGTAGTAGTAATGCCAAGCTTATCGCCTAATAGAGTATCAACAGCATAATTTGCTGCACGACAATCCTCATTGCACAGCTCTCTTGGATCATTGCGATTGCCCTCATAACTCGATTTTAGCTAACCACTTACCGTCACTTTCTAGGATAGCGACTTTAAAATTCAATAATTAGTCCTATATTCATTGATGTTATTTTATGTTGATTCATATTTTAATTAATTTTTATGTTGCTTTTGTATCATGATTTAATCCATATATACTATTATTTAAATTTTTAATTTAGTGCCATAAGTAACTGGACATCAATTTAAGATGTGTTTGTTTTACAGAAAATATTTTTTATTTTATAAGAAAATTTTTTTATAAATAATTTTATTTTTATATAAAAATTAATTTGAACCAAGCTTAATATTATTATATTAATAATATATTTTTAATTTCTTTTAAAAATACTAATGTAACACCTCGAAAATCCTTGTGCTAGAGTTTAAATAATAAAATTTATGAGAAAATAAGAGTTATCAATTATAGTAGAATAAAGCACATGTCTGGAAAATAAAGTATAAATCGGGAATTTTCAGTAAGGATTAAATTAAATTTTAGTAAAAATATAAGGACTAAAATGTAAATAGACCATAAAAAGAAAATAATAGAAAAATAATTAATTATTTTATGTAAAAATAAGATTGATAATATATTGATATTTATAAAATAAAAATCAGGGTATAGATTAAATTGTAATAGAAAAGAAGTTAGGGAAACTAAAGGTGAAATTTTACCATTAAGTGAAAAAAGGACTTAATTGCAATTATACCATCTAAAATAATATTTATTTATTTATTTTTGAATAAATTGATTGGGCTTTTATTAATAAAAGCATATAACAACTACCCAAAAATATTGGGCTCAGGTCCACTTTAAGAAAACAAATAAACGGAAATGGGCAAACAATTTTTAGTGAGAAGCTCGTTACTAAAATAAATAAAAAGAAGCAACAGAATATTAAATGCAAGAAAAGAAAAGAAATAATAAATAAAAGGAAACCTATTGATTTTTCCCAGTCAAATCAAACAGTCTGGCCACCATTAAGGGCCCGTTTGGCAATGCTTTTGAGAAGCGCTTTTGAGAAGTGTTGTGAAAAAGTGTTTTTGAGAAATATTTTTGAAAAATTTAAGTGTTTGGTATTACTGTCAAAAAGTGCTTTTAAGAAGTAAAATGTCTATTTTAGACATGATATTATAAAAAAATAAATATGTATTTAAATAATGTTCAAATTAGTTAATATTATGATATTTTAGCAAAAATATAAAAAATAATTTATTATAACTTATTGTTAATATTTTAATATATAATATTAATTTTAAATATTTCTAAGTAATTAATATTAATTATTTATTAAATTTAATTAGAATATATAAACTATATTTAAATATAATAATTAAATATTTGTAATTAGTTATTGACACAATTGTATTATTTTAAAAATTATTATTTTTATTTTTAATGCTTTTAACACATTTGTAAAACTCATATTAGATATTAACATAACATAGAAAACATAAACCTAACAAATTAAAATATGACAAATATTTGGATTAAAGTTTCAAAAAGGGATAATATTTATATACCAAATATAAATACTAAAAATTTTACAATAGCATTTACAATTTAAAGTGAATTCATTAAACTAGAAGTTATAGCATCTCTTGTTAATTCCATTTCAAAACCACTTGAATTGATTGATTCACCGTCATCATCACCATCATCATTGTCGTCGTCATCATCATCACTTTCTCGACCATGCACATTTTCTGAATCAATAGTATTCTCATATGCACAGTTAATATCTTCGTATTCCATAAAATCTGCATCATCTCGACCGACATGTTTTCGGATAAAATTGTGTATCGTCATTGTAGCAACAATGATCATCGTTTGCTTTTCAAAACTATAACTTGGCATAGTACACTGTCAAGATAACCATCCAAACACAGCAATGGGAATTAACTACTATAACTTGGCAAGCAATGGGAATTAACTACTATAACTCATTCGGTATTTGCTTAGCATAGTACACTGTCAAGATAACCATCCAAACAAAGCAGCCATGCCCCAGAATATATATGTATATAATATTTATAATGAGCAGAATTTCAATGTATATTTAAAAAGCCATCCAATAATTGATGGCATCTACAAGATGTAAATTTGCAGAATTTATTAGTATGATACTAGTGTTACCTTTTCATCATGATCGAATGTCAAGGCCTCATTATCATAAGTTTTTGATCAGTGAACACACAAAAACTTCATTTTAATCAAAATCACTTCAAATATTACTATTATTTTGGATTATGCAAATACTCAAAAATACATGTCATTTCATATTATACCAAAGTTTTGAGTACTTGAGAATCTTCCCAGCTTGTTCATATATCAGACTATGACCCCTTTTTTATAAAAATAAAATAAAATTAATTCAGATAGATAATTGACAAAGCAGAGAAAGTCTAACATGAGGGACAAGAACCTATTAGAAGCAGTCAGCATCTAGATACACCTTATGTACTGAATGCAATGCGATGGATGATACTTCGTGGGGTTTTCATTGGCTTCTTCTTTAAATTGGTTTTGTCAAAAATTGATATGAAATACGCCATAGATTGAGCTCGTTTTTGGCTCTAGCAGCTTTGATGAACTTATTAGTGACCCAAGTATGTTATATAATCTTTTACTTGCAACTATTGAGAAGACTTAGGATTGATTAGAGTTAGCTTGTAACACCCCTTACCCGGGTTCTACGCCGGAACCGGGCTCAAGGCGTTACCTTAATAAAATCCTCACGACCGCCACTCAGGCTCATCGACTTCTCTCAAAAGTCACCTCAACAACCTCATTCTCAACTTACGAGGCCTCATTCTTACACACGAGGGCTCTCGAGACTATTCCGGAACTTTTTCGAATCTTAAAAACAAATTCTCTTTTGTACAGGGCTCACATGCCCGTGCAAGAAGAAACATGCCCGTGCATAGACCCACACGCCCATGCTCCTCAACCGTGGTGAATACTGACTACTTACACACGACCTCAAAGCCTAATCACACGCCCGTGTGGCTAGCCCGTAGCCAACACTGATTAAACTCACACGGTCTATGCACACGCCCGTGTGGCTAGTCCGTGGTCTATTCTGACTTAAAATGTTAACATGCAGGGGACGCACGGCCAAGTCCCACGCTCGTAGGTTGACCGTGTGTCACACATGGACTAGGCTCACACCCGTGTGCCTATCCATATGGACAAGAACAAAGCTATTTGCTAAGCTCTTCTCACCCCTATAGCATACACATCATACATTCATTCAACACATCCATAATCAACTCAAATGAAATCACAATCTCACATGGATAATTACATCTTTTCATATAATATAACAGCCAATAGCTATGGCATTATACAAAATAGATTATCCAACTATAGGCCAACACATCTTAGCCATTTACAACAAAATTCACTAACTTGCCTAGCCCCTATACATGCCATATACAAAACATTGAGTAATATGTACCAGAGTGTGCTGATAGTGTGGGCGATCTTCCAATTGATCGTCGATCTCAATTCAACACTTTTTCTCTATAAGACAAGGAAAAAGAAAGGGAGTATGCTTTGAGATTAGTAAGTTTACACATAAACAATTAAGTATCATAGTATAAGCTAAACAACAATTATCATTATACTAACATATAATGTACAACTATGCTTACTCTTTCTATCCCTTACCATATTTCCAACACATCATTAATTCTTGATAATACAACCACACAGCTACCTTACTCAATAATGCAACCACACAGCTAATGTCTTGGTGGTCTCGCACTTAGCCCACTAGAAAATATACTTAACGATAGCACCGCACACAGCCTAGCTCATCGTCGTTAAGCATTAAGGTGGTATCGCACTTAGCCCACCATTTAGCACTATCACTACTAATACACATAACTAATTACCCATTCATTCATGATGTCTACCACATTCATTCTACTTGAACCACATAGGTTCTCAATCATTCTCAATCATGCTATACACCAGCTAGGATTAAGAAATTGCAAGTATGAATGCATTGTTTATGCATAGACTTACCTCGATACTCAAAAGTATAGAAACGTACAATTTAGTCCACCACCTTGCTCTTGCCTCAGTTTTGATTCGAGCTTCATTTTTCTTGATCTATAATGATAATTCAACTCATCAATATACACATTGACTAAATCGACTCTTATCTTATACTTTAGCAAAATCCCCATTTTGCCCCTAATCTTTCTCATATTTACACTTTGGCCCATGGCTCGGAAAGTGATTTTTATTCAACTTTCTAGCCTTTCATGCTTAGTCGAATTACTTACTCAACTAAAGCAATCATCAATACTCACTACATCAGACATGTATGACCAAACTCAAGACTTTTACAAACTAGTCCTTACATGCATTTTCATGGAAAATCACTTAGCAAAAGATGTTTCTACTACATCAAGCTTCCATATTCTTCCATAAAACATCAAAATACATGCATGTCATACATGGGTACATTTTTGAACATCCATTTTAGCTTATCAAATAGCTAAAAATTGCTTACTCATGCTACTAGGACTTCAAAAACACGAAGAATATCAAAAACGGGGCTTGGATGCACTTATTAGCAAGCTTGAAAAATTTGAAGAACCTTGAAGATGAATGAATTTTTGTCATCTATTCTCCCATTTTAATCATTTAATAGCCAAATAACCAAAATGCCCTTTTTGACAAACTTTCTATTTTAACTCATTCATGCCCAATTTTGTCCAAAAATTAGAAATTGGGAAAATTGCTATTTAAAGACCTCTAATTAAAATTCTAAAGCAATTTCACACAAATAGCTTCTAGAATCTCACATTTTGCAACTTTTTCAATTTAGTCCTTTTGGACAATTCAACTGCAATTTCACAAAATTGCTTCATGAAATTTTTACACTAGCATGCATACATGACATAAACCTCAAAAACTCATACATATTCCTCGGATTTGTGGTCTCATACCACAATTTTGACTAGGCCCAAAACCGGGATGTTACATAGCTTTACATATTCATTCTGTCAATTAGTGTTTTTAAACCTATGGAACTTTGGGGGCTGAACCATAACAACCTAATCAATATTTACTAGCAAACAAAGATGGCAACCATACATAGAAAGCAACCACAAATAAGCTCCCCTGAAATTTCTCGTTGAGAAAATAAATTTTCTTTTTAGTTATATTGATTTAGTTTATATCTTTTCATCAAACACATGGTAAACTAAAAAAAACGTCAAATAACCACTATCAGCTCAAAAAAAGTTTCAATCTAAAAGATCGAATCCCGGTGATGGCAAAACTACTAATAGTAAATAAGTTTTCCTGAAGCCTCTCGTTGAGAAAACCAATGCTTTTTAAAGTTTATATTGAACACATGGTAAACTTTAAAAAAAATCGTCTATTTCACAAATCAAGACTATTCCAATGCTGTCACATACATATCCTCAGTCATCAGACTATTCCAATATTGTCAGATTACATTTTTCCTAAGTCTTTTGCCTTACAATTAAAGAGGAGAAGAAGAGAAGAAAAAGATAAACTCACCGGTAGAGAAGAGAAACAAAGAACCAGAGGTAAGTCCCTGAAATTGTAGAAGAAAGATCAGTGAACATGGAAATAGAAAATGAAGTTTAAAAAACTCACCGGTGGAATTGTAGAAGAAATTGTAGAAGAAAGATCAGTGAACAATTAAAGAGGAGAATAAGAGAAGAAAAAGATAAACTTACCGGTGGAGAAGAGGAACAAAGAACCAGAGGAAAAAGAGTAAAGTGCATACAAGAGAAAAAGGGAAAAAAAAGTCCTCCTAACGTCTATCTGTGGAAGAAGAAAGTTCTGCTGAAAAAAAATTAACGTCTATTTGTGTAAAATGCCAGCCCAAAAGCACTTCTTGGCTGAAAAAGCTAAAAACTTTTACTTTTTAATCTCTAAAAAAGCACTTAAAATAAGTTAAAAATTTTCCTCCACTGGTGTGTGTTCTTTATTGCTTTTGAGCAAAAATCACTTTTCAGCCTAAAAGCTCATCTTAAAAGCAATGGAGAACATAACCTAATTCTATCTTCTTTTCATGTTACAAGCTGTGTCTGTTCAGTAGATAGCCCTTCCCAAAAAGATTTTTCATTTACCTGCTATCTTGACTACTCCATTTCTTCATCACCAACGTCTCAATCTGGGTTTCTTCTCCATATTCCTTCCGGAGTTAAGTCTCTTTGGTTCAGCGCTTCGCCCACTAGGTACGATTCTTCCCCTCTTTTAATTGCTTCTTTTGCTAGGCTATGAGCGTAAGTATTCTCTAATCTATGAATGAACTGAAAAGTAACCTCTAGAAGCCGAGATCTTTTATTCTGAATATCTCTAATAATTGCTTCTAGTATTGATTTGTCCACTTCTGTCGACTGACATTTTTTTATGACTGTTTTTGAATCTCCCATTATTCTTACTAAGTTTAACCCAGAGATAATACTAACTTGATGGCTTCTAACCCTGTATAAGCTTCTGCTACGAACGGGGATGAGATATTATAATGGAGAATCTTCTTTGAGGCTTTAAACTCACCCATCTGATCCTGAACACTAAACCCTAAGCCGATCTATAACATCTTTTGTCAAAAGCTACATCAAATTGTATCATGGTACTCGTTGTCACCCCTATTTGTTGATGAACTCTTTCGGAATTAAATGTAAACTTTTTTTCTCGCACCCCTTCAAGTTCTACTATATATCTTTCGATTTTTTGGGACAGATCTCTAACTGAAATGGATTTTCTTTCATGAACATACTGATTTCGTGAGCTCCAAATAAACCATAAAGTGCAGCAGAAAATCCAGTACTGTTCCTTAGTACCCTTTTCAAAAACCCAGGTTAGCCATTCCTAGATATTTTGATTCATATGAGTTGTGACCTAAGAGAGATTAAGGTTTTTCCATACTTCATTGATTGTAGGACATTGTCTGAAGGCATGGTGGCTGTCCTCTTCTTCGGAGCAACAGCGAGGACATGTGAAATTTGTAATCACTTACTTATGTCTAAGGTTGACTAGTGTAGGGATATAGTTCCAGGAGATCCGCCATATTGTTAATGCAATTTTTTATGGTAGCTGTAAATCCCATAGTTTTCTGTAGAAGTCTTTAATTCCAGCCTGAAAATCTTCATGGCCTGCTTCTGCTAGAGGGATCTGCAAGATCTTTTGGGCAACTTTCGTTTGAAAGGTATTGTTGACTAACTCTATTTCCCATGCCTTATTTATGCTATCAATTAAATCCGAAACTAATTGTAATTCATCATTTTCTTCTCTGTTTTTCCAACCAACGTCTTCAATCCCTGGGATCCAGCAATCATTCCATATAGAGATCCCATTCCCCCTTCCAACTCTCCAGTACAGCCCATTTCGAAGAAGCCCCTTTGCTGCCAAGATACTCTTCCAGGTAAATGAAGGAAGATTTCCCAACTCTACATTTAGAAAATTTTAATTCGAAAAATATTTTTCTTTAAGAACTCTGGCCGATAGAGAATTTGGAAAATTAAAAAGGCGACAGTCTTGCTTGGCTAATAACGCAATATTGAATTGACTAAAATTTTGAAAACCCAAACCTCCATTCTCTTTTAAAATGCAAATGTTTTTCCAAGAACACTAGTGAATACCTTTCTTCCCACGTCCCATTTGCCACCAATAATTGGCAATAATACCTTCCAGTTCATCTCATAATGATTTTGGTAATAAAAAACAAGCCATTGAATATGTCGGTATAGCTTGTAAAACAGCCTTTATAAGTACTTCCTTTCCCCCCTAAGACAAATATCTAATACTCCAATTATCAATGCGATGTTTTATTCGATCTTTCAAAACTTGAAAGGATTCCTTTTTTTCTTTTGCCAACTATGTAACACCCCTCACCCGTATTCAACGCCGGAATAGGGTTGCAGAGCGTTACCGGATCTACAACACTTTAAAACACACATTTCATATACAATTTATCATTTCAAATAGAATTCAATTACAACCAATGATAGTTTCCCTTAAACGAGCCTACGAGGCCTGAAACATGCTTAAGAAATGGTTCGGGACTAAACCAATAACTCAATAATTTTTTCAACACATAGCAAATTTTGCTTCAACAGGGGACACACGCCCGTGTGGCCAGGCAGTGTATCTCACATGGCCACCAGACACACCCGTGTCACAAGCCGTATGAAAACAGGGGGTACATACTAACTTGGGTCACACGGCCAACCACACGCCCGTGTGTCTAGCCCGTGTGCCCTTCGAAGTGGCCATACACGCCCGTGTACCAGGCCATGTGTTAGGCCGTGCTAATCCTGTAGGGTATACCGACTTATGCAACACGGCCAAGTCACACACCCGTGTGCTAAGCCATGTGCCAATTAGGGGGTATATTGACTTATACCACACGACCGATCATACGCTCGTGTGATCGGCCGTGTGAAGCATACTGACTTCATCTCAATTTCAACACCAGGGGACCCATGGCCGTGTAACTTGATCGTGTGCCACACACGGCTGAGACACATGTTCGTGTCTCTGCCCGTGTGGACAAAAATAGGCCATTTACCAAGCCATTTTGCCACCCATTTTGTACATACCTACACAAGCTCAAAAGGTACCATTTTAAGACATAAATATGCAGCCAAAAGTTATCAATCAATACACAATCATTCTATATCTATCTCAACCTTTTTAATACTCAATTCAATTCCATTTATCAAATCAAATACCTATCAACTCATCTTGCTTTACTAGACATAATTCACATATATAACTCATTTAATTAAATCAGTTCAAACATGCATTATCAATTCAACCTCATTCACTCAATATAGGTCAATTACCAAACTCAAACAAATCCATTTACACATCTTTAAACATTAACAAATTCATTATCACAAGCCAACTTGAATGGCCTAAATACACTTTCATCAAACATACCAAAATGACACAAGCCTATACATGCCATATACCATATATACACAACTTCAAAAGTACCAAAATAGATGTCCGATAGTGCGATGAAATCCTTGACGATCCCTGGATCTGAGCTAGCTTCGAATTACTATAAAACATAGAAGAAAATAAACAAAATAAGCTTTAAAGCTTAGTAAGCTCATATGAATTAAACTCAACAAATCATATTACATAAATCAAAAACTTGGACTATTTAACATGTAATTCATGGTAGCAACAAGCTTTCCCGAAGCTTAAATCATGAGCTTATATACAAATTCATAACTCTTCCAATTGAAGTTCATACTTTCCATGTACATACCTGTACAAACTTGTAAACAACTCATACCTGGTCGAAATACTGCCGAATATTCGATATCTCGCACACTAAGTGTCGTTACATAGCCGAAGGTATTTTAATCTCACACACTAAGTGCCATTACATAGTGAAAGTTATCTAGATATCACACACTAAGTGCCATAAGTGACCAGAGCTATCTCAAATCGCACACCAAGTGCAATACATAATTGAAGCTATCTCGATCTCGCACACTAAATGCTGATACATAACCGAAGTTTGATCGAATGTTTCCATACAATTGTAATAATCAACAATTCAATATAGAGCATTAAATCTCAATTATAATAATGCTTATTAACACAGAACTTACCTCGGACGTAAAAACGATAACGCAAATCAACTAATCCGACACCTTGTTCTTCCCTCGATCTAGGTCCGAATTTCATTTTTCTTGATCTAAATATATTCAAAATTAACTCATTTTATCAACTATTTATTCAATTCAATCCAAAATATACATTAGGGCTATTTTACACATTTTCCCCTAAACTTTCACATCTTTTACAATTTAGTCTTTATTACACAAAATCACAAATTGATGCAATTTAATCCACTCACATGCTAGCTGAATTTCCCTAATATACATTCCAGCCCATATTTTTCATTTATTTCACATTTCTACCACAAAATTTTCACATTTCTCAATTTAATACCTATTTTGCATTTTCTCTAAAAATCATTTTACAAAACTTGTGTATCTATCAAAAACCATTCAAAATCTATCAAGAAACTTCAAAACACATGCTTATTCATCAATGGTATCATTCAAAATCTTTAACATTTTTACATATTAGTCCCTGCGCTTGCTAGTACTAGCTGCAACGATCTCAAAAACGTAAAAATCATTAAAAACGGGACAAATATCGTACCTAAATGAGTAATAGACTTGACTGAATGAAAGACCTAAAATGGCTTCTTTTCTCCTCAAAAATTAGGTAGAGAAGATGTAAGATGGACACATTTTATGATTTTGTTTTTATTAATATTAACTTATTTCATAATTTACTAAATTAACCTTGTATATTAACCTTTAAAACTATTTATAACATGTCCATAAATGTCCACTCACCAATATAATGGTCTAATTACAACATAAGGACCTTAAATTTAAGGTTCTATAGCTATTTGACACCTTTAGCTAACAGAACTCAAGTTTTACATTTTACGCGATTTAGTCCTTTTTATCAGATTGACCAATCAAACGATAAAATTTCTTCACAAAATTTTCACACATACTTACTATCATGCTATAAACACTTCAAATAATATTAAAATAATTTTTCAACCTTGGATTGTGGTCCCAAAACCACTATTCTGATTTGACTTAAAATGGGTTGTTACAACTCTACCCCCTTAGGGATTTTCGTCCCCGAAAATCTTACAGGTAAATAGGTTAGGGTACTATTTTCGAATAGATTCATCAGGTTCCCATGTAGCTTCCTCAATCCTGTGTTTATGCCAAGAACTTTCACTAGGGCTATGCGTTTATTTCTCAATTCTTTGATTTCACGAGCTAAAATCTTGATCGGTTCTTCGTTGTACGTTAGATCAGTCTGTATCTCAACATCTACCGGAGAAATCACATGTGACGGATCGAATTTGTATCAATGTAGCATAGAAACGTGAAAGACATTATGAATCTTTTCAAGTTCTGACGGTAAAGCTAGCCGATACGCTACAGGCTCTAGTCTTTCGAGGATTTCACACGGTCCGATAAATTGCGGACTCAGCTTTCCTTTACGGTCGAATCAAAAAACCTTTTTCCACGGTGACACCTTTAGGAACACTCGGTCCCTGACTTGAAACTCAATTTCTTTACGTTTCAAATCCGTGTATGATTTCTGTCGATATGAAGCTGCTTTTAAACTGTCGCGAATCATTTTCACTTTTTCTTTGGTTTCTCTGATCATTTCAACCCGTGAATCTTTTTCTCACTTAGTTCAGTCCAGTATAATGGAGTTCGACATTTGCGACCATATAAAGCTTCATATGGTGCCATCTTTATACTCGTCTGAAAATTGTTGCTATACGCGAACTCAATCAACGGTAAGTATTTTTCCCAACTACCCTCAAACTCTAAAATACAACATCTTAACATGTCTTCAAGAATTTGAATAACTCTCTCGGTCTGACCATCAGTCTGAGGATGAAAAGCAGTACTAAAATTCAACTTTGTTCCCAAAGCTTCTTGTAGTTTCTTTCAAAATCACGACGTAAATCTCGGATCTCTATCAGAAATAATAGATAGTGGCACCCCGTGCAATCGAACAATCTCAGAAACATACAATTCAGCTAGCTTACCAAGTGAGTAATTTTTACGGACCGATATGAAATGAACAGATTTAGTTAATCGATCAATGAAAACCCAAATAGCATCTTTCTTTTTCAGAGTTAGGGGCAATCCCAACACAAAATCCATTGTAACTCCATCTCATTTCCACTCGGGAATCATCACAAGCTGCAGTGAACCCAATGGTACTTAATGTTCAGCTTTGATTTGCTGACAAATCAAACATTTAGAAACAAACTCTAAGATAGCTCGTTTCATGCCTTGCCACCAATAAAACTGTTTTAAATCGTTGTACATTTTGGTATTCCCCATATGAACAGATAAATAGCTATTGTGTGCTTCGTGCAAGATCTTCTGAATGAGTTCTAAATTTTTCAGTATGCAAATTCTATTCTGGAACATTAAACAATCATAGGCTCCAATCTAAAACTCTAAATTAGGGATAGTCTCACATTGAGTCCGTTTAACTTGCAATTCACAGTCATCTTTTTGAGCTTCACAGATTTGTTGAAGAAATATCGGTTTAGCTTTTAATTTAGCTAAAATAGACCCATCATCACAAATCATCAACTAGGTGTTCGTTGCTCATAATGCAAACAAAGATTTTCGACTCAGGGCATCAGCAACAACATTAGCTTTTCCCGGGTGATAATCAATCACAAATTCATAATCTTTCAATAACTCGAGTCATCTTCATTGTCACAGATTCAAATCTTTCTATGACATCAGATATTTTAAGCTTTTGTGACCCGTATAAATGTGGCATTTTTCACCGTATAAATAGTGTCGCCAAATTTTCAATGCGAACACAATTGCAGCCAACTCTAAATCATGCGTTGGACAGTTCTTTTCATACGGTTTCAATTTTCAGGAAGCATAAGCTATAACTTTTCCCTCTTACATCAAAACAAAGCTTAAATCGTTTAATGACGCGTCACTATATATCACAAACTCTTTCCCCGATTCAGGTTGAACCAGAACTGGTGCTTCAGTTAACAGTACTTTCAACTGTTCGAAACTCTACTGACATTTTTTTGACCATTCAAATTTCACATCTTTCTAAAGCAGTCGTGTCATCGGTGTCACAATCATCGAAAATCCTTTCACAAATCTTCGGTAATAGCTCGCTAAGCCCAGAAAACTACGAACTTCAGACACATTTCTCGGAGGTTTCCAGTCAACAATAGCAGAAATCTTACTCGGGTCAACTCTAATACCTTCAGCTGAAACAATATGCCCCAAAAATCCAACCTCTCGAAGCCAAAACTCACATTTACTGAACTTTGCAAACAATTGCTTATCACATAAAGTTTGTAACATAATTCTCAAGTGCTCAGTATGTTCAGATTCATTTTGCGAATAGATCAGAATGTCGTCAATGAATACAACAATGAATCTGTCTAAATATGGTCTGAATATCCGGTTCATTAAGTCCATAAAAACTGCAGGAGCATTAGTTAATCCGAAAGGCATAACAAGGAATTCATAATGTCTGTACCTCGTTTTAAATGATGTCTTCGGCACATATGAGTCTTTAACTCGCAACTGATAATAACCCGATCTGAAGTCAATCTTTGAAAACACTGTTGCACCTTTCAACTGATCAAATAAATCATAAATCCACGGTAGAGGGTATTTGTTCTTTATAGTCACTTTATTCAGCTGTCTGTAATCAATACACATTCTCATCGTGCCATCTTTCTTCTTTACAAACAATACCAGTGCACCCCAGGGTGAAAAACTTGGTCGTGCAAAACCTCTATCTGTTAATTCTTACAACTGACCGTTCAACTCTTTCAACTCTGTCGGAGCCATTCTATACAGAGCTATAGATATCGGCGAAGTTCCTGGTACTAATTCGATACAAATTCAACTTCTCTGATCGGTGGCAAACCCAATAATTCTTTTGGAAATACATCCGAAAACTCACAAACAACAGGTACAGATTCAATCTTTGATTCAGACATCTTTGTATCCAGTACGTATGCAAGATATGCATCATAGCCCTTTTTCATACATTTCTAAGCTAACATACACGATATCACAGTAGGTAATTCACTCGAATCGCTAGACTCAATCCGAAGAGTTTCACCATTTTGACATTTCAATTCGATAATCTTTCGTCTACAATTCACAACTGCATCATGCATAGTCAGCCAGTCCATACCCAAAATCACATCAAACTCATCAAACGATAGAAGCATCAAGTCAGTCGAAAAACAATAACCCCAAGTCATCAAAGGACAATTCTTACAAATCTTATCAACTAAAACAAACTTGCTTAAGAGGTTGATATTTTAATTACAAACTCTGTAGACTCGACATGTAAACTCTTTTTAAACACTAAATTCATACATATATATGAATGGGTTGATCCAGGATCTATCAACGCAATTATATTAGTATCGAAAAGAGAAAAAGTACCGGTAATAACGTCTGGTGATTATGCCTCCTCTTGTGCACAAATAGCATAAGCTCGGGCAGGTGCTCGTGCTTCAGATCTCACAACAGAATCTCTCGTAGCACCTCGGTTACCACCCGTATTTCCAGTGTTTCGGGGTGGTCTTCCTGTAGTAGCCGTGTTACTTGATTTCACATTCTGAAGTTTATCTTTTTCAACTATATCAGGACAGTCTTTAATAAAATGACCTTGTGAACCACAACTGTAACAAGCTCTATTATTATATTTCACCCAACAATCTCCAAAATGTCGTCTTCCACACTGTTGACACTCGAGTTTAATGTCTTTTACGTTGCCAACACTTGATACTAACGTGGCTTGAGCTTTAGGGCTGGTATATTATTTTTCGCGATTTCTATTGGAATATCTCGCTGAAGTGGTCGATTGGTTAAAATGATCTCTTGATTTCTTTGATGAGAAATGAATAGGTCTACTCATCAATCTCTTCATTGAATCTCTTGCCTCTGAATCAACCTTTCTCTTTTCTTGATTAAAGTCTTCAGCTTTGCAGGCCCAGTCAACTAACACAACGAATCCTTTCAAATCTAAAATTTCCACCAGAATTTTAATATCTTTGTTTAGCCCATCAACAAACTGCTTGCACATTATCTTTGTTCAGCCCATCAACAAACCGCTTGCACATTATCTCTTCAGTAGAAACATACTCTCGAGCATATTTACATAACCGCACAAATTCTCTTTCATACTCGATTACAGACATACAACCTTGTTTCAGTTCTAAAAACTCTTTATGCTTTTGATCCAGGAACCGTTAACTGATGTATTTCTTTTGAAACTCGGTCTGAAAGAATTCCCAGGTAAATTTCTCCCTCGGCACCACCGATACTAATGTATTCCACCACTAATACGCGATATCTCTCAGAAGAGATATAGCACGCTTTAAACATTCAGCTGGCGTGCAGGAACATCAAACACTCAAATCGTATTTTCAAGCCAAAACTCAGCTCTCTCAAGGTCATCATCAACATTAGCTCTGAACTCTTCAACCCCATGTTTACGAATCTTATCAACTGCAGGCTTGTTCAACCTTAAAAGCTCGACTCCTAAAGGAGCTACGGGTATAGGTTGGGGATTAGGAGGGGGTGGAGGTTGTTGAGCAGCTGAGTTATTTCGGAAATATTGCGTGAACCATTTATTCATCATTTGGAAGAAAGCTTCTTTAGCCTCTCCTCCCTAGCTGCCCGTTACGGGTCTAGATTCAAATGGTGTTGTCCCTTGCGCGGGAGCAAGCGCATTACTATCAACCTCATCAGCTATCGCTCGATTAGGATCCATTTGCTATATAAAAACACATTTTCAAATGTCAAGAGTCATCACACTATCACAGTTTATATATGACATGTATAACTAGACTCTCACACACGCTATGTTAGTCCTAGAATCGACTAAACCGTAGCTCTGATACCGATAAATGTAACATCCCTCACCTGTATTCAACGCCAAAATAGGGTTACGGAGTCTTAATGGATCTACAACACTTTAAAAACACACATTTCATATACAATTTATCATTTCAAATAGAATTCAATCATAACCAATGATAGTGTCCCTTAAACGAGCTTACGAGGCCTCAAACATGCTTCAAAAATGGTTCGGGATTAAACCGATAGCTCGAGAATTTTTTCAATACTTAGCAAATTTTGCTTCAACAGGCGACACACGCCCGTGTGGCCAGGCCGTGTGAGCCAGACACGTCCGTGTCACAGGCCGTGTGAAAATAGGGGGTACATACTAACTTGGGTCACACGGCCAACCACGCGCCCTTGTGTCTAGCCCGTGTGCCATTCGAAGTGGCCACACACGCCAGTGTGCCAGGCCGTGTGTTAGGCCGTGCTAATCCTGTAGGGTATACCGACTTATGTAACACGACCAAGTCACACGCCCGTGTGCTAGGCCGTGTGCCAATTAGGGGGTATACTGACTTATACCACATAGTCGATTACACGCCCGTGTGTGAGACCGTGTGGAGCATACTGACTTCATCTCAATTTCAACAACAGGGGACACACGGCCGTGTAACTTGACCGTGTGTCACACACGGCCGAGACACATGTCCATGTCTCTACCCGTGTGGACAAAAATAGACCATTTACTAAGCCATTTTGCCACCCATTTTGCACATACCTACACGAGCTCAAATGGTACCGTTTTAAGACACAAATATACAGCCAAAAGTCATCAATCAATACACAGTCATTCTATACCTATCTCAACCTTTTTAATACTCAATTCAATGCCATTTATCAAATCAAATACCTATCAGCTCATCATGCTTTACCAGACATAATTCACCTATATAACTCATTTAATTAAACCATTTCAAACATGCATTATCAATTCAACCTCATTCACTCAATATAGGTCAATTACCAAACTTAAACAAAGCCATTTACACATATTTAAACATTAACAAAGTCATTATCACAATCCAACTCAAATGGCCTAAATACACTTTCATTGAACATACCAAAATAACACAAGCCTATACATGCCATATACCATATATACACTACTTCAAAAGTACCAAAATAGATGTCCGATAGTGCGATGAAGTCCTTGACGATCCCCGGATTCGAGCTAACTTCGAATTACTATAAAACATAGAAGAAAATAAACAAAGTAAGCTTTATAGCTTAGTAAGCTCGTATGAATTAAACTCAACAAATCATATTACATAAATCAACAACTTGAACTATTTAACATGTAATTCATGGTAGCAACAAACTTTCCAAAAGCTTAAATCATGAACTTATATACAAATCCATAACTCTTCCAACTGAAGTTCATACTTTCCATGTACATACCTGTACAAACTCGTAAACAACTCATACCTGGTCGAAATACTGCCAAATATTCGATATCTCGCACACTAAGTGTCGTTACATAGCCGAAGCTATTTTAATCTCGCATACTAAGTGCCATTACATAGTGAAACTTATTTAGATATCGCACACTAAGTGCCATAAGTAACCAGAGCTATCTCAAATCGCACACCAAGTGCTATACATAATCGAAGCTATCTCGATCTCGCACACTAAGTGCTGATACATAACCGAAGTTTGATCGAATGTTTCCGTATAATTGTGTTCATCAACAATTCAATATAAAGCATCAAATCTCAATTATAATAATGCTTATTAACATACGAACTTACCTCGGACGTAAAAACGATAACGCGGATCAATCTAGGTCCGAATTCTGTTTTTCTTGATCTAAATATATTCAAAATTAACTCATTTTATCAACTATTTATTCAATTCAATCCAAAATATACATTAGGGCTATTTTACACATTTTCCTCTAAACTTTCACATCTTTTACAATTCAGTCCTTATTACACAAAATCACAAATCGATGCAATTTAATCCACTCACGTGCTAGCCAAATTTCCCTAATACACATTTCAGCCCATATTTTCTATTTATTTCACATTTCTACCACACAATTTTCACATTTCTCAATTTAATACCTATTTTGCATTTTCTCTAAAAATCATTTTACAAAACTTGTGTATCTATCAACAACCATTCAAAATCTATCAAGAAACTTCAAAACACATGCTTATTCATCAATGGTATCATTCAAAATCTTTAACAGATTTACAAATTAGTCCCTGGGCTAGCTAGTACTAGCTGCAACGATCTCAAAAATGTAAAAATAATTAAAAACGGGACAAAAATCGTACCTTAATGAGCAATAGAGACTTGGCCGAATGAAAGCCCTAAAATGGCTTCTTTTCTCCTCAAAAATTCAGTGGAGAAGATGTAAGATGGACACATTTTATGATTTTGTTTTTATTAATATTAACTTATTTCATAATTTACTAAATTAACCTTGTATATTAACCTTTAAAACTATTTATAACATGTCCATAAAAGTCCACTCACCAATATAATGGTCTAATTACAGCATAAGGACCTTAACTTTAAGGTTCTATAGCTATTTGACACCTTTAGCTAATGGAACTCAAGTTTTACACTTTACGCGATTTAGTTCTTTTTATCAAATTGACCAATTAAACGATAAAATTTCTTCACAAAATTTTCACACATACTTACTATCATGTTGTAAACATTTAAAATAGTATTAAAATAATTTTTCAACCTCGGATTTGTGATCCCAAAACCACTAATCTGATTTGACTAAAAACGGATTGTTACAAACTATACTTGACAACCCTAAATACAATTCCGGATCAATTGAGCTATGAACTCCCAGTTGATTAACAACTTCTTGTTTGTCTTCCTCCGATGTATTTTTACTAAAAAACAGTTGATTTGTCAAAGTTTACACACTGACCCGAACCTTTTTTGTACTCGTGCAGAATCTCCTTGATTACGAAAGCTCCTCTTCTTGTTGCCTCCCCAAATAATATGCAATCATCTGCAAATAATAAATGAGACACCTGTGGACCGCTTCTGCTAACCTTGAGACCTTTTAGGAGCCCCTTTCTTGTTGCTAATCTCATTAGGCCTGATAAGCCCTCTCCACATATTAGGAATAAAAACGGACTCAAGAGATCACCTTGTCGAAGTCCCCTAGTTGCATAGAAAGCTTCTCCAATATTTCCATTAACCATAACGGAATAAGACACAATAGACATACATTTCATAATAGCATCAATCCATTTTTGAGCAAATCTCATTCGGCTCATTATGACCCTAACAAAATCCCATTCAACTCGATCATAAGCCTTACTCATGTTTAGTTTGACCGCCATGAAACCCTTCTTCCCTAATCTCTTCTGTTTCAGCGACTGTAGAATTTCATAGGCTAACAATACATTGTCCGATATTAATCTTCCTGGCACAAAAGCACTCTATATTTCATCAATGCATTTATCAATAACTCCTCTAAATCTGTTTGCTATAGCCTTTTCCAGTATTTTATAAATAATATTGCATAAGCTAATAGGTCAGAATTGTGTCATATTAGAGGGGTTGGTGATTTTTGGGATAAGCACAATATGTGTCGAATTAATTGGACTAACCTCCATATCTCCTTTTAAAAGGCATAGACAAAAAGACACGATATCTTCCCCAATGATATTCCAGCATCTTTGATAAAATAGGGCTGGGAATCCGTCCTCCCTTGGTGCCTTTGTAGATCCCATTTCGAATAATGTTTCCCTAATTTCCTCTCCAGTGTACGGTGCTATAAGCTTTCTATTATCTTCCTCGTAAACATATCTATCAATACCCCTAAGTAAGTGTTCATAGATGGTTGTATTCCCCGTTGTGAATAAATTCTGAAAATAAGCTCTTGCAATACCCTCCATTTCCTGAAGATCTTCCGTTTCCCCTCCACTTTCATATATTTATCTTTTTATATTTTTATAATACTTAAAATGGAATGGTTTTTTAAAGTTTCCCAAATCAGTATCTACTGTAGGCTTCAACCAGATCCACGATGTACATTGTCATGTTTGTTTCTTTGGCATATAAAAAAGATGAGTGTATATTTGTTTTCGTGGTTCTGTTGAAGTTGGGTTTTTTTTTTCTCTTAAGATTGAATTTGAGAAATAACGTAATGGTATTTTGATTTTATTATTTATTTTTAAAATTTAAAATTCATTTATTTATTTAGTTTCTAAATTTTTAATAATTTTTAAAAAATTTAAATTATGACATCATTATTGCCACATGTTTCACTCTAAGAGTGCCATGTGTTTCAAATTTAATACCGTTAAAAAAATATCAAAACTCTTGATGAAATGAAAATTCAAGCACCGACTTGGGACAAAAAAGGATGATAAGTACCGACTTGGGACAAAAAAAGATGATAAGTACTAACTTGGGAGAAGGTGCCAAATACATATTAAAGGACCATTATATTAAAAAAGGTCCATTTCTTACTTTATTTACGGAAATGAGTGACTTTAAATTTTATTTACTAGAATGGGTTGTCGTGGACGCGTTTTTGCCTATTCTCAGATTAAATTTTCAAAAATGTTTATTTTTTTTTAAATATTATAAAAATAAACCAATTTTTTAAAAATTTATGAGAATAAGCCTTTATAAAAACCCAAAATGACAATACAATTTTTTTATTATTTTAAGGTGTCACCAATTAATATGAAAATAAAACTTATATAAAATAAATTTTTATATAGACCGAAAGTCTCATTTTCCTTATTTTCTTAAACAATATGGGATGTGAAATATGTGTATATATAGAGTCATGAATATGTTTGCAACTTGTTCCTAGACAATGTGAGATTCCTTCCCCTTTTAACTAATAGCATAAGATTAAATGCTACACTATGTTTTATAATTTTTTTACAAAACAAATTCTATTTTTTTTATATTTTGTTAACATTTTCTCATATTATAAAATTATCTTTTGAGATCTCTAATCTTGTTGCATTTTAGAATTGTTAACATATACAAAAGGACTTAAAAAAAAATTGCACATATAAAACTTGTATATGCAATAATCTTCTATTCAATTTTAAATGTTTGAAGTTAATATTCATACAATTCTATTTTTTTTTCAAAATAATTTTCCATTATTTAAATTTAGAAGTTATACTTTTAATTTTTTATTATTTATTTTATTTTATATTATGAATGTTTGATTAATAAATAAATGGTGAGTATTTGGTACTCAAATAGTATATTTTTTTAATTTTAAAAATTTGATATATCTTTTTTAAATATTTATTTATTTTAAATATTTTACTATACTCATTAATTTTTTAATCCCCTAATGAATGCTGATAAATTTATTTCAGATGTATTTTGACTAGATAGATAATTTATTTAAACATAGTATATAATTATATTAAATAAATTTTTTTATAGAAATATATAATATACATAAAATATAATAATTATTTTCATATTTTTATATCTAGATTAAATTACATTAGTAGTCACTTAATTATGATTTTTTTGCTATCGAATTATAAAAACTTACAAAATGATCACTCAACTATTAGTAATTTTTTAAATGTTTATTTTTTAATATTTTACCATACTCATGTTATATTTATAGTTTTTTTACTTATAGAGTTTAAAAGTTTTATTTATAATGTAACAAATGTTAATTTTTTATAATAAAAAAAAAAGGTTAAACTCTATAAGTAAAAAAATATAAAATAGTGCAACATTTAATCTTATGTTGTTAGTTAAAAGAGGAAGGAATCTCACATTGTTTAAGAACAAGCTGCAAACCTATTCACGAGTCTATATATACAAATATCTCATATATTACATTGCTTAAGAAAACAAGGGAAATGAGATTTTGTGTCTATATAAAGATCTGCTTTGTAAGTTTTATTTCCATATTAATTGGTGATACTTTAAAATAAAAAAAAAATTGGTGTTGCTTCTTTGGGTCTTTGTAAAGGCTTATTCTCATAAATTTTTTAAAAAAATTGGTTTATTTTTATAATATTTAAAAAATTGACCTTTTTTGAAAATTTAATTCGAGGACGGACAAAAGTGTGCCCACGTCAGTGCTTTTTTGCTTACACGGGATAAAGCGTGTCCCCGTCAGTGCGTTTTTTTTGAAATTTCTCCTTAAAAAGTTTTCACGTAGGTACGTTTTGTGTTTTTTAGTCCATTTCGATAAATAAAGTTTAAGTGGCCCATTTTTGTAAATAAAGTAAGAAATTAGCCTTTTTTAATAAAATGGTCATATTAAAGCCTATGGTAGAACTTTCATAGTTATTATATTTTAACTGATAAGTTGTCTTGAAAAATTAAGTTATAGATTTAAGTTATAAAATTTATTTGATTTACTTAAAATTAATTATAGAAAATAATTAAATTATTTGATAAATATAAATTTTAAATTATAAAAAAATTATATTCTACATTTTATCCTTAATTTTTAAATATTTTACCTTGTTCTAGATAAAAATTAAAATTTTAAACTTAAAACTTTTATTGAATAATATAACAATTAAAATAAATAAAGTAAAATTAAAATAATTGAAAATATTTTCCATTAAATGACAAATAACTCTTATCTATTTATTATTTTCACACTTTTTTATAGAAAAAATTTCTATCTAATTACTTTAATTTTAGATTATCATGAGTAAAAAATAAAATTATTGAAAATATTAATTTTTAACAATTTAAAATTTTTTAATAGTTTTTTTAAAAATAAACCATTATTTACCATATATTAATCTATACAGTACATATAATAGTGTCCAAATCATTCCTTTTTGACACCTGTCGAAAAAACAAAGCTCTTATTTAGTTTTAGATTTTAAAACAATGGTATGATTTCAATTATAGTCCTTAAAATATGCTCAAAATTCAAATCTATATCTATAAACTAAATTTGAAAGGAAGGCCTTAGGGCATTCTAATAGGACACGTTATGTCCTACTTTGTAGATTATAAAATAACGGTTGAATTGCAATTATGATCTCTTTACTTTTTAATTTACATGATAATAGTCAAATTTCAATTTCAATCTCTATACTATATCCTTAAATACTCTCCATTATAAGTTTTGATCCTTTTTTATTATAAAACAGACATAATTTGATAATTTTCAAGATTTATTTATATAATTACATAGTAATTGTATATAAATATATTATATTATTTCATTTATTAATTTATTTTTGAATTATTTTATGAAGAGATTGATCCACACATTAAATACTATATCATGTTTTAATTCCATCACATTGTATTTTTAAAATCATAACCCAAGTTAATGTTATTGGTTTATTATTAGAATGAAGCAAAATGAAATTAACAGAGCTTTGCTATTTGTTCATTGTTTCATTATTTAGCACAAGTACGAATAATTCAAATCTAAACCACTGCCGAAGCTTATCCCAACTATACTAATTAGTTCAATTCCCAAATACACTTGTCAATGGGCCCAACCATCAAGTCAGTTGACTCGATTTCGGAGAATTCATATCAAAACTTACCTAATACAGGAAAAACTCCATCCTTGACCAAGTCTACTCATAGCTACAAGAAGTTTGATGATAGCTGAAACCTCAGTCAAAGATTAGAGATCATTTGGTAATCTGTAGCATGGGTCTATTCCTATAGGGAGAATATAGTATATATATATATATATATAAGCAGTTTATATATACTTTTAAAACAACTTTTATATTGCTCTTCTTAAATATCAGACAGCAAACATGAAAATTACCATGAGCATAAAATTTCCAAGATGACCACCAGATAACAAACATGTTGATGAAGCGAAGAAAACGGCTACAGACAAAAAAGAGAGCAAATCTCACCTTAAAGAAAGGGAATGAGTATACACTATACATAGGTAAAAGTACCATGGAGGTCATTGTATTATGAGTCGGAATGCATTCACTCCATTTACTTAAAAATGAGCAAATTAATCTCTATACGTTAAATCAAAATGGAACTAATTTGCATATTTTTGAGTAAAATAAACAAAATGCAATCTGATTCATAGTAAAGTTGCCTCCATGGTACTTTTACTACCATATATAAATAAATATATATTATGTAATCGTGCAAATATACTTTAAGAGACAAAAATGCCATTCAACATATGCCTCGATATGCTAGGTTTGCTCAACATCAAATATTTGACAAAGATCCCAATCTCCAATTATAAGGGGTAGCTGAACCTTCTATGATCTCTTGTAAAAAATGGATGTCTTAGTGCTTCTCTAGCTTTAAGTCTGTCAACTGGATCGTACCGTAGTAGCCCTTGCAAGAGATCAATCAAATCACCAGCAGAATGATCGACATGCTGCATTATTAAGTTCTACGACACAAATATAAAATAATGAGGATCCAAGAGTGGTTTAAAGGCAAAAGTCAGAGAAGACAAAAGCTTGTAACAAGCCCAAAGTTCCGAAGACTATATAACAACTTTAGAGACTAACATACAAGATGATACAGATGGTCTCAAAAGCATATGGTTAAATCTTTCAAAATAAGAACAGGCAAAGGGTCACAGGATCTTTCAAGATAAAGCCTTGTTAGCAAAAGCAATAGAATAAATTCTACCATTTGATTAATAGTCCTAAAAAAGGTTTCAATGAGATGAACATCAAAAGCAGCAAATATAGTTACCGTCAACACCAAGTGAGTTCAGATAATTGCCAAATGAGTTAAAAGAAGTAACACTCATGATAACATACCGGCAGGCGAGGCAGTTTCCCAACTGCCTTCAGGCTTTCTCTTGAAGTAGCACCATCAGGCCAATCCAACCGTGTGCCCCTTTGAAAATATTTCTCAGCACGACAACTGCAACAATATCAGGCACAATGTAAGAACTTCCTCAGCAACAAATTCACAACTAGAATAAGCAGCATAATCACTCTTACTTGGCTCTAAGCACCATATGTTGGGGTAATGGCCCTAAAACCCTCTCCATCATGGCAAGATGCTCTAGGTTCTCATGAGTTTGAAAAAGTGCCTCACCCTGCTCATGAACAATATTCAACACTTAAGGTCATAACCACTCTTGAAAGTAAATTACAACATGCTCTGGATTCTAACACATCAATCATGAAACTTTTAAGTGGGCTTCCTATTTTACAATGAACATTGCAGAGCAGACCACGTTCTAGTTACCTTATAATGAGATTTATCTTCTAGAGGGTAGATCATACCTAATGAGATTTATCCACTTGATACATCTCTTGCATAATTTTTAATCTCATCAACTAATAACTAGCTCAACATCGGTTCCACAAAGACTCTCATTTCCTCTTTCTAGACACAACTGTAATTTGTTCCAGCATTCAGTAAGACCAATAAGGTAATAGCTTGTACTGCACATATTCACTTACAGAGCAAAGTTCAACCAGTATGCAACCCACACTCCACAAGTCACATGGATAGTTCCATCCAAGACCTGCAAAGATGACAAAAGATGTTAAGAAAATGTGCACAATAGCAAAAAAAAAAAAAAAAAAAAAAAAGAATCTCAATGATGACGATGATGATAACCAAGTATGACTTCTGGTGCACGATAATGCCGAGTTGACACAACATAGCTATGATCTTGGTGTTCAAATGTTGTACTCCCAAAATCAATCAGCTTTATTGCGCTTGACTTTGGCAGATTCTTAAAATAAGAACCATCTTTGGTAGAGCGTGATAAAAACTAGAGCACATAAAAGAACACTTTTTAAGAAATCAGAATTCAATGATGCCTCAGCTTAATAGTACATAAACTATGAAATAAGCAATCCCCAATAATGCACACCAATACCAAATAGAATCGTAGGGAATAGAAAAATGAAGGAATACCTTATAATCTGGCACCTGTATATATTCGGAGGAAACAAGCAGAATGTTTTCTGGCTTCAAATCAGTGTGAATTAATCGCAAATCATGCATAACTGCACATTTGAAAAAGAAAATCAGTTAATTTAACAAGATGCAAAACTAACAAAACTTTATCTATTTTAGGATGATGAAAACATTACCAATGACCCTAAGCTTGTCTAGTCAAAACTAAGATGGTTCTAATTTTTTTTTTTAAATAGTAGAAGCTTATCTAAAAGAGGGTTTGAACATCAAGTAGATAAAATACAGATCAAGCAGTGCAAGAATTATCCACACACAGGCTACAGACTCCAAAATTTGTCTGCCAAGCTCCCGAACAAGATCAATGGGAAATGAACGGTAGCTGTTTTTGCGGAGAAAATCGTATAAGCTAGGTCCAAGCCTCTCAAATACCTGTTGAAACCATTTCAATTCATCCGCAAGTTTTTTAACTCACAGAATATTTAGGAATGAAAGAGCTTGCATTGCCCCCCCTCAAATTAATCAAATAGCAAATACCAATAAATACTTACAATACAAATATGATTACGATAGTCAAACCAATTCCGTATTTGCACACAACTGCAAGGAATGAAACCACTTATACCAATCACTTCAATTTCTACAATGAATAAGAGAACGGGAAAGGAAGAGATATCCTTACCGAGCACCACTCATATCATGCCTAGCAAGTCTTTGAAGGACATCAATTTCAATCATAGCAGCTTCATGATACTTGTGTATGGAGCGGACAATTTTGATGGCCACAACTTCTTGCCTTTCATTGTCAAAACACTCCAAAACTTGACCAAATGTTCCTGCAAAAATACCATTCATATAACAAAATCCATGTCAAGTAAAAATCCAAAATATCTTCATGGATTAGAACATTAAAATGTTAATGCAACGGATACTGCTCCCCGTGACTGCAAAAACTAGGACTCATAACAAAAATACTAACCTTCACCCATTTTATTGAGAATCTTGTCTGCGAACAAGAAGAAAAAAAAAAATTAAGTGAATTTGAATATGACATACATGAGGATATTATACAATAGTAATCAAGGTGTTTAGCTTGTTGATTATATAAGTTCATTCCAAGATATTCATGATAGTTTAAAATTTACTGGGCGCAAGCGATATGAACAAACAACTGTGATCAAATCGGCATAAAAAAACACATACTATAGTCAATTTTGCAATAAGAGAGACAAAATTACATCGAGGAGTTAGACTTTCTCCAATGGCAAAAACATAATGGCCATCTTTATCATCAGGTCTCCAAGGAGGAGATCCATTATGAGGAACCCCCCTGTGAAACATATTATTAGGATATGAAAAATTAGAGATCCCTCCATTCCCGAATTCCTGACTGCAATGTATTGTTGGAAGAACCTGCGAAGCCAAAATAACAAAATAAAAAATCACAACAAACTCATTTCTCTAATCTACATGAAATATAAACAAAAGTAATAATTCTGAGTGTAGATCACTGATCATCCCATTGCAGTTAATTTTCTGTTAAATTATTTAGGATCTGTAAAATCATGGAAATTAGTCAAATTACCACATCAATGCAAGACATTGAAAATTAGCAATTATTTTGAGAATAATTCCCCAAGACATAAGAGTAAAATTTGAAAATGTAAACTAAAATAAAGGAGAAAAAAAACAAAGAAACTTTTATCTTTGACCTTAGGAGGAAGAGGAGGGGGCATATCCCATGTTAATCTGGGCCTCTTCCTGGGACGTTTATCCATATTACTGTGAGGAAACTCTATTATCCTTTGCATCTCCATTTTTTCTTTCCCTATTTTTTTCTCGTTCTTTTTTCTGTTTACAATTCAAATTCCAATCAATTCACAGAAAAAAAAATATTCAGGAACTCGTAGAATTTCTAATATTTGATGTAAGGAGTCGTAGATTTGACCCAAAATACTAAAAATTGAAGAGAAGATTAATGGATTTGGGAGATTTCTGAAACCCTAATCATGTTTTGGGGAGGGGATAGAGATGAGCTAGACGCCTAAACCAGAAGGCGGAGAGAATCTAACCCAAATCAAAAGTTAACTGAACTCTGAGATTATGACTGGTTAAAATGGGACCCTAGTTTTTTTAAAAATGGTGGCCCAACTAGTTAATTGATGCGTGTAGATTAGTGGAGTCGAGATGTCACTAATGGGTTGAGCTCATGAGAGTGGGTTTTAGAGTAGTGGGCTGCCCCTCAAACACCAAATTTATCGCTCCATTTTCTTCAAATTGGAAAACTCCTCTTTTATCCGTTTATTATTATTTTTTCTTTTAAAGACTATTTCGTTCTTTTTTCTCATTTCAAAATATTATCACAAATCAATTTTCTTCTTTCGAGGTTCACCAACATCACTATCCTAATTTGTTTTGGAAATTTCTATTATTTTGTGCATATATTTAGTATTTTTATTGACAATTGTATATGTTAAAAATAGGAAAATAAAATTTCAAATATATGTTTGGTGGTTTAATTAGTAAAATAGTTGAGGTGGTGGATTAATTAGGAAAATAGACAAAGTCTGCATCCTAGAGGTCCGACTTTGAAGTTGACACCTCTGAGGATCGACTTTCAGATTACAAAATTGAAAGTCAATCCCCGAAGGTGCCGACTTCACAGCTACAACCCGTGAGCGTGCATGAAAATGTAGGAGAGGAAGGAAAACACAGAACCTGTTGCAGCATGCATGAAAGCAAGAAAATGGAGTATTTTGTTTGCATGCAACAAAGCAAAGAAATAATGAATATGTGAGCAAGCGTGCAATGAAAGAAGCAGAAAAAGTATATTAGCATGCAGACGTAAAGAAATTATTGAAGCATACAACTGGTAAATAATTAAGGTAGGTAAGTATAGGTTAATTTGTATTTTTCAATGACAATTTTAAATATTATGCAATTTAGTCTTTTTAGTTTTGTGTATATAAATGGACAACTCTTCTCTTATTTTCATCAAATAATTTTTCTTCTCTCAATTTCTCCCAACATCTTTTTCTTCTCACATTTTCTTTCCAACACAATATCTTTATAATAAATTCTCTACAAATCCATCACTAACAAATTGTTCTTTTAATTTTTTTAGTTGATAAAATGTGAGATTTAGAGATTTGTTAAATGTTGGTTATCATATTTGATTTTTTTATTTTAGATTTTAGTATCTTACTAGATTATTATATTTTAGTATATTATTTGCTTAAAGGATGATATATTAACAATTATCATTGTTAAATTTGTTTAAAATTTAAGTTTATTTTTTATATAAAAGGGAAAATATTGGTATATTGAAATATTATAGTATATTATTATTTTATTGTTTGCTTGAAGGTTATTACATTGATATATTTTATTAATTGTTTGTAGAATAATTGGTTTATTTTTATTTAAATGTTAAAGACATTTTTAAGTTTTGTATATTTTGTAATTTTTTTATTGTTTAATCTATATTATTATTTAAACTTTCAAACACCAACTCAGTTAGAAAATGAGAATGCTATTTCATAATTAAGTTAAGTAATATTTTTTGGGGTATTTTAACCTTTTTATTATGTTGGGATTCAAACACACATCAATTGCATCTGTAAAAATTTTAATTTGCCACTCAACTAAAACTTCATTTTAATTTTTTTTACATTTTTATTTTACTGTCAATTTAAATGTTTGCTACTAATTGGAAATAAATTACAGATTTTGTAACAATGACCAATGGAGGAAGTTTGTTGAGATACGAAAGTAGACATAATTCGTCACGTATTGATCAATCAGTAAAATCTTTTAACTGGAAATTTCTTTGCATGCAAAAAATTGAATTTTTTTTTCAAAATTTTATATTAAGAAGTTTTTATTTATTTTATTTAAAAATTAGAGATAATTAATATACCTATTTTATTACAAGCACCGTTAGAGGCAGATAGAAGGAGGCGCATCATATTTGATATTGGAATTTGGGTATCGAGGACTTGCATTCAACCATTGTGCCATATCTTATTAATATTGGGTTTTTCAACATGACTCTCACGCAACATTGGGAAAGGATTCTTACATTGGTTACAATGTTGGTTGAACATTGGAGGACTGAAACACATACATTCTATTTTTTGTACAGAGAATGCACGATAACATTAAAGGATGTGGCACTACAACTTGGCCTTCCTACTGATAGTTGACCTATGATTGGAAGGCGCAACATTTATGAGATTTGTGATAAGTACTTCGGCATGGCTCCGAAGGGTGAATACATAAAAGGTCTCCGTTTGAAAATGACATAATTGGAATATAATTTTACAGTGAATGAAAATTCGAGTTCAGAGAAAATCAATGTAGCTAAAAGAGCATATGTTCTACACTTAATAGGAGGAATGTTGATGCTAAACAAATCCGATAATTTGGTTCACGTGGCATATCTTCCATTGATAGCTAATCTGAAGCAATGTAGGGGCTACAGTTAGGGTTCAGTTATCCTTGAATTATTATATTGGGAGATGTGTCAAGGTGCATTAAATGGGGTAGGTGAGATAGGGGGTTGTATAATGTTGTTCCAATCCTAGGCTTGGTATAAACTACCATTACTTACCCCAGTTACGAGCGCCTATATTGAATACCTTCTAGAAACAAAGTAAATGATTTTTTTTTTCTATTTGATTGCATTTACAATGTAGTTATTTTTTTAATTAAACGGCTATTTTTATTTGAACATACTATACAGATAGAGACACGAGACACACGACACTGGAATTGGAACTGAAATTGTTGCCTCGTTCAGAATGAAGATAGAAATTAATGCCAAAAAATGTAGGTGACATCATCTCTGGTGCACTATACTTGTCTGTTTCAAAGTATCAAATACCCAGTAAAATCTAATATGTTGATAATTTGTATGCAGTTTAATTGGATGCCTTACAACACACCCGATGCCATTAACAACGTACCTAATGATGTCTACTCATAGTAAGAGAGATGGCATGCTACTGGTTCGATTATATGATTTGCGATAATCGAGTGCTATCAATCTGATAGGGTGTTGCAACAGTTCGGGTTTAGACAAGGCATTTCTGATGCTCCCCAAAACTTAGACCGACTTCATAATTTGGACAGGAGGAGCATCATAATGAAGGTTGGGTCCTCAGACATTCTTAATATATTTTAATATGGGATGCAAGAGACATGCATATTCGATCTAGTGAACTAATTAGAAATAATTCTTTCAATCCATCCTGAGATTTTCTGGTCTTGATACAATGAAAATAGAAAATCGTTTTTGATCAGTCAACCATGTAGGATATCGACCTTAATCCAACTTCTGATGAAATCATTCTTATTGGAAACAACAAGTTCATTCCGAGGATGCAGAATGTGAAGCTGCCGAATAACAATAACAGAAAGAAAACACTACTTCGACAGCTTAGTACGATGCTACCACCTCAACATATAGAGGTGGAGTTGGATACGGTTCAACCACTTCGGTAGGACAATCTAATGTATACAACCCTAATTCTAAGCATTGTACATGTTTACACAACATCCACCGATGTTAGATCTTGGGGCTATTGGACACGGAATGGGGTTTATGAATACACCAACAAGCCTATTCATGAGCTAGTACGGAGCTGAGTTTAGTGGATGGAATACCAGTACACTAGCAGGTCCAACAATGGACCCATTCAAAGCTAGGTCTAGTGGTTGGAATACCGGTACACCAGCTCAACCAATTGTGTACAACTACAGTACTCCAGATCCTATGGTAGAAATGAGTGACAGTGACGATGATGATGACGATGATTAGCCCGAGGAATGTCAACAACCACAAAGAATCCAATGTCTTCCTCGGCATTAATATTCGACCACACCTTGGCGTATGTCCAATATGAACTTTAACATGTTAGTATATTAAAAATTTATTTTTTATTTTCTTTTTTCAATTTTTTATGTTTTTTTTTGGTTTGTTTTGAACATTTTTCTTTTTACAAGCTGTGATTTTTTTTTCATTTTACTTTTCCTTTACTTAATTGTTATATTTTAGATTAATGTGATTAATATGTTAGTATATTGTTAATATTGCTATATATTAAGGTGATTAATGAGTTGAATTGTAATCGCTGGTGTTGATACATGGTATCAACAAATGTAGAGAAGGAGGAGAGGGGTGGTGTCAAATAAAGTCGATTCACTTATTCTAGGGTTGAGACCTAGAAAAGTAAAGGGATTCAAGTAGAAAAGGGATAGAACTTTAGTATGTTAGGGTTTTGTGTGTGGAGAGGAGTCCCTCTACTATGTTAGTAATTGGGGTATTTATAGGTAAGTGAGGGTTCCTACCCAATTATGCTACTTAGTGGGCCTTGGGTGGGCCAAAGGAAGGTCCAATCGAGTCCAAATTGAGGTAGGGATATAACAATAGTCCCCCTCAATCAAGATGTAGGTTATAAAGTGATCATGCCTTGAGACTATCAACAAGCTATCCCAATGGGTGATAGTTGTTGCAAATAAAGTGATACATACATGGATGGGGTGAAATTTATTAAATACCATTCACTAAAGTTGCCAATTTTCAAGTTTAGAAAATCAATCGACTCTTAACGACTTTTTAAATGGGATCTAGGCATTTCTGAGTTGAGATGTCTTTATAGCATTCGAAGATCTATCTCTTATCTTTGAAAAAAATTTTGAATCACTTGATTTTGAGTTTGGGAGCTCAAGTTATGACCATTTTAATGAAGACTTTCACTAACCTTAACTTGAATTTGTCTAGTGGACTTGTTTCATTCTTTCAGGAATTTGTTCATCCTTTGAGAGAAGCTCAATTAACCCATTCCACCTATGATAAAGATTCTTTCTCATTCAATTAAAGGCAAGGTTCGAAGATGAAGCTTTTCGAGGAAAGGGGGAATGATACATGCACGGATGGGGAGAAATTTATTAAACACCATTCATCGAAGCTACCAAATTTCAAGTTTGTAAAATCAATTGACTTGCAATAACTTTTTGGATGAGGTCTAGGCATTTTTGGTTAAGGTGTCTACATATAGTTCGAAGATATATCTCTTATATTTGAAATTCACTTTGAAGCACTCGATTTCGAGTTTAGGAGCTCAAGTTATGACCGTTTTAGCGAAGACTGTGCAACATAATTTCTGGATGGGATTATTTTGGAAATTACGAGTTTTGAGATTTTAATTCAAGTTTAAATCATTTTGGGTTCATGAACCCATTATTTTATTTATTAAGTTTTATTATTTTGTTATTTATTTATTCCAAATTTTTTATTTTTTAAAGTATTTTAAGTTATTTAAGAGTTTTATGTTTCTTAGTCAACAAGAAAGTTTAATTTAAAACTACTTCTTGTTTAGATTAATTAGAGTTTCAGCATACTAGAGAGTTTTATTTGGATATACTTAGCTAGCCGATATAAATGCCTAATTATTCATTCAACAACTTTTCTCTTTTGAGTTAATAAATTCTCTTTGAGTTTTTCTCTTCAAGCATTTCTCTTAAGTTTTCTTTTAAAAGAGTTTTAACAATTTTTATAGATTGTGGGAATCATCTTCAAACTTCTTCTTTTTTTGCCAAGTTTTCTTTCTTGGAGGGGAAGCTATTGCCATGTTTTATTTCTTGGAGAGGAAATTATTGCCATGTTTTCTTTCTTGGAAGGAAAATTAGAGTCGTTTGAAAGGGGTTGCGGATTCATCTAGTTGTCAAAGCTCCTTAGGACATTTACACGCCACTTTCCATCTTTTCCATCTATCTTGTTTTGTTTCTTTGTTATTCTATCATGTTCTTGTTTAATTGTTTCAAATTTTTTATTTGGATGACTTGTTCTTTTCTATCTTAATTATCTGTTTTAATTTCTACCCTTTTAATTCTCAAATTTGACTTGGATTTGTTTGTGTTTCAGATTGTATCAAACTCCGAGTTCTCCTTCATTTGTCTAGATCCCTAGGACAAACCCACGACTTGGACAAACTTTCGATCATATTTCACACACCATCCTTATCATAAAGTAATGCGGTGAAGGGTACAATTTATAAGTTGGATAACTCGGGAATATATGATACCTTGCGAGGCTATTTATGTAACAGCTCGTTTTTCAGTGGTGTTGAAAATAGTAGTTTTGGGGCCACAAATTTGACGAGTAATTTCGTAAATATTATTATTTAATATTTACGAGTCAAACATGGTATCAAAATAAATTTTGAATTGGCAATTTATGCTATTTGAATGAATAATTAGGTTCAAGTGGTATGACCCTAAAGTTAAGTGATTTTAGAAAATAAGGTATCAGGACCTCGTTTCTATAAACTGACCCGTAAATATTTTTATAAATATTTACAGAGTGTTATTAAGGTTGTATTAAATTTTCGTTAAGAAATTTTAATGTTTAGATAGTTAATTAATTAAAAAAAGGACGATATCGTAAATGATGTAAAATTTGATCACTATTAGATTTGAATGATTAAATGGCTTAATGATTATAAATAGAAGGATTAATATGGTAAATATACCATTTTTAATTAGTGGGACAGCAAGAGAGCTTTAAAATTTTGTTTTATTTATGTGTAAATGTTAAAATAATTAAAAATAAGTAATAAAATTTAAATAAAAGATGAAAATTATCATTTGTTTTCTTCATTTATTCTTTAAACAAACCGAATACTCCATGGAAATATATTAAAGGTTTGGCCATTGAAATATTCATGCATGCAAGTCCTTTTTGAACTCATTTCTCATAATTTTTATGTTTTTGAAATCGTTACAACTAGGTCCAGCTAGCCCGTACCTTTGTTTTTGAAGCTGTTAAAGATTTTGAATGTTTCCATTGATGAATATTTGTGATTTTAGATGTTAAATGATGAATTTGAAGTATTAGTTTTTATTTATAAGTATTTTGTTAAATAATTTTTAATGATTTAAATGTTTAGGGATTAAATTGCTAAAGTAATAATAATTCAAGGACCTGATGTGAAATTGTTACAAATGTAGGCTGTAATGGAAGCTATTAACATTCGGGTAGTATGGGTTTTCAATAAAATTGGTTTATTTGCATGATTAGGACATAGGGACTAAATTGAATAAAAATGAAAAGTTGAGGGTAATTTTGTAAAAATTTCAAAAAGAACTAAATTGCATAAAATGAGTTGGTTTTATTGTCTAAATTAATGAATTGAATGAAATTATTAATTTATATCAAGAATGAGTGGAAAATCAAAGAGAAGAAAAAATTACCAAATAGCTCATGTACTTAGTCATTGCCATAATTTAGCCAGGTAAGTTCGTATGAACTGTAATCATTCTAATGTTATATAAATTGAATGTTTGTTATGTTATTTTAATGCAATTGGATTATTTTATAAATGTATCATTGTTATGATGAATTGATGATTATTAAGTCTCGGTTGAACCTTAGGAATTCCTAGTATACAAATGACATGTCATTAGGGTTTTCATGTTTCGGGTGCTGGTCTTGAATGTCCTATCAATGGCTAAGGTCCTACATTTGTTGCAGATACTCCACAGCTCATGTGAGTAGTATCGTGTAGCTTACATTCTGACCCACAGCTTGTGTGAGTAGGCCCATTTCACAACTCGTGTGAGCAATGATGTAAAGGAAATGTTACGGTTATATGTTAAGCACACTACGTGTGAGCTTACCCGAGTATCCGGTGATATTCGAAGTGGTTCAACAAGCATGAAAAGGAAAGGAGTGGTAAGTGTTTGCAACACCCCTAACCTGTATCCGTTGCCAAAATAGGGTTACAGAGCATTACCAAAGTTTTCAAATCAAATGAACATAAATTTCAAACATTTCGAATAATATCAATAATCATATTAAAACCAATCCAAATCATGCATATTGTCCCTTATATGAGCCCCCGAGGCCCTAAATACGTATTAGAAACAAGTCGGGACTAAATAGGAAACTCCAAGAATTTTTCAAAAAACATTGAAAATTTTCAAAACTGCAAGGGTCACACGGCCTCGTGGCTAGGCCGTGTGGGCATTAGAAGTAGGGACACATTGCCGTGTCCCAACCCGTGTTCGTGCCCGTGTAACTCACTGACTTGGGTCACATGGCCAAGCCACACGCCCATGTGCCAGGCCATGTACCCTTTAAAATATCCTTACACGCTCGTGTGCCAGGCCGTGTGCTAAGCTGTGTAACAGCCTGACTTGCAACCCTTTGAAAACTACAGGGGACACACGCCTCTGTCTCTTCCTGTGTGGACAAAAATAGACCATTTTGCAAGCCATTTTTCTCACCCATCTTGGCATGTACCTATACCCAAAATTTCAGATATATACGACTCATAACAAGGTACCCAAAATCTTGCATAATTAAACTATGTACATAAGATATAATAACATACAACCAATATGCCCATAGACACCTCAAATGACAACATGTAAACACGTATAACCATGTAATCAATTTGGCCAAAATGATAAACTAACTTCTGAATAGGTTTGCATCAATACATACCATAAAATTCACTTACCAAAAACATACCAAATGGTACTAAACATACCATTCAACCACTAACATCAATAGTTATATAAGTCATTCAAATCAAAGTACCAATTCACAACATTTTCATCAAGTTACAAGCCATATATAATATGCATATTCAAACTATAATTTCATCTTTTGTAATTCAAGCATATCAAGCCAAACATCATCCATATTAAGGCTAATATTTACATGCCAAAACTAAATTCGTTTGAACACCAAAATACCATAACACAAGCCAAACCAAATGGTCATTTCAACAATCAAACATATAGGCCAACATTAGCCAAAATACCTATACATGCCATTATAATCAAAATCAAAACAACCAAAAGTACCAAAAGAGCCAATAGATAGTGTGATATAGCTCCGACAAGCTTCCAACCTAAAAGAGCTTCCGATGCACTATAAGACACGAAAAATAACACAGAGTAAGCATTTAAACTTAACTTACCGTTTTATTACATAATAGGTAAGCTAACATGGCATATTCCAACCATAATTTTTCCAATGCCTATGCATATACCTCAAGCAAGTTAGCCATGTAAACATATACATAAACCAAACAAATATGGATGAGCACAACATATAAATTATGTTTCATATACAAGTATAATCTAATTCAATTTTCCATATACCATGTAATAACATTTCTATGTAATTCATATGTGTCCCTGTAATTGTCTGTATTGAACTCTTACTATTTCGCTTCAGAATAATGCCCGTTGAACCATTTAGAATACCTTCGGATACTCAAGATAGCTCACACATAGTGTGTTAAATCATATAACTGTAATCTGTCAAATCCTATACATGTATGCTCACAAAAGTTGTGAATTAGAATGCTCACACGAGCTGTGAATATGGGCCTGCTCACACGAGATGTGGGTCAAAATGTAGCTACACGATGCTGCTCATACGAGCTGTGGAGTATCCGCAACACATGCCAGACCTCAGCCATCGGTAGGGCGTTCAGGAGTAGCCCCTAAATCATGTAACCCTAATGACATGTCATTTGTATCATACGAATTCTAAGGTTCGAACAAGGCTCGTTAATCGTCGTACGTCGTTGGTTATGCAATCGGTATGTACCTATAGCAATTAACAACACAAGTATATTTTATTTAGAAGCATATATACACAATTCAATTACACGAACTTACCTCGACGAGTAAATATAAATACGGAGGCGATTAATCTGAGACTTTATCTTTGCCCCAATCTAAAGCCGTACGAGGTCTGTCTTGATCCATATGAATAAATTTAACTCAATTCAATATGTATTTTAATCAATTTAACCCAAAACCATATTTTGGAAAAATTAACATTTTGCCCTTATACTTTTAATTTTTTTGCAATTTAGTCTCTAGCTCATAAAAATAGAAATTCATGTAATTCCGCCATAACCCACTATAGCCGAATATCAGTTAAGTCCCTAGCAAGCCCAATATTTCATTTATTTCACAATTTCACTACGTAAAATTTTCTATTTTTTAAATTTATTCCCTATTTGACAATTTTATCAAAAATCACTTAACAAAAGTTGTTTATCTAACAACAACTATCCATTTTCTACCATAACTCATCAAAAATCATGCATATTCATGAATGGAAAAACCTTAGTAGTTTAACAGTTTCATAAATTTGTCCCCGGGCTAGCTAGATGAAGCTACAACGATCCTGAAAACATAGAAATCATTAAAAACGGGACAAAAATCACTTACCAAGCAAGGTAATTTGTTTTGCCGAAACTTCAAGATCCCATGGCTTCCAATACTTTCTTAATTTCGGTTGCAAATAGGTTAAAGATTATAACTTTGCCTTTTTGTTTTATTTTGTTTCTTATTAATTTCCAATTTACTTAATTAACCTTTAAAAACATTACTAATTACACTTATACCAAGCCATGTTCATCCACTATCACTATTTATGGTTTAATTACCATATAAGGACTCAAACTTTAAAGTTCTATAAGTATTTAATACTTTTAGCTATTAGAACTCAACTTTTACAGTTTACGCGATTTAGTCCTTTTTATCAAATTGAGCATGTAAACGGTAAAATTTATTAACAAAATCTTTATATGGTACAACTGTCATGCTGTAGGTAATAAAATAATAATAAAATAAATATTTTGACATCGGATTTGTGGTCCTAAAACCACTATTCTGATTTCACTAAAAATGGGTTGTTACAACTCTCCCCTTAAAAGGATTTTCGTCCCCAAAAATCTTACTAGAAAAAAGGTTTGGATATTGTTTTCTCATAGCTTCCTTGGGTTCCCAAGTGGCTTCTTCTATTTCGTGTCTTTGCTAGAGAACTTTTACTAAAGCTATGTGCTTGTTTCTTAATTCTTTCACCTTTCGTGCAATAATCATGATCGATTCCTCACTGTACGACATAACAAGCTGAATCTCGACATCCGTCGGGAAGATAACATGTGAAGGGTCAGATTGGTAATTTCGTAACATAGACACATGAAAGACATTATGAATCTTTTCTAATTTTGACGGTAAAGCTAATCGATATGCAACAGGCCCGATTCTTTCAGCAATCTCATACGGCCTGATAAATCGCGGACTTAGCTTTCCTTTGCAACCAAACTGAAGGACTTTCTTCCAGGGGGATACTTTCAAGAATACTCTGTCGCCGACTTGAAATTCTATGTCTTTACGTTTAAGATCAGCATATGATTTCTGACGATCTGAAGCTGCTTTCAAACTATCTCGGATTAATTGTACTTTTTCTTTAGTCTCACAAATCAAATCAACCCCATGTATCTTTTTCTCACTGAGCTCAATCCAGTATAATTGTAACACCTAAAACCTGACCTAGAAGTTAGGCCCGAATCCGGCGTGTCACATTGAAGTGTTTTTGCGAAAACCTTGTTTTCATTGAAAACCCTTCTAGAGAAAAGTTAAGTAAAATCTAGTTTGCTTTCAAAACGAGGTGTATTAAAAAAAAGCCATTTCCCTGTTACTATGTAAAAATTTCCTTTGATAGCGGAAGCTCGTTCTTAAAACACAATTATTTTCAAAAACTTGAAATTCGCTTTACAGAAATAAATCCAGGTTTCGTTTCAAAATTACAATGCCTAGTGGAAGTAATGGAAAAATAACTAGAGGGAAAACCTTATTACAATATGAAAAATAAATAACTTAAAGTCTAGAATTTAGACATTTAGAAAAAATCGGTCTAATCGTCCTGCTAGTTGGCCAACTCTGAGTCCCTCCATCCGTGGAACCGCCTACTGAGAACTACCTGAGAAAAATAAAAGAGGGAGTGAGTTTTCAAAAACTCAGTGTGTACGACCCTCGTCAAACTAATAGCATACATATCATATTATTAACATAATAATATCATACATGCAATGCTGTGCAAACCCTCCCCAAATAATCTATCCGGTACACATCATCTCCGTCCCGCCGAAACACATCTGTGGGGATTTCTAAATCGATCCACCCATCCAATACACATCAAGGATAGCCCAGTTGCGGTACTACCAAATGTTGCAGCAAAGCTGCTAATCATATAACGGGCTTAAAAAGCCATCGATGGATCCACAGTTGTCAAGCAACCATGCGATCCTCATATACTTCCTCCGTTCCATAATTCCCACCCATATGCAACCTAAATAGAATATCATATGAATGCAGCAAATGTACATGTAACATCCATAAATCTTACTTTCAACACATAGGGGTATTCTAGTCATTTCACATATCAAGGGTATTTCAGTAATTCTACCCTACAGGGGTATTTCAGTAATTCTTAATAGTATGGGTTTTAATTACGAACCTTGGCCCGTCAACAAGTCCTCGCAGCTAAAGTGAACAGACACTACGCACCAGGTAGGATTCCAGAGAAGATGAGGTGGGTCATTAAGACCGTTTAAGTACCAAGCTCTCCCTAGATCCAATTTTAGACATGCATATGCCCGTTGCCACACCTAAACCTTATGACTTGTTCACAGTCGCACTTAATAAATTATTAAAGTTTTATGTACGGTTAAGCAATTTACCAAATACTAAGCCCAAGACCCCTTACAAAGCCCAAACAAATTCACATACGTTCATATGGCCCACCAGGCCCAATCTCATTCGTATGGCCCACTAGGCCCAAATTACAATCATATGGCCCATCTGGCCTAATCACATTCATATGGCCCATCTGGCCCAAATCAATTTCAAGCCATGTAACCAGCATGACTAGTTCATCACTTATTACCAAACCATCAAATTCACCTATATTAAGCCTACGGCCCATTAGGCCCATTTTGCCCATTCTGGCTCGATTGGCCGAAACACGGCCCCAGTCCATGAGATCGCTCATGGGGCCTCTAATAACGTATCAATTTTCCCTTACGAGTGTTCGTGCACTCGCAAGACTACCGTAGCCAAAATTTTTGGCTTTTCGGCATTTCGACTTTTCGACATTTCAGGATTTGCCGATTTAATGTGTGTGTAGTGTATGTACACACCTGATAACAAAATGCGCTGCGATCTCCTTAGCCACGATCCTACAAATGATATCACTCAAAGATTAATCATAAATACTTATCGAATACTTTACCAAAAGCCGAAGTCCCACCTTAACCTTTCCTGAAACACCAAGCCTTATTAGCCCTTCTTTGATCACTAGTCACACGTATCTCCTAAATCTGCATCATTCTTAATCATTAAAAATAGAATAATAGGTTACTTGTATCCAACACAAGTCCCCATTTCCCTATCTATGACCATTCGGCCAACACCTAAACCATAATTGAGAATACTTACCCAAGAAGCAATCAGACCAAGAGGTATTCGTCTTTTGAGATTAGTATAGTGAAAGGGGTTATTCGGCACAAATAGGAAGAATGAGAGAAGAAGGAATCGGCTAAAACCAAGGGTGTATCAAAAGAGAATTTGAGAAGAAAAAGTATGGAAGATCAGCAAGCAAAGAAGGAATTCGGCTTCTGAATACTTAGAGAGAAAAAGTGTTTTGGCAACTCAAAAATGAGGAATTCGGCTAAAGGGAAAAACAATTTTGGCATTAGCCTAGAACCCCAAAATCGACACCTATTTATAGTCTATAGCCGAATTTCCTATCCCCAAATTCCCAATTCGGCTCAACCTCTTCCACATATCTCATCTCCTAATTTTTCTCCACGATAACTCCCCAATCCTTTTCCTAAATTTTCTCTTCTGATCACTCTCCTTAGAGTCCATCATCACACCACTTCCAACCTTCTAGAAGGCCAAAATTAAACGCCAAAAAAATACTAAGCTAGGATTCGAACCTAGGATCTCCTTGTTAGCCCATAACGCCACCTTCCTATACCCTAAGTGGCGTTACTTAGCCACTCCACCACAAGGCTCTTTGATGCCATTTTTCCCTATTTTTATTTAAAAGCCCAACTACTCACCGCACTGGTTCCTTTAATAATTAATTAAAAATTCATTCTCATCAAAGTTCGAACCCAACACTTCTCCAACACCCCTAGACACTCCAAGTTCATTAACCTTCAAGGCCCACATGCCAATTGTCACTTTCTCGCTCACTTAAAAATTTTCTGAGACCCAAAGCCCAATTCTTCTAGGCCCAAAAATTTGGGGCGTTACAATAACAGAGTTCGACATTTACGACCATACAAAGCCTCATACGGTGCCATCCTTATGCTCAACTGAAAACTATTATTATACATGAATTCAACCAACGATAGATATTTCTCCCAGTTGCCTTCGAATTCTAATACACAACAACGAAGCATATCATTAAGAATCTGAATTATTCGCTCGGACTGACCATTGATCTAAGGATGAAATATAGTGCTAAAATGTAACTGCGTACCTAGAGCTTCTTGAAACTTTCTCCAAAATTGTGATGTAAATTGCGAATCTCTATTGAGATGATGGAAACTGGCACTTTGTGTAATCTGTCAATTTCAGAAACATATGGTTCAGATAATCTTTTAAGGGAGAAATTTGTATGTACTAGAATAAAATGTGTTGTCTTCGCCAAACGATCAACAACAACCCAAATGACATCTTTCTTTTTCGAAGATAGGGGTAAACCCAATACGAAATCTATAGTAACTCGATCCCATTTCCATTCCGGTATCATTATTGGCTGTAATAATTTAGAAAGTACTTGATGTTCAACTTTAGCTTGCTGACATATCAGACATCTTGATACAAAGTCAGAAATCTCACGTTTCATTCCCGGCTACCAGTACATCTGTTTCAAATCATTGTACATCTTATTACTTCCCAGATGAATAGACAAGCCATCACTATAAGCTTTATGCAAGATTCTCTGAATGAGCTCTGGATTCTTCCGTACACAAATTCTACCTCTGAACAATAAGCAATCATCGGGTCTTATCTGATTCTAAATCAGAAGTCGATTTATCCTATGCCCGCTTACTTAAGAACTCAACATCACATTTTTGAGCTTCGTAGATCTACTATAAAAACATATGTCTATCTTTCAACTCAACTAAGATCGAACCATCATCAGATAATTTCAGTCGCGTATTCATCACATGCAAAGCAAATAAAGACTTTTTACTCAGAGCGTCAGCAACTACATTCGCTTTTCCTGTATGATAATCAATGATCAACTCATAATCTTTTAACAGTTCAAGCCATTTGCGTTGTCTCAGATTCAAATATTTTTGTGACATTAGATACTTCAAACTCTTATCATCAGTAAATATATGACATTTTTCGCTGAACAAATGGTGTTGCCAAATTTTCAACGTAAATACAATACCTGCCAACTCTAGGTCATGTGTCGAATAATTCTTTTTGTGTGGCTTTAACTGTCTGGAAACATAAGCTATTGCTTTGCCTTCTTGCATCAAAACATAGCCTAAACCACTTAAAGATGCATCGCTATAATTCACAAATTCTTTACCCTATTCAGGCTGAACCAAAACTGGTGCCTTGGTCAACAGTGCTTTCAACTGATTGAAACTTTGCTGACATTTCTGAGATCATTCAAATTTCACATCTTTCTGTAATAGTCGTGTCATTGGTGTAGCTATCATTGAGAAACCTTTGATGAATCTTGATTGTAAGCTTGTTGAACTGACGGTAATTAATACACAATCTCATCGATCTATCCTTTTTCTTAATGAATAGAACTGGTACACCCCAAGGTGAAAAACTGGGTCGAGCAAAACCCCTATCTGTCAATTATTGCAGCTATGCTTTCAACTCTTTCAACTCAGTAGGAGCTATTCTGTAAGGTGCTATCAACATCGGTGATGTCCCCGGTACTAGTTCAATAGCAAACTCAACCTCTCTGATCAGCGATAATCCAGGTAACTCCCCTGGAAATACATCAAGATACTCACAAACCATTGGCTTTGATTCAAGCTTCGATTCAGACACTTTAATATCCAATACATAAGCAAGGTAAGCATTATAACTTTTTCTTACATATTTCTGTGCTGACATAGCTGATATAACAACAAGAAACCCACTCACACTATCTGATTCAATACAAAGCGTCTCACTGTTCTGACATTTCAATACAATAAGCTTTCGTCTATAGTTTACAACAGTGTCGTGTAGAGCTAGCCTAATCATGCCCAAAACCACGTCAAATTCATCAAACGGTAATAACATCAAATCAGCCGAAAAATTGTAACCCCGAGTCATCAACGGACAATTCTTGCAAACTTTATCAACTAGCACATACTGACCTAGGGGGTTCGACACTTTAACCACGAATTCAGTGGACTCAATATGTAAATTCTTACTAGATACTAAATTCATGCAAACATATGAATGGGTTGATCTCGGATCAATCAAAGCAGTAACATCGGTATTAAAAATAAAGAAAGTATTGGTAATAACATTTGGCGTAGAAGCATCCTCTCATGCACAAATAGCATAAGCCCTAGCTGGTACTCGAGCCTCGGATCTCACGGTAAAGTCTTTTGTTACACCACGGCTACCACTCACATTTTCGAGATTACGAGGTGGTCTACCTTTCGTAGTAGTGTTGCTCAGCCTCGTGGTCTGAACTCTCTCTTTCTTGGATTTCTCTGGGCAATCTCTAAGATAGTGGTCGAAGGAACCACACCTGAAGCATACTCCATTCTTTAGTCGACACTCACTATAATGTGCTCTTTTACAGTGCTTGCACTCAGGTTTGGCATCTCTGACACTACCCACACTCACTACAGATGTAGCCTATAGTTTAGGACTCGAAAGTCGGTTACCTCTGTCTCTACTGGAATATCCAACTGAAGTTGTAGAACGGTTGTGATGTTCTTTTGATATTTTTGATGCCGACTGATATGACTTCCCAGTCGATCTCTTTCTCAAATCTCTAGCTTCAAAATCAGCATGCCTTTTTTCTTTACTCAGTTCATCAACTTTGTACACTCGATCAACTAAGACAACAAATTCTTTCAACTCAAGAATTTCGACTAGAAGCTTTATATCTTCATTCAATCCTTCCTCGAACCTCTTACACATGGCAGTCTTAGTTGGAATACATTCACGAGCATACTTACTCAATCTAACAAATTCCCACTCGTACTCTGACACAGTTATACGGCCCTATTTGAGCTTAAGAAATTCCTTACATTTTTGATCCAGAAATCTCTAACTAATGTATTTCTTTCGGAACTCAGTTTGAAAGAATTCCTAAGTGATCCGCTCTCTTGGCACAATAGAAATCAACGTATTCCACCACTGGTAAGTCGAATCTTTCAACAAAGATACTAGACATTTAACACACTCGATCGGTGAATAGGATAGTTCGTCAAAAACCCTGATTGTGTTCTCTAACCAGAATTCTGCTCTCTTGGGACCATCTTTAACAGTAGCTCGAAATTCTTCAGCCCTATACTTACTAATATTATCAAGAGGTGTCTTACTAACTCGTAATGGTTCCATACCTTGAGGAATAACGGGGACCGATTGGGGAGCAGGAGAGGATAAAGGTTGTTGAGCAGCCGGGTTTGTCCGTACGAACTCTGCAAACCATTCACTCATCATCTGGAAGAAGGTTTCCTTAGCCTCTCCTCCCTGGCCCTTAGATACGGGCCTTGTACTGCTTGATGCTACTTCAAGAACGGAGGCTTGAGTGTTGCTTTCTACTTCATCGGAGTCAGCTCGGTTGGATGTCATTGCTATAGGAAAACATGTTTTAAAATGGTCGGGAGATATCACACTATCACAGGGTATATAATGGCATGTATAGCTAGACTCACACACACTACGTTCAGTCCAAGAATCGACTAAACCGTAGCTCTGATACCAATAAATGTAACACTTCTAACTCGTATATGTTGTCGAAACAGGGTTACGGAGCATTACCAAAGTCTTCAAATCAAATGAACATAAATTTAAAACATTTCAAATCATATTAATAATCATATTAAAACCAATTAAAATCATGCATATTGTCCCTTATATGAGCCCTCGAGGCCCTAAATACGTATTGGAAACAAGTTGGGACTAAATCAGAAACTCTAAGAATTTTTTAGAAAACATTGAAAATTTTCAAAACTGCAGGGGTCACACGATCGTGTGGCCGTGTGGGTATTCGAAGTAGAGACACACGGCTGTGTCTCAGCCCGTGTCCGTGCCCGTGTAACTCACTAACTTGGGTTACACGGCCAAGCCACACGCCCATGTGCTAGGCTGTGTACCCTTTAAAGTATCCCCTAACGCTTGTGTGCTAGGCCATGTAATAGCCTGACTTGTAACCTTTCGAAAGCTACAGGGGACACACGGCCATGTCGCCTGGCCGTATGTCACACACGGCTGAGACACACACCCGTGTCTCTGCCCGTGTGGACAAAAGTAGGCCATTTTGCAAGCCATTTTTCTCACCCATCTTGGCATGTACCTATACCCAAAATTTCACATATATACGACCCATAACAAGGCACCTAAAATCATGCATAATTAAACTATGTACATAAGGTATAATAACATACAACCAATATGCCCATAAGCACCTCAAATGACAATATGTAAACACGTATAACCATGTAATCAATTCAGCCAAAATGATCAACTAACTTCCAACTAGGTTTGCATCAATACATACCATAAAATTCACTTACCAAAAACATACCAAATGGTACTAAACATACCATTCAACCACTAACATCAATAGTCATATAAGTCATTCAAATCAAAGTACCAATTCACAACATTTCCATCAAGTTACAAGCCATATATAATATGCATATTCAAACTATAATTTCATCTTTTATAATTCAAGCATATCAAGCCAAACATCATCCATATTAAGGCTAATATTTACATGCCAAAACTAAATTCATTTGAACACCAAAATACCATAACACAAGCCAAACCAAATGGTCATTTCAACAATCAAACATATAGGCCAACATTAGCCAAAATAACTATACATGCCATTATAATCAAAATCAAAACAACCAAAAGTACCAAAAGAGCCAATGGATAGTGTGATATAGCTCCGACAAGCTTCTAACTCGAACGAGCTTTTGATGTATTATAAGACACAGAAAATAACACAAAGTAAGCATTTAAACTTAGTAAGTTCGTATAACATAAAACTTAACTTACCGTTTAATTACATAATAGATAAGCTAACATAGTATATTCCAACCATAATTTTGCCAATGCCTATGCAGATACCTCAAGCAAGTCAGCCATGTAAACATATACATAAACCAAACAAACATGGATGAGCACAACATATAAATTATGTTTCATATACAAGTATCATCCAATTCAATTTTCCATATACTATGTAATAACATTTCCATATAATTCATATATGTCCCTGTAATAGTCTGTATTGAACCCTTACCATTTTGTTTTAGAATAATGCCCGTTGAACCATTTAGAATACTGTCGGATACCCGGCATAGCTCACACATAGTGTGCTAAATCATATAACTGTAATCCGTCAAATCCTGTACATGTATGCTCACACGAGCTGTGAATCAGAATTCTTTCACGAGTTATAGGTCGGAATGTAGCTACATAATGCTGCTCACATGAGCTGTGGAGTATCCGCAACACATGCCAGACCTCAACCGTCAGTAGGATGTTCAGGACCAGCACCCGAATCTTGTAACCATAATGACATGTCATTTGTATCCTACGAATTCCTAAAGTTCAAACAGGGCTCGATAATCGTCGTATGTCGTTGGATATGCAACTGGTATATACGCATAGTAATTAACAACACAAGTATATTTTATTCAAAAGAATATATACACAATTCAATTACACGAACTTACCTCAACGAGCAAATATAGATACGGAGTCGACTAATCTGAGACTTTATCTTTGCCCCGATTTAAAGCTGTACAAGGTCTATCTTGATCTATACAAATAAATTTAACTCAATTCAATATGTAGTTTAATCAATTTAACCCAAAATCCTATTTTGGAAAAATTATCATTTTGTCCCTATACTTTTAATTTCTTTGCAATTTAGTCCCTAGCTCATAAAAATGGAAATTCATGTAAGTTCACCATAACCCACTATAGCCGAATATTAATTAAGTCCCTAGAAAGCCATAAATTTTATTTATTTCACAATTTCACCATGTAAAATTTTCTATTTTTTTAATCTAATCCCTATTTGACAATTTTATCAAAAATCACTTAACAAAAGTTGTTTATCTAACAACAACTACCCATTTTCTTCCATAACTCATCAAAAATCATGCATATTCATTAAATGAAAAACCCTAATAGTTTAACAATTTCACAAATTAGTCCCCAGGCTAGCTAGATTAAGCTACAATGATCCCGAAAACATAGAAATAATTAAAAATGAGACGAAAATCACTTACCAAGCAAGGTAATTTGTTTTGCTGAAACTTCAAGCTCCCATGGCTTCCATACTTTCTTAACTTCAGTTGCAAATAGGTTAAAGATGATAACTTTGCCTTTTTGTTTTATTTTATTTCTTATTAATTTCCAATTTACTTAATTAACCTTTTAAAAACATTACTAATTACACTTATACCAAGCCATGTTCATCCACTATGGTCTAATTACCATATAAGGACTCAAACTTTAAAGTTCTATAAGTATTCAATACTTTTAGCTACTAGAACTCAACTTTTGCACTTTACACAATTTAGTCCTTTTTATCAAATTGACATGTAAACGGTAAAATTTCTTAACAAAATTTTTATACGATACTACTATCATGCTATAGGCAACAAAATAATAATAAAATAAATATTTTGACATCGAATTTGTGGTACCAAAACCACTGTTCTGATTTTACTGAGAACAGGCTGTTACAGTGTTCAAATGAACTATATCATGTATTAATGAAAAGAAAAGGAACGGAAAGTGTTCAAATGAACTATATCATGTATTAATGAAAAGAATTGAAATGGTAAGCTTCAATGGAAATATGCTTTGTTCTATGGAAATGAAATGGGTAAGAAAAGGGAATGAAATAGTAAGTTCGTAATTGGGATATAATATGATGATATGGTAATGTTAATGAATTAAAGGTTATATTTATAGATGGTAAATTTCAAATATTATGGATGATCTCATATGTAACATGATGTTATATGTAAAAAGAGATTGTTAAATTAAATGATGTACTTATATGTAAGAAATCTACTTATGCTATGGACGAAATTACCTATATCATGGATAAGTACTCTAACTCGTGAATTGATAATGTTGTTTTGACCTATGCTAAGCATTTAGAGTGAAATGGTAAGTAAGTAAATGTAATTGTTCATCGTATTATGAAAAGGCTGATGATTATGTAATACAACTTATAAAATCCTATTATGTTATGAATGAAAAGTATATGTGATGCTGAGAGACTTACCCATTTGTGAGTTGATGGTTATGTAGTTTTATAAATTTTATGGCATTGGTATAGGTTTATGTTTATCCTATAAATTCATTATTGAAATGGAATATTATTTTTAAAGTTTATACGAGCTTACTAAGCATTCATTGCTTACGTAGTTATTTTCCTTTACTTTACAGATTATAGGAAGCTCAATCGATTAGAAGTTCGTCGGAGATCTATCACACTATCCCGTGGAAAAATCGGTATTTTTTGAGTAATTTGGTTGTGGTTTATAATGGCATGTATAGGACGATTGTAATGGTATTATAGTGCTTGTGTTAATGATGTTTTGGTATATTTAAGCTATAGAAAGCTATATTGGTTTGGTACATCTTGACACCTTACCAAATTATGCGATGTTGATTACTTTAAAGTGCTTGTTGATATGATTCACTTGCCATGTTTTGTAATGGAATAGTAATGGTCATATTTTTTGTTTGATTTGTTAGAAATTGAATTAGGTTTGATGATGAAAATTTGATCAAATAAATGCATGTTTAGGTAAGTTTAATTATTTGCACTTAAGGTACCTTGATTGGCATATTGGTTGATTGATTTGGGATCATTAAATTGGCCATTATATGTATGTTTTGGTAAGGTTTTGATGCTTTGATAATGCGCACTAAAAGTATTTAGGTGGATGCATGAATTAATGTTGGAAATGGCTAGAATTTGGCCAATTTCATGTCCACATAGCTTGAGACATAGACGTGTGACACAACCAAGTATGCCGCACGGTCTGGCGACACGGCTGTGTGTCCCCTGTAGGTTTTAATGCATGCAAGTCAGGCTATTACACGGCCTAGCACATGGCCTGGGACAAGGGCGTATGGAGCTATTTCGAGAGTTACACGGCTTGGCACGCGGGCATGTGGCTTGGCCGTGTGACCCAACTTAGAGAGTTACATTAGCACGGACACGGGTTGGGACACGGTAGTGTGTCCCTATTTCGATTGTTACACGACTTGAGACACTGACGTGTGTTTCAGCTGTGTGATTCACGCGGCTTGGCCACACGGCCGTGTGACCCCTACAGTCCAATTTTTCTAAAATTTTCTTGAACTTTCCAAATGTTTCCAATTTAGCCCCAATTTGTTTCTAAAGTGTTTTTAGGGCCTCGAGGGCTCGATTAAGGGAAGATAAGCATGTAAATGAATGGTTTAATTAATGATTTTATTATTGTATGAAATGTATGTTTTTATGTTACATTTTTACGATAATGCTCCGTAACCTTATTTTGGCGATGGATATGGGTTAGGGGTGTAACAATTTGATTCATGCATACCCCCATTAATAATGCATTTGGCTGATGATATTTCTATTCATAGTTGAGTTATATAAATTTCACTTTGTGATTTAATGAGTGGTATGCACATTGGCCAGATAATCCGAAAATGTATAATGTATGCTCGAATGGTGCAACTGTCAACTAGAGGATCCAAATTTATACAATGGAGGTGTGTCATATATATGTCACAGATGCAATTCTTGGTAATGTAAAATAGAGGAACTTTAAGCCATCAAATGGCAATATAAAACGTAAGAGATGTGACCCATTCAGTGTTAATATGAAACATAACAAATGCATATTATCTGTTGGCAAAAACATAAGAAATATGTACTATTCGTTACGTAAGAAATGTGTTCCATCCATTGGTGATATAAAATGTAAGGAACACATAATGTTCGTTAAAATGTGAGCGAGAAGACTATTCATTGTTATAAATATAGCTTTAGGCATAAGTTTTTGACGAGTAATATTGAATAAATGCTCATGAAAGGTGGTATTTATAATGTTGATATGAAAATAACTGTTGATGTGGAGAAATAAAGTATGTGTGTGTGCTCGTAGTTAAATTAACTACGATTTTTATGAAGATGATATGCCTCACCTATGCTGAGAGCCCAAAGGATTGATAAAGGGGCCTAAATAATGAAGATATCTATCACCTTCGTCGAGAGCCCAAAGGGTTCACGAAGGGGCCTGAATACTGTAGATAATAAAATGACCCTGCTCTAAAATGCACATGGGAGGTTTACGGAATGTAATAAAGTGATCGTGCTCCCAGGCGCATGGAGGGAGGCTTACGAAAGGTAATAATAATGACCTTGCTCCCAGATGCATGGAGGGAGGCTTATAGAGGGTGGTAATAAAGGCCCTCTTCCTAGACGCATAGGGAAAGGCTTACAGAAGGTGGTGGTAAAGGCCCTACTCCTAGATGCATGAGGTAGGCTTATAATAAATAAATCATCGGTTGATCGCACTATCCTAAGCCCTTGTAGCTTGGGACTACATGGAGAGTGAAGTTCTGCTGCGTCAAATCACAACCATGAGCCAAGTCTACTCGAGTTGGATTTATGTAATGAATGCAAAATGATAAGTATAACATGTAGAATTTATAAGATATGACGTAAATATAAATAGTGGATGTGACTATCCGCGAGAGTCCCTCGCAGGTTCTCTTTTTAACAATATATACGATACAAATATACAAATATGTAAGAGGTATAACCATCACTGAAACCCCTCTTGGGTTCCCTTTTTAGATTTATATAGACATTTATATGTAAGTAGGTATAGATAAGCATATCCAGGGGTAACAGTTCGTAGGGTGTAATCGCTTGTGGGTTTTGTTATAATCTTTTCGCTGGCCTTAGCTTCCATTGCATATGTGACCAAACTATCTTTCTGCTAGAACAATCGGGGATAATAAGTAGAAACTTGAACAAATGAGCAAGAAAAATAATCCAAAGCAACATATCAAACTGGTAACCTCTATGACAGCAAGCTCGCAAATAGTGCAAACATGTTATATCCATTTCAGGTGATAAACACATATAAGCACATAATGAACAAACATGGGTGTTTCAATTAAAAAAAAAGCTCCATAGTTTGATCAATGAACACATGAAACATACAATTATAAATATGCTCATCACTTCAAGACAAAGTAAAACAACAATAAATTTAAAATAAATGAGAAAAATTCAAATAAAGGGTAATACTAGAAAGTTCCAATACACGCTTAATTAGAAAGAACATGCAATGCCCTCAAAGGCCAGACCTTGGATGGCAGTTTCATAAAAACCCTAAATTTAAACGATATTAACTCTACACCTTTGACTAAGTAAAGAATAAAGACAATATCTAATGCCAAAACTCTAGAAGGCATTCACCACTTGCTTTTAACACATTATCAACACTAAATAACATAAATAAAAGGAATAGATACATTGAAAATCAGAATAGTTCAATCAAACAGAGTTTACATCATGGTTTAATATACATTATGGAGAAAAATAAAGTATTGAACATGAATCACTGGTCTACTATACTCATGAACAATTTAGATTTTACATGTTAAAAAAAAGATCATTTCATTAAAATCGAAGAGCTTAAAACCTCCTATAGTTACACCATCTCTGATACAGATGTACAAGGTATGTTCCCATAATGACTCCCTTGTGTAGACTTACCATTCCAGCAACTATGAAAGTTTGATCCATCCGAGTGAATCCATGAACAAACATCAAGTTTGACTTATTCTGATTTTTGTTCATAGGATTGGTCAATACTTTACACTATGTCTGGCCATCGTTAATCATTCCTCGAACTACTTCCCTATTTTGAGAAAAAGAGTACCCATCCTATAATAAGTCTCTTTCACCACACCATTTATAGGAAGATGATGTTTTCTCTTCAAAATAGATTTAGTAGCCTTGACAAGGTTTGTGGTCATGTGGCCATAACGTCGTCTTCCATCGAAACATTGAGTCCACTCTTCAACCTCCAATTGATCCAACCATGGTCCCATTCTATTGTCATATGAGCATAAAGTCGCGTACCTTTCTTGAAGTGAGGTCGAACAATTTCATATGTTGTTACACAAATAAAGAAATACATTATTAACTGAAATCGAAACCACATCTCAACTACACCATAAAACATAATAAATAAATCATACTAGCATTAACAACTTCCTTACGCCAATTCTTATTCTTAAAATCCTTCATAAAGTTTGCTCCAATATGTCGAATGCAAAAAACATGGTAAGCATGTGGAGAAGTCCATTAATTCTCTTCATGTCCCATAATAGCAAGTACGCTAGGGGCTCTATTAGATATGAGGTATACGTTGTCCTTCTTCACAACGTATCGTCGTAAATTCCTTAGAAAAATCTCCATGCCTTAGTTGTTTCACCTTTGACAATGGCAAAGGCTAGCGGGACAACATTTCGGTCCCCATCTTATGATACTACCGGGAGAAGAATATGATTGTATTTCCCATATAGCCACATACCATCAATTTGAACAATGGGTTTACAATACAACAACCCTTCGATCAAAGACTTGTCCAAAAGATGTGACTGAAAATTCTCTTACCTCGGGCTAGTCGATTTCCATCATATGCAGGTAGAGTCTTCAACTCAACTATGATGCCCATGCCTGATACCTGTTGTTGCAATGTCGCCAACAAACTCAAAAAATTTTTATATGTGTCATTCTAATATCTAAGCATCTTCACTAACACCTTTTTCTTTACCTTCCATGCCTTTGCATGCGATACTTTTTATTTATACTAGGAAAGAATATATGCAATTAACACCTAAATTGAAACCCTCGAATTTGCTTCCACTGGTAGTGTTATTTCTTTAGCTATCATATCCATGCTCAATTTAAGTGATTTTAGGATATCATTGGAATCATACAGGTGTAAGGACCATTATATTTGGTCATCTCCCAAAAATGTTTCTTATTTAAAAATAAGGCTCGTACTCGCAACATGTATTCGTCACCGAATTTTACACATACTCCTACATATGTTACAATTGTAGATACATCCACTTTGTAATCTATGATTGCCTTAACAATGTACTCGTGAATAGCAAATACGAAAACCTCTTTCGTTGGAAATTGAGTACCAACAGCTAATTACCTTGAATATGTACCGACTGGGGTGATATAACCTAGAGTGATATGCAGATACTCCGAAAACTTAGGACCTCTAATCTCGTCAAAGTTAACTTACAACATACAGGCTAGAGGTTTTAATTCTAGATTATTCTGTCCAACATTACCAACATTTATAGGTTCTCTCATCTCCAAATCGGTATCACTAAAATCACTGACGAGTTCTCTAGACAACAATTTGATCAAATTCCGATGACTTCTTGCTCTGCTTGGAAATGGTGTATTCCAGAAAAAATGGACGGCCTTTCATATTGGGAATGATGTATGCCAACAAAATTTGATGATACCTTAGGAGCATCGCTGAATCTAGATTTTAGAAATTGCGATGAAAAATATCCTGATTGCATCTTAATCTTATTGTATTCATTAAAGATATAAGGAGTTTCTAACAGTGATACGAAGCTATTAATCCACTCGTATGTCGGGTTTGGAGTTCCCATTTGCGAATCCACTAAAGGGGTCATAGACAAGCTTGGAATATCAACCTCCTTGTCCTTTTACAATGTAGTTGAGTTCGACATACAACTCAATTCTTCCAATGCCATTATATTCATGAACTGCAACCATTGTTTGTATATCATCATTTGTTAAATGAATTGCTTAATATATAACTGAATCGTTACAACAAATAAATCTATACCTCAATAACCCAACCAAAGTTCCAATTTTTCGACCAATTTTGTGCCTCATCTCCATTAACTTGATGTCCTTTCTGAATATCACGTTAATCGAACTTTTGGAGTCAAAGATTACACTGATATCCATATTACAAATATGACCATTATAGTTCACCACAACATAAAACATGTTGCTCATTTTGTAGCGAATTTGAAAGATAAAACCAAGAAGAAGCTAACAATGGTCAAGGAATGAAAGTGAAAAATTTTACTTCTCCCCTCAAACTGCTGTGAATGTGTCTATATATGATATTCAGCCTCTCCACCTTTTCCATTATTATTTTTACATTTTACATATTACTCAACAAGCTTCCATCAATTCATGTAGAAACTTGTTTTATCATTTCAGTTATCAGGCTTTCATCAACTCATACAAATAAATGTTTTATCTTCTCAATCATCAGGCTTCTATCAACTCATATAGAGACTTGCTTTATCACCTCAATCTTCCATCTACTGAATCAGAATCTTCCATCGAATTAGACTTCCATCCTCTTAACCATGCTTGCATACGGAGCAAAATTTTATTGCTTTAAAATCCTAAACGTGAATCCTATTTTTTTTCTTCAAGCCCTAATATTAATTAGTTGTAGCTTCAAACCCTAATGCTTAAACCTAAAATGATTGGTGAAAAATGAGGGAAATTCAAGTCGGCACTCTAAGGAACCAACATCAAAGTTGGCCCCTCAACTTTCGACTATGAAGTTGGGCTTCATAAAGTTTACTAAATAATGGTTGAAGGCAACTAGTTTCCTAAATAAATTGTTAAACTCATATATTCGATTAAAAAAAAATTAAAAATATTAATTATTATTTTGAAAATCTATTGTTACGAGCATAATATACTATTTCAAATTTGAAAGTTGTACATATTAATTGTAAAATTTTTAACAAATTTAATTAATCAATTGAATTAATCGAAATTAGTTCAATTTGATTAACAATTTTCGTAAAAAAATAAGGTAATTAGCAATTAACAATTAAAATTTTTGATTAATTCAATTAATTTATATTATTAATAAAATCTTTGACTGAGTTGGTATCATGAGTCAACCCGGCACCATCTCGGTTAAGAAAATTACGAAAATATCCTTTGATCTGTCATAATTCGGTGTAGCAGATTAAACTAATTTTCTTACTTAAGGAGCTCGAATACAAGCAATTCTATTATGTTTTAGTTTCTTTTCTATTTTAGTTTTAATTCAATAAAAAAGTGTGAATTGAGTCATTTTGTGACCTTAAAGGCCGAATGAGGCCTAAATGTGAGCTAACATAATTAGTGAGTGTGCAGGACACCATTCAAAAACATAAGAGCTCAAGGTTGGTCACTGTGTTGCAACACGAGGGTCCAATGTTGCAACATAGGGAGTCGAATACAAGAATACCAATATTGCCTTTGGTGTTGTGACATAGCCAAAGATGTCATGACATACCCCTGAAGTTGAGCCTGAAGCCAAAGTATACTACCTTCAGTGTCATGACACAGGCACTAGGTGTCGCGACACCGGCCCTGTACGAGAATAATTATGATTGAAAGGCATTTTGGTTCGCACAATGAAAATTAACACGAAAATGTCAGCCAACCTAGGGTTAAGGACGATGACCAACCCTAACTCTATAAATAGGCTCATTTAACATTTGTTTCAGGACAAATTTTAGAGTTTAGAATTTTCACTGTAATCAATTATTTTCGTTCGTGTTCTTCAGAGAATCTAATTTGTAGATTTGACCAAACTCTTGTGGATTCTACGCTTCATTAGTCAAACTCAAGATTTTTCTTAAATATATTCTTGATTTGTTATTAATGTAATGTTTATTTATTTTATCAAGCATATGTTTCTTATGGATTCCATGAGGAACTAATCATTTTATGGGGGGTTAGTAAGTGGAAGTGGGATTAATTAATTTCTATGTAGGGTTTTCTTAGTGGATCAGTTGTTTGGGAAAAGAAGAACTTAAACCCGAGGCCTAACAACCCTAGGAAGTTATTTAGGTGGGATTTAACCCAAAATTGGTATAGCTTATCCGTGAACACCTTAGCCCCGAACCGATCTGGACTATGAGGTCGAGAGATAAGTAGTTCTTTTCGACTCATTAGTTTAGTGGAAGATCAAGAGATCTTGTTAAGGTAACGACTAGTTGATTGGATAGAGACCTGAAATAGGAATTAGTTATGACCACTAAAGCGATCTAATCACCAATGCCTAGATTTGGTTAAGTTTAGATTTTAGTGTCCAAAGTTTATTTTATTTATGCAATTTTTTATTTCTTATTATAAAAACCTAAAATCCTTTATTTATGTTTAATCATAATATGATTTGTTTAAAATATCAATTTGATCTATATTCATTTAGGTCTATGTTAATTTAGTACTTGCCTCTCTTAGATATGATCCTCGGAGTACTCACCCACTTTGTTGTAAAAACTATATTACAACCTAACCCGTATACTTGCGAATGCCTCCTCAAGTCCTTACATTTAGTTGTAGTATTCACACTCTGGACGTTAGTACGTCCAGAGGCAGTCAAGTTATCGGTGCCGTTTTCAAGGAGGCAATGCTACTAGATTATGCTTTCAAATGTATGCCATTCGGATTACGTAATGCACCAGCAACATTTATGAGATACATGACTGCGGTTTTTGTTGATATGCTGAAAGGCGGCCTCGATGTATTCATGGACAATTTTTTAGTGTATGGAGATTCCTTTCGGGAATGTTTAGACAACATTGAGAAAATGCTGAAAAGATGCGAAGAAACTAATTTGGTGCTCAATTGTGAAAAATGTCATTTTATGGAAAAAGAATAGTTGGTTTTAGGACATCAATTATCAAGAAAAGGGTTAGAAGTGGACAAGGAAAAATTGAAGTCATCAAAAATCTTCCCAATCCAATGACATTTTGGGGAGTAAGAAATTTCTTGGGACATGCTGGGTTTTACAGAAGATTTATAAAAAAATTCTTTATATATCTAAACCGTTGAATCAACTTCTTCTGAAGGAAACACCTTTCGTATTTGATCAGGACTGTATTCGAGCTTTTGAAGTAATGAAAGAAAAACTCATTTCTGCCCCTATCATTATTAGTCCTGATTGGTCGAAGCCTTTTATTATAATGTGCGATGCTAGTGATTATGTTGTATGAGTAGTGCTAGGGTAAAAAAGGAACAATATCTTTTGCACTATTCATTATGCAAGTAAGACACTAAACTCAGCACAATATAATTATACTACTATTGAAAAAGAAAGGCTCGCTATTGTGTTTTCATGTGAAAATTTCATCCTTATTTAATGACAAATAGAGTTTACGTCTACACTGATCATTCTGCATTAAAATATGTCATGAAAAAAAAACCAAAATCTAGATTAATGAGGTGGGTGTTATTGCTTCAAGATTTGACTTGTGGGTCATAGATAGGAAATGAACGGAAATAAAATTATTGATCACTTGTCAAGATTAGAAAATGAGATGAAGAAATAAAATAAACATTTATTAATGAACAATTATTTCGAGTAGACATACATCAAGTAGGGTGTAGGGATAATAAGATACCATGTTATGCTGATAATGTGAATTATATTGTCAGAGGAGTTTTTCCAATAAATGTACCATGGCAACAAAAGAAAAGAATCATGCATGAATCAAAAACTATATTTGGGAAGAACCGTATGTATTTCGATAATGTGTTGATCAGGTGGTACGAAGATGCATGGCTGAAGAAGAAATAAATGAAATTTTACAGGGGTGTCATACTTCACCATGTGGCAGAAATTTCGGAGGAAAAATAACTACTTAGTAGATATTGTAGTCAGGATTTTATTGGCCAACAATGAACAGAGATGCTTACGAATTTATGTAGAGATACGATAGATATCAGAGAACCAAAAGCATATTTAAAAAGGATGAAATGCCACAAACGAGAATCCTTAAAATAGAAGTATTTTACGTTTGGGGAATTGATTTTATGGGCTCTTTTCCAAGTTCTATTGGAAACCAGTACATCTTGTTAGATGTAGATTATGTTTTTAACTTGGTTGAAGCTACAACATTACCAACAAAGGATACGAAGTAAGTGGTAAAATTTTTAAGAAAAAATATTTTCACCAAATCTGGAACACCTTGTGCTCTGGTAAGTAATAAATGATCTCAATTCTGCAGTAAGCAGTTTGAAATGGCCTTAGCCAAATATAGTATAAGACACCGAATAACTACAAACATATCATCCGCAAGCCAATGGCCAAGTAGAAATGTCTATTTGAGAAAATAAACAAATATTGGAAAAAAACTATCAATCCAAATAGAAAAGATTGGGTATTAAGACTGGATGATGCATTTTTGGCTTTTAGAACAACATACAAAACCTTTTTAGGTATGTCTCCTTACAAATTGGTGTACGGAAAAAATTACCATTTACCAATCGAGTTGGAAAAAAAAGCATAGTGGGCTATAAAAGAATTAAACTTAGATCTTGAGTTGGCAAAGAAAGAAAGATTATTCCAGGTGCAAGAATTGGGAGAATTTTGATTTATGGCCAACGAAAATACAAAGCTATATAAAGAGAGAAGCAAACTCCTGCATGACGCTAGAATAAAAAAAATGAGAGTTCTTACCAGGCCAAAAGGTACTCCTATTCAATTCAAGATTGAAATTATTTCCTAGAAAACTAAAATTGAGATGGACAGGACCATATACTATAAATCAAGTAACACCTCATGGCGCAATAGAACTTATTGGAAACGGGGGACAAAACTTTCTCATAAATGGTCAAAGGCTAAAACACTACTTTGGAGGGACGACAAAGGAAATAGTCAAAAAATAGGTGCCGCAATTTTAAGTTATCTAGACTCAACACGAATGAGGAAAAACAATGGAGAAAGACAAGGATACAGATGAGGACAGTGGAACCAATGGGGAAAGAATTGAATTAAGGAATGAAAGCCTAACTGCAAAAACAAATCAGGTACACTGTTCTTGATGTTACGAAAACAAATAGGGATATCACAACACCCCTATGTATCCTGCTATTTCAAGTTTACTAACCTAGGATATATTTGTAATAGAATTTTAGTAGAATTAGGACTGATTACTTAGTATTCCTGTATAAATAGAACCCATAACTCAACCTTAATGTAAAAGCTTATTTTTCAATGGAGTAAAAAATAGTGGTCGAGACCACAATTTCAACATGTGAGTCTGTAAATATTAATTATTAAATATTTACAAGGTCATAAGTATTGTATTAAAATTTGGTTTAGAAATTTTGACTTTTAAATAGTTAATTAAAAAAAAGGGACTAAATCGTAAAAGTGCAAACGTTGATTTCTATTAGTGTTTAAGTGCTCATTTGTAGTAATTAGTAAAAAGAGAGTGGATTACTATAACAAATTAGCCAAATTTGAGGATAGTGGATGGTGACATGATTGTTTCCTAATGTTATAATATGAAATGATAAATTTAATTAATAAATATACTGATAAAAGAAATAATTAAATTTAAAATAATAAAACAAAGGTTGGTGGGGGCATCATCTTCGTTTTCTTGGTTCTCCATCGAAAATTGAAGTGAAAAGCTCCATGAAAGGAGCTTGAAATTTTGGCTATATCAAGCTTATGCATGTAAGGTTTTCCTAACTTATTTTTTATGGAATTGACATTTTTGTGATTGTTATCTTGATATCTAGTTGGATTAAGGGTTATTTTGTGAAATTATTAAAGTATATAAATTATGCCATTGAAACTTTTGAAGTTTTATAGTTATAATTGGTTTGGGTAGTAGCTTAGTAATAATTTGTATTGAGTTTATAAAGTGGTTTTTATTAATTTCAGGATTAGTGATTAAATTGGAAATAAATTATAATAGAGATGCTTTTCTTGATAAATTCCGAAATTATAGGGCTATTTTAGAATGGCTAAAAATTGGGTTCAATGGGTTTAAAGTTTAATTATGTGAAATAAGCTTGTTTTGGTTTTAAAGACCAAATTGAATAAAATGTAAATGTTTAGGGTTTAATGTGCAAAATTGTAAATAGGAAGTTATATGTATTAAATTGAATAGTATATGAAATTGAGGCTAATAATTGAAATAAATTATACCATAGATCAAGAACAAGTAGATAATCGAGGAAAATGGAAAGTAGTTGAATAGTCCCGAAATCTTTACCGTTACTGTAGTTTAGCCCTAGTAAGTTCATTTGGTTTATTTTGATATATTTTACAGTATGAATTAAATGAGAATTTAGTTTTTGATTGTTAAACTAAATATTTCATTGTTAAATTAGTATGAATGGGAATAATAAACTATTGGACTTGGTTTAGCAGTAATATCTCATGAGCCTATGAATGTAGGATAGAGTACTATTGGCATGCCAATAGGTTATAGTGTGAGGTCTTCGGGATTGGTTTGAGATGAGATGATGATTCCTGTTTATTTCCTATTCACTAAATATACCGAAGTCCAGCATTTGTTGTAGGCTATCTTGTTATATTTACAGTGTTTCTGGCGCGTTACCGGGGGCAGATGTAAAGTCTTCGGGCTTGGCACTGGGTGCCAAAGCGTGTTATGGGAGGGATGTTAGCCTATGAGTTAGGCACTTGGTGCCAAGGCGTGTTATCGTTTGGATTGGCTCGTTGGAGTGTTTGGCGTGTTTCGGATGGATAACGGTGTACTCATATCCATATATCATTCATCGAGCAATGTTTATTGTGTTAAATATCTTGTTATTGAATTGTTGAACGATTATTCACGAATCTCCTAATAGCATTGTGTCTTGATAATGAATGATCTCGTATTTTTTTTATGTATTAACTCACTAGTTGTGGATTATGGTTGACAGGAAACTCTGACTTTTAATCTTGTTATTAAAATTGTTATATTTAATTCGGTAAGCTTTATCATTTTAACCGTTGAACTTACTAAGTTCTAGTGAAGCTTACTTGTGTTCTAATCTGTTCCTTATAGATAATGTTTTGTGGAGTCGTGCGATCTGATCAACTTGAAGATCACACTATCCAGATACATTTTGGTAGATTTTGATATGTTTATTTTGGGTTATATGGCATGGAATAGGTGTTTTTGCATATGTTTAGATACTTATTACAAATGTTAAGTTTTAAGCTTGGTATAAGTTTACTTGTGTATGTGCCTTTAATCTGGGTGTGAATATGTTCATATAAAGTTGTTTTGGTTATATGATATAAACCTTATTTAAGTCTTTGAAACATTGTATGAATGAATGTGAATGATTTAGAAGAAATGATAAGTTTGGCATGAGTTTTATATATGAACTTATGAATTTGAATGCAAATTAGTTGATGTGTCATGTGAATTGAGGTTGATAATTAAATTGTGGTGTCAATGAGGACACATTGGCTAGGCACTTAGGTTGATTGTTTTGGCATGTTTTAGGCTTGTTTAAATGTGTTTTTGAAGTATGGAAATGGTTCATTTTGATTTGGCATGGAACCTAAGTGTTGGATGAAAGTTTTGCCTTGTTTTAGAAGGTTTATAAGGTGCACACGGCCTGGGCTATGCCACACGGCCATGTGACACACACAGCCTGGCCACACGACCATATGTCTTATTAATTTTAAGGTGCAAGATTTTTCACATGGTCACAGTTAGTTACAAGATCTGGCCACACGAGCATGTGAGGAAGCCACACGGCCGTGTGACCCTTGTTTCTAAAATTTTCAAAATTTTGCATATTTTTCTATTTTGATTCAAATTAGTCTCGGATTGTTCCCAAATTATTTTTAGAGCCCCGTTAGCTCAATTTAAGGCTCATAAGTGTATTTTTACCTTGATTCTTATAAGCTATTGAATGTTATCATTTATTTAATATTTCTGTTTCTGTTTAATGATGTCTTGATTTGTACAATAATGCTCCATAACCCCAATCCGGCGATGAAGACAGGTTAGGGGTTTGACAGTTAACCTTTAACTCTTATTATCACCCTTCCTTAGGAGTTAGTAAGCCACAAAAATCCCCTTCCCCTTTTTTGAATTTTTGAAAATAGCAAGTATTAAAATTGGAGTTTGTAGCAACTCATTAAATATCGCAAGTAGTTCAACAATAACAAAAGAAAAAGCTATATCAAATTCAGGTTCGATTCTATTACAATTTTTTTTTTAAATTGTGAGTACATTTGTTGAATTTCAGGTAGACAACATAGACATATACCTATAACAGTTGCACCCCAGCATGTTCGTCCAAGAATAACGGTTTGACCCTTTAATAAGAAACTACAAAGAATGTGGAAAATTTCCACTTAGCGTGAATGGACTACCTTCTGTTTACTACTCGAAGAACCAACAATAATACCAGTTGTGCAAGAATTTTATCTCGCACTAAAGGAACGAGAAGCAATGAAACCATATTATGAGATGCGAACACATGTTAAAGTCAGAGGGGTCAATGTTTTAGTAACTGAAGGAAGTTTTTATTTTATTTTATGATGCTCCGTACTATTACTGTGACTATATGTTCAAAACAGATCTCAAACAATTCAAAAACATAGATATGGAGGAAGTATTGAGATTTTTAAATGAAAGAAAAGAAGAATAGACCTATCAACTAGGCACAAAGATCCTAGTAACATTCAATTAAGCACTAATGACTCTAATGGCAAAAATTTGGATGAAGTTTGTGTGTTCAAGAATTTGGCCTATAACAAATATCTCCAACACCAACCCGTTATAGGTTATTCTGGTGTACACAATTTTGCAAAAGAAATAGATTTGCATCGGTACATAGATCTATCAAAGTATGCTTGAGTGTGTACGTGACCAATCAAAAGGGACATTCTTCCCACACTTAATAACGACATTATGCAAAGAAGTAGGAGTACCTACAGATCCAATGAAAAGGCAGATGAACCCTCCAAATAAATTATTAGGAGACAGACTATACTAACAATTTGTAATACTCCATAGAAAGCAAAGAGAAGAAAGAAGGAAACGGGGACTACAAGAGAGGGATGAATGAGGGAGTCCTTCTTAATGTTCTTCTTTAAAAAAAAATCTTAGTTATATATTTATGCAATGGAAAATTATGACAATTTATTAGGAGTAAGAAAAATAGTAGATTTAAGGATAGTTGATACTTTGGGAATTGTAACTAATTTAGACAATTTTATATAAGTATTAGAATTATATTTATTTTGTGTAAAAACCCTACATGGAAGAAGCACGGCAATTTCGAGCTTTCAACGAAAAAGAAAGGGAGCAAACACCATTAGACTACAGTAATATCATGATCAATCAGGTAACTTCTTTCCTTATCTATTCAAGGTTGCACATTAGGGACATTGTGCTATCTAAAGTGTGGGGTAACATAGGAAATTTGTTTTTGATTTTTTATGCGTTTCTTTTAATTTTTCTTGTCAATGTGTCATTGAGCTTGTAGAAATACAAGTGATTGGTTAGGAGTATGTACATAAGTTGATTGTGTTTACTATAAATTTGACACGATAGTGGTGTGTCACATCCCAAAAACTGAGTTAGAAGAAATTGAGTTAGTGAAACCAAGAGTGGTTATGTCTGACTTTTTGAATTAAGGTTGTGAAAGTTTTTCCAAGGGAATTGATCTATTTTAGTGGTTAATTGTGTTGCTTGTGTGTGTAAGGTTCTGGGTTCGAATCTCTCCCTTTGAAATTGTTGCTACTTTTGTCCCTATTTTTAACTCTGAGCATTTGACTTAAATTTAATTCCTGCGCAAGTATTGATAAGCATGAGCTTGTTGGTTTAGTGGTAAGGCTTTAACTTATCCTTTGGTCTTATATTTGAATCTTTGTGCGTGTGAAATGAAAATATTTTTGCTCCTCTTTGCTGTGCCACTTATTCTGTTAGAAATTTAGTTGAATTTAAACTCTAAGAAAAATTTTGATAAGTTAGAATTTTGTTTTTTTATTTTTAATTTTTGAAAAATTGGTTTCCAAAAATCTCTCTCACATTCTCAGGTTTACTCTCCCATATCTCACTTTTGCTTTTGTTTTTATTATTATTTCTTTTTCTATTCTATTATCCCTAATTCCCACATTCTACTCTTTCCTTGTTTCTAGTTTTTTCCTTTTACATTTTTTTTTTGTTTTGTTTTTGTTACATCTCTGCTATTCTCTTTTTTTTTTCCGAAATCAACGCTTCATCGTTTTGCTGCCTTTTATTTTCAATTTAATTTGGCAAGGGTTGGTGCCATCACTCGTTTGTGTGCAGTTTCGAAGGTCGGTGGTAAGATTTGTGTTTTGAGATTCGTACCTTGTTGGAGTTTTCACATTTGAAGTAATGATTTTCTATTTTGCTTTATTTTCGTGTGTAATGCGAGTTTGATTGTTTTGAAATCCTTTGTTTAGACAAAGTTTCGATAATGAACGGTCTTCCGGCAAGTTGAGAGCTCTTGAAATCATTTGTTCGTTTGGGGTAAAAGATCGAATGCTTTAAGTGTTGTGGCGGAATTAGTGTTTGGAGTTAGTTTATTTGATAAACTAATTAATCATGATAAACTAACTCTGAACACTAATTCCGTAAAATTAAATTGAAAATAAAAGGCTGAAAATGATGATGCATTGGTTGTTTAAAAAAAAAAAGGAGAACAGAGAGATGTAACAAAAACAAAACAAAGAAAAAAAAATAGAAACAAGGAAAGAGCAGAATGTGGGAATTAGGGAGTATAGAATAGAAAAAGAAATTAAAAATAAAAAGCAAAAGTGGGGGTGTGGGTATGGGTATGGGTATGGGGTATGGGAGAGTAAAGTGAGAAAGTGTAACGCCCCAAACCCGGCCCATTCACTACGACCGAATTTGAAATGCCACTGCGGAACACGTTCGAAATTATTCTTACTTAAGAGTAAAAACCGTTAAAAATTTGTTTCCTTTAATAAAACATTTTCGTGACTTAAAATATTCTAAGTAAGAATTAAAGTTTGTTATAAAAATACCGGATTCTAGCTTTATTATACATACTTAAGAAAATAAAATCATTTGCAATCAACATTTAAATTGACCATCCATAATAGAACATAATAATAAAGATACTTAATAAAAATACTTAAGTACTTTAATGGGCCTTAATACAACAAACACTTAACCCAAAATACTGAAACTATAAATACTTAATTAATTAAAATATCTTCTGCATGGGCCACCTCGTATCCACTCCAACCCGGACCGATCATCATATCACCTGCGATGTTTAATAAAATATTGGGTGAGTCACACAGACTCAATGTGTAATTAATCCACTGAATTCCACCCACATGTTAACCACATATTAACCCATAAATTAGATAATCATTATCATATTTACATATTAACACATTCTGGGCTTGGCCCATATTCAAATCTCTTATCGAGTAACAAGGTAATTAACCACATAATTTCCACATACTGGGCTTAGCCCATTTCTTATTCAAATCCATATTCACATACTGGGCTTGGCCCATTTTCACATATGTTCACATACAAAATCATGCAATTATGAAGCCCAACCCAGCCTAGGGTCCATCCTCTACACACCCCCGTATCCAGCCTACCACACACCAGGGGATTATCAAATCGCCCTCTCCTTTGCACTCCAAAAGGCAATCAACGCCGTCCACGTGCAGTTAAGCACAAAAATCCACAACGCGACCTCAGTCAGCGCCAATCCACGATGTAGCCGTAGCTAACACCAAAACCACGATGGGACACATAGTCACTCATCAACCACGATATGGCACATAGCCGATATCAACACGATGAGGCACAGAGCTACTCATCAAGCCACGTGAACTAAATCGCAAGTAATCCACAACGTGACCTCAGTCAACGTCAATCCACGATGTAGCTCAAGGCTAACATCAAACCACGTACTCGAAGTACACCCGTACCTTCTTTCATATCCCAACCCATGCACATGCAACATGTAATAGTGACATAATAATAAATGCATGCACATGTTATTAAGGTAGACAATCACAATTCCACAAGCATAGTTAGATTCACATCGGCACTTTCACATTCTTATCAACAGATAATACTAACCTGAATATCGATATACCCCTTTAAGGGTATCCATCTCGTAACTTTTACTGTACTTGTTAGTACACAATCAACACGTGCAGATAATAGCAAAAACCCGGAAAACGGTGGGTTAATCACACACCTGACTACTAGCAGCGTTGCGCCCTCAATCTCGATACTATCACTGAGCGACACTACGGCTATCTGCCTACTTTGCTGTTCGGACGCTGGCCCACACCCCGGCGGCCAATCTCGCACTGCAGAGACTGCTCTCCTTTTAAACTTGGGGATAGGGGCTACCCCTTTACCTTCTTGACTAACACTTGCGTCCATCGTAGAACACTTATTCAGAAACATTCGGTCAATCGATAACATCATAAACCAAATAATACGAATCTTAACTATACTTACCAAAGATAATGAATCTGAATCCCGAAACTTGTCCTACTGCTGTCGATTTGCCTTTAAAACCAAAGTTAGAAATCGGTCACATACTTGCGTACTCATAATATGGCTTATGGCCGAAACTACATAGGCTTACCTTGAGGAATTGAATCCCGGAAGCCTCCGTTTTCCTTTGCCAACCAGCCCCTAAAATCATAGTGCACACTTAAGGAGAGTGAGTCAAAACCGAATGTTAAAGGGGGAGTTCACTTACCACGAGATTCGGCTATGCTCCCAAGAAGAAAAGAATTCAATTTTAGCACCACAAGAAAGGCTAGATTGCGTGAGAAAAAGGAGAGAATGGGACTAAGGGTATTCGGTTTAAGCAACAAGAAGAAAGGGGGAAGAAGAAAATATCTATGGGGGTTTCGGTTTGAACAACAATGAAAGAAAAATGAGAGTAAAAGGGGTTAGCCGAAAACACTCCCTAGAGCTCCTTCAAAACCGAACTCAAGCCCCCCCAGAGTTCCCCCATTTCGGCCAAGGAAAATTTGGAAAGAAAAGGAGAACAAATGAATTTCGGCCAAGAAACAAATTGAAAGGAAAGAAGAACCAAACCAGGGAATTTCGGCACCTTGTTGCTATGCTCCAAACCGATTGTGAAGGCCCCTAGAGAATGCTTCACATTCGGCCATGCTTCCTTCCCCATTTGAAAATTCCTATCATCAATTACAATAACACATTGTTTAATCACTTTCCCATCACCAACATTAATTAACAAGCTGCCCATCACTTACTCTCTTCTTTCAACAAATAAGATAAATAAATAAAATAATAAAAAAAATAAAACCCCATACTTCCAACAGCTTTTGAAAGCAACCCATCTTGCTTTCTTCAGCCCCCAGGTGCCGTGCCCATGCGCAGACCACCCTCACGCCAGCAAAGAAAAAATAAACCCCAAAGCTGCCCCTAGGTCTCGAACCCGAGACCTGCAGAAGGCACTCCTCGCCTCCTGCCACTCTGCCACTGCTCATTTCATGACATAATCGCATCACGATTTTCTTTTAAGCACTCCTTCGCTAGCTTCCCCTTCGCCTAAACGCCAGGAGCCAAAAATAAACCATCCTTCCCTGCTGCCCACGTTGCTCGAACATGGGACTTGAGGGAGCAGTTGCACTAACGCCCGCAACCACTCGGCCAAGGCGTTCATTTGTGACACAACTCGCCACAAATTTATTTAAACCCTCTTTATCTTTAACGCCATCTTGCAAAAATAAAACACGCTTATGCCGCGCCCAAGACTTGAACTCCAGACCTGTTATGGCGTTATTTCCAGGCCTTAAATGACGCATGGAAGCCACTTTACCAAGGCCTGTTATATGCCAAACACGCTAGAAAATTTCCTTTAAGGCCTCCTTGCCTTGCTCCCCTTTAACGCCAAAAAAAATAAAACTCCCAAATGCGATTCCTACCACTCGAACCCCTTCCCTCCTAAAGTCCCCTTGCACCTTAGCGCCCCAAGCCACTTTGCCAATTAATTCCTTATGTCCTAAACCCCACATAATTTCTTTTAAGGCCTCTTTGCCTAATTTCCTCTTTTTAACCTAAAATTCCAAAAATTTTCCAAAGCTTCCCTTTTTGTCCTAGAGTTTTAAGAACCCCTAAAACACATCCAAACCACTCTTAATGTCTACTAACTCATAAATTATGCACGAACGCATAACCCCTAATCTAGGATGTTACAGAAAGTGAGAGATTTTTGGAAACCAATTTTTCAAAAATTTAAAATAAAATATAATAGAAAAATCCTAACTTATTAGATTTCCTCTTAGAGTTTAAATTTGACTAAATTTCTGACAGAATAAGTGCTACAACAAAGAGGAGCAAAAATATTTTCATTTCACACACATAGAGATTTGAACACAAGAACAAAGGATAAGTTAAAACCTTACCATTAAACCAACAAGCTCATTCTTGTCAATATTTGCGCAGGAATTAAATTTAAGTCAGATGTTCAGAGTTAAAGATAGGGACAAAAGGAGCAAAAAATTCAAAGGGAGAGATTCAAACCCAGAACCTCACGCACACAAGCAACACACTTAACCACTAAAACAGATCAATTCCCTTGGCAAAACTTTCACAACCTTAATTCAAAAAGTTAGACGTAACCACTCTTGGTTTCACTATCCCAATTTTAACCCAGTTTTTGGGATGTGATAACTCTCCCCTTCTTAAAAGAATTTCGTCTCTGAAATTCCCGCTGTCACACTATTCATTTAACCATATAATCTGAAATTTTCTCATTCATACTAATCATCACGTTATCATTGCACAACTCTGATTTCAATGCAAATCTAGACAATATCTCATTCCCAAACTAGACAATTTTTCTAACGAACTTCATATTCACTATCTCGGATCATCTTTAGAAAATTTGTACAGAAATATTACTAACTATTCCACAATCCCAAAATCTCAGAAACTCTAATGACAATCAAACACTTGAGTACAACCAAACACTTAGTCAATGCAGGGTATAATTGACATAGATCGCAAATGTACTTGTATTATTGCCAGATGCGTCTCGATCCTCTTGACTCCTAGTAGCACAAACCAGTCTTTGATTCCCTCTCCGAGCCAAAACTTGTATCCGATTAAGAGAATGTCATAAATGCGATGCTCAACGGATCCACATCTAAAACACACCCTCGTTTTCCTCCAACACTCGCCCAGATAGCGTCTATAACAGAAAGCACAAATCAAAATTTGATCCACGCTTACAACTACCTTAACCTGCTGAGGCCTAACTATTTTGGCCCATTTCCTAGGTCACGGATTCAAATCAACATGACTAGAACTCCTCTTATTTTGTACCTTATTCCTTTCCTTTACCTTGCTCTCTAAGTGATTAATATCTTCCGCTAACTTGGTCTCATTCGACCGAAGCCGCTTAGTCATAGACCCTCGACTCACAGATATAGATTGGGCCCCAATGACCCTTTGTAAATCTTTTAGCAACACTTAGGGCACAACATCGTCCCCGGTTTCCTAATTACCACCCTCATAAATGAGCGTCTCCACATACTAGCTAATTTCCATATTGGGCATATTGCCCCGAGAAAAGGACTCGGCGTGAGTCACTTGGCAACGTTCATCACGTCCTCGCACACCGCGACCACAGATGTCGCGTAAACTCATTTTACTTATCTTCAGTGCAGAAGTCTAAAGTTTAGCTTAGGTTATTACAAATCCTAAGTCTAATGTTCAACAGAAGTGCTTAGTTATCTTAAAACAGATAATGTTTTATTCAATAATCTCTAAAGTTCATCAGTCTAACTAAAGTAACTAAAGTATAAATAACCAAAGTACAAGTAACTTACTTGGATCAGCGTCGGAGTTTTAGATTCACATTTTCAGAAATTTAGTAAAATTTTACGCAAATTCACCCACATCAGATTTCCAAATTTTTTTTAAATCAGAAATTTTAAAACACATTATGCATAAAAATTTTAAACCCAAAAATCACAGCCCGAGTTTTACAACCTGACTCTGATACCACTAAATGTAACACCCTAAACCTGACCTAGACGTTATGGCCGAATTTGGAAAAGTTACATCCACTCGTATGAAAAACTAATTTAAAATCTAGCTTAGAAGTCGTGTGATCTAAAATCTTAATTTAGCTAAGCTCATACAAGTTTTAGGAAAATCTCAAGTTTGAAAACACATATTCCATAACATGATCTATTAAATATTTTACTAATAAAAACAACGGAAACTTATTTATTTTACGAAAAAGCATTTTCTTTGATACTTAATTTTTGCAGCAGATATTTTCAAAGCTTTTTTTAAGTGTTGAAAATTGAATTCCAATTTGTCAAAGTTGTATGATTTTGCAGTTTTACATTTAAAAACACCCAAAAATCGGCGAACAGATCAAAAACCCAAAAACAAAACCAAATCTGAAAACTTGGTACAAAAATCAAAAGTCCAGAAATCTTAATTAAAATAATTCGAACCATCTTATGTGGAAAACCAATCCGAGCTCCCGCACATCGTCTGATCCTAAACTTGCTAGTTACCTGAGAGGATAACAAATAAAGAGTGAGCTTTACGAGCTCAATGTGTAACAAATCCCAAGCAACAAATCAAATACACATAAATAAACATATACATTTTTAGATGCAGTCACATATCCTACCCTCATCCGCTACACACCAACTCCGTCCAACCAATCACACCAATTAGGATTACAAGAGTCCACCCATCCAATCACACCGGGATATGGTGGTATGCCACTCATAAAGGTGCAGCTGAGCTGCTAGACAGATATTGCAGTTTAACCGCCAAAGTTACAATAATACTGCCAGAATACACTTCTTCCATCACATATCAAACCCATCCCGATGCACATGCATAAATAAACTAAGATATATGTATCCCATAAACAGATGTCATGCATGTTTATCATACGTAATCATGCTTTCGAAATTATCAGAATAGAGAACGTACATGTAGTTTTCACATAACTTATCTATATCACACATAGACACATATCAACAGATGTCACATTTCAAGTCTTATTTAAGCCAAACAGACCTCACGGGTGGTCCAATTACGAATTTTTAAGTCAAACGAGTCTAGGTGAAAATTTTCAAAAAATGGGCCCACACGACCTGACGCACGACCTTACACACACCAGTGTGACCCACATAGGCTACCACACGGCCGTGTGACCACATGGTTTGCCACACGATGGTGTGACCCACATGGTTTGCCACATTGCTGTGTGACCCACACGGTCTGCCACATGACTGTGTGGCATCAACAGAATGATTTTCGACTTTACGCCATTCGCTATTTTTGGGTTTTTCGTTACACACCTGATCGTTTCTGAAATACAATGTTACAACACACTTTCAGACCCTAAAATGACATTCAAAATAAACTAATTAATCACGATAAACTAACTCCGCCACAACACTTAAAGCATTCAATCTCTTACCCTAAACGAACGGACGATTTCAAGAGTTCTCAACTTGCCAGAAGACCATTAATTATCGAAACTTCGACTAAACTAAGGATTTCAAAACAATCAAACTCGTATTACAAATGAAAATAAAAGCAAAATAGAAAATCATCACTTTAAATGTGAAAACTCCAACAAGATACAAATCTCAAAACACAAACCTTACCACCCACCCTCAAAACTGCTCACGAACAAGTGATGGTACCAACCCTCGCCAAATTAAATTGAAAATAAAACAAAATCCTAACCGATCAGGTTTTCTCTTAGAGTTTAAATTTGACTAAATTTCTGATAGAATAAGCGTCACAACAAAGATGAGCAAAAATATTTTTGTTTCACACACACAGGGATTCAAACAAAAAACCAAAGGGTAAGCTAAAACCTTACCACTAAAATAACAAGCTTATTCTTGTTAATATTTACTAAAGAATTAAATTTAAGTCAGATGTTCAGAGTTAAAGATAAGGACAAAAGTAGCAAAAATTTCAAAAGGAGAGATTCAAACCCAAAACCTCACACGCACAAGCAAAACACTTAACCACTAAAACAGATCAATTACCTTGGCAAAATTTTCACAACCTTAATTCAAAAAGCCAGACGTAACCACTCTTGGTTTCACTAACCCAGTTTCTTCTAACTCTATTTTTGGGATGTGACAGGATGATTTTAAATTTTCAATTATTAGACTACTAAGTTCTATATATTACATTATAAATAGGCATTAAGTAATTGAATATACCAAATGTAACACCCCAAACCCGGCCCATTCGCTATGACCGAATTTGAAATGCCACTGCGGAAAACGTTTGAAAAACTTTTGACTTAGAGTTAAAAACATAAAATTTTGTTGTCTTTACTAAAACATTGTGTAATTAAAATTTTAAGTAAAATTAAGTTGTTTAAAATAAAACATTTTCAAATAATAATATAATCGACAATCCAACTTAAAACATAATAAAAGTCCTTAAATACTTTAAATGGCCCTTATTATAATAAATAACCTTTCATAAGAAAAATGTGTAAAACAAATAAATTTATCTTCTGCATGGGCCACCTCGTATCCACTCCCAACCCGGTCCAAGCTTTATGCATCACCTGAAAGGTTTGAGAAAAATAGGGTGAGTCAAACAGACTCAGTGCATAGTTATTTCACATGCCTCCACACATGGGCTTGGCCCACATCCACACATCAATCACATATCAGATGATAAGGCAATATATACACATAATTTCACATGTTGGGCTTGGCCCATATCCACATTGATCCACATAATTAGTCATGCAAAATGCATAAATATGCAACATGAAGCCCAACCCAACTTAGAGTCCATCCGTTACTCCTACCTTAGCAGACTCCCTGCCCAAGGCCGTGGCTAAGCCACCGATCACATAGTGATCCACATATCTTACCTTGGCAGACTTGCTGCCCAAGGCCATGGCTAAGCCACCGATCACATAGTGATCCACATATCTGTATCCACGAGGTGACTCGAGGTCATCCTCAATCTACGGTGATGCACACAGCTATCATCCGCCGAGATGGGCACCTAGCCAACACCTCCCTTGATGGAGACATAGCCACCATCAAGCGCCAATGTAGCACAAGGCTAACATCAGACCACGTACATAATGTACACCCTTTCCTTCGATAGTCACATCCCAAGTCCCATGCATATATGTGTATCATGGCAACATATCACTTGAACAATTATGCATCACATGCCATCACATTTCATATATTCATCAATGATCATTTAATATCGTAAATCACTGACCTGAGTATTCGATCACCCACCACGGGTATTCACAATCTTAGCCCTTAATTCGGCTACCATTAACATCATATCACATATACATAAATATAACACATACACACAATCAAGAGACAGTGCGATAACTACGCACCTTTTTGGCACAGTCGGCTAAATCCCGAAGACCCGATCTACCACACTAGATTTCCTTGCCCTACATTCGGCCAATACTTAGATCAATACCATAGACCATTCGGCCAAACCACAATCCTTATTCACCATAGCCTTCGGCTTAACATCCATTTAAAGAATAAAGAACCAACACAAACCTTACCACTTGACTTACCGAAATTTGATTGCTTCCAAAATCCGAAGAGCCTAAAAGAAATAAGTCCCTATGGTTAGAATCTTACTATCACATACCCAAAATACTAGCTTTCCTAAACTAATATTCAACTTACCATAAAATCTAAAGTCTAACTTACCATAATTAGAGCTTGACCGTCCATTAATGCTAGGATACATAAATATAAAGTCTTCAAAATGCTAATCATGCTACTCGAACCACTTCCCTCAAGCAACTCTTCATGCATCTTAACCACCTTGCCACCAACTCCACATGTGCTTAATTTAACACTTAAATTAACTTAAATGTCAAGTTCACCTAATCCACTTCACTAAATTTTTAATACAAAGAATTATTCTAGCCTTATTAATAAAATCAAGCCTTCACAAGACTATGCTAAACACACATAATTCATACCCAAGCTAACACAAATAATAAAATAATACTCAAAATCTTCCTAAAGCCCAAGGCCCAAACGGCCCAATCCTACTAGGCCCAATTTCGGGATATTACACCAAATGATATAGAAAATACAGGGAAACGAACATGCTAGTATGTATGATAAATAGTTGAAATTGTGATTGCTTGATCAATTAAATTTGTGAATACTGAGATACCTAGGGATAACCTAAGGAATTGTTTGGTATAAACCCAAAGCCAAAAAGCTAACCATATTTATTAATCCTTAGTACCTATTTTGAGCTAGAAAACACTTGATGAATCTTCATGCAAAACCCAAGCTAAAAATATTAATTTGTACTTACCCTTTTTGCTTAGTCTTGAATTGCACGAATTTAGACGTCTGGCCATATGTATTGAGGGTTAAGTAAATACATCATGGCGAATTTTGTAAAATTAGAGTGAAATAGGAAGAAGCAGTGTGATATAGTGATTATAGGTTAGCCAATATATACAAAATAAATCAGAAAGAAAATCAATACGAGTAGAAAAGTACGTGAAAAACAAAGGCATTGCGAGTAAGATGTATTGAAAAATGTAAAAGGTGACAAAGTCACAAAAGTAGAAAGCTCAGTCATTAGTGCACAAAAACTCGTGAGCTAGTCGTAGTTGCTTTATTATATTGTAACTTCCTATGTAGAGAAATAAGAAAGGTAAGAGAAGGAGAAATAAGAAAGGTAAGAGAAGGAGAAATAAGGCGGTGAGCGGGCAAAGGTTATTAGGGGGAGAATAGGGAACAATATGATGTGTCAAACTACTTTCGTGCTTGAAACATTTTGATGCTTCCTGTTCTTGAATTCTATACTTGTCTTAAGCCTCAGAATGTTACAACTCAAAAAGTTCTATGTGACTTAGGTAAACTTATTCATGAATTGGCATTGTATTACGTAATTACAATAACGACTGTTTGTATTATACTAGGATAATCAAATTACCTATATGGTTTATTGATGGATTCATATAATTGAAAACCTTAATGCTTGTATACTTTGTAATATACTGAACTTAGATGTTTGATACTAAAAGTGGTAAGTCATTTATATATCATGCCAGAATTATATGTAGATATGAACATATTTTATTTTATTTGTAGTTTTCCTTGCTTGAGCACAAGCAATGATGTGGGGGAGTTCCCATATTTAAAATAAGTTATTTTATTTGAGAGTATTTTAGTTTTTTCATTTTAACAAAAACTAATAAAAATATGCATATAGTGATATTTAAATTTGTGCTAATTGTATAGGTAAAACATTAAATTTACAATTCAACTAAAAATTTATTTTGATATATTTTTACATTTTTAATTTAATATGCATAATTTATTATCTCTATTAGTTGATATATATTCATAAAATATTATCAATTGAGTTGATGTCATAAGTTAATTTAACACTAACTCATAATTAAAAATAACATCATATAAACAACTGTACTAATGTATTTAATATTATTAATCTAATATATTTATATTTTTAAAATTTGTTTTATTACAATTTAATATGATATTTTTATTTTAATATCGTAGATATACAGTAGTATGCCTGGGATAACATTTCTAGCAAGAGATGGCTTCAGCACTAAAGAATTAGAGTTGGATCTAGTACACAAAGATCTACAAGCTTGTGCTGGGCTCAACCCGAAGTATCGTATACAATATTTTATCTCAATAATTTTCTCATTATCATGAAATCTGATCAAATCTTTTCATAGTCAAACGGGTTACACTACACAATCCGCGTACGATCCCACCACCTCTCTTACATAGCAAAGACAAAAATGAAAAATCAGTTGCCCTTTCCAATTTTTGATTGCAAAGACGCCACCGCAACATTAAAAACCCGCCGTCTCAAATCAAACGAAGAAACCAAAAGCTTCTATGGCCATCGCCGCCGCCATTTTCCTCTCCGTCCCGCCACAAACTCGCCGTTCCCCCGCCTCCATCGCCGCACCGTTTCGATCAACTTCTTCTCTTCATTTCGATTCTCTTCGTTCCAACTTTTCTTCTCTTAAAAACCCTAACCTTCGAGTCTCTGCATCTTCCATGAGCATCGGAACTCCAGAGAAAATCTCCACTACGTCGTTCCTTGACCGAAGGGAAAGTGGATTTCTTCACTTCGTTAAGTACCATGGCCTTGGGAACGATTTCATTTTGGTAATTTCTCCAGTTCATTTATATTAGCTGAGAAAAATGTAGCAGAAATTGCCTTAGCTGAATTCTTGTTTATTGCCGTAGGTTGATAACAGGGACTCGACGGAACCGAGGATTACGCCGGAGCAAGCGGTGAAGTTGTGCGATAGGAACTTCGGTATCGGAGCTGATGGAGTGATTTTTGCGATGCCGGGAGTCAACGGTACCGATTATACTATGCGAATCTTCAACTCCGATGGCAGCGAGCCCGAGGTAACAGCTTTTCCTTGCGCAAAAGTTGCTAAAAGACGTATATATTAGTAAATATATTTGATTCAAACTGAAACCAAACTTTCAGTATAAATACAAGTTAAAACTTAACTATCCTGTATAAAAATAATTTCATGCCTTAACACAGTTCTTATTTATGTTTTTAATTGTTTAAATTCATTTAGCAATGAATCTACCTTTTCTATTTTGTATCCAAATGCTTATTTATTTGCCTTTTCTATCAAAGCTAAAAGCCAGTTAGTGAAAGTGATAACTAAATGGGGACTTAGTGTGTCACTTTGATTCTTTGGTTCTCTGGTTGAATCACTGAAATTGAATATTGAGTGGTTTCTTGGATCAATTATGTGTTTTTTACGTAAAAATAGAAATTTGGCTTTATTTTTTAATTAATATTTTTTCTTCTAGATGTGTGGTAATGGGGTAAGGTGCTTTGCGAGATTTATTGCCGAACTTGAGAATTTACACGGGAAGCAAAGGTACAGTTAATGGCATGTACTTCTATGTTCCCAACAGTCATAATGTTGCCTTGTGTATATGTTTGAAGCAATGTTTTATTCTCTTTGTCCCTAAATGCGGCTTCATTGTTAAAAAGTCAGTTTGAAGTTTTATGCTGAAATGTCTTTGGGGTTTCATTCTCTTCTAATTTTATGCAGTTTTACTGTGCATACTGGTGCGGGATTAATTGTTCCCGAAATTCAAGAAGACGGAAAGGTATTTTATTTGGAATCCTATATGTTACAGTACTCCATCTATGGTGCTTAATGCATATGACATGGGGCTACATGATCTCAGGTTAAAGTTGATATGGGTGAACCAATTCTTAAAGCATCAGATGTTCCTACAAAGTTACCAGCAAATAAAGATCAAGCTGCTGTTAAAGCAGATATCAATGTAGATGGAGTAACTTGGAATGTGACTTGTGTTAGCATGGGAAATCCGCATTGTGTGACTTTTGGCAACGGACAAAGCCAGGTTTGTATTTTGGGTGATGATTGATGAGAAGATTAGTCTGGATGGTATATTTATATGAACTATTCTTAACTATACTTCCTCTGCAATATTCAAATATTTTTGCTCGTTATTTACTGCCTAGTAAACTTTTTGACTCAAGGTTTGGCTTGTAGCAGACAACAAGATATCTTCCAGTGCCGAACTTTTGTTGGCATATCAATTATGTGCATGAGCCTGAGTATCATAAACCTTTTACCCATTGTATGCTTCAAGTGAAGAACAATACTAGGAACTGTTAAAAGAGCTGCTTGTTTTAGCCAATCTCATACAATAACCAACTATTCATCGATGCCTGCAAAAATTGTCTTTTACATTGAATTACTTGTTCTAGAAGAAAATGCTTTCATTGACTGATGTCTTGAGATACATTTCCTCTATTCTTCTCTTTTCATTTGCATTTCTAATACTTCCCTTCTTTTGCTTAATGATTGCGATTGAGCAGAATTTGACCGTTGATGAACTAAATTTAGCTGCAATTGGTCCTAAATTTGAGCATCATGAAATGTTCCCGGCTAGGACCAACACAGGTTAGTTATTATCTAATCTCTGAGATGATGTTAAGCAATCAATTCCATGGGTAATATCTATTAGCACAGCTTCATGCTTTTCGTATGTGATGAAATGGTTTTCCTATTACGTGATTGTCATTTATCTCCTGTTAAGCAAATCCACTCTCTAACCATGATTATGCCTTGTCTTGTTAGAATTTGTGGAAGTTTTTTCTCATGAACACTTGAAAATGCGTGTTTGGGAGCGTGGAGCAGGTACTCCCATGTGCATATATAAAATGGGCCATCATTTTGGGTTCTTGTTCTTGTTAAAAGCTCATGTCAATTGCCTTTCACAGGAGCAACACTGGCTTGTGGAACCGGAGCTTGTGCTGTGGTGGTTGCAGCTGTTCTCGAAGGACGTGCTGGGAGGGTAAGTGTTGTTCTGGAATGTTTAAATAGTGTTAATGAAATAAGGTCAATGGGCTTATGCCAATGAAATGGGACATTGATGTCTTTCATCTTGAAGTATTTAACCTAGTTTTCTTATACCAAAGAGGAGGAATTCGAGATTCCATCCACATTTGCAGGGTGATAAAGAGGTCTTTTTTTTTTTTTTCCCCTTCGTCTCAATTGATTATTTTATTTTACATTTTGTGAAATAGAGTTGCACGGTGGATTTGCCCGGAGGTGCGTTAGATATTGAATGGAAGGGGGAAGACAATCATGTGTACATGACTGGCCCAGCCGAAGTAGTGTTTTATGGATTGGTTGCAGTGTGATGATTCTATTATTGCTAAGCCAATTTTCATGTAGCGAAACGGTTGCAGTGTGATGATTCTAATATTGCTAAGCCAATTTTCATGTAGCGAAAACATTGGGGTAATTTACCAGAAAATACATTTTTTTTTCAAAATTTACGGAAAAGGACCTATTCATTAATTATTTATCGGAATGGGCCATTTCTCCTGAAAACGCGTCTACGACAGCGCAATTTCAGGGGATGCAGCAGGAAAACGCGTCCTTGAGGGAGCGTTTTCTGCCAAATCGCGTCCTTGAGGGCGCGTTTTACTGATGTGGCAAAAATGCTCTCTTAAAGGCGTGTTTTAGCTTGTGTTTTTTTAAAAAAAAAAATTATTTTTGAATTAAATTTTCAAAAAAGTTCATTTTTTTAGATATTATAAAAATAGATTAATTTTTAAAAAATTTACGAGAATAAATCTTTATAAAGGCTCAAAGTCACAATTACCAATTAATATGGAAATATAACTTACAAAGTAAATTTTTATATAGACACAAAGTTTCATTTGTCTTGTTTTCTTTAGCAATGTGAATAGTTTTGTGCAGTTTGTTTCTCCTTCCTCTTTTAACTAACAACATGAGATTAAAGGTTACACTATATTTGATATTTTTTTATTTAGAGTTTAATTTTTTTTACAAAAAGTTAATATTTGTTACATTGTAAATAAAACTTTTAAACTCTACAAGTAAAAAAATATAAAATATAAAATGATTTTTAAACTCTACAAGTAAAAAAATATAAAATATAAAATAATTATGATAAAATATTAAAAAATAAATATTTAAAAATTACTAATAGTTGAGTGTTCATTTTGTAAGTTTTTATAATTCGATAGCTAAAAAATATAGTTAAGTGACTATTAATATAATTTAATCTAGATGTAAAATATGAAAAATAATTATTATATTTATGTATATTATATATTTCTATAAAAAAACTTATTTAACATAATTATATACTATGTTTAAATAAATAATTTATTTAGTCAAAATATATCTGAAATAAATTTATCGGCATTTATTAGGTGATGAAAATTAAATTAAATTAGAATTTAAAAAATTAATTAGCATAGTAAAATACTAAAAATAAATAAATATTAAAAAGATATATCAATTTTTTAAAATTACAAAAAATACTATTTGAGTACCAAATACTCACCGTTTATTTATTAATCAAACATTTATAATATAAAATAAAATAAATAATAAAAAATTAAAAGTATAGATTTTAAATTTAAATAATGAAAAATTATTTTAAAAATTAGAATTGCAATGATATTAACTTCAAACATTTAAAATTGAATAGAAGATTATTGCATGTACAAATTTCATATGTGTAATTTGTTCTCTTTTTTTAATAGTTCTTTTGTATATGTTAACAATTCAAAAATGCAACAAGATTAAAGATCTCAAAATATAATTTTATAATATGAGAAAATGTTAACAAAATATAAAAAATAGAAATTGTTTTGTATAAAAAAAATATCAAATATAGTGTAACATTTAATCTCATGTTGTTAGTTAAAAGAGGAATGAATCCTACATTGTTTAGGAACAAGCTGCAAAACTATTCATGAGTCTATATATACACATATCTCATATCCCACATTATTCAAGAAAACAAGGCAAATAAGACTTTGAGTCTTAATTGGTGATACTTAAAAAAAATGGTGTTGTCACTTTGAGCCTTTATAAAGGTTTATTCTCGTAAATTTTTAAAAAAATTGTTCTATTTTTATAATATTTAAAAAATGACCTTTTTTGAAAATTTAATTCGAGAATTTTTTTTTTGAAAAAAACACGGGCTAAAATGCGTTCTTGGAGGAGTGTTTTTGCTACATCAGCAAAGCGCGCCCTCAAGGACGCGGTTTGACAAAAAACACTCCCTCGGGGATGCGTTTTCCTGCTGCATCCCCCGAAATCGAGCTGGAGTGGACGCGTTTTCAGAGAAAATAGCCCATTCTAATAAATAATTAATGAATAGATCATTTTCTGTAAATTTTGAAAAAAAAGGTATTTTCTAGTAAATTACCCAAAACATTTTCTATTTGCTTGGTAGTCTTATGAATTCCACATTCTTTTTGGTTGCCTTAGATGTTGGCTTTTGTTTCAACTTTCTGCATCTCACTTTTGCTTTTCCATTAAATACACGAGGGTTTTTTTTTTGTTAAATAATTGGACCGATTTTTTAATTATTTACCGGAAAGGGCCGAATTCTTTGAAAATGCGTCCATGTCAGTGCGATGTCAAGGATGCGTTTTAGCTTGTGTTTTTTTCTCAAAATAAAAACTATTCTCGAATTAAATTTAAAAAAAAGACTAATTTTTTTTTAAAATTTACGAGAATAAACCTTTATAAAAGCTTAAAATGACAATACTATTTTTTTTAAAGTGTCACTAATTAATATGAAAATATAATTTACAAAGCAAATCTTTATATAGACCAAAAGTTTTATTTCCCTTATTTTCTTAAGCAATGTGGGCTATGAGATATGTGTACATATAGACTCATGAATAGGTTTGTAGCTTGTTCCTAAACAATGTGGGATTCCTTCTTCTTTTAACTAACAACATGAGATTAAATATTACACTATATTTGATATTTTTTTTTACAAAACAATTTATATTTTGTTAACATTTTTTCATATTATAAAATTATTTTTTGAGATATTTAATCTTGTTGTATTTTTGAATTGTTAACATATACAAAAGAACTATTAAAAAAAGAGAACAAATTGCACATATGAAACTTGTACATGCAATAATCTTCTATTCAATTTTAAATGTTTGAAGTTAATATCAATGCAATTCTAATTTTTAAAATAATTTTCCATTATTTAAATTTAGAAGTTATACTTTTAATTTTTTTATTATTTATTTTATTTTATATTATGAATGTTTGATTAATAAATAAACGGTGAGTATTTGGTACTCAAATAGTATTTTTTTGTAATTTTAAAAAATTGATATATCTTTTTAAATATTTATTTATTTTTAATATTTTACTATACTAATTAATTTTTTTAATTCTAATTTTAATTTAATTTTTATCACCTAATGAATGCCACTAAATTTATTTCAGATACATTTTGACTAGATAGATAATCTATTTAAACATAGTATATAATTATGTTAAATAAGTTTTTTTATAGAAATATATAATATACATAAAATATAACAATTATTTTTCATATTTTATATCTAGATTAAATTACATTAATAGTCACTTAACTATATTTTTTAGCTATCGAAATATAAAAATTTATAAAATGATCACTTAACTATTAGTAATTTTTTGAATATTTATTTTTTAATATTTTACCATACTCATTTTATATTTTATATTTTTTTACTTATAGAGTTTAAAAGTTTTATTTATAATGCAACAAATGTTAACTTTTTCTAAAAAAATTTAAACTCTAAGGTAAAAAAATTAAATATAGTGTAGTCTTTAATCTCATGTTGTTGTTAGTTAAAAGATGAATGAATCCTATATTGTTTAGGAACAAGCTGCAAAACTATTCATGAGTCTATATATACACATATATCATATCCCACATTGCTTAAAAAAACAAGAAAAATGAGACTTTGGGTCTATATAAAGATTTGCTTTATAAGTTATATTTCCATATTAATTGGTGACACCTTAAAAGAAAAAATGGTGTTGTCAGTTTGAGCCTTTATAAAGGTTTATTCTCGTAAATTTTTAAAAAAATTAGTCTATTTTTATAATATCTAAAAAATGACCTTTTTTAAAAATTTATTTCGAGAATAGTTTTTTTTAGAAAAAACCACGGGCTAAAACGCATCCCTGGGGGAGCATTTTGCTGACACGACACTTAACATTGCGCTGAAGTAGACGCATTTTCGAGAAATTCGGCCCTTTTCGATAAATAATTAAAAAGTTAGTCCATTTTCGTAAATAACATAAAAAAGGGTAATTTTAGGTAAAATGGCCCAAATAATTAATTATTTTGCTAAGTTGGATAATGCTTCTCCAGAAAATTGTACAATTAGTTAATCTGATTAGACAAATTACGTGTATAATTTAATCCTCGAGTAGAATTTAATCATTCTATTTCAATGCAAATTTTTTCCCTTTTAGAAAAATATAGTTTCCATTCATGGTAATGGAATATCAACACAAATCACATTTGAAAAGTATGGTAGTTACATACCAATATCAAAGCCTTTAATTTTAGAATTCTAAGTGCTCCGACGGTATTTTGTTAGAAAAATATTTGTTATAAACCTTGAAGATTAGATAATTTTATTTTAAGAAAGGTTGGTCTAAAATCAAATAAATTTACATTGTTTTTTATAAGTGAAGTACTTATTTGATGTTATGAGTTACATGCATAAAGTATGAAAGGTTATGTTAATTAAGATTTTTAAAGGTAAAAGGTTTTTAGTAAGTGAATTATTCTAGATATAAAATTTATTAATTTTTTTAGTGAATTATAATAATAAAGTAAAATCTGAACAATTAATGCAATTAGCGTGACTCAAACTTAGATTTATACTTAGATTATTAAGTGCAATCGCCACAACATGAATTTGAGAAAGCTACCTCTCTAACCAAAATCAATATAGGTCGTTGATCTTAAAAACAGAATTTAATCAACCCAACCATACCGATCATCAAATTCAAAAGTGAAATTTGAAATTTCATGCTTGGTCCCTCACATGTTCCAACGGCTCTCACATCCCTCAAGTAGCCGTTGGGAAAAGCACACAATTTGAACATACGCTGCTCTGCTGCCGAACCTATACTAAATAGTAGTCAAATTTTGTTATAAAATAAGAAAAAAAACCGAACGACCCAATTTTTACTTCTACAAAGTGAGAAATAAAAAGGAAACTAAAGTAAGATCGGAAAACAAAAAGCTCTTTGCAAATCGCATCTCTCTTAATTTTCTTCAGATTCTATTCAAAAGATTTTCACTAAAGGAAGAACTCCAAGTAAGATTTTTATTTTGAGTTTTATAATTTCTTTTTTTTTCTTTGAAAACTTGTTTCTTTGGGATTCATTTATCATTGTATGATTTTGATTAGATTTTTCTAAAAATTTTTGAACGAGAAAGAACCTACAAAGAAACGATGTCGCTCACTCCAGATCAGTTTAGAAAAGGTGCGATGGGAGGATTAGTACCATCTCCATCTCCTTTCCTCACTCCCCGACCGGAACGACGCCGTGCCGACTCTAGAGGACCTGATTGGTTCTTTAATCGCCAAGATAGAGATAAAGAGGTTAATGTTCAAGTGCTGCTTAGATGCAGGTATTTTTGTTTTCTTAAAAAATTTAATTAATTATTATTGATTTGTTCTTATTTGATTTAATCTAATTCTTGATGGATTTGGTTTTAGGCCATTAAGCGAGGATGAGCAGAAGATGAATGTTTCGAGAGTGATTTCGTGTAATGAACTTAAAAGGGAAGTTACTGTTTTGCAAAATGTAGCTAACAAGCAAGTAGACAGAGTTTTCACTTTTGACAAGGTAAAAGCTCCAGCTCCTATTTTACGAAAATGCCTATGGGTTTATTAGATTTTTTTTTTCAAATTCAAAGTTTTTTTTTTGTTTTGTTTTTGCTAGGTTTTTGGCCCCAAGGCACAGCAAAGAACAATATATGATCAAGCCATTGCCCCAATTGTTAATGAAGTACTTGATGGTTTCAACTGTACTGTCTTTGCCTATGGACAGACTGGCACTGGCAAAACTTATACAATGGAGGGTGGGATGAGAAACAAGGTATAAGATTTTCTTGTTAAAGAATGGACATCTTATTTGATGCACAATTTTCTGTTCAAGAAAGGACATTTTATAAAATTATGTGCTGAAAAAATTGTCCAAAACATCTCTTTTATGATTATTAAGTAAAGGAGTGTGTTTTTAAATACAGGGTGGGGACTTGCCTGCTGAGGCTGGTGTTATTCCAAGAGCAGTGAGACAAATATTTGATACCTTAGAGGCCCAAAATGCTGATTATAGCATGAAAGTTACATTTTTGGAGCTTTACAACGAGGAAATAACTGATTTGTTGGCTCCTGAAGAGAGTTCAAGATATGCTGAAGATAGGCAAAGAAAACCGATTTCTTTGATGGAAGATGGAAAGGGTTGTGTTATTGTGAGAGGTCTAGAAGAAGAAGCTGTATATAGTGCTAATGAGATCTACACCCTATTGGAACGTGGAGCAGCCAAAAGGCGTACCGCTGATACCTTGTTAAACAAGCGCAGCAGGTTGGGTTCGTTAATTTTTTTGATTTGTTAATGATGCTTGGTGTAAGAACCTTTTGAACTAAGGTGACTTTCTTTGCCTTGAAGCCGTTCTCATTCTGTATTTTCCATCACTGTCCACATTAAAGAATCGGCTGTGGGAGATGAGGAGTTGATAAAATGTGGCAAGCTTAATCTGGTTGATTTGGCAGGGTCTGAGAATATTTCTCGTTCTGGTGCTCGAGAGGTAGGTAGATGTAAGCAATTTTAGCTTTGAATTACTTGAATATAGGCTTAGGGAAAAATGGTGTTTCTTATGTAATGTCTTTGAATGGATATTTTTCTGTAACTATCAAGTTTCTTCATCAAATTGAATTTGCAGGGTCGTGCAAGGGAAGCAGGAGAGATTAACAAAAGCTTACTTACCCTTGGCCGGGTCATAAGTGCACTTGTGGAGCATTCAGCTCATATACCATATAGGTTTGCTTCCTTAAAACCCTTTTTTGTCCATGGAGTTGCTTCTAAATTTCTTTTAGTAACTGTCTTCTCGTGGTTACCGACATTCTTTGCAGGGATAGTAAGCTGACTAGACTCTTGAGAGATTCTTTGGGAGGGAAGACGAAGACCTGCATTATTGCCACAATATCTCCATCTGCTCATTCTTTAGAAGAAACACTGAGCACTCTAGATTATGCATATCGTGCTAAGAATATCAAAAATAGACCAGAGGTTAACTTAAATGCCTCTTTTGATCTATTTAATTGTTTATTTATAAATATTTTGTTTACTAATGAAAAGGCTAATAATTTCAGGCAAACCAGAAAATGTCCAAGGCTGTGTTGCTTAAAGATTTGTACTTGGAAATTGAGAGAATGAAAGAAGGTTTGGGAAGCACTTACAATTTCACTGATCTTTGATTGATACAGAAATACCAATTTAGAATCTTATAAATGTAAAACAAAATTGATCCAGATGTTCGAGCAGCTAGGGACAAGAACGGTATTTACATTCCTCATGAAAGATTTGTCCAAGAGGAAGCAGAAAAGAAGGTAACCTTCCAATATTTCTCTTTAGTGCACTTTATTAGGTTATGATTTGTTGCATATTCTAAAATTTAAAATAGGCCATCTCCTCGAATTTTGAAGAGAACTTAACGTTTCTTATCAAAAAAGGATACTCTTAATGTAGGCTCTAGGGGATTGATTTGAATTTTAACTTATAACCTTGCAGGCAAGGATGGAGAAGATAGAGCAACTGGAGAACGATCTCAACCTTAGTGAGAAGGTTTAATTCCCACTCATTGTAGTTTCAGTTTTTTCTTTCCATGTAGCATTTATATTGATTCTTCTTGATCATGCAGCAATCTAATAAGTATCATGAGCTATATCTCACTGAGCAAGAGCAAAGATTGGACTTAGAAAGTGTCTTGAAGGATTGCAAGGTAAGCATGGACTGGAAATGTTAAATATTAATATTTTTTTCTCCCCGTTCTGGATGATTTCCGGCTCCTAAATTGATATTTTCCTCCAGGTAAATCTCGAAAAGACTAGGAAAGAATTGCTTGATCTTCAAGAGAACCACAGGGCAGCCATCTTGACACTGAAAGAAAAGGAATTCATCATCTCCAAACTGCTATGCTCAGGTACCAGTGTCATTTTTGGAAATCTTCATTGGGTATCATTTTGCTTATCAGTAACAATGACAATTGGTTTATGAACAGAAAGTTCTTTGATTGAGAGGGCAAAAGAGTTACGTAGTGATCTGCAACATGCATCAGAGGACATAAATTCACTTTTTGCTAAACTAGGTATAATAACTTCTTGGTTACAATCAGTTGTGTTTGCAATTGCCCATAATGCTCACTATGTTTTGATAGTTTGGGGCAACATGGTGCAGCTGACCTAATTGTCTGGGCAGCTCCATGAATACAGAAGTTCCGGATGAAACAACACTAGTACATATTATTATTCAAAACTGAAGATAAAAAAAATGCACCCTCATTTTTTCAGAGACCTTAGATATAAATTTTCTTCTGTGCAGATGATAAGGACAAGATGGAAGCTGAAAATCGAAGCATTGTTTTAACATTTGGTTCTCGGCTTGATCAGCGCCTAAAAGATTTGCATAAGACCATCCTTGGCTCCGTTTCTCAACAGCATCAGCAACTTAGATGCATGGAAGAGCATGCTCATTCATTTCTTGCCAGTAAATGCGATGTAAGAGAGTAAAAATTTTGCGTGTCTTTCTCTATGCATGTGGCTACATTACTTTGATTCATGATTCATGAATTATTGGCAGGCAACCAAAGCCTTGGAATCTAGGATTAAGAATATGACAGAGACATATGCTTCAGGAGTTACAACAATGAAGGAACTTGCCAACAAAATCCAAAGGAGCACTTCCTCCAACATGGAGGAAATGAGTTTTGCATTTTCATCTCAAATAGAAGCCATTGAGCAGGTATGCTATCCAAGGAACCCTAGTTTCTCTCAAGTTGCTTATAAGAAAACTTGTGATTTTTGATTTGCTTAAGCCGTGTATGAATTTTGCTTTTGTAGTTCCTCGTTACTGCGGTGCTGGAGGCCAAGAAGGTTTTTGAGGATCTCCAGAGTTCTCTTAATGAACAGAAGGAACTATTGGTTTTCTCTGCTCGACAACAAGAGGAGGTGGGTATATTTGTTATTGTCCAATTTCATTCATACTATCACTCTCTTGAGTAAGTTTTTCTCATATCTGTGGATATTGACAGGGATTACACCGCAACTTGATTTCAGCACAAGAAATATCCAAGGCAACATTTCATTTTTTGACTGACATCAATAATCAAGCTTCCAAATTCATGACAGTCCTTGAGGAAATGGAAGCCAAGAAGTCTCAGCAATTAACAAACTTTGAAAGCAGATTTAAGGCAAGTTGATATTCTGCTTGCATGATTGATATGGGAAAGTAATGAAGGCTAATAATGAAGTAGACTGCTGTGAAACAGGAAGAAGCTGCTAGGGAGGAAAAGCAGGCTATAGAAAAGATTGCAGCAATATTAGCAACTTTGACATCTAATAGAAGTGCTATGGTAAGTAAGCAGCCACTTTCTTATCTTGCAAAACCACAAATACACAGTAGGAATTTTGCTTACAGAAATTATTTTATATAGGTCTCTGAGGCATCAGGATGCATGAAGGACATGGATATTCAAGATAATAGGACATTGCAGCAGCAGATGTCCGTGATGCAACAGGTTTCAGCAGATGTTGGGAAGGAAATGTGCAAGTATATAGAAAAGGTGGAAAGTCATTTCGTGAAAGACACCTTCTCAGCGGCTGAATCTAGGGGTATCATGGAAGATGGCCTTCAAGAATGGTAAGTTTTCATTCGATTTGCTAGTTGAAACAAATTTCTGTTTCAGCAAATCAATTGGCAAGTTGCAAAGCAGGCAATAGCTGCCCCCTGCTCTCTATTTGTTTTATTTGATCCCATCTCTTCATTTAATGCAGCTCGAAAATAGTGAATGTTTCAAGGCAAAAATGGGAAAATGCTAAGACATACATAAATGAACTTAATAAAAGCAGTCTTGCAGACATCAAATCGACTGTTAGGTAAGCTTTTCTTGTTTTGAACTTTCCTTGTTGTTTAGAAGAGGTCTATTCTGCCCTAAATTTGCTGCTGATTACTTTGACAGGGAAAATATCAAAAGAAATCACACAGTCCATGAAGAACTTTTATCCGCACTCTCTTCTACTGGTGCAGAGGTTGGTGCTAGAACTGGAGATATAACAGCAGCAATCAATGGTAATATATCGACTTATTGTCATTTTAGAATTGTAACTTTCTCATTATAACTCTGGAAATACTGTCCATTGGCAGATTCTCTACTTCGTGACCGAGAATGTAAGAAGGAAATAGACTCCCTCACAAACTGTTGCTTAGATCAACTTAAAACAGTGCAAGAGAAACATGGTGAAAGCATTTCAAATATCAGAAGTGAAGCTGAGAAGTGCATCACAAGAGACTACTTGGTAGGGTTTCCATATATAGTTTAGAACATTTGATCTCAGGCTAATGAACATCCAGCTACCATTGTGACATTGTTATAGAATTTTTGAACATAACCGGTGTTGCCTTGAACAGGTTGATAACCATACAAAACCAAAGAAGCGAGACATAGTCGTGCCCAGCTTAGCATCAATTGAAGAGATGAGGACATCGGCCTTTGAAGATATTGAGAAAGAAGAAAACAACTTGGAGAACAACAACAGATCAAAATGGGGCTACAATGAAGGCAAAATCCAGCAACAGATTACGAGTTTATCACCCAATAGAACTCCTTTTGCGGATGTCAATTCATTATGATCAGTGAAAACTTACCCTTTTGCGGATGTCAATTCATTATGATCAGTGAAAACTTACACAATGAATGTAGTAGAAATGCTCACCAGCTGATGAGTACAAAACCCTTGTACCTGTTATTAGTTAGCAATTTTAGGATGGAGTATGTTGTTGCAATGCTATATTAGTAGAGGTCTTTTGGCATCAAATAATTATCACTTCATTTGTTCATTGTTGATGCCATTGCATGTTACGAAATTTCTACTTTTATATGCTAATTTTTACTAATGTCCCGATTAATGGGTGCTTAGAGGCACCGGTTACACTATTTAATGATCATTTTAGGATAATCTTTTTTCCAAGTTTCTGAGCATAAATGAAGATTAGAGAAAAAAAAAACTCCATTAATACTTTATTTGGTGAAACACTTGTCATTTTCACTTTATACAAAATGAAATTCAATTTATTAGAAATTGAATTCGAGCATTTTTTTCTCAACTATAATCAGAAGAAAAGCAACAAACGCGTCAACACTAGTGTTTCAATGATCATTTTAGGATAATCTATTTTTTTCAAGTTTCTGAGCATAAATGAAGATTAGAGAAAAAAATAAAACTCCATTAATACTTTATTTGGTGAAACAGACTTGTCTTTTTCACTTTATACAAAATGGAATTCAATTTATTAGAAATTGAATTCGAGCATTTTTTTTTCTCAACTATAATCAGAATAAAAGCAACAAACGTGTCAACACTAACTTTTTTTGAAAGAAGATAAAAGTGAGTTGTTATTTTATTGAAGTAATTGTTGAAATATCAACAAATGTACAACGGTAGGAATCAATACACGCCTCAAAATAAGTATGGTGTAACAACACCTAGTTTGGAGAGGCAACGATAAAAACGTGTCTTGGACAATGGTTTTGTCATTGCATTTGCAAGTTGGTTAGTAGGGTGAGTATGTTTTACAATAACCTGATGTGCTTGTACCTTGTTCCGAACGAAATGAAAGTCAATAGCAACATGCTTCATCCTACTGTGAAAGATTGGATCGTGACAGAAATATGTCATACCAATGTTGTCACAAGAAATCATTGGAGTCGTCGAAATTGTTACCTATTGTTCATGAAGTAAATTTTGGACCTAGACAAGTTTAGCTAGTGCATTAGGACCCCTTGCCTAATCAACATCGACATACAGGTGAAAACTTATGTCATTGGTGAATTGAATTTGAAGCCCATATTTAGCAATTTGTCTAATGTACTAAAGCATTTTTTTGACAGCCTTTCAGTGTTCCTCGGTTGGTTGATGCATAAACTGTGATAGTTTATTTACAAGATATATTATGTCTAGTAAAAGATAAATATTGTAATTTACCAATGACCCAATGACTGTGTGGCATTAACATGAGGTGAACCATTATTGACGCCAAATCTTTTAAAGAGAAACAAGAGGCCAAGAAAGATATAACTTGACAAATAAGATATTCATGATTGTCTGTTATTAATATATCATCAACATAAACGAAGATGCACATTGTTGCTGTCATGTTGATTAAAATGAACAATGAGTTGTCAAATTCAAATTTAACAAATCCCATTTGTTGATAATGACCTTTAAGAGTATCATGCCATGTTGTTGAAAGTTAGCCAACCATGTAGTAGTGGAGGGCAAGCCAAAAGTGCAAGCCAAAGTGGTGTGCAAGCCAAGAGTGCAAGTCAAAGTGGCGAACAGTCCAAAGTATAAGCCAATGTGGAGGATAGTCCAAATGTACCTAGACATGCCAACTTGTCAAGTTGCAATTTGTAAATTTTTCGTATTTAAGTGTATACTTTGTATGTAAACATATGGATTGGTATGAAAAAGAATAACAAGTCATTTTTGATTGCTAAATTTTGATCTGCCCATCTTTTATTTCTTAGACAAAAAACCCAATAATTAGTATCAGAGCCAGTTATTTTTTGAGGGCCTTTGATTTGTTAAGAAAGAACAACTTCTATTTTTTTACTATTTTGCTAAAATGCCTTCAGCTAGTTTTACACCTCTTCTACCACCAGTCTTTAATGGTGAAAAATACCATATTTGGGTAGTCAAGATGAAGACGTACCATAAGCTTTTGACTTATTGGAGGTTGTGAATGTGGATGTAGAGCCACCACCAGCTTCTTTACAATAACTTTTAAACTTATCTGAAGTATACTCTGTTCCATGATTAGATTTGACCATCTTCAACTTGTTGTCACTAATTTTCAACTTGTACTTTAAACTTCTAGAAAACTTTAGCTACGTCAGTTTTTTGTTTCAAAAAATAAACCTAGTAATACCTTGTTGAATCATCAATAAACAAGACAAAGTATCTATTGCCATTCAAAGAAGATGTCTTTATTGGTCCGCATACATCAGAGTGTACCAAATGAAGCTTTTCATTTGCACTCCAAGCTTTATTTGATGGAAATGAAAGCCTCGCTTGCTTCCCAAATTGACAGACTTCGCAAACACCATTCTGATATTCAATTTTCACCATATTCTCAACCAAATCTGTCTTTCTCATTTGACTAAGGGACTTGTAGTTCGTATGTCCCAATCTTTTATGCCAAAGTTTTATCTCATCAACTGAACTCGTATAAGCTCTTGAGTTCGCTAGGTTCCAGTCCAATACAAAGCTCCTATCTTTCATCAAGACTGTAATAACTTCCTGTCCCAACAAGTCTAATATAGTGCAACCACTATATTTGAAAACAACACTATAATTTTTCTCAAGTAGTTGACCAATGCTAAGGAGATTATGATCTATTTCAGGCATTCCAAGAACATCTGAAATTACTTTAGTACCTGATGGAATACTAATTAGCACATCGCCTTTGCCCTTAGCTTGTATGAGTTCGCCATTTCCAATCCTCACTTTTGAAATGCAACTTCTATTAATCCTTTTAAAGATGCTTTCATATGAGGTCATATGGTTGGTGCATCCACTGTCACTCAGCCAACCTTTTGCGACTTTGCTTTTTGGTGTATAATAAGAGGTTGTGAACTCTTGATCCTCCTAAGCATGATTTCCTTCAGTTGTATGAGCTTGGATATTCTGAAGTGGCTGAGGCTACTGAGTTTGCCCTTTATTTTTGTAAACCTTATCCATGTGTCCAAACTACTTATAGGCTTTACATTGTATGTCTGGTTTGAAACAGCAAAACTTTTCCAAATGAGTAGTCTTTTTGTAGTGAGAGCATTATGGATATTTCTTTTTTCCACCTTCTCTCATCGACTTCTCTATCTTTTCTGACCAGTTTTTCTTTCCTCTATTGTTAGAGGAGCTCAAGCCTTCCCTGCTCCTTGCTTGAAAAGCTCCCTCAACATGCTCCTTATGCCTTCCAGATCTCCTCCGTTCTTGAGTGTACATGGCATTTATCAGCTTTGATAGAGAGATCGCGGACATGTCTCTCGAATCTTCAAGAGAGGATATTTTTTAATCGTACTTCTCAGGAAGTGTAGTAGTCACCTTCTCGACTATCCTGCTATCAGGAAACTGATCTTCAAGTAACCTTATGTTGTTTACAACAATCATGATTCTATCAGAATACTGCTTGATAGTTTTGGACTCCTTCATCTTCAAGTTCTCAAAATCCCTCCTTAAGTTAATAATCTACTACTGTCTTGTCTTGTTTTGTCTGTGCCTTGAAACTCTTCCTTTAGCTTATCCCCAAATTGCTTTGGAGTCTCACAAGCCATATTTCTGGTGAAAATTATATCAGAAACATCATTCTAAAGACATGACATCGCCTTGAATTTCTTCGCACGATCATCATTATGCTGCCTATTTATGCTATCATCGAATTGGCTCTCAATTGTGGTGGTTCTACATCCGCATTCACAACCTCCTATAAGTCAAAAGCTTGTAGGTAGGTCTTCATCTTAACTACCAAAATATGGTAGTTTTCACCATTAAAGACTGGTGGTGGTGGAGGTGTAAAACTAGCTGAAGACATTTTTTTTTTATAAAAAAACAATAGGAAACAAATATTGTTATTTCTTAACAAAACAAAGGCCCTCAAAAGATGACTGGCTTTAGATACCAAATGTTGGTTTTTTTTTTGTTATAAAGGAAGAAAGAAAACATAGTAAAGATTAACAATCAAATGTGACTTGCTATTTTCAATTCGATTACATTCTAAATTACATGAAATGTACAACTTTAAATAGAAAAGCACTAACTGCAACTTGACAAGTTGGAAAGTCTAAATACATAAAATTTAATCATTGGCTGATTTCTGTCTAATCAACACCACTTTCATTAACTTATCAGATTATAGATAAATAAAATATTCTAACAACTTTTCAAAACAAGTTGACAATTTGTTAGCTTGTAACCAAAGCTTTGGGGCAGTTGGTGGTTAGACTATCCACTGTTCTGTCTTACACTCCCAATGTCTGCCATATTGGCTTGTCTGCCACTCTTAGATTGTCCACCATATTTGGATTGTTTGCCATATTTGGATTGTCCTTCATATTTGGACTGTCTGCCACATTTGATAATTCACCATTTTCCTGGTGTTTAACTTGTTTTCTAGATGTACGAGTTGTTGCATGAATGGCCATCTCGCAACAAAATTAAGTGAAAGAAATTAGAGAAGTGCCTGTTAAAGTTGTTATCGCTAGTGGGAGACCTTTACGAATGGAGCCATTGGTGATCGAAGAAGTTGTTTGTGAGTCGGTTGTGATGATAATTAAGGGTGCAAGGGACGAAGGTAGAGATGGACTTGTTGTGTGAGAGGTACATCCTATGTGGGTAAGTACAATTTCTTAATTTGAATTTGAGAATTTGTTTTTTGTGCAAAAACATAGATTTAAAAGGGAATGTATTTCAAAAAATTGAACGTACATTGAATTTTTTTTTGGATTGAATTATGTTATAATATTCATGGGCATGATAGGCTTGTGATACACCTAAGTAAATGCGGTTTGGATTTAAGTTCAAGTTTGTTGGTGGTGTAGGGTTTAAGCCATGGGTAGCATAGGCATCTAAAAGTTCTAAAAGTTGTATAGTTGGGATTTTCAACAAATAAGTTTTGAAATGGTGATGCATTTTAGCTGTAGGGAGCCTATTTATGAGATGCGTAGCATAGTGACATGCGAAGGAAAAAACTCAAGTTGTAAGTAGGCTTTGTGAAGCAAGGTTTTGGTAGTTTCAACAATATGTTAGTCATGACAACACGTTGAGGTGAATAAGGTGGTGATAACAAATATTGAATACCATTTTCTTGAAGGTAAGGATATAAAATCTTGTATTCACCCCCTATTGGTATAAAATGAAATGATTTTTGTTCTAAAATTTTTTCTACTAAACGTCAAAATTTTTGAAACAATTTTTGCACTTCACTCTTTTTTTAGTGTATATAACCAAATATATTTATTGTACTAATCAATAAATACACAATAATATTATATTTTATCAATTGATAAGACTGGTGATGGTCCCCATAAATCAATAAATATTGTATGAAGAGGAGTGTGACTGGATAGGGCGAGTCGGTGAAATGGCAAACCATGTGTTTTATTGGATGAACAAGCATTTCAAAAATGAAATTTGTATTTTGTAGAGACTGTTAGGGAAAATTTATTCAAAACAAAATGCATAATTTTTAAATGTGGATGACCTAGTTGATGATGCCATAGCTGAGCTGGAACTTGGGTAGATAAGTGATAGACATATGGTAGTGGGCTATGAGGTGGCCACTCATAAAGTTTATTATAATTCCAACCTCGCATTAGTGACTTGTAAGTGTGAAAATCCTTTACAAGAAAATAAAAAGAAAAAAATCAACTGGTGTTAGATTATCTTAGCAACAATTTGAAATAGAGACAAGGTTTTGTTTAATGGAAGGAACACATAGAGTGCTAGAAAGCTTGAAATTAGAATTATAAGCATGTAGTTGAGTTGAAACAACATGAGTAATATGAATTGTTTTTCTATCACCCATAAATACTTCTTCTGTTCATGTATACTCATGGAAATAATGTAGATTTTCTATCATATGAAGAGAGGCATCAAAGTTAATAATCTAATAGTTTCTCAATGAATGACTATAACACCCCTCGCTTGACCCGATCGCTGGGTTCGAGCTGCAGGTTGCTACATTTGTTGCCGGAGCAATTACAGTCATATTCACAATAAAATAATCATTTTTACATGCATTCAAAAATTAGTCATGATTAAATTATAATAATTCATCATTTTTGGGTCTTATTCGAGCTTGCAAAAGCTCTTTTGTCAACTCGAACCTGAAATAGAACCAAATTGCAAAATTTTTAAAATGTAAGGATCGACGTTGCGACTTCATCTAGTTCTTGTCACGACGTGGCCATCATAGTTTGTCACGTCACGATGATAATCCGTAGCTCGTCATGACGCCATTCACTGTAATTGCAATGTTGCAACGTCTAAAATCCAAGATAGCACGTGGCCCATGGTTTTGGTAAAAATGAATCATTTAATACCTATTCATACTTTTCAACCTCAAACATCTATGTTCAAGTTCTTAACAAGTTAATCATCACATTATACACCATTTAAACCTAAATAATTTAATGCCATTACAACTAACAATCAAATCATGCTATCTCCAAACCTTACCAATGCTAAACCATCTTGAAACATGCCATTTCATAAGCATTAAGCACATAAACATTAAGCATAACCAACAACTATAAAAATTAGACTACATTTCATAAGCATACTTCAAGTACTTATGTTCAAGTACATTTCATTTCATTCACCAATCAAACAAACTACCATTTCAACCTCATTTCATACCAATCCATATACCATTCATATAGTTATAGAATATTTCATTTTTAAGCATGAAATGCATATATTTTATCTATATATATAAATCTAAACACCAAGTCATCACAAGTTACCAAAGTTATCAAGACATATTATACATTAAGATATATACCAAAACACTTATATACATGCCATAATCCTTGACTCAAGATGACCAAATAACTACCAAATTGAGGATAGGATAGTGTGAGCTTCAAGACGATCTGACTTGACGTATTCCACAAGGTATCGATCTACAAGGAAAAGGAAAAAAAAACTAGGTAAGCATACAAAATGCTTAGTAAGTTCATAGAAAATAAAAAAAAAACTTGCCATATCTTTCAATTAAATACATTAAGCTACCATAATGTTGGCATAGTTTGGCTAGACATGGTACCCACACATCAATAAGGTGAGTATTAACTTGTAAATAATACATATGATACAACAACCACATATCATACCAATTCATATCATTTCGTTTAACCAAGTTCAAAACTTATTCAATCGTGAAATGATACATTTGCATACTTGCCAAAGTCAATATTTAAATACCTTGTTCAAGCTCAAATTTAACATTTCACCAAATGAATATCTAGATCATTATGTCTCATTTCAGTTTCTCAATCCATGTAAATTATTTATCCCAATGAATCCTAGTAAACAGATTCAGATACACATGTATCTACATCACACTAGTTGCTCGTCCAAGCTGAATATATTCGTGTCAGGTTATCCATCTCGGCAAAACCTTTATAATGATATATCTGGTTGCTTGTCCAAGCTAAATATATACATGTCAGGTTACTCGCTCGAGCTAAACTTGTGTCCCTTGTTATTGAGTATCCGCAACAAATGCTAGACCTTGATAATCATCTATAACCATTCCTGTACTAGTGTGCACAAGACCCTATTGGCATGCCAATCGTATCCTAGCCTTTACTAAGTTCAAATGGGCATCCATTATACAAATTATCATTACCTTTCAATTTACTCCAAATATCACCTTTTGAACCAATTCACAACCAAACACATATAGTTACAAATAAAGTAAAAAATGATTTATATAAATAAATACCGTATGAACTTATCTGTTCAAACCAACAAACAAGCTAAAACTTCAGGGACTAATCTTCAATTTTTTCTTTTCCTTGATTTTCTTCGGTTTGATCCAATTCTCGATCTATACAATTATTCCATTCAATTAATCAATACAAAACACTTATACATTATGCCATGATATGTATGAACCTATAAAATTTCATTTTTTCGTACCCCTAAATTTTACATTTTATTCAATTTAGTCCATCAAATTGAAATAGCCTTAACTTTACATTTTGAGCTTTGGTTTGAAAACCGACCTCAATTATATTTAATATAGACCATCTACTATCTGTTATCATTGATATTTCACATCAAATTCACATTTTATTCAATTTAGTCCTTATGAACAAAACTAACAATTAAACATTATAATTTAGTCATTTTTTCATGTTCTAAGCTTAACATCTATCAATTTAACATCAATTTCTTCAAGAAATCAACAATGACAACTATAAAAAACTTTAAAAGTTTTACAAATTGGTACATGAGCTAGCTAAATCAAGCTCCCATGACTTCTAAAACATAAAAAATACAAGAAAAGAACTTAATTGAGTTTACTAAAATAAGGATCGAAACTATAAAAGCTTCCAAGGGTTTTCTCTGTTTTAACTTTCGACAAGTTGAAGAAGATGAAGAAAAATATGTCATCTTTTTACCTAATTTTTCTTATATACTTTAAATAAAATTTTAACTACTTAATTAACTTAATTTAACCTTAATTAATTAATCACCATTAATCAATTATAAGTGGAATATTTCATCATTTCCCACTAACACACATTAAAAATGGTTTAATTGCTATTTTGCTCCTTTGGCTAATTAAAAATCTATAGCGATAAGACTTTTACAATTTAGTCATTGTACTCTAATTAAGCAATTAATAAATAAAATTGAAGCCCTAAAGTTTAATAAACTTTTATAACAACTCCGTAAATTTTCATACTTAATATTTATGGTCCCAGTTTACAGAAATGGGGTTTTGAAACCGCCTCTTTTTTAGCACCATTGAAAATCAGGTTGTTATAATGACTTAAAGCAAAATTGGCTAAGGCTTTAAAATGATTATGTGAAATAGAATAACACACATAGCTTTATGATCAAATTATTTGCAGAATTGACATTTGTTTGATTATCTTTGATTTGAAATAAGGTTTTTAGAATTAGACTGGTGGTCGAATCGATCAAACCACCTGTTCCTAGTCAGACTAGTTCAGTTGAACAAATTATTAAAAATAAAAAATATAAACTGGTTCAACTGCTAGTTTTGACATCTATTTAATCGATTTGTGGGTTAACCGATCTGACCCTTTATTTCGAACAAATAGTCAATTCGATTGCTAGTCTAACCGATTCAACCGAACAGTCCAGTCCGGTTTGAAAGCAATAATTTGAAGGGCACCAATTTGATAGACTATTATTATTGTTAAATAAGAGCTAAATTGATATTAATGATAGTTCTTGTTCAATGTAAATGATGTGTTGTTCTTTTATGCTACAACATTGATAATAACAAAGAAGGATTTTTTAAGATCTTGATGTTCTAGAAAAAAGTTCATGGTTCGTGAGCTTTTGCATTAATTTGTTGTAACTGAATGGACTGAAACACCCTAAACCCGGCCTAGAAGTTAGGCCCGAATCTGCCGTGTCACATTGAAGTGTTTTTTGAAAACCATGTTCTCATTGGAAACCCTTATTACAACTTAAAACTTAGTACCATTAAAAACCTCAGATTTTATTGCAAATTATTTTTAAAACACGATTCACTCAAGACATTCTCCCGCAAAACATTATAATTTCTAAAGCCTTGTTTGTTTAGTTGGAAGTTTAAAACAAAACAGTTGCGGATACATGATGTTTTGAAAACGATGGTTATTGTTTTAAAAACCCATGTTTAATAGACGAGCAGGTTATAATTAAAAGCAACAACATATAAGGTTAAAAATCCCAATGGCCTTATTACAAAAATTATTAACCCAATAATTTAAAATAAAATAAATTAAACTAAAATTGCTAAGTTTAACTTTAAAGCATATTTGACGTGTGGCCACTTCCGAGTCCCTCGCAGCTCCAAATCATCTAAGGCTGGGGATTACCTGCACAGTTAAAAGAAAAGGGTGAGTTATGAGAACTCAGTGTGTAATCTCCTATATGGTCACAGTTAGGGTGTAACATCCTAGATTAGGGGTTATGCGTTCGTGTGTAATTCATGAGATAGTGGGCTCAGTGGGTGTGTTGGATGTGTTCTGAGGAGTTCTAGGAACCCTAAGGTGTATGGAAATGTATGGAAATGTATGGAAATGTGTGGAAATGTATGGAAATGTAAGGCAATGTATGGAAATGTAAGGAAATGTAAGGAAATGCTTTGGAAACGTTAAGTTTAAAATAGGAAAGTGAACATTTTTGGAAACTAGGGGATGTAAGGAAATGATGTGGAAATGATTCAAAAGAGGAAAGTAAACATTTCTGGAAACTTGGAAATGTAAGGAAATGTCAAGTTTAAAGAGCCAAACGAAAATTTTTGGAAACTTGGAAATGTAAAGAAATGTCAAGTTTTAAGGCTTAAAAAGAGAAAACTAAGGCAAGGTGGCCTTAAGAAAAATAATAGGAGGAATTTGACACACAAACAGGCTTGGAAAAGTGGCCTGGAAATGCCACTTAAGGCCCAGGTAAGTGACGCCACCTACATGAGCAAGTGGGCCTGAGTTCGAGTCACATGGGAAGCTATTTAAAAAGGAAGAGTTTTATTCTCTTTAAAATTCGGCTAAATGATGGATAAATAAGGGATTTATTTATCATTATTTTCAAGAGATAATGGTTGGATTAAATTCTTTTATTTAGTGATAATACAAAGGATAAAGCTATCAAATAGAAGAGTGGTGGCCAAGTAAGGGACTCTAGCTAGTAAATTCGGCTATAAAAGGAATAGAGAGGCCATTCAGCATTATTTACTCTTCCTTGATAACCTCTGCCGAATTTTCTCTGCAACCCTTATTCTTTTCTTCTTCATTCTTCTCCTCTCAATATTCCAAAAGCCGAAAGCTTGCTAAGTTCAAGGCCATAGCCGAATAGTTTGAGACTTCAAGCAAAGGAACTGTCGATATCTAAAGTAAGGGTAAGATCTCATTCGGTTTCATCCTTTTTCTTTTAAGATTTGCCGAAATCTAGGACTAACCCCATTAATATCTTGTTGCCGAAACCTTGAAGAGATCTTTCAGGATTTACTAAGTGTCGACTACAAGGAAGGAGAAGTTCTTTTCCCGAAGGTACACCATAAGCCGCGTGTTCCCTAGTTATTCGGTGAGTTTCGGGATTTAAAATCCACAAGGTAGGTGTCTATAACATTCGGCCAAGGCCTATTTTAGTAGTTAGATCTATTATTATGTGTTTTAAGCTGAAAACTAACAGATTCAAGAGATCTAGTGAGTAGCCGATTTCAAAGGAGAAGAATACAAGTTTTCGGGATTTGACTATAGTCAATTCGACAACAAGGTAGGTTTTAAGAATACAAATCCTACTAGGATTTGGTTTTATAGGCTTTATCCTAACATATTAAGGTTACCAAATGTAGGAATTGAGATCTAAAGCAATAGATCGGTTTTTCGGGATTTCAAGGAATTCGTTAAGCAAATCAGGTGTGTACCCCACACTATCTTTTAATACGTTATATGGCAATATGTAATATATGCATGTATAAGAATGTGAATGTGGCTAGAATACCCTAATGTGGTACAAAGTACTCAGGTACGTTTCCTACTCCTACTAGGATTACGAAATATGTTATATTTTAACATGTGAAAAGTGACATGAATGTGAATTTAAGTATGATATGCATGATATAAAATATATATGGGGCATTCGGGTTATATGAGAAAGGGGAAGTGAATGTGATGACTTCGGTCTCACTATCTGAATGTGGTGGCTTCGGTCACATTATCTGAATGTGGTAACTTCGGTTACATTATCTGAATGTGGTAACTTCGGTTACATTATCTGAATGTGGTGTCTCATGACACAATTATCTGGTGGCTATGCCACGAATTATATATGGGCGATGAGCACGTCGACTGCAGCGACTGCCTTCGATGGAGTGTAGCGGAAGGAGGGTTGACTTAGTAGTTCCCACGGTGTGCAGGTTGGTACGGGGATGTGTAGCGGATGGCATCTAGGTTTGGGTTTGGGATTGCATCATTATCTTGAATTATTATGTGAACATGATATGTATGGTATGCCTAAATCTATTAAATTTTAGTGTTGGTTGCACATTGAGTCTGTTTGACTCACCCCGTTGGGGAATATTTTTCAGGTGATGAGCAGTAATGGACCGGGTCGGCAGGAGCTTAGGGATGGCCATGCACAGCAAGAAATCTATGATTTGGACTTTTATTTTCTTTAAGTACTTTGGTTTTAAATTTGGGTTATATTTGATGTAATAAGGCCTTAGTGAACTATTTTATTTCTGTCTTATTGTTTAATTATGTTTACAAATTTTTATTAAGTTAAAGATTAAGTAATTTATTTTTGAAAATACTCTATATGTTTTATCACTTAAAATTAAAAAGGGGTTTTCAATATAAAATCGAATTCGTTTTCAACTCAAGCCCAACCCAAAACAATATTTTTTAAAAAAATCGCACAAGTTTTTCCTAAGAAGCAAAAGAATTTGAACCGGTTTTCTTGAGGAACATACCAGATCTGGTCAAAGCTCGTGGGCCGGGTTTGGGGTGTTTCAATTTGGTATCAGAGCCCAGTTTTAAAACTCTCGGCCTGTGGGCTAAGGCCCAAAACGTTTTCAAATCGAGCCCAAGTAAGCTTTATAAAAATATTTTTGAAAATAAGCAGGTTTTTCTGGCATGGCACCTAAGTCTCCGACCCGAAGTCCACCAGGTAAGTACCCCTAACCATCTGTGTTCTTTATGTGATTATATTATGAATGGTAGAAATGGAATGGAACGTAGAGTAGTATGATAAGTATGTGAACCCTAGGACTAGTGTACCTCAACAAATACATAAGACTTAATGACTAATTAAACAAACCTATGGCTAAGTCGCCGAGTTAGGGTGTGGCAACCATTGTGCACATGTCTAGGATTGGATCCGGAAGAGCCTGGTATTTAAGCAGTCCTAGTGACTCACCTCCTCTTCGTAGGAATCCTACCTGGTGCGTAGCTTCGGTTCACCCTAACCAAGAGGACTCAGTCACAGGCTAAACCCAAAAACTAAAACCCGAAAGGGATTAGCCACATTTTTATGGAAACCCTAGTTTTAAAATGACTAAATTGCCCTTTTGATTTATACAAGCTATCCCATAAAATTTTTCTGAAATATTTCTTGATTTACAAAAATTACAAAAATGCCCTTGGTTTATGAAATTTCCAAAATACCCACAGTTCTTAAAAAAAAAATTTCATTACTTTATAACAAGTCCAAAAACTCTACTTCTGCGAAATATCAAAATACTCCAACTTGGAAAATTTACGAAATTGCCCCTAACTTACAAAATTACCAAAATGAAAATTCATTACTTTATAACAAGTCCAAAAACTCTACTTCTGCGAAATATTAAAATACTCTAACTTGGAAAATTTACGAAATTGCCCCTAACTTACAAAATTACCAAAATGACCCTGATTTCCAAAAATTTTGCAACATCACTGATTTGGAAAACAAAATTCTCAAAAATAACCCTCAAGTTTTATAAATTTTGAAATACCCCTGAATTATTAAACTTTACAAATTTACCCTGATTTGTAAAAATTTACTGAAATACCCCTGGAATTTCAAAATTTCCAAAAATACCCTGGGAATGCAAAATTACCAAAATACCCTTATTGACAAAATCCACAAGGAACCCTATTTTTGAAAAAAAATTTACAAAAATACCCCTGTAGGGAAAATTACGAAAATACCCCTGGGTAGTGGAAAAACAACAACAATGAAAACTACAACATTTCCCTGAATGAACGAAAGTTCATAATTGATTGATGGATGTATGAATGTAAAGACTGTGTGCATGTATAGATACGAAAGAACCACTCCTAAAATTTTTCAATAAAAATTCTTCGCGAATAATCAGTGAAACAAGGACTAATTCATAAAACTTTTTACTCGGATTAAATCGCGACGTTAGAAATAAGTTCTAGGGGACGTGAACTTAGGGATTGTGCCTAGAAAGTATGATGGTTCTATTAAGATCAGAGTGCGTAGCGAAAGCATAGTGCGGTGAGAAGGATTGTACGGCTGTTAATAAGTAATTTCGAGGACGAAATTATTTTTAAGGAGGGTAGAACTGTAACATCCTAGATTAGGGGTTATGCGTTCGTGTGTAATTCATGAGATAGTGGGCTCAGTGGGTGTGTTGGATGTGTTCTGAGGAGTTCTAGGAACCCTAAGGTGTATGGAAATGTATGGAAATGTATGGACATGTATGGAAATGTATGGAAATGTGTGGAAATGTATGGAAATGTAAGGCAATGTATGGAAATGTAAGGAAATGTATGGAAATGCTTTGGAAACGTTAAGTTTAAAAGAGGAAAGTGAACATTTTTGGAAACTAGGGGATGTAAGGAAATGATGTGGAAATGATTCAAAAGAGGAAAGTAAACATTTCTGGAAACTTGGAAATGTAAGGAAATGTCAAGTTTAAAGAGCCAAACGAAAATTTTTGGAAACTTGGAAATGTAAAGAAATGTCAAGTTTTAAGGCTTAAAAAGAGAAAACTAAGGCAAGGTGGCCTTAAGAAAAATAATAGGAGGAATTTGACACACAAACAGGCTTGGAAAAGTGGCCTGGAAATGCCACTTAAGGCCCAGGTAAGTGACGCCACCTACATGAGCAAGTGGGCCTGAGTTCGAGTCACATGGGAAGCTATTTAAAAAGGAAGAGTTTTATTCTCTTTAAAATTCGGCTAAATGATGGATAAATAAGGGATTTATTTATCATTATTTTCAAGAGATAATGGTTGGATTAAATTCTTTTATTTAGTGATAATACAAAGGATAAAGCTATCAAATAGAAGAGTGGTGGCCAAGTAAGGGACTCTAGCTAGTAAATTCGACTATAAAAGGAATAGAGAGGCCATTCAGCATTATTTACTCTTCCTTGATAACCTCTGCCGAATTTTCTCTGCAACCCCTATTCTTTTCTTCTTCATTCTTCTCCTCTCAATATTCCAAAAGCCGAAAGCTTGCTAAGATCAAGGCCATAGCCGAATAGTTTGAGACTTCAAGCAAAGGAACTGTCGATATCTAAAGTAAGGGTAAGATCTCATTCGGTTTCATCCTTTTTCTTTTAAGATTTTCCGAAATCTAGGACTAACCCCATTAATATCTTGTTGCCGAAACCTTGAAGAGATCTTTCAGGATTTACTAAGTGTCGACTACAAGGAAGGAGAAGTTCTTTTCCCGAAGGTACACCATAAGCCGCATGTTCCCTAGTTATTCGGTGAGTTTCGGGATTTAAAATCCACAAGGTAGGTGTCTATAACATTCGGCCAAGGCCTATTTTAGTAGTTAGATCTATTATTGTGTGTTTTAAGCTGAAAACTAACAGATTCAAGGGATCTAGTGAGTAGCCGATTTCAAAGGAGAAGAATACAAGTTTTCCGGATTTGACTATAGTCAATTCGACAACAAGGTAGGTTTTAAGAATACAAATCCTACTAGGATTTGGTTTTATAGGCTTTATCCTAACATATTAAGGTTACCAAATGTAGGAATTGAGATCTAAAGCAATAGATCGGTTTTTCGGGATTTCAAGGAATTCGTTAAGCAAATCAGGTGTGTACCCCACACTATCTTTTAATACGTTATATGGCAATATGTAATATATGCATGTATAAGAATGTGAATGTGGCTAGAATACCCTAATGTGGTACAAAGTACTCAGGTACGTTTCCTACTCCTACTAGGATTACGAAATATGTTATATTTTAACATGTGAAAAGTGACATGAATGTGAATTTAAGTATGATATGCATGATATAAAATATATATGGGGCATTCGGGTTATATGAGAAAGGGGAAGTGAATGTGATGACTTCGGTCTCACTATCTGAATGTGGTGGCTTCGGTCACATTATCTGAATGTGGTAACTTCGGTTACATTATCTGAATGTGGTAACTTCGGTTACATTATCTGAATGTGGTGTCTCATGACACAATTATCTGGTGGCTATGCCACGAATTATATATGGGCGATGAGCACGTCGACTGCAGCGACTGCCTTCGATGGAGTGTAGCGGAAGGAGGGTTAACTTAGTAGTCCCCACGGTGTGCATGTTGGTACGGGGATGTATAGCGGATGGCATCTAGGTTTGGGTTCGGGATTGCATCATTATCTTGAATTATTATGTGAACATGATATGTATGGTATGCCTAAATCTATTAAATTTTAGTGTTGGTTGCACATTGAGTCTGTTTGACTCACCCCGTTGGGGAATATTTTTCAGGTGATGAGCAGTAATGGACCGGGTCGGCAGGAGCTTAGGGATGGCCATGCACAGCAAGAAATCTATGATTTGGACTTTTATTTTCTTTAAGTACTTTGGTTTTAAATTTGGGTTATATTTGATGTAATAAGGCCTTAGTGAACTATTTTATTTCTGTCTTATTGTTTAATTATGTTTACAAATTTTTATTAAGTTAAAGATTAAGTAGTTTATTTTTGAAAATACTCTATATGTTTTATCAATTAAAATTAAAAAGGGTTTTCAATATAAAATCGAATTCGTTTTCAACTCAAGCCCAACCCAAAACAATATTTTTTAAAAAAATCGCACAAGTTTTTCCTAAGAAGCAAAAGAATTTGAACCGGTTTTCTTGAGGAACATACCAGATCTGGTCAAAGCTCGTGGGCCGGGTTTGGGGTGTTTCATAGGGCCTGAGCCCTTACGGTATTAATTTGGGCCTAAGCCCGATTCGGTAACATTCTAGGCCTAAGCCCTATTCGGTAACAGTTTGGGCCTGAGCCCTATATCATATCAATGCAAACAAACATGTAACCTAACCCTGTCCAGCCAACTCTCCACCCGTACCAACCATCTATCCATGTGGGGACCAAGTCAACCCACCCAACCAACTATCCAATAATGCAGCCAAGCTGCTAATAATGGTATATGTGGTTGAGCCACTAGAATCAGAATACGTGGCGATGCCACTATAACGGTACTTCCTCCAAAATCCAAGCCCAACCCAATGCAGTATGTCATGTCATAAATTAATCCATGTATGCAGTGCATCACAAACAGAATCACTCATACAATTAATACTCATACATCAGTGCCTCTACCATTAAGGGTATAACGGTCATTTGGTCTGTTGGGGTTAAAAAGTAATTCACCCTTTAGGGGTATTTCAGTAATTTAACCATCGAGGGTATTTCAGTAATTTACCCATTGAGGGTATTTCGGTAATTTCACCCATTAAGGGTATTTCGGTAATTTCACCTATTGAGGGTATTTTGGTAATTTACCTATCGAGGGTATTTCAGTAATTTAGTCATCTAACGGCCTTTCCGGAGGCCTACTGTCACCTCGTGCGACTCAGGTTCCAATTCTGGTCAAAACGGCGTAATTGGGCCTAAAGCCCAAATTTGGCCCAAACGGGCCCACAAGATCGTGTGGCTCGTTCAGCCTATTTTCGATCACGATTCTGTTGACTTCGCTATCGCATCTATCATCTGACTCTTACCATGGGTTTTGCCCTGGTGGGCCAATTAGCCCGCTCGGCCCACTTAGCCCTCTTTGGCTCAACAAGGCCCATTACAGCCTCAGTCCCACGAGAGAGTTCGTGACACTTCCAACAGTCTATCACCAACACTAGAGGATCGGTTTATCTCTACGAGCGCTCGCACGCTCGAGTGATCTCAGATGCCGATATTTCGGCTTTTCGGTATTTCGGCTTTTAGCCGATTCACAAATCATAGCATTAACAGAACAAACAAGGGTGTGAGATTACACACCTTTAGCGAGATGCGCGATTAACCCTTCGCATCCAACCTATACATTATCAGAATATCTCATTAGCTAAACGTTGCTTAGGGTTAATCATTTATAGTACTAGCCCAATACGCCTTCCTCACCTTGTTTGAGCAAACGACCCTAAAGACCCAAGATTACTAAGCACGATTGGCTTCACGTCCTTAACAAGAATCTGTACAAAAAGATACTCATAAGTGTGGCTAAAATATGCATACCACACATCACAAACATCTGGCACATTCGGCCAAACCCAATATTATGAAAAACGTTCTCACTTCACTTGAACGATGAATCAACAATAAAGGTTTGATTAATTCAAACCACTTGTGCCCCTTCACCCTATTGAAATCCCTAAGCCCAACGATGGCCAAATCACAGAAAAGAACATTTTTTTAGCCACAAAGTGTAAGGAAGGACATACAGTTATTAAGGAAGAAACCGAATGGGAACAGAGTTATTGACAAGAAAGAACTATAAACTTACCGATTGTCACACTCCTTGCAGAACCATAGTAGAAGAGGACAGAACTGTGATTCGGCTAAGGACTAACTCACAGGATGCAGTGAATATGCCCAACAAAAAGTGATAGAGTGGGTGTCCGACCGAACCATAATCAACTTTAAGAACCAGAGAAGAGCGTTGAGAAAAAGGGAAGAACAGGTTTGGCTATGAGGGTAAAACCGAAAGATAAAATGATAAGGAAAGAAGAGAAAAGGAGCTAATTGAAGAATAAAAGAAAGGAAATGGATTTGGCTAAGGAGAGGAGGCGGTTCAAGAGAGGAAAAGAGTAATGTGAGAAGAGGAAAGAAGTTAAGAATATGGTTTTCGGCATAAAGAACTTACACTACCTGATTCCCGAAAAGAACAAAAAGAACACTTTAAAACACAAAGAGATTTCGGTTTCTACTCTTACTTTAAATCTCCTACTATTGCTCCCCTCCATCTATTCGAAACTTTTGACCAAGTCTCCAACTCCCCTTTAAGAGTTTGATCCGAACTCAGCTTCATCCGCTCTCTAGTCACAAAATAAAAGCCTCCAATTGCAGTCTGTGGGATTCAAACTCCACTCCCCTTTGTTATCCCAGTGACGCCACACCCACCAGGTCCCATGCTCATCTTGTGACTCCTAAATGCACACAAATATATTTAAGTCCTACAACTGCCAACCCTCTTCACTTCAGGGTCAAAACCAAAATTTTCCCAAGGCTCAGACTTGAACCCAGGCCTCCCTAGAACCCCCAAATACACTCAAATAACCAGCTGAGCAAGTACAACATGAAATTATGCAAAAATTACAACCCCTAATTTTTGGGACGTTACATAGACCATCACATACTCTTATAGCAACTGAGATTTCTCGATATTATGGGCCAAGGCCATTTAGAACTTTGATACACTGATATCCAACATTCATAGAGGTATTAGTGGTTTTAAAGATTATAAATCCATAATAGAGTGAGATGGGTGGTGGAGCATAACGTGTCAACTATAGAGCGGTGGTGAATTTAGTAATATCCGTCCCCACTTTACTCTATTTCCATCCCTAAAAGAACAACGGTAGAAACTATTATGCTTAATAAAAACTAAATAAATTGAAATTTACATCAAAATACAAGAAGGCTAAAGATTCCTGAAATAATCAAAAGCATTCCATAAAAGCATTAAAGTTCTTTAACAAAACAACAAAGCGTAATAAAATAACATAAACAAAATAACATCAAATATCATAATTGGTCATTAAAATAATGTAGTAATTAGTAACAAAAAATCTCCTTAGCAGCCTCTAATAACCAACACACAAGTTGAATGCAAATTTTTTATAGATATAAAAAAACTGTAATGACCCGATTTTTAATGGTATCGAAAATTACAATTTTGGAATCCTATTTCCATAAACCGAGTCCTTAGGTATAAAATATGAATGTTTACAAGGTTAGTATAAAAATATATTGATGGAATGGTCAAGTGATTTAGCTGATAAAGTACTTGATTAAAACTTAAGGACTAAATTGTAAAAGTTCAATTGCTATTGAGTTTTAATTAAGAAAAGGATTAAGGACCTAAATAGCAATTAAAAAAAGGCAAAAAGGTTATTACCATTTTTAATTAGGAGATAGTGAATGGTGATGACTTTTCCACTAAGTGTGATTAATAATTAGTTTAAGTAAATTAAACCATGATTATTTAAGTTAATTAAGCTTTAATTAAACTATAAATAACAAAATTGGTGGAAAGAAAGAGAAGATTGTCATATTCTTTTCCATCCTTATCCGTCCACCATTGTTAGAAACCAAAAGAATGCTTCAAGCTCACCTAACATTCGACCAAGCTATAATTCAAGGTAACCAAGCCCCTTTTCATGTAATTTTTATAAACTTGTGATCATGGGAGCTTGATTTAGCTAGCCTATGTATCAATTTGACTAATGTTGAAGTTTCATCAAGTTATCATTATTGATAAATTGATGAATTAGGCTGTAGGATCATCGGTACACCCCATGGCACAGCGAAAAAAATAAATCTAGCGATCGCGTCTAGAGATCCATGTGCAAGGAGCGAATTGGGGTGAAAAGGGTATGAACTATTACCTTTAACCGTCTGAAAAATTGAAGAAACAAATTAAGCTATTGTATGTCGATTCCAAGCCGCTACAAAAAGTTTCAGCCTCTACGTAATCCACCCTGTGTGACAACGAACGGTAAACACTCTCTAAAACTTTTTCAGAGAGAGAAAAATCTCTTGACGGCTACTAGACTTCACAAACTTTATTTTTTTGGGTATATAAGGTTTTTCTTAAAAACCCTATATTTAATAATTCGAGAATAATTGATATTTTTTATATGAATCAAATCATAATAATTACCATAATTATAATAATGTTTGACCAAAAAAATTACAAATACAGAAATTATAATAATATTTGATCCTAAATTATAATTACAATAATTATAACAAGGATTTCTGTAAATTATTTTTAGTTAAATTTTATACGAATCAAATTCATATATTAATTTAACCATATTTTTCATTATGTGTACAATGTACTTGTACATATAATTCCTTCGATATTTGACTGCCCAATTGAATTAATTCTACAATCAATTTAATTCATGTGACATCTAAACTCAATACCAACTATGTGCATGCTTAATTTAGATCTTAGCCTGATTAAATTAAAGGTTCGTAATAACTCGAGAGAACTCTATTACCTTGCATAGCTTTTAGATTTGTGTGATTAAATTGTTTCAAACCTAATCCATCCTCTTTACTTCACATGAATTCTAAGAAACCCTTAGTTAAATATGATTATGGTAGTATGCATGCTTTTCTAAGTAAAAGATTCCAAAAGGACTTAATATTTGTTTTAAAAAAAGTTCATGAAATATCGACTTGCCATGGAATATTTTCTGGAACATTATGAGCATGATAAAAATGAATTAAGTCAATTGATGTGGTTATTCTAGCCTATTCATGTTATTGTTGTTGAAATCTTGTGAATTTTGTTGCTAAATCCATCTCATTCATTTTATTGTATACCTTGCATTTAGGTTAAATAGCATTAGGGATCACTTTGCATATTGATTATTTAATTTAATTTAATCATCAATCACCGCAAGAAATAGTGTTTTTCTTACCAAATTGTTAATATTAATTTTACAATTAATTGAATAACATAACAGTCCTTGTGGAGACGATAACTCTTTTACTTACTTATTACTTGATAATAACTGTGTACACTTGCACAAACCACGCGTTTCAAGTTTTTGGTGTCGTTGCCAGGGACTGTTGCCTTAATCATTTCTTTGTGAAATTATTCTTTGCAATTTTTATTTTATTTTATTTTATTTATTTCTACCTTTACTAATTAAATTTTTTATTCTTTAATTCTTTAATTTTTGTGATTTATTTTTAGGTGTTTATGAGCATAGATCAAATCATTGATTTATTACCTGTAGACCTTAAAATCGAGTGGACATTTAGAAAAAGAAGACAATACAGAATAGCCCAAAGAAAAGTTGAAATGGACCTTGGAAATCAAAATGATGTTCAAGGGAATGAAGCCGCTAATGTTCACAATCCAATCCTTATTGTTGATGATAGGGATTGAACTATAAGGTAGTACGTTGTGCCCCTTTTTACTGAACTAAATCCAGGAATTATGAGACTGGAGATTGAGGCACTGCAGTTTGAATTGAAGCCTGTGATGTTTCAGATGCTTCAAACGATGGGCCAATTTAGTGGAATGCCCACAGAAGATCCACACCTTCACCTTCAACTATTCATGGAGGTGAGCGATTCCTTTAAGATAGCAGGTGTAACTGAAGATGCATTGAGGTTGAAGTTGTTTCTGTATTCATTGCGAGATTGAGCATGAGCATGGCATAATTTGTTGCCCTTATATTCAATTTCCACTTGTCAAGAAATAGCTGAACGCTTTCTGATAAAGTATTTCCCACCTAGAAAAAAATGCTAAGTTGCAGAATAAGACCACCACTTTTCAACAAATGGATGATAAGTCCCTCTAAGAGGCGTGGGAAAAATTCAAGGAGTCACTAAGTAGATGCCCTCATCATGGGATTCCACATTGCATCTAGTTGGAGACATTTTATAATGGTCTCAACGTGCACACAAGGTTGGTGGTAGATGCTTCTGCAAATGGTGCTTTTTTATCGAAGTCTTATAATGAGGCTTACGAGATCATCGAAAGAATAGCTACTAACAATTACCAGTGGCTGATAATCGAGTAGCTTCAGGAATACGAGTAGTCAGAGTGTATGAAGTAGATGCCCTCACTTCACTTTCAGCTTATGTATCTTTTATCTCTTAAATGTTGAAACAGTTTACTACTAACAGTTTTAATCATATTGCAGCTTAGCCACCTAGTCAATTTGATGCTGTTTCCTGCGTATATTGTGGGGATGGTCAATCTTTTGATAATTTTCCATCAAATCCCGAGTCAATTTATCACGTAGGGAATCAACACCAAAACAAAAATGGACGAAGACCACAGTCCAATTTCTACAACCCTTCATGGTGAAACCATCCAAACTTTTCTTGAGTAACTAAAGAAATGGACCAAACAATACTTACATGCAACATAGACTAAGTCAACCCCAAGGGTTTAATCAACAAGTTCCAAAACCATACAAGATGAATCATCTAATAGATTGGAAAATTTGTTGAAGGCGTACATGGTGAAGAATGATGTCTTAATCCAAAGCCAAGCAACAACATTGAAAAACTTGTAGAACCAAATGAGTCAGTTAGCTACGGAGCTTCGTAATAAACCACAAGGAGCCTTGCCAAGCGATATGGAAAATCCAAGGGATTTGGGTAAGGAACACTGCAAAGTGGTTGCTTTACGGAGTGGTAAGACTTTGGAACCAAGTGATGATGTGATTCACTTAACTAACTAAAATCACGACAAAAGCAAGCGCACCTATCGAATAATAGTGTAGTTGGTGAGTCAGGAATACCGTATCCACGAAGACTAAAAGTTCTAGTACTTACTATCTTTCTATCTAGCCTATAAATTGAAGGGTTGTTTTTAATCTAGAATTAAACTAATTACAAAGACTCGACAGAGAGTGAATTGGGAAAATATTCGAAGAAAACCAATGATAAAGACGATACCCAGGAAAGAATCCACCTAGACTTCACTTATTATTTTGAATCTGAGTTAAATGATTTATTCACTTGCCTTGATTCGTAAAAATCCCTAAATTATATTAATATCTCTTTTGAGAGTAAAAATAACTGACTCTAGGTTGATTAATTGAAATCTCTTTCTAATTAAAACCCCTATTGTCGCATTAACTCGATCTATGGATTCCCCTATTAGATTGACTCTAATCCAATAGATTTATGTCATCCTATTTCTAGGATTGCATGCAAATCCACTCAATTATGACAGATCTACTCTTAAACAGGGACTTTTTCTCCACTGAAATAAACACATCAAACATGAATTAATATTCTGAAAATAATAACACATGAAATAAGTACAGATAATTGAGATCAAGAACAAATATTTATCATGTAACTCAGAAAAATCAAATAATAATATTCATCATAGGTTTCATCTTCCCTAGGTATCTAGGGAATTTAGTTCATAATTCGGGAAGAAGACATCTCAAAATTAGGAAAACAACAAGACATAAAGAACCTAAGAACTTCTAGAGAAATTGAATAGAGATCTTCAATCTTAAAGGAGATCCTATTTCTGAGTTGATTCCGACGGCGTTCTTCGAGTAAATTCTTCATTCTACTCTGCGTGCTCCCTTAGGTCTTCTTCTATGGTGTATTTATAAACTTTAGCATGCTCAGAAACCCTAAAAGTTGGCTTTTTCCCCTTGTTTGGGAAACAAGGAGCGATATCAACACGGGTGGGCACATGGGCATGTGGCCAGCCCATGTGTCTCACTCGGGTGTGTGCTCAGCCCGTGTGGGAATGGCCAAGCCGTGTGGATCCTAAAAGTAGTTCGTTTTGTTTGATTTTGGCCCGTTTTCTGCTCCTTTTGCTCCCTATGCTCTCATAAGTATAGAAACATGAAATTAGAGGATTAGGAGCATCAAATTCACTAAATTATATAATAAAAACGTATCAAGAATGGGAATAAAATTTGTTACTTTTATGGCTTATCAAATATCCCCACACTTAAGCGTTTGCTTGCCCTCAAGCAAAATCCTCAACTCACAATCAAAAATTAAACTCTCTGTTCATGATTCTCATCAATAATGTTTTGTCATAATTCGCAAATAATCATACATTGATAATTCAACTAAAAGAGCACTAAAGATTCAAACAATCCAATTTACACATTTTTAAAACATGAAAATATAGGTATTTTCCCTTATCTAAGTAATTACCTTTAATTCAAAACTGACAAGAATTGACATCCTCACTAAAGATTCACTCAAATCACTCAAGGTGTTTAAGGTTAAAAAATAAGCACTCAAAAGTCAAACATGAAAAGTCATTACCATAGGCTTGCATGGAAATCAAATCTCCACCACTATAAAATGAGATGATACACAAATCAAAAGGTCTTTAAACAGTTGTAATGGGGCTTGGTTAAAGGTGTGGATAAAGGTTGAAAAGGAGGGTTAGAATCGAGATTGAATTGATAAATTACCTAACTAGAAAAATAAGCTAATGCTGAATAATTACATCAATCGAAATTATTAAAGAATACATGAGCTTCTTCTCAAAATATGAATATAACTGTTCAAGCTCAATCGACATAAAACTATGTAATAATCTATAAATATAATTGTAAATGTAAATGAATATAATAATAATTTTTTTCTTCTTCTTCTTCTTCTTTTTTTTTTGAGCATAAAGATAATAAGAGATAATATAACAACTGAACAAAAGAAAATAGTTAGGCAACTAACAAAATCAAATCTCGATAAAAAGGGAGTCAATAAAATTGGAAAAATTAGTAATGAATAAAAAAAAGAGTTATGGGTTAATATTAAGGGTAGATCAAGAAACGGTTTATTAGGCTCAAAGGAGTTCACTAAGGGTTAATTATGAAGGTAGGCTTTTTGAGATAAGTGGGTTAAAACCTAGGCGCCATTATCATCTCAGTATATCAAATCAAAAGTGTGGTCTTGACATGCATAATCGAAGCAAGTTCTAGAATAACAAATCAATATTGACACATTCATGACCAATAATAAAGTGAGCAAGAAGAATATATGCTCTAAAGGCTCAAAATCTCACAAAAATTATGGTTTTTGATGTGAATCTTGTAAATCTCAAACTTCAAGGTAATATCTCAATTCAGGGAAATAACCTAACAATTTTTAATTCTGAAAATAGACTTATCATGCTTGATTCTCTAGTGTCTTAAAGTTTGAACAGTCAATGCACAAATACCTATGAATATAATCCAAAACACATCAATAAAAATCATAAATCGATAAAAATTCCATCCTAATAATATGAGAAAGTTACTTAACACAAGACATAATTCAGGGATTTTCTAATAATCAGATAAATAACCTCCTTACACTTAAGATGTACATTGTCCTCAATGTACAAACATATATAATCACAGTATAAACAAAATATCATAAGAGAGGGAGATAATTGAAACTACCCTGAATATTGGATGAAATTCCTAGAATAGTGAAAAGCGTAATTGTAGATAAATGTAGAGGTAGTGCAAGATTTTGAGCAACTGATAAGAAAATAAACACAATGCTGAAGAAGATTAAAGGGTTACTAACCCGATTAGAAACAACCATAATGAATAAAATATAGTTCAAAATATAAAAGCAAAAGAATTCTTGGAAATAAAAATGAACAAAAAAATAAAAACAAAACTAAAAAGAAAAATAAAAAATAAAAAAATAAAATAAATGAAAAGGACTCAATGGTCCTTATCATCAGACACATCGGTGTCGTGAGTCGTCGGCGCTGGGGGAGCAATATAGAGATGCTGACAAATCTGCTGCAATGTCGCATCAATACTGTCGAACCTTTGAACACAGTACTGACAGAAACTAGTAAACTCGTCGGAGGATACTCCTCAAAAGCTAGCAGCAGAAGGAACAGGCTGGTGACTCGAAGGTGGAGGCTGAGGTGGATCCTCGTGATAGGGAGGAACATCATCAGTGAAGTCCTCGGGGTCATTCTGAGCATCATAATAAAACAATCTATACTGAGGAGGATCCACTCCACGATGCCGCTCGATCATCCTCATGTGTATCATGCTCGAGATGCCCTGAGGGGACATCTAGCCAACAAGTGTGAGTGTGGAGGACTGCTCCAGTGTGTCTAGGAGACCGAAGTGTCAAGCGAGGTGAGTAACATAAGGGCCTAAGCAGATGGGGGCCTTCCTACAATGGCGAAAGGCTAGAGCGATGAAGTAAGCCAAATCAAATATATGCCTGTGCACCGTGCTCCATAGAAAGTAAGCGTCGTGAGTGCTAACGACTCCAGTGCTCTCTCTCTGACCTGTCAAAGTGTGAGTTAAGAGTGCGTGAATGTACCATAGGGCCGGAGAGAGAGAAGTCGCCTTCGAGCGACTCGCGTCATATGGTGTTTGGCTACTGGTAAGATCGGTCCAACATCGCGATGGTGAGTGATGTATGTGCCGATAAAGCTGAAGGAAGTCCTCGACACTCATGAACTCCTCTCTGTAGAGTCCCATAGCAGCACTGAACTCTGGGATGCTCATATGTCGCACCAAACCACTCAGGCAAAAAGTGATGGTGGCTGGCTCGTCATGAACCGTCATGACCTGATGGACCAGAAACGTCGAGCAAAACTACAATGTCAACTCCATGTAGGTGGGCTCGATGATGGAAAAGAATCTATCCCACGGAGTTGTGGCGATAATGGTGCTCACGTCATCAGCGAGTCGGACCTGCTTCAATACGGCCCAATCAATGTATCGTCCTAGGCCGAGTGGACGTACTTGGAGGAGCTGATATAAATCCTCCTGAAGACCCGTCAAAAATCTGAGATAGGGGTGGCGGGCCTCGGCGAAAGTGCTCGAGGAGGAAGTCGCGCCGGGACCCTTCCACTTTTTTGAAGAGGGGACAGCGGTCTTAGTCTTACTGCGTGTGTTCGTCATGGTGTACCGACAGTGATGGTGAAGGAGAGGGACGACGGTGCGTGGTGGTTAGTGCGAGTGGAAGGTGTGTGTGTGCATGGGTGTAGTGGAGAAGGCGAGAAAGAGGAGGGATGGGCGTTGGGGTGTGAGATCGTGGGGAAGAAAGGGAAAGGGACTATTCGAGGAAGGGCAAAGGGAGTGGAGAGGGAGGAGGTGGTTGGGGAGTTAGGCGTCGGAGTGAGGAAGGAAAGAGGAAGGTGTTTTGTTGGGGAGAGAGCCGATGAGGATGCAAGAGGAAATGGGAAGGGAGGGGGCGGGAAAAGAGGAAACGAGGGAGGTGGGGGGTGACGACAGTCGAAAAAGAGGGTTAAAAGGGTTGCGACGGCTTAAGGTTTGGTGCTTAGGAAGAAGACAAGAATAGATGAAAAGAAAGGGGATTAGGGTTTAAATGGGGGACACGATCGTGTGAATCCCGTGTTAGGCCACACGGCCGTGTCACATGCCCGTGTTGTCTCCTGTTCAGCCCGTGAGCGTTAAAAAATGAAAGCCCAGCATGGCCACGAACACACCCATGTGTCCAGGTCGTGTGTCTAACATGGCCGTGTCGCACGGCTGTGTGCAATCCCATTTGCTTCTTCCACGCCCGTGTGACTTTCCACATGCCCGTGTGACCACCCATACGGCCGTGTGCCTTTCCTATGTAACTCTCTAACTTGTTTTAAAATTGAAAATTTTAGGTCTAGGTTTTACATGGCCTAGGACACGCCCGTGTGAACTGTTTTAGGCTGTGTCTCTGTCAATTTTTGGAAAAATTAAGTCCCAAGCTCCACACAGCCAAGGACACGCCCGTGTGTCCAGGCTGTATGGGTTACATGGCCATGTCACCAGGCCGTGTAACTCACTGTGGAATTTTTTTAAATTTTAAAACTAAGTCAAAGGATCCACCGGCCAAGAGCACGCCCGTGTGTCCAGGCCGTGTGGGTTGTTAAAAACCATTTTTTAATTAAATTAATTTTGAATAAAATAAAATTAAGAAAATTAGTAGTGTTAACACTCGGGTTGCCTCCTGAGAAGCACTTATTTAAAGTCTAAGCTCGATTTACCTTATATTCGCATGGTCACGGTGGTTTGTAGAGTTGAGACTCCTCTTTCTCGTTGTCAATTCTTTTATTCAAATAAGGTTTAAGTCGAGTAATTTGTACTTTAAACGTGTCAAAATGAGAATAAGTTACTTCAACTATATCATATGGGAAAACATTGAGTACCGTAAAAGGAGTCGCTCCATTTGCGTTAAGCTCTAAAGTGGTTATTCGAGGGTCGGTTTCATCTAACAACACCTGATCCCTAACCTTAAAATGGTTCGTTCCATCCTTAAGCTCGTCATGGAGTCACTTTGGTTCATCGTGTATTCTCGATTTCTCCTTGATGTGTGTCCACCATTCATCTAGTTCATCGATTTTTAGTCTTCTTTCTTCATGATTTGTTCTGTTTTTGTCATATAAACTGGATTGTGGTTCTATCACATTTTTCCAAGGTGTTTCCTACAAAGAATGTCGAGCCACAAGGTTATTAACATTAACAGAACTTGTAATATCATCTCGATCACTAGATATCCTAACAGAATCATGAGCTTAGAGTTTAATCGTGTCATCACCTACACGAAGTATTAACTCACCTGTACCAACATCTATGATAGTTCTAGTAGTTGCTAAAAAGGGTCGTCCTAAAATTAAAGGTGCGTCACTATCCTCATTCATGTCTAGAACAACAAAGTCAATTGGGAATGTAAATTTATCAATTTTGACGAGCACGTCTTCAAAAATACCCCTAGGAAATTTAATAGTTTTATCTACCATTTGAATGCTCATCCTAGTTTGTTTGGGTTTCCCAAGACCTAGTTGTTTATGCATTTTATAAGGCATGACATTAATACTCACCCCTAAATCAGCCAAAGCATTATTAACATTTAAACTACCAATTAAATAAGGAATAGTAAAACTCCCTGGATCTTTCAACTTGTTGGGTAGTTTATTCTGTAAGATAGCTGAGCAAACTGCATTTAGCTCCACGTGCAACGAATCATCTAACTTCCACTTGTTTGCTAAAAGCTCCTTTAAATTTTTTATGGAATTTGGTATCTACGAAAGAGCTTTAATAAACGGTAAGTTAATATGTAATTTTTTCAAAAGTTTAAGGAATTTACCGAATTTTTCGTGCGTGTGGTCTTTCCTTGTCACATTTGGATATGACACACGAGGTTTATATTCCTTACCTACAGGTTGTTGTTCGTTGTGGCTTACCTTAACCTTACTATTGCTTACCACAGTTTCTTGCCTCGATTCAGATTTAGATTCAACTAACCCTTCTTCATCTCGAACGGTAATCGCATGAAGCTGCTCTCTTGGGTTAGTTTCAGTGTTGCTTGGCAAGCTACCTTGTGGTCGTTCTGAAATCATCTTTGCCAATTGACCGATTTGATTCTCAAGCCCTTGAAATGCTTGTTGATTTTTGAGTGCTGTTTTGGTGTTTTAGAAATGGGTTTCTGACACCAAAATAAACTTCGTCAACATCTCCTCAAAGTTCAACTTTTTTCTCTTGGTAAGGTTGTTGTTGAAAGCCTGAAGGGGGTTGTGGTCTTTAATTTCCTTGACCACCCAAAGAGAAATTGGGATGGTTCCTCCAACCTGCATTATACGTGTTACTATAGTGATTATTCTGAGGTCTAGAATTATTACCCATATAGTTGACTTGTTCGCTTTTCGTGCTAGGGTTGTAGGATAGACATCCTGAATTGTTCATCCCTCCTCCATTTGTATCGCACTACATCATTTGATGTACCTGTGTAGAACCATATAAACCATCAATCTTTTTATTTAAAATTTCTACCTGATTTGATAACATGGTGACTGCATCAACGTTAAAAACACTAGCTGCTTTCATTGGCTTTGTCCTCATGACTTGCCACTGATAATTATTTAGTGGCATTTCTTTTATAAACTCGTAAGCCTCCTCAGGTGTTTTATTATTCAAAGTACCACCGACAGATGCATCGATCAATTGCCTAGTTGAGGGGTTCAAATCATTGTAGAAAGTTTGAACTTGAAACCATAGAGGTAACCCATGGTGAGGGCTCCTTCTCAATAAATCCTTATACCTCTCCCATGCATCATAAAGAGTTTCTAAGTCCATTTGCACGAAGGATCAGCTTGGTTGTCTTAGCCGGTGGAAAATACTTCAATAAAAATTTCTCAGTCATTTGCTCCCATGTAGTGATAGAACCTCGTGGTAGGGAGTTCAAACACTGTTTAGCCTTATTTCTTAATGAGAATGGAAACAACCAAAGGCAAATGGCATCGTCATAAACGCCATTTATTTTGAAAGTGTCGTAGAATTCTAAGAAATTAGCCAAATGAATATTTGGGTCTTCGTCCTGCAATCCATCAAATTGAACAAACTATTGAATCATTTGAATAACGTTAGGTTTCAGTTCAAAATTATTTGCGGCAACAACAAGTCTAACAATACTCGATTCAGCCCCAGTTAAGTTGGGCTTGGCATAATCGTACATAGTACGAGGAGCAAGATTCGAATTTACAGGATTTGCATCAAGCACAGGAGGTAGCTGATTATTTTGATTTTTAGCCATCTCCTCAGTAATATTAATGATTTCCTCTTGCTCTTCTATTGTACTTTGTCGACTTTGCCTCGCTTCTCTACAATTTTTGCGAGCTGTGCTTTTGATTTCACTGTCGAAAAGTAGTGGTCCCGACGGGTTTCTTCTAGTCATAAACTAAAGGAACCTAACAGAAGCAATAAACGAAAAATTAGTAAATTAAAATAAAAACAAAAATAAAATGCAATAAAATAAAAAAATGGCTAAAGTAATAAAAATTAAGTGTTCCTAATATTTTAATCCCTGGCAACGGCGCCAAAAACTTGATGATGTGATTCACTTAACTAACTAAAATCACGACAAAGGCAAGCGCACCTATCGAATAATAATATAGCTGGTGAGTTGGGAATATCTTATCCACGAGGACTAAAAGTACTAGTATTTACTATCTTTCTATTATCTAGCCTATAAATTGAAGGGTTGTTTTTAATATAGAATTAAACTAATTACTAAAGACTCGACAGAGAGTGAATTGGGAAAATATTCGAAGAAAACCAATGATAAAGACGACACCCAGGAAAGAATCCACCTAGACTTCACTTATTATTCTGAATCTGAGTTAAATGATTTATTCACTTGTCTTGATCCTTAAAAATCCCTAAATTATATTAATATCTCTTTCGAGAGTAAAAATAACTAACTCTAGATTGATTAATTGAAATCTCTTTCTAATTAAAACCCTTATTGTCGATTAACTCGATCTATGGATTCCCCTATTAGATTTGACTCTAATCCGGTAGATTTATGTCATCCTATTTCTAGGATTGCATCCAACTCCACTCAATTATGGCAGATCTACTCTTAAACATGGACTTTTGCTCCACTGAAATAAGCACATCAATCATGAATTAATATTCTGAAAACACTAACACATGAAATAAATACACATAATTGAGACCAAGAACAAATATTTATCATGTAACTCAGAAAAATCAAATAATAATATCATCATAGGTTTCATCTTCCTTAGGTATCTAGGGAATTTAGTTCATAATTAGGGAAGAAAACATGTCAAAATTAGGAAAACAACAAGACATAAAGAATCCAAAAACTTCTAGATAAATTGAATGGAGATCTTTAATCTTGAAAGAGATCCCGCTTCTAAGTTGATTTTGACGACGTTCTTCGAATAATTTCTTCATTCTACTATGTGTGCTCCCTTAAGTCTTCTTCTATGGTGTATTTATAAACTTTAGAATGCTCAGAAACCCTAAAAATTGGCTTTTTCCGTGTGTTTGGGAAACATGGAGTGATATTGACACGGGCAGGCACATGGGTATGTGGCCAGCCCATGTGTCTCACATGAGAGTGTGTTCAGCCCATGTGGGAATGGCCAGGCCGTGTGGATCCTAAAAGTAACTAGTTTTGTCCAATTTTGGCCCGTTTTCTTCTCCTTTTGCTCCCTATGCTCTCCTAAGTATAGAAACATGAAACTAAAGGATTAGGAGCATCAAATTCACTAAAATAAATCATCCAAAAATGCATCAAGAATGAGAATAAAATATGTTACTTTTATGGCTTATCACTAAGTAAGCTGTGGTTAAAGATGAACTTATTGAGAAGGAGGAAAGTCAACCAATAGTTGAAATTCCTACATTAGAAGAGCTGGAACTTACAAAGTCTAATCTAAACTAGTGAATTCTGATAAGTTAAAACTTTGTTTAGATGCAGATTTATCTCTTTAGATAAGTTATCCAGTCCAACCCAAAGTTGTAACACCTCTATATCTTCAAAAAATCCAACCACTTAAGTAGAAACAAGTGGTGCAATTCAAGAAGTTTTTGGACGTTCTAAAGAAACTTCACATCAACATACTAGTGGTGGAGGCTTTAGAACAAATGCCGAACTATGTTAAGTTCATGAAGGACATTCTTTCCATAAAGAAGTGACTTAGTGAGTAAGAGACTGTAGCACTAATGAAGGAGTGCAGTGCGTTCTTATAGAACAAGATACCTCCAAAATTGAAGGACCTTGGAAGGTTTACTATACCCTGTAATATTAGAGAATCCCATTGTGGTAAAACTTTATGAGATCTAGAAGCGAGTATCAACTTGATGTCCAAATCTATTTTCAAGCTGTTGGGAGTAGGGGATCGTGTGTCAGAGTCTTAAAAATTTATAAAAAAAATGATCAAGCCTAGAAACTAACTATGACAATGATTGAGGCAAGTGAACCTATCGAACAGTAGTATAGTTTAGTGGCAAGACCGGATTGTCGAACCCAAAGGAACTAAAAGTACTAATACTAACTTTCTTTCTATTATTTAGCCTAAAATAAAAGTGAATTATTTATTTAATCTAAAATTAACTAGCTATTAAGCTAAAGATGTTAAGACAAAGAGAATGAATTTGGGGAAATACTTATGGGAAAAACCAATTGATTAAGACAATACCCGAGGAAGAATCCACCTAGACTTCACTTGTTATTTAACTCTGAACCAGACGATTTATTCATTTGACTTGATCCGTAGGATTCCCTAATGTATATTAATACCTCTCTCGAGGCTACTAACGTCTAACCCTAGGTTGATTAATTGAAATCTCTTTCTAATTAAAACCCCTAGAATTGCATTAACTCGATCTATGGACTTCAATATTAGGTTTGACCCTAATCCGGTAGATTTTCGTCATCCTATCTCTAGGGTTGCTATCAACTCCGCTTAACTATGCTAGATATACTCTTAGACAGGGTCTATTCCTCCTCTACCTAAGCACATCAATACTTGAATCAATATCCTAAAATATCAAAGCAAGAATTAAGAACAAATCAAGTATTTATCATATAGTTCAGAAAACAATAACAAGATCCGTCTTAGGTTTCATCCCCCTCAGGTATTTGAGGGGTTTAGTTCATAATTATAAAAGAATACATCTTAGAAGAAAATATAAAACAAAACATAAGAAAAACCCTAAAACCCCCTGAAGGAAATTGAAGGGAAGATCTTCCGTCTTGAGTATAACTCCAACTTCTTGAGATGAATCAACTGGCTTTCTTCGAGTAAATTCCACAATTCTGGCCACTTTGGCTCGGCTCTACGGCCTAACTGGACGCCCCCTCATAGGCCATACTTAGTGTGTTTATATAGGCTTTCGGAATATCTTTCTTTGCCCCTAAGTATCGTAATCCGAGTGAAATTAAAACAAGTCGCGACAGGGACACGCCCGTGTGAATCATATCCAGGTCGTGGTCGGGTCTGTTAAGGAGGCACGGCCGTGTGGCATAGGCCCAGGCCGTGTGCATTTCATATTTTGGCCCATTTTCTCCGTTTTAGGCCCGTTTCTCGTTCTTTTCATCCTCTGGTGCTCTCCTAAGTGTAAAACGTGAAATTAAAGGATTAGGAGCACCAAATTCCACAATTCAGGGAATAAATCATTCAAAAGTATGCTAAATGTAAGTTTAAAATATGTATATATTACGGTTTATCAGTAGGTGAAGTAAAACCCACTACTGTCACACTTCAACTGACAGATCAATCTTTGGCATACCCAGAAAGAAAGATTGAGGACGTTTTGGTACATGTAGATAAGTTTATTTTCTTACTAATTTTATTGTCTTAGATTTTGAAGTAGATAAGGCAGTGTCGATCATCCTACGGAGACCTTTCCTAGCCACGGGAAGAACGTTAATAGACGTGCAAAAAGGTGAACTCACCATGAGACTTGAAGACGACCAGTTAAACATTTAATATTCTTAAAACAATGAAATTTCCCGATCCGACAGAGAAATGTTCAGTGATGGAGGAATTAGAAACCTTTGTTTCTATGGAATGGGAGAATAATTTTGTATAGGACCAATTGGAGAACACCTTAGGGACAAAACCATTGGAGAATGAAGAAGATAATGAAAATATGACTTTAATGGAAGCCATCTAAGGAACTATGTTCAACCAGCTCGATTTGAACCATTAGAGTTGGAAGCTCGAGAATACACGCAACCGAAGTTGCCAAATGAAAAATCGCCTAAACTTGAACTTAAGGTACTTCCTTCCCATTTGAAATACGTTTATTTGGGTAACTGTTCTACTTTGCCTATGATTGTTTCAGTAGAACTAACAGAACACCAAGAGGACAACTGGTCGAAGTTTTAAAGAAATTTAAAAAGGCGACTAGTTGGAGCATAGCTGATATTCAAGGAATAAGCCCGTCCTTTTGTATGCATAAGATTATCCTAAAGGAGGGCGAAAGTGGTAGAATTGATGGGAAAATGAGAATTAATCCTATCATGAAAGAGGTAGTTCAGAAGGAAGTTATCAGATGGTTCGATGTGGGAATTATGTAACACCCCAAATTCATCCTAGAAGTTAGGCCCGAATCCGGAATGTCACATTAAAGGCACAATTCAAAATGATTTTGCTAATTAACAATTTATGGCCCAAAAGCCCTTTCATCCTTGAGTCTTGTTAAGTAATAATAAAAACCCATTTTTATAGTTTTAAGTACTTCAGAAACCAAGTTTAAACATACAAAATTTACTTAGGTTTAATATTTAAGTAAACAGTTGAAAACAACAATCCAAAATCTAAAGTCAAATCGGAGTACAAGGCCTTATTACATCCAAATAAAATAAAGCAATTAAAAACCATGTTTTTAATTTTTGAAACAAAAAAAAAAAAACAAAATTTAAACATCTCGTAGTGTGGCCATCTCCGAGTCCTCTCCCACGTCGAGCCGTCTATTGAGGATCACCTGAAACATTAAATAAAGGGTGTGAGTTTCGAAACTCAGTGTGTACAACCCTTGGCAATCAAATCAACATACAAATATTCATATTGGGCCTAAGCCCTATCAAAATCGGTGGTCTTGGGCCTTGGCCCACAATGACCTCATATCAAATCATATCATATGCAAAACAAGGTAGTGCAAAACCCTCCCAAAAATCCATCCGCTACACACCATTTCCCTTCCAACCCTACACATATGTGGGGATTTTTAAAACGACCCACCCATCCTCTACACACCAAGGGTAGCACTCACAGCGACACTACTCAACGTTGCAGCAATGCTGCTAATCATATAAGGGGCTTAAAGCCACCGGTGGATCCATGGTCGTCAAGCGACTATGCGATCCTCAAATCTTCCTCCGTACCATAATTCCCACCCATATGCATCCTAATCAGAATATCATATGAATGCAACATGCACATGAGTAACATCCACAAAACTCATACTCATCACATAGGGGTATTTTTGTCACTTCACAACCCAAGGGTATTTCTGTAAATCTACTCTACAGGGGTATTTAGGTAATTTTGCAAAACAGAGGTACTTTGGAAATTTCGTAAATCAGGGATGTTTTGGTAATTCTGTAAACTAAGGGTATTCTGGTAATTTCATAATTCAGGGTTATTTTAGTGATTTTACAAATCTAAGGATGTTTTGGTAATTTTCAAACTAAGGGTATTTTGGTTATTTTCAAATCAGGGGTATTTTAGTAATTTTAAAAATCTAGGGGTATTTGGTCCCTCTAGGGTTTTAGTTATGAACTTTGGCCCATTAATAAGTCCTTGCGGCTAAACTGAACAGACACTATGCCCTAGGTAGGATTCCAGAGAAGAGGAGGTGGGCCGCTAGGGCCGCTTTAGTACCAAGCTCTCCCTAGATCCAATCCTACACATGCATATGTCCGTTGCCATACTCTAACCCAGTGACTTGTCCACGGACATGTGTAATTATTAGATTAAGTCTTATGTGGTTTAAGAGTTGTTCAGAACTAGGCCTAAAGTCCATTAAACCCTAGCATATTTGTCTACGTCCCCATAAAGCCCATAAAGCCCAAATTACATCCTTATGGCCCATTAGGCTCAAATCACATACTTATGGCCTATTAGGCCCAAAACAATTCTAGATCATTTAACATGCTTGACTAACTCAGTTCATATACCAAACCAAGCAAACTAATCAAACCTAGCCTTAGGGCCCACCGGGCCCATTTAACCACTTTTAGCTTTTCGGCATTGCCGATATCGTGTGTGTAGTGTTTGTACACACCTGGTAACCTCGAGTGCTATAAACCCCTTAATCACGAACCTACAATCGACATCACTTAACGATTAATCACAGCTTAATACACACTTTATCATAAACCAAAACCTCACCGTAACCTTACCGTGTGCGACACGTTCTAGTAGCCCTTCCTTAGCTACTATTTGCGATTATCCTCTAGATCTGCACCCAAACATGCATCGCCAAAATCAAGTGACCCATATTCCTCATAAGTCACCCCTATAAGCCATAATACATTCGACCATTTACTAACCCACCATTGGGAAGAGTGCACTTACCTCTTGCTAACGATCTTACCTACCACGCTTGTGATTGTTGAACCTCACCCTTGTTAATACAAAGTTAACGACAAGGAGGGGTTAGATAGCCCTTCGGATTTTAACAAAACTCACTAAAAAGATCAACTAAGAACTTACCTAAATCTTCATTTGATCCTGCGGCTTAAATTCGGCTTTTGGGATTAGTATGGTGACAAAGACAATTCGGCACCACTAGGGAGAAGAAAAGGAGAAGTGATCGGCTAGAACTAAAGGTGAACAAGAGAAGAAATTTAAGAAGAGAATGTATGGGGAATTCGGCTAGAGAGGAAACCAAAATTTCGGCAAAGGAATGATGGGGTTTTTTTTCGGCAATTGGAAGAATTCGGCTAAGGGGGAGAAAAACAAAATTCCAAGAACCTCACAAAGGGTTTCAACACCCTCCTCTTATAGCTAACAGCTGAAACTCCCTTCTCCCAGAGTCCCATTCGGCACCATCTCTTCCCACCTCTCTGTTGGAACGCCGGTACCCCATGGCGCAGCAGAATAAAATTAGATCCGGCGATCCAAATCATGGATCCATGTGTGAGGAACGAATCGGGGTGAAACAAAGGTTTCGAAATTACCAAAACTTCAATCTGAGTAGACAGCGACGCCTTGGCAACAAGAGTTTTGATCTACTCTCGAATCAAGCCGCAACCTTTTCTGATGTCGGCCTCTACGTAATCCACCCGGTTTGACTATGAATAGAAGAAATCTCCAAAACTGTTTTGGAGGCTTATTTGCTTGACGGCTGCTAGACCTAACAAGCAATCACTTAGGGTTTTCATATTTAGTTTTGTCTCCTTTTAATACCTTTTATAATGGGTGCCTTTCTCATTGGGCCTTTTATAATAGGTATCCTCTTAATTGGGCCTTTTATAATTGGTATGTCTTGAATATATTACAAGATTAAATAAATACAATAAAGTTTTTAACCGAAAATTATAATTACATTAATTATATCTGAAAATTACAATTACATTAATTATAATAAGGATTCCGGTAAACTATATTTATTTAAATTTATATATGAATCAAATTCATATATTAATAAAATTATGTTATCATTATGTGTACAACATCCTTGTACATATAATATGTTCAATATTTGATTGCCCAATTAAATTAATTCTTTAATTAATTTAATTTATGTGACAACCAAGCACAATACCAACTATATTTTATTCCGTTCATTTCAACCATAGGGTGTGACCCTGTAGGTTCTTGCAACGTTAGCAGTAATACTAGAACGATTCTATTGTCACAGACAATGAGTGGCATCTAGCAATGCATCATTGCTACCTAAGTTACAAGAAGTCATGATTCGACATAACCTTTCGTGATTAACCTTTCATGCATTAATCCTTAAGTCCTTTATCTCTGGAACGGATACAAGTCATGGGATAGTCACACTTGCATAATCCATCCCATGTTTCTTGATATCTTGAGTAGACTATGATATACAAATTAGTATGACATCTCATATCAACTTATTTGAGCATGGCCATGCATTTCTAGTCTCACTCAATCAAGTGGCCTAAGATATTACTCCTATTATGTAGGAGGGACTTATCCTTTATTGATCAACCATATCCCTCTACATAGATTGTGGTATATCCAACATCAGCCTTTATAGAACAACCTGTTACGGTGTACGTTTGACTGTATCAAAATATACAACTCACGATGCTGGGATAATAATGATCTCAAGTCTGAGGATCATATACATATTAATCACTATGAGTAATGTTGTGACAATTACATAATAATCCAAGAAACATACTCATAGCGGGTCAATCCAATATGTTGTTCTCTAACACACATATTCATGCATTGATTTTGACACTCCATATCAATGACAACTCTTTATCATCAATCAACTACATGTTAGTCTTAATGCATTATTATTGTCCTAGTCAACAATAATACTCGACTAAGGATCTTTTAAGAATAATCATATTATTATCAGGACATTATTATAAAACAGTTTATCTATACACACAGAAAGAAAAACTGAAATAATAATGACAACGCTTTATATTAATAAACATGGTAAATTAAGTATGTTATTACAACCATCTCATGATTGATCTTTGGGCATACTCTTACAATCTCCCACTAGCACTAAGACCAATCACTCATATATCTAATACCAAGTGACTTAGTGTGACGATCATGCTTCTGCTGTGTCAGAGGCTTGGTCAGGGGATCAGCGATGTTATCATCTGAAGGTACTCTGCATATCTCTACATCCCCTCGATCGATAATCTCTCGAATAAGATGGTAGCGTCTAAGTATATGTTTGGATCGCTGGTGAGATCTGGGTTCTTTAGCTTGTGCAATAGCTCCATTGTTATCACATCGGAGTTCTATAGCATTTGATATGCTAGGCACAACCCCTAGTCCAGTAATGAACTTCTTGATCCAAACTGCTTCTTTTGCTGCCTCACTGGCTGCAATATACTCGGCCTCTGTTGTAGAATCGGCTACTGTACTTTGCTTTGAACTCTTCCAGCTCACAGCACCACCATTAAGGCAAAACACAAAACCTGATTGCGATCGAGAATCATCCTTGTCGGTTTGGAAGCTGGCATCAGTGTAACCTTTTACACTTAACTCTTCCTCACCTCCATATAATAGGAACGTATCCTTAGTTCTTCTTAAGTACTTAAGGATACTCTTGACTGTGGTCCAGTGACCTTCACCGGGATCTACTTGATACCTGCTCGTCATACTTAAGGCATACGAGACATCTGGACGGGTACATAACATAGCATACATGATAGATCCAATAGCGGAAGCATATGGAATTTTACTCATACGTTCTCTCTCTTGTGGAGTTGAAGGACACATTTCCTTCGAGAGTGAAATACCATGTCTCATAGGTAGGAATCCTCTTTTAGATTCTTCCATACTGAACCTTTTCAGTACTTTATCTATGTATGTACTTTGGCTAGTAGTCGTCTTGATCTATCTCTATAGATCTTGACTCCTAAGATATAAGTGGCTTCGCCCAAGTCCTTCATAGAAAAACAACTTCTTAACCAAGTCTTAATAGACTGCAAGGTAGGTATGTCATTTCCCATGATAAGTATGTCATCCACATATAGTACCAAGAATGTGATAGTGCTCCCTCTAACTTTCTTGTAAACACATGGTTCATCTTCATTTTTGATAAAACCAAACTCTTTGATTGCATCGTTAAAACGAATATTCCAACTTCGAGAAGCTTGCTTTAATCCATAAATGGATCTTTGTAGCTTACATATCTTTCTAGCATTCTTTGGATTTACAAAACCTTCAGGTTGTGTCATATACACATCCTCTTCAAGTTTCCCGTTAAGGAAAGCTGTTTTGACATCCATCTGCCAGATTTCATAATCATGAAATGCAGCTATGGCGAGCAAGATCCTGATGGATTTAAACATAGCTACAGGAGAAAAGGTTTCATCATAGTCAACACCATGAATTTGGCGAAAACCTTTAGCGACTAATCGCCCTTTGTATGTTTGTACATTACCATCCATGTCTATTTTTTTTTTGAAAACCCATTTGCACCCTATAGGTTTAACCCCTTCGGGTGGGTCAATCAAAGTCCATACTTGGTTTTCATACATGGAATCCATCTCAGATCTCATGGCCTCAAGCCATTTCTCAGAGTCTGGGCTCGTCACCGCTTCTTGATAAGTCCTAGGCTCATCTTGATCTATAAGAAGAACGTCACCATGCGTTGTAATGAGAAATCCATATCTCTCAGGTGCACGGCGTTCTCTTAAAGATCTGCGCGGTGGTTGTGTTTCTATAGCAGTTGTTTGTTCCTCAATTTCTTGTGGAATTTGGTTTTGTTCAATCTCTGGTTCAGTGGTATCTTGTGATTCTTGAATTTCTTCAAGTTCAATCTTTCTCCCACTTCCTTTTCTAGAAGTAAATTCTTTCTCTAGGAAGACACCAGTCCGAGCAACAAAAATTTTGTTCTCAGTGGGATTAAAAAAATAATATCCTTTGGTTTCTTTTGGATACCCCACAAAAATACACCTTTCAGATTTGGGTTCAAGCTTAGTAGACGTCTGACGTTTAACATAAGCTTCACAACCCCAAATTTTCATAAAGGACATACTAGGACGTTTCCCAGTCCACATCTCATATGGCGTCTTTTGAACCGATTTAGATGGAACACGATTTAGTGTGAAGGCAGCAGTCTCAAGTGCATGTCCCCAAAAGGAAGTCAGTAGATCAGCATGACTCATCATGGATCGAACCATGTCTAACAAAGTTCGATTTCTTCTCTCAGATACTCCATTCCATTGAGGAGTCCTAGGAGGAGTAAGTTGTGAGACAATCCCACATTCTTTCAAAAGATCATCAAACTCTAGGCTCAAATACTCTCCACCTCGATCAGATCGAAGTGACTTAATAGTTTTGCCTTGTTGATTTTGTACTTCATTTTTAAATTCCTTGAACTTTTCAAGGGACTCAGACTTATGGCGCATGAGATAAACATACCCATATCTACTGAAATTATCAGTGAAAGTAATGAAGTAGTGAAATCCACCTCTGGCCTGTGTATTTATTGGTCCACATACATCAGAATGTATTAGGCCCAATAAATCACTAGCTCGTTCACCTTTTCCAGAAAAAGGAGATTTAGTCATTTTTCCCAATAAGCAAGATTCACATACTTCAAATTGTTCAAAAACAAAAGAATTCAAGAGACCATCTCTATGGAGTTTGGATATGCGTTTCTCACTTATGTGGCACAAACGACAATGCCAAAGATAAGTTTGATTTGAGTCATTTATTTTAGATCTTTTAGTATTTATGTTGTAAATGGGATTCGTTTGATCTAAAATATAGAGGCCATTAATCAATTGCGCCAAACCATAGAAAACATTATTGAGATAAAATGAACAACAATTATTCTTAATAATTATCTCAAAACCAATTTTGTCTAAACAAGAAATTGAAATAATGTTTTTAGTCAAACTGGGCACAAAATAACAATCCTCTAAACATAAATCAAGTCCACTAGGCAAAGATAAAGTATATGTTCCCACAGCTAATGCAGCAACTTTTGCTCCATTTCCAACTCGTAGGTCCACATCTCCTCTAGCCAAAGTCCTACTCCTTTGTAGTCCCTGTACAGAAGTACAAATATGAGAACCACAACCAGTATCTAATACCCAAGAAGTAGTAGTTGATAAATTAATATCAATAACATAAATACCTGAAGCAGACATTCCGCTTGCTTTAGCCTTCTTGACTTCTTCAAAATAGGCAGGGCAGTTCCGTTTCGAATGTCCAGTCACACCACAATGAAAACAGTTTCCTTCCTTAGACACCCCACCTTTAGGTTTCAGTGCAGCCTTTCCTTTTCCAAATTTGGGCTTACCTTTGCCCTTGGGCTTTGTTTGAACTTTGGCCTTTCCCTTGCCCTTGTTATTACGGACCATCAGTATGGGCTTGGGTCCAACCTTTTTCAAATTGCCTTCAGCAGTTCGTAACATACTGAGCAATTGTGGTAGAGTCTTGTCAATTTCATTCATATTGAAATTGAGGACAAACTGGCTGTAGCTATCCGGCAACGATTGTAAAATAACATCAGTGGCCAACTCTTGGCTCAATGGAAACCCAAGCTTAGACAGGCTTTCAATATAGCCAATCATCTTAAGGACATGAGGTCCTACTGGGCTTCCTTCAGCCAACTTACATTGGAATAAGGCCTTAGAGATATCAAACCTCTCTTGCCGTGCTTGTCCCTGATAAAGTTCTTTCAGGTGCTCGATCATATCATAAGCAGCCATGTCCTCATGTTGCTTCTAAAGTTCAAGATTCATAGTGGCAAGCATAAGACATCCAACATCTATCATGTCATCGAGATACTTCTTGTAAGCATCTCTATCAGTCCTCGAGGCATTAGCGGGTGGTTCATTAGGAAGTGGTTGTTCAATGACATATAATTTCCGTTCTTGTTTAAGGACAATCCTCAAGTTACGGAACCAATCAAGAAAATTCAAACCATTCAATTTGTCCTTCTCAAGGACCAATCGCAATGAGAGTGTGCTAGTGTTTGCAGCCATAATATATCTACAACAATTAAATATGCATGTGAGTAAATTTACCAATTTTATATCAATCATTAAAAAGACTTTATTAAATGATATTCCCACTATTTTATTTCAAAATTAATAACCCTCGTATATTAATTTCGGAAAAACTTTCTCAAAAGTATTTCTAGTAGGTTAAGGATCCATATTTCACCACCTCTTAAGTCAGCTTTGGCTTTACTCTTAAGATTATGGTTATTTAGGTAAGCAACATTTGCTAATTACATCATATGTAACTCCTAATATTTGGTGAACAACTCTTGTTCTAATCATCTTATGATTTATCCAATTTACTTGCCTCTAGGTTTCTAATCCTATTAGAGTAACCTAGTTAAGTCATTAACCAATTTTTAACCAGCGAATATCACTTGTTTATTCTTCGCGTTTAACCAAGATAAATACTAGTACTTCGCTTTGGCAGAACCTACATAGTATTGATCGAGGCCTTAACGAGGGCAAAATTGGAAGGCCATGTTGACTTAATATTTTAATAGAGGGATTTTATTAAGGTTGTTGCATCTCACCAATTATGGTCTACTTTAGCCCATTTAGTCTTCTAATCGATCTCATCAATTAATAGGGTTTATTATCAACAAGGTTTATTATCATCCATAGCATCTCATACATGAATAAATAAAGCAATAAATAAATGCAATAGTTATAGCCCATAAACTAAAGTGGTTCAACCCAAGCCAATGGGAAAACCAAAAGGAAACCTAAAGGTGTAAGCCCTTTCATAAGCTATCATTCACAATCATTGTCCCACCTTCCTTCTTGTTTGGCCCACAGCAACTCTTGCAAATTACAATATGCAGAAACTCGTTTTACATACGAGGGAATAAGATGAGAAGAGAAATACAAGAGAATAGTAGCAAGGCACGACACGCAGGCCGTATTTTAAAAAAAAATACAACCTTTTATCGAATGGGTCATTGGGCTATAACTATGCATTTCAAACACCGTGCATGTCAAAAATAGCATACATAATTCAATGCTTTTTTATTTTTTTTGCTAAGGTGAATTATAAAATATCCTTTCAACCTTTTGTGGCCCATCAAGTTTATAAATTTCTTTTATTAACAATTTTTTTGCGGGGGTCTGAGGATGTCGGAGGAAGCGGCCCGAAGGCCCGTGACCGGAGCCATCCTCAGATCCCTATCCCGGGGGGGTGCGGGGGCGGAGCCCCCGCGGCGCGAATCGCATACCCTAGTCAAATGAAGCCTCACGATTTGATAAATTTTTATCAACAGAATCGTGTTTTTAGGATTTTAATCCTTGAGGTTTCATATCGGAACAACCCTTGTTCCACTAGCCAGTTAACACTTACTGGAAACTATAAATACCACCGCCGCTACAGATTTGTTAATAGTTAACAGTAATAACATAAAATCGAATAGGCCACAACACCATGATTAACATTTAATCAATTACCGAAAGGAACAATTATCAGATTATGCTTAAACGATTTAAACAATCGAAAATATAATAAGATCAAAACATGTATCTCATACAATTGCATCACCCAAGTATTTAAACCCGAGTTCGTATCACACAAGTGGCTCTGATACCACTGTTGGAACGCCGGTACCCCATGGCGCAGCAGAATAAAATTAGATCCGATGATCCAAATCATGGATCCATGTGTGAGGAACGAATCGGGGTGAAATAAAGGTTTCGAAATTACCAAAACTTCAATCTGAGTAGACAGCGACGCCTTGGCAACAAGAGTTTTGATCTACTGTCGAATCAAGCCTCAACCTTTTCCGATGACGGCCTCTACGTAATCCAGTTTGACTATGAACGGAAGAAATCTCCAAAACTATTTTGGAGGCTTATTTGCTTGACGGCTGCTAGACCTAACAAGCAATCACTTAGGGTTTTCATATTTAGTTTTGTCTCCTTTTAATACCTTTTATAATGGGTGCCTTTCTCATTGGGCCTTTTATAATAGGTATCCTCTTAATTGGGTCTTTTATAGTTGGTATGTCTTGAATGTATTACAAGATTAAATAAATACAATAAAGTTTTTAACCGAAAATTATAATTACATTAATTATATCTGAAAATTACAATTACATTAATTATAATAAGGATTCCGGTAAACTATATTTATTTAAATTTATATATGAATCAAATTCATATATTAATAAAATTATGTTATCATTATGTGTACAACATCCTTGTACATATAATATGTTCAATATTTGATTGCCCAATTAAATTAATTCTTTAATTAATTTAATTTATGTGACAACCAAGCACAATACCAACTATATTTTATTCCGTTCATTTCAACCATAGGGTGTGACCCTGTAGGTTCTTGCAACGTTAGCAGTAATACTAGAACGATTCTATTGTCACAGACAATGAGTGGCATCTAGCAATGCATCATTGCTACCTAAGTTACAAGAAGTCATGATTCGACATAACCTTTCGTGATTAACCTTTCATGCATTAATCCTTAAGTCCTTTATCTCTGGAACGGATACAAGTCATGGGATAGTCACACTCGCATAATCCATCCCATGTTTCTTGATATCTTGAGTAGACTATGATATACAAATTAGTATGACATCTCATATCAACTTATTTGAGCATGGCCATGCATTTCTAGTCTCACTCAATCAAGTGGCCTAAGATATAACTCCTATTATGTAGGAGGGACTTATCCTTTATTGATCAACCATATCCCTCTACATAGATTGTGGTATATCCAACATCAGCCTTTATAGAACAACCTGTTACGGTGTACGTTTGACTGTATCAAAATATACAACTCACGATGCTGGGATAATAATGATCTCAAGTCTGAGGATCATATACATATTAATCACTATGAGTAATGTTGTGACAATTACATAATAATCCAAGAAACATACTCATAGCGGGTCAATCCAATATGTTGTTCTCTAACACACATATTCATGCATTGATTTTGACACTCCATATCAATGACAACTCTTTATCATCAATCAACTACATGTTAGTCTTAATGCATTATTATTGTCCTAGTCAACAATAATACTCGACTAAGGATCTTTTAAGAATAATCATATTATTATCAGGACATTATTATAAAACAGTTTATCTATACACACAGAAAGAAAAACTGAAATAATAATGACAACGCTTTATATTAATAAACATGGTAAATTAAGTATGTTATTACAACCATCTCATGATTGATCTTTGGGCATACTCTTACACTCTCATCTCTTAATTTTTCTCCATGATATCTCCCTTATCTCATCTGAAATTCCCTCCTTTATTAGTTCACAAGACCAGTTCAAACACTTCAACAAAAGAGTCCAAATTCCACACAACTCTAGTCGTCCACTATGCAAAATAAACACTCCAAAAACACCTTACCACTACTCGAACCTTGGACCTCTTCACGCCATCTTGTAGCTCCCCTAGTGACGCCATCTTGCCACTGAACCATGATCGTGTATGTTAGAGTCTTAAAAATTTATAAAAAGAATGATCGAGCCTGAAAACTAACTGTGAAAACGATTGAGGCAAGTGCACCTGTCGAACAGTAGTATAGCTGTGGCAAGACTGGATTGTCGAACCCAAAGGAACCAAAAGTACTAATACTAACTTTCTTTTTATTATTTAGCCTAAGAATTAAAAGAATTTGTTATCTAATTTAAAACTAACTAACTACTAAGCTAAAGATGCAAAGAAAAAGAGAAGGAATTGGGGAAATACTTGTGAAAAAAAAAACCAATTGATTAAGACAATACCCGAGGAAGAATCCACCTAGACTTTACTTGTTATCTAACTCTGAACCAGACGATTTATTCACTTGACTTAATCCGTAGGATTCCCTAATTTATATTAATACCTCTTTTGAGGCTACTAACGTCTAACCCTAGGTTGATTAATTGAAATCTCTTTCTAATTAAAACCCCTAGAATTGCATTAACTCGATCTATGGACTCCCATATTAGGTTTGACCCTAATCCGGCAGATTTCCGTCATCCTATTTCTAGGGTTGCGATCAACTCCGCTTAACTATGCTAGATCTACTCTTAAACAGGGACTTTTGCTCCACTGCCTAAGCACATCAATACTTGAATCAATATCCTGGAATATCAAAATAAGAATTAAGAACACATAGTTAAGAACAAATCAAGTATTTATCATATAGTTCAGAAAATAATAACAAGATCTGTCTTAAGTTTCATCCCCCTCAGGTATCTGAGGGTTTAGTTCATAATCATAAAGGAAAACATCTCAAAAGAAAAGATAAAACAAAACATAAGAAAACCCTAAAAACCCCTGAAGGAATTGAAGGAGAGATCCTCTATCTTGAGTATAACTCCGACTTCTTGAGATGAATCAACTGGCTTTCTTCGAGTGAATCCCACAATTCTGGCCTCTCTGGCTCGGCTCCTTGGCCTAGCTGGACGCCCTCCGAAGGTTGGCCTCTAGGGAGTTTATATAGGCTTTTGGAATGGCTTTCTTCGCCTTTAAGTACCCTAATCCGAGTGAAACTCTTCTTTGTCACGTCAGGGACACGCCCATGGCACACGCCCGTGCGAATCGTGGCCAGGCCGTGTTCGAGACTATTAAGGAGGCACGGCCGTGTGGTCTTGGGCCCAGGCCGTGTCAATTTCGTGCTTTGGCCCATTTGGTCCGTTTTAAGCCCATTTCTCATTCTTTTCATCCTCCGGTGCTCTCTTGAGTATAAAACATGAAAACAAAGGATTAAGAGCACCAAATTTCATAATTCAAGGTTTAAATCATCCAAAAGTATGCTAAATGTGGGATTAAAATATTTTCAAATTACGGTTTATCAGACCACAAGCCCATTTGTGTCCTATTTTCCCCTTAATCTGCTTAAGAGGCCTAATGCCTGAGACTAGGGTCCACTAAAGTAAGAAAAATAAATTTTTTCCCTATGGTCTTCCCTATCTCTAAGGCCTCAAATAATCCCGATAATACCTTAAAATTAATATTCTAAGTTCTACTCATACATACCAACCTCAGTGCATAGGAATTTAAAGTTTCGAGATTTTTGGGGCGTTACAACCAATAGGCCCAAATCTACTAGGCCCAAATTCGGGGCGTTACAAATTATCTACCCCATCTCAGATAGTTGATGGGTAAGTCCAGTATAGTGTGTACCAAAGAAAGGTGGAATCATGATTGTCGAGAATGAACATAATGAGTTTATCTCGACGAGGAGGGTCACGGGTTGGAGAATCTGTATCTATAACAAAAAATTGAACAGAGCCACTCGTAAGGATAATTTTTCGTTGCTTTTTATGGATTAGATGTTGGATCGACTGGTAGGTAACGAATTTTATTGTTTCTTAGATGGATATTTGGAATATAACAAAATAGTTGTAGCCCCGAAAGACCAACTCACGACGAATTTTACTTGCATGTATGATACGTTCGCTTTTAGGCGAATGCCTTTCGGTTTATATAATGCACTTGCCACATTTTAGCGATGCATGATGGCTATATTTACTGATATGGTAGAAAATTTTCTTGAGGTATTCATGGATGATTTTTCTTTTTTTGGTAATACTTATGATGTTTTTTTGAGTAATTTGGCTAACGTACTTAAAAGATGCGAGGAGACAAATCTCATCCTTAACTGAAAGAAATGCCATTTTATGGTTAAGGAAGGGATTGTTTTAGGACAAAAAATTTCCAAAAACAAGATTGAAGTCGACAAAGTGAAGGTGGATGTAATTGAAAAATTGCCACCACTCGTCACTATTACAGGAGTTTGGAGTTTTTTTGGCCATGTTAGTTTTTACAGAAGGTTTATTAAATATTTTTCAAAAATTTCCAAGCCTTTGTGTTTAACGAAGGTATTCTTGGAAGCTTTTGAGGACTTAAAAAAATTAGTTAATCCAAGCCCCAATAATTGTTACACCTGTTTGGAACTCACCTTTTGAGTTGATGTGTGACGCAAGTGTCTTCGCTATTGGAGCTGTGATGGGTCAAAGAAGAAACAAAGTGTTTCATCCTATCTAATATGCAAGAAGAACTTTGACAAGAGCCCAGTTTAACTACACGATAACTTAAAAAGAACTCTTTGCTATAGTTTTTGGTTTTGAGAAATTTCGTTCTTATCTTATAGGTACAAAAGTCACAGTATTTACCAATCATGCCGCCGTTAAATACTTACTCATGAAGAAAAATGCTAAACCAAGGCTAATTCGATGGATACTTTTACTCCAATAATTTGACCTTGAGATCCAAGAAAAAAAAGGTGTTGAAAATCAAGTAGGTGATCATCTGTCGAGGTTGGAACAAAATGATGTAACTCATTCACTTGTTCCAATTAATGAGAATTTTCCAGATGAACATATCTTTAAGGTAAGTCAAATTCATGAAATACCTTGGTTCGTTGATTTTTTGAATTATTTATCATGTCGAATGATACCTCGAGAAATGACATACCAACAATGGAAGAAATTCCTACACAATAGTCGGTATTATTTTTGGGAGGATCCATTTTTGTTTAAACAATGTGTAGATAAAATAACCAGGAAGTGCGTAGTTGATCGTTGTTTTACGCGATGTCAAAGTCTTAAAATTTATATAAAGAATGATCGAACCTGAAAACTAACTATGACAACGATGTGAGGCAAGCGCACCTATCGAACAATAGTATAGTTAAGGCAAGACCGGATTGTCGAATCCAAAGGAACTAAAAGTACTAATACTAACTCTCTTTTTATTATTTAGCCCAAGGATTGAATGAATTGTTTATCTAATCTAAAATTAACTAACTACTAAACTAAAGACTCTAAGACAAAGAAGAATGGGATTGGGAAAATAACTTTGAGGAAAAACCAATTGATTAAAACAATATCCGAGGAAGAATCCACCTAGACTTCTCTTGTTATCTAACTCTGAACCAGACGATTTATTCACTCGACTTGATCCGTAAGATTCCCTAATTTATATTAATCCCTCTCTCGAGGCGACTAACGTCTAACCCTAGGTTGATTAATTGAAATCTCTTTCTAATTAAAACCCCTGGAATTGCATTAACTTGATCTATGGACTCCCATTTTAGGTTTCACCCTAATCCGGCAAAATCTCGTCACCCTATCTCTAGGCGTGCGATCAACTCCGCTTAATTATGCTAGATCTACTCTTAGGCAAGGCCTTTTGCTCCTCCACCTAAGCACATCACACTTGAAAGAATATTCCAGAAATATCAACACAAAAATTAAGAACAAATCAAATATTTATTATATAGTTCAGCAAACGATAACAAGATTCATCTTAGGTTTCATCTCCATCATGTATCTGAGGGTTTAGTTCATAACAATAAAAGAAAACATCACAGAAGAAAAGATAAAACAAAACATAAGAAATCCCTAAAACCCCCTAAAGGAATTGAAGGAGAGATCCTCTGTCTTGAGTATAATTCTGGCTTCTTGAGATGAATCAACTGGCTATCTTTGAGTAAATTCCACAATTCTGACCCCTCTGGCTTGGCTCCTTGGCCTAGCTGGACGCCCCTGACTAAAGCCTTGGGTTTCGGCTTCTGCCGAACTCTCCTTTAAGTTGCCCCTTTGGGTGTTTATATAGGCTTTGAGGTGCCTTACTTGGTCCCTAAGTATCCTAATCCAAATGGAATTCCTACTAAGGTGTTTAAATAGACTTTGGAATATGTTTCTTTGCCTCTAAGAATCCTATTCCAAGTAGAACTCCTCTTGGCCGCGGCAGGGACACGCCCATAGCACACGCCCGTGTGAATCATGGCCAGGCTATGTTCGAGACCGTTGAATGAGGCACGGTCGTCTGGTCTTGGGCCCAGGCCGTGTGGATTTTGTGATATGACCCATTTACTCTGTTTTGGGCCCGTTTTTCATTCTTTTCATCATCCGGTGCTCTCCTGAGTGTAAAACATGAAAACAAAGGATTAAGAGCACCAATTTACATAATTCAAGGCTTAAATCATCCAAAAGCATGCTAAATGTGGGCTTAAAATATGCTACTATTATGGTTTATCAGTAGTTGGAAGTGAGATTGATGAGATCCTATACCACTATCATTCATCTCATGGTGGGGGATACTTTGGTGGTTCTCGCACTTCCGCAAAGATTTTACAAGCATGATTCTTTTGGCCTACAGTGTTTAAGGATGCGTATGCATATGTGAAATATTGTGATAGATTCCAAAGGACCGGGAACATATCAAGGAGTAACGAGACGCCCTTGACAAATATTTTAGGGTAGAATTATTTGATGTATGAGGCATTGATTTTCTAGGCTCATTTCCTTCTTATGGTAATAGGTATATATCAGTAATTGTGGATTACGTATCCAAGTGGGTTGCAATCGAGACATACCCAACAAATGATGCTAGGGTTGTCATGCGACTCTGACATACGCATATATTTACACGGTTTGGGACTTCTATAGCTATAATTAGCGATGAAGGATCTCACTTTGTAAATAAATGGCTTAAGTGGTTGCTTGTCAAGTATGATGTGAAACACAAAATTGCCACTGCCTATCATCCATAGTCAAATGGGCAAGTTGAATGGGTAAATTGTGAGATCAAAGGTATCTCTGAGAAGGTGGTTCGACCTAATAGAAAAGATTGGTCTCAAAGGCTTGATGATGCTCATGGGCCTATCGAACTGCTTGTAAGACATTGTTAAGAATGACTCCTTATCGGTTAGTCTTTGAAAGGTATGTCATTTGCCGCTTGAGTTGGAAAATAAAGCTCATTGGTTTTTGAAACAATTAAATTTGGATCTTAAGCAAGCCAAAGAGAGAATAATGTTACAACTTGACAAGTTGGAGGAGTTGAGGTTATTTTCATATGATAATGCCAAGATGTATAAAGAAAAGATTAAGAGATGGCATGACAGTCGTATACAACCTCATGAATTCAAAGAAGGACAAAAAGTGTTGTTGTTTAACTGGAGGCTAAGATTATTTCCGCAAAAGCTCAAATCCCGATGGAAAAGGACCTTATACCATTCACAAAGTTTATCCATATAGAGCAGTAGAATTACACAACAACAATGGAGGTATGTTTAAAGTTAATGGTCAACGTCTCAAACATTATTGGGACGACGAAGTTGAGTGAGAGGAAATATCATTCAATTTAATAGACCCTTGATTTTCATAATTTTATTTTTAATAAATGGCATATTTAGAAATTATTTTTCTTGAATTAGTACATTAAATTAAATATGTCTAAGGAGATTGGAACTTAAGCAGTACCATTTGTGACCCCTCCAACCTTTCCTGGGATATTAATTTAATGTAATTTTCTGAGAAGAAATTTTCTCAGTAATCCAAAAGAAATTTTTAATTCTATTTGCAATTTTAATTTTATTTTTTTATGCTTAATAAGAGGGTCAATTTGGCCTAACTAATCAATTTATTTTTCTAGTTCAGTTTAATTCTTCAAATAATTGCAGATTGGGCTTAAGGCCCAAAAAAATAAAGAGGAGGAAATTACCCATGTTATTGCCGTCCATATATCCCCACAAACCCTAAAATTTTGCCGCCATCTTGATTCTTTTTATGCTTGCCGCCCAAACATCCCTTGAAGCTAAAGTTTACCCTAATCTACTGCTATATAAATCCCTCTGTACCATCATATTTTTCACACCATTCAAGCAATTAGATTCAAACCTAGCCACTACTTCCTTCTTCTTAACCGTTGGCCTCAAATCCCGAAAATTTTCCCCAAATTTCCTCTCCTTTTCGCAAAAACCTAACTATCACCGCTGCACACCTTTCGTCGCCGCTGGAACAACCCCACCACTGTGACATCACCATCATAATCCTTTTGCCGTCATAACTTAATCACCGCTGTAATATCTTTGCCGCCGCAACCTCCACCTCAAAAAGCTGAAAATTTCTTTTTTTTTTGGGAAAAAGTTACCATGTCTCGCTAAAGAACTAGGTCTTCCAAAACCACTACCAAAAATCCAATTGTGATTAAAGATGAGGAAACGAGGGAAATATTTGATTCTATCTTCAAAAATCAACGTATGATGATGGAAAAAGGTTTCAATTTGAAGAGCAATGACAAGATGATTATGCCTTTCTCAATTTTAAAAACAATTGACGCTTTGAATTGGAATCAATTCTGTGATGCACGATCAATGCCTAGAAAGGAATTAGTGTGAGATTTCTATGCCAATTTGACCATGCCAGATGCTAAAGAAGTTCTTGTTTGTAGAAAGAAGGTACCCCTTACTTCTAAGTCCATTAATGATTTTTTTAACTTACTTGTTGTGGAAGAAGATGAGTACTCTATCATGATGACAAATATCAATTTGGATTTTCTTCAACAAGTACTTAATGTTGTTACAAATCCGGGATCCCAATGGATTATAAGAAAGTATGGTAGTCATTCTTGCTTAAGGGAGTATTTAAACCCAATGGCTAAGGTATGGTTTTACTTTGTTCGATATAGCTTCATGCCAATCTCACATAGTTTTGCCATCTCGATAGAACTAATGCTTTTTTTTGTATACGATTATGACAAAAATGTCTATTAATATTGGGAGAATTATACTCAAGGAAATTCAAGATTGCGCTAGAAAAAAGGCAGGAAGTGCCTACTTTCAATCATTGATTACTTCATTTTGCTTGATGGCCCAAGTAAGATCAAAAGCAAACCTGAAGGGTCACTATGTTCAAGGTTGCATAACAAGGCACGATCTTGAAAGGTTAGTGAAGAATGTTAAATTGTTGAACCAAGTTGAGCCAGATGGACCAAATGAACAAGAATTTGACGAGTTGTCAACCAAATCTAAACCGTAAGTTGACTCAATAAATGAAATAGAAGCAGAAACTGAAGAGGAACCAAAAAACCCTGAACTGAGGGTGGAATAAAATGTTACAGAACCAATAGAGCCAAGTGTTAATCCTGAATGGACAATTCCAATGCCTACTTCTTCAAATACTATGAAGAAATTGAAATTTTCAACTATGATGGATATGTGGAAATTTATGCATAACCAACAACAAGCTTACTAGAGATATGCAAGAGTTAGAGATGATACCATAAGAAATACTTTTAAGAATATCTCTCACACTTTTGTTCATGAGTTCCCAGATCATATCTTCGAGACATAGCAAGAAGAGCTTGTGGAATTAGGTGCAACCAAGAAGGGAAAGGAGAAAAACATAGATGAGGGCATGAATTAAATGGGGGAATTTCCTTTTCTTTTGTATTTATTTTTAGGCATTTATATTTCTTTCTTAGTTAGTATTTTGCATTCGCATAATAAATAAGAAATTGCAAACATGAATAAATTAAACTCAATGCCTCTTCATTATAAAAAGTGAAGTAGTGTGGTAATGTGAATTAACATGTCTAGGATTGGATTGTTAAAAAAGACTTGGTACTTGACACACATCTCTTTTCTTGCTATCCTACCTTGTTTTCAGTTTTCATTCATTACTTTATTTCCACAATGAGAACATTCCTTCTTTTTAAAGGGGGTAAGGTAATATTTGCATGAATTGCAATTTTTTTTAAGTATGATTCAATGTTTACACATAAGTATGCTGAAATAAAATAATGTTCAGAAAAAACAATTTGTTTATGAGTAAGCTCAAATGTAAGTATGATTTTTTTATTTTATCTTAGTTTTTTTATGTTATCTCAGTGTATGGAATACTTATATGTTCTTAGGTATTATGCAGTTTTTTCATGAAAATTTAAATTCCTTATAAATAGACATACATGAAGGTTTAAGTCATTAGAATTGACTTAGAAACTTTCTTGAGGCGAAATCCTAGGAGGCATAAGAATCTAAACATGATATAGGCACATTTTCTTTGGATCATTTGACCCTTGAAACTTTAGTTTGAGCCTTTAAGCTTATTTTATTGTTAGTCACCTACATCATAAGTCATATTACCATCCTTTTAAGTTTTATCCTATTTTTTTTTTTGCACCAATCTTAACTATACTTGTCTTGGTGAGCAAATATTGAGGAAAAATTCAAAAAGATGTATATGTTCTCCATGGTTAAAAAAAAAGAGAAAAAATCTCTGTTCAAATATCAAAGCAAAAGGAGAAAAATAAATACTTAAAAAGATCCAAGGCAAAGTAAGGTTAAGATTATTGAACCTAATAATTCACTTCTCTTTATCCCTACCTTGAGCTTAGCCCTATTACATCCCTATAAAAGGCCTATTGATTTTGATAATTATGCCAACTACATTAGTGGATAGGAATTGTTAAGTTCAACATATAAGGACCACTAAATTAAACCTTGTGATTGTTTTGTTTAATTGATGAGGGAACTTTGATTGAATGGTGAATGTTATGTATGACCTTGAAAAGCATATTCTTCCGCACTTAGTATAAAAAATTGAAAGAAAGCTTGCATGTGAGCAACTTGTCAGCAAAAAGAGTTTGTGAGCATGACCTTGTTGATACATGTTTATGTGAAAAATTTAATTCTACTTAATGATTCTATTTAAACTTATTGCAATATTGCCTTATCTAAATTTTTGCTTTGCATTACTTGGGATGACCAATAAATGTAGTTTGGCGGTGTGTAAACTCTAATTTATATAGAGTTTTATAGTTGTTTTTGGCACTTTTTTACTTCAAAAATAATGTTAATCCCAAGTATTTGATAGTTAATTGGGTGAATTTTGTTCATATTATGATAATGGGCACGATTTAATAAAATATTCAATTTTATGGTTTTTTTGTATTAATTTTGGGCATAATTTAATTAATTCATTCTACATATTAATTTCCTCTATTTTTGCTGCAGTGGGACCATAAAGTTGATCATGCATGAAACTCAATTTAATTCTTGCATGGACATGAGACTCTTTCTACCCTAGTTGAACGGAAAAAGCATGCAAGTTGGGTCATGAAGATGTCACCTTGATCCACTTAAAGATGGTTTATATGATGGACAAGTTTGACAACTAATTGGGGCATAAAACCATCCAAACAAGAGGGAGAGAAGCCCAATTCAGCAAAGGCATACGAGCAGCCCAAAATCAGCTTTTGGGAGATTTAATTTGAGGTTCCTGCACTAGGAAATAAATTAAAAACCAGCACACCACTTTCACCCTTGAAACCGTCCATCACCTTGCTTGATTCAAGCATGACTTCATGCATGAATCAAGCAACTAAATAACCCCCATCTCCACAACGTATGGCCAACCATGGAAAAGAGAAACCTAAGGGATTTTAAGCTTTTTTTAGCAACCTTTTTAGCCATCCATCCACTATAAATACCAACCCTCACTTTTCATTGCTCATCCCTCACTCAACATTCATTCTTCATTCTTTTTCTCTTTTCTTCTTCCTTTTCATGCATAGCCATCCCTATTTTCTCTTTCCCCTTAGCTAGCAATTCCTTGAGAAAAAACGCTCTCTTGGCCGGCCACCTTGAGGAGCACTTTGTGAAGGAGCAAACATGAGGATTGGCGGAAGCCACTACGATTGATTCCCAAAGAACTATCGAATCACTTAGAGTTTATTCTTCCTTATCTTTGTTTTATTTTGATATTAATCATGTTCACTATTTTTTTGTTGTTTTTCCATAAACAATGGTAGCTTAGTTTTGTTTAGTTAGAATGATTACATTAATTTGATGAAGTTCATTTGATTTATGTTCATAATGTTCTGTGCCTCAATCGATCATGCTTTCAATTAAAATCATGCACGTATTTCATTCATGAAAAAATGATTGAATGCAATAGAATTAGTTGAGCAGTCCTAGTGAGACGATAATTAATGGATGCAATAATTGAAAGTTGCAAGCTTAATTTAGATCCTAGCCTGATTAAATTAAAGGTTCGTAATAACTTGAGAGAGTTTTATTACCTTGTATAGCTTTTAGATTTGTATGATTAAATTGTTTCAAACCTAATCCATCCCTATTACTTCAAATGAATTCTAAGAAACCCTTAGTTGAATATGATCATGGTAGTATGCATGTTTTTCTAAGTAAAAGATTTTGAAATGATTTAATATTGGTTTCAAAAAAAATTCATGAAAGATCGAGTTGCCATGGAATATTTTCTGAAATAGTATAAGTATGATAAAAATGAATTAAGTTAATTGATGTGATTATTCTAGCCTATTCATGTTATTGTTTTTGAAATCTTGTGACTTCTGCTGCTAAATCTATCTCATTCTTTTCATTGCATACATTGCATTTAGGTTAATTTGCATTAGTGATAATTTTGCATCTAGATTATTTAATTATCAATCACTACAAGAATATTGTGTTTTTCTTACTAAATTGTAAATATTAATTTTACAATTAATTGATTAACATACACAGGCACTATGGAGACGAGAACTTTTTTACTTACTTATTACTTGATAATGACTATGAACACTTGCACAAACCACGCGTTATAGTGAGTTTCTCCTCTCATCCCCTAAAATGCTAAGTATGTTGAAAGTATACATGGGTCTATGAGTATCTGGCATGGTAGTTTAGTAATCATGAATTAACTATAAATCCATGATATTGCATCTATGAAATGCATGTAAGGGAAACATTGTTAGGTTTAGGCAAAGTTAGAAAGGGAAAATGAGAAACAGTGGTTCTACTAGATACCACCATACGGTGTTTCTGTGTGCATCCATGATGAGCGAAGCTTAGGGCCTTACAGAGAGGACACTGCGGTGTTCGAGCATCAAGGTATAGGATGGTGAAAGGAAGGAATGGATCGAATGAAATGGGAAGAGTAAAGATCATGGCTAGGCCATGGAACTGATCGGAGGCTATACGCCTAAAATGAGTAAGACCATAGCTAAAAGATGCTATGCCATCATGATATAAATGAGTAAGACCATGGCTAAAAGACGTTATGACATCATGTGAAAGTACACCAGAAAGGATAAGTAGGACTAATACCATGATTGAAAGATGCTATGGCATCATTTGATAGTTCGTTAGGATGATAAACTCAGTTAAACTATGTAAGACCCTAGTTGAAAAATGCTACAACATCATAGATAGTCTGATGGGACATTAAACACGGTATAGTTTGTTGGGATGTTAAATAGGGTATAGTCTAATGGGACGTTAAACACAGGATAGGATGTTAAACATGGGGTAGTTCACTAGGATAGTAAAAACGAGAATTATGGGGGTTAGACCCTCGTTCGGCTATGGTAACCAATGGAGTTTGCCAGGACATTAAACATGGGGTGCACTTTGTAAGATCGAGGCTCGAGTACGACAACATAGATAGTCCACCAGGACAGTAAGAACTGATGGTCAACCAAGAAAGAAATCATGGGAGAATATTGCAAATAGAGAAAAAGGGTTAAAAGGGAAGTGCAAGTATGAGGCGAGCTAGTTAGCAAATGGATCAAAGGAATCCACCAATGAATGGGTAACAAAATGGAAGTGGGGAAAAAGATTGCTAGAATAGTGGGTGTGGGAGCCGGAAAGGCATATAGGTAGTAATCCAATAGGAATCGGTTATGAAAAAAACACACTAAAGGTGCCTGATGTCGTGTCAAACAAAAGAGAGGACTGTTAAACCCCTTTGACAAAGATAGAGTCAAGGTTATAGACATTCGACCAAGAGGGTCTTGAAATAAGAGGGGTCGATTGGAGACCTAGTGACAGATATGTCTGTCAAGACTATTCCTTTTTTTCGAGAAGTCAGTGAGGAAGTATCATCTAAATGGTAGATCATCTAAGGATACAATATGAAAGAGTGATCGGGAGCTCAAATGGCCACTCAGTTATAGTTGGGTAAGTACTGAAGGCCATAGTGACCCGTAGTAGAAAGTTGTGCTACACTTAAAGGTAAGATAAAGCGACTATAGCGTATTACCAAGAAGTAATCTGATCACTAATTAAATTAAAAAGAATTTAGTCCGCCAGAGTGGCATAAGACCATATTAGTTATGCCAACGAATGAATGGTTAGTAAGTTATACAGGATTATGATCAGGAAAGAGTCTTCCATGGACTAAATTGATATGGAAAGATCTCCAAAAGGAAAATACCCAAGGGCTATTAGTATGGTAGAGTTTGGGATTACCCTTATGTTAACATTGTGGAAAGAATATTTCTCCTTCAGGAATAAAGGAGAGTATGAATATTGATAAAGGTAAGGACGGGTCAAAGAAGATGGCGAGACAACCAAAGGAACTATCGAGGTTGATTGGAGGTCGATAGGATGGCCGGAAGATAATCACTCAACGATCTATCCGCTAGTGGATAAGACCGGGAATAGGAAGAGTCCACTCTAACGAGTTAAGAGAAGTTACCCGCATAAGCAGGGAGTTATTTGATTTTAGATTATTTCTATTTAAACCCCCCAAAAGATGGGGTCTAATTTCATGTAATATAGGAACTCACTAAGTTAATCTAAACTTATCAAAGAGTGGCATGTGTTTTTGTAGGAAATATGGAAAGAAGGACTCGATGTAGGGACCAAGCCAGATCGTGTGGAATTAAGAAAATAATTGTGGGATTTGAGTCATGCACATAGAAAGGGGGTAAATATAATTAAGAACTTTTCCAAGAGGGCGAAAATAATGTAATTAGGTAGTTCCTTAAAGACTGGAGTAGAGACAACAAACTATATTAGAAATTTATGTTTCTGATGTAAGTTAATTTATTAATAGGTAATAGAGTGTGACTTTAAAATAGTGAGATCTCAGTATAAACTAGCACTCGGTTCTGTCATGACACCCGCACCCAGACTCGGTGAACGGGTCGAGTGAGAGTGTTACAAGTTAAGTGGTATTAGAGCAAAGGTTTAGGGGGTCCTCTAGACGTAGAAAATGAAGGAGTACCGCTTATGTACATGACGATTGATCTGGCTAAGTGATCGTATGTCAGAGTCTTAAAACTTATATAATGAATGATCGAGCCTAGAAACTAACTGTGACACTGATTAAGGCAAGTGCACCTATCGAACAGTAGTATAGTTTAGTGGCAAGACCGGATTGTCGAACCTAAAGGAACCAAAAGTACTAATACTAACTTTCTTTTTATTATTTAGCCTAAAATAAAAGTGAATTTTTTATTTAATCTAAAATTAACTAACTATTAAGCTAAAGATGCTAAGACAAAGAGAATGAATTGGGGGAAAATAGTCGTGGAAAAACCAATTGATTAAGACAATACCCGAGAAGAATCCACCTAGACTTCACTTGTTATTTAACTCTGAACCAGACGATTTATTCACTTGACTTGATCCGTAGGATTCCCTAAGTTATATTAATACCTCTCTCGAGGCTGCTAACGTCTAACCCTAGGTTGATTAATTAAATCTCTTTCTAATTAAAACCCCTAGAATTGCATTAAATCGATCTGTAACACCCCAAACCCGGCCCAAATGTTACGACTAGATCTGGCATGCTACTGGTTAAAATGTTAAAAATTGAAATTCTTTATTTACTTTAAAGAGAGCATGCATTTTATTTTAAAACTCTTCGATAACGTGTTGTGTTGGAAACTTAGCTTTGTTGGTTTTGGAAATCTCGGTTTGTTTAATCAAATATTCGTTAAATAAGTGATTTTCCAAGGAAACCATTGCTTTGCGTTAAGCGAGTTTGAAACTCCCATTTCATTACTTCTTATAATTAAGTCATTGAAATATAACTTTAAAATCCATAATCATCAACAACTATAAACCAGATATTTAAGCTAAGGAGGCCTTATTACATACCGACGCCATTAACTCTAAAATAAAATGAAAATAAATTAAAGAATAAACCGGAAATAAGTTGACTTAAATAATAGACTTTATGGCCCCTCGAGTCTGCCTCGGCTCCCATATCCACGATCTACTGCTCACCTGAGAGGTTAAGAAAAATGAAGGGGTGAGTCACCAAGACTCAGTGTGTAAATCCCTGCATCACATAAACGGCTTGAGGCCCATAAACACATTCTGGGCCTTGGCCCACACAAAAATGGCAACAGAACAGGTACATGCTGAATGACCCAACCCAATCTAAAATTCTATCCTATACACGCCAACCCTTACCAGCCATCACACCGCGGGGATTTCTACAATCAACCCACCAGCTGCTACACGCCAATTTGATAGCCATGCTGTCGATCATAATAATCAGGATTCCATTTAGCGTGGCATAGCCACCGATCACTATTGTCACCTAAATATACATATCATGGTTCAACCATCGATCACCAAGTGACCTATCAAGCATGCTCTTCCCCTTCATCATATCAATCCCGTGTCCCATGCATACACACATGCCATAACAAAAGTAATATACCATTTACAGAGTAACAGGTTAACACATGCATCGATACACATTGAGAAAATACTATGTTTACGTACCTGACATCCCTAGCCTAACCCCTACGGGTTATTCGACTGTCCACACAGCCTTTTCCGGCTTTTCAGCCCATAACAGGTATAATACAGCAAAACTTATGTGATAAAGATCTACACACCTAATTACCGTCAAGATGATACTTTCTATGTCGACACTATCAGTAGCCGATACGACTGCTAACTGCCTATGGTTTTGTTCTGAAGCCGATCTACAATCCGGTGGCCAATCCCGAACTGCTGACACCGCTCGTTTCTTAAACTTAGGGATTGGGTTTACAGATCCAATCCCCTCCTTCACCTGATCGACATTTGGTTCCATCAAAAGACCTTATCAGTTGCTACCATCACATCATATGGTTGTTAATCCATAACATAGGGTTGAGATCACAAATACGATAAACGAACCCAACGAAAACCTAAAGAGAACCCCTTACCTTGAAATCCCAAAAAAAGGTATGGGACTCAGAGACTAGCGATTTGTGGCTTTTGGGATCGAAATGATTCGATCTACTTCGATTCCAGAAATGTCGCCCCAAGACGTGAACACAAGAACAGTCAAAACGTTACTCAAAAGATAACCTTGCCACGCTCATTAGCCTTCCGGCTTTGGCCTCCAAAAACCGAAAGAGAAAGGAAGAAAATAGAAGAAATCGCCCCTTACCTGAACACAGAGGATTCAAATCACACCTAGGAGAAATCGGCACAAGCACCACAGAAGAAGAAATTTGGTAATATCAGGGAAGAGGATGAAAGAGCCGAAAATAAAACAAAGAGTACTTTAAGCGGGACTTAAGAGTTTTCGGCTTTAGAAGAGATGAAAAGAAAAAGATATAGAGAGAGATTATGAGGTTTCGGCTTGTAGAAGAAAGCAGAGAAAAGAACAATGGACATTCGGCTTTGGCATAAAAGTGGAGATGAGGGAATGGGATTAGGGGTTTTGACTTTAGCAGAGAATGAGAGAAGAGAATAAGAGAATAAAAACCCAATTGCCGAAAATGAAGAAGTACTCCCCTCACTTAAACCCAATTTCGGCACTTACTACACAAAAGCTGAAAATGCCCCCTCTGAAAACTCAAAAACTCATCCTATCAACAGGGAAATTTCGGCACCCCTTAGCGACATCAAAACCGATTCCCCCTTCCTCTTAGAGTTGGAAATTCGGCCACCACCTTGGCCAACAGATAACTCCTAAACTTTCTCCCTTATCATTATCTGATCACCCATCCACAAGTGGCATGGATAACACCACCTCTTCTTCTCTTTATCAACCACATTATCGGCCATATTATCCACATTATCCAACTCAGTTAATCTCCCTATTTCTAAGCATCCTAGCCGACTCCAACTCTGCTCCTTGCTAACGCCAAAAAGTAATTAAAGTAAATGGGTACCTTGCGACTCGAACATCCTCCCCAAGCTCCCTTGTGGAGTCACCTTGCTGAGCCTTAAGAGGCACCTCCTTGCCTCCTTAACACATCAATTTTTGTGTCTTAAAACATAAATAATATCCTTTAGGCCCTAACTTAGATGGCTCTCCACTAGAGTGCCCAAACAGAAAAATTTTTACTAAAGCCTCGGCCCAACCCTGAGCCAAATCTGAACCCCTTAAACACTCTAATTAACACATTAAGCATAACAACACATTAAATGCAAAGCCCCCACCAATTCAGGATGTTACAGTTCTACCCCCCTTAAAGAAATTTCGGCCTCGAAATTACCTGATCAGAATAGATGCGGGTACTCCTGCCGCATCGCCTCCTCTGGTTCCCATGTAGCCTCCTCAAAACCATGATTCCGCCATAGAACCTTAACCAACAAAATCGTCTTCTTTGCAATACTTTGACATCACGATCCAGGATTTCCACTGGTTTCTCTTTAAAGGATAGGTTGGGTCTTACTTCGATTTCTTCCACAGGCACCACATGGGATGGATCCGAACGATATCGCCTTAACATAGAGACATGAAACACATTGTCAATCTGGCTTAACTTTGAAGGTAGCTAAAGCTGATAGGCTACCGGTCCCACCCGTTTCAACACCCGGTACGGTCCGATGAATCTCGGACTTAATTTACCTTTCCGTCCAAACCTTAGTACTTTCTTCCACAGCGACACCTTCAAGAAATCCCTGTCACCCACTGCAAATTCTATGTCCTTACGCTTCAGGTCAGCATAAGACTTCTGCCTGTCCGACGCTTCCTTTAATCGAGCCCGAATTAACTCAACCTTCTCCTCTATCTCGGTAACCAGTTCTGGACCCAAAATCTGACGTTCCCCTAATTCCGTCCAACAGGTAGGAGTACGATACCTCCGCTCGTACAATGCTTCATAGGGCGCCATCTGAATACTAGACTGGTAGTTGTTGTTGTACGCAAACTCCGCCAATGGTAAGAACTCTTCCCAACTACCTCTGAAATCAATGACACAACCCCTTAACATGTCCTCTAAGATCTGAATTACCCGCTCAGACTGACCATCGGTCTGAGGATGAAACGCTATACTGAAATCCAACTTGGTACCCAACGCTTGATGCAACGCCTTCCAAAATCGTGATGTGAACCTAGGGTCCCTATCCAATATGATTGATACTGGTACTCCATGTAGTCTCACCACCTCCGCTATATATAGCTTAGCCAATTTCTGCAGAGAGTAATCGACACGTACTTGTATGAAATGAATAGAATTCGTCAAGCGGTCAACAATCACCCTAACCGAATCTTTCTTAGTAGGTGTGAGAGGTAGCCCACTAACAAAGTCCATAGTGATCCTTTCCCATTTCCACTGTGGAATCTTCACCGGCTGCAACAACCCTGATGGTAACTGATGCTCCGCCTTTACCTGCTGACAGGTCAAACACTTACTCACAAATTCGGTCACCTCCCGCTTTAGGCCCGGCCACCAAAACTATTCTCGCAAATCCCGATACATCTTACTCCCTCCAGGGTGCATAGCGTATGGACTACTATGCGCTTCTAGCAAAATCTTACGCCTCAACTCAGGATCTTTCGGCATGCAAATTCTTCCTCAAAAACATAATAGCCCATCCTCATTCACACTGAATTCTGTTGATCCATCACTTGATCCTACCTGAAACTCCCCCTTTAGCAACTCATCGGTCTGCTGCTTCCCCTTAACCTGACTGACCCAAGAGGGTTTCACTTGAAGTTCAGCTAACAAACTCCCATCATCGTATAAACTGAGGTGGGCAAACATTGCTCTCAAATCAGAGATTACTTTATGACTTAGAGCATCCGCTACCACGTTAGCTTTACCCGGATGGTACTTGATCGAGCAGTCATAATCCTTTAACAACTCGATCCACCTCCTTTGCCTTAGATTCAACTCCTTCTGGGTCAAAAGGTATTTTAAGCTCTTATGATCGGTATAAATGACAGATTTCTCCCCGTACAGATAATGTCTCCAGATCTTCAAAGCAAAAACCACTGCCGTTAATTCCAAATCATGCGTGGGATAATTTGATTCGTGTGGTCTTAACTGTCGAGATGCATACGCAACAACCTTTCCATCTTGCATCAATAGCATCTTAGTCCCGTGTGTGAAGCATCATAATAAATCACGAACTCCTTCCCAGCCTCCGGCTGAATCAACACCGGAGCCTCTGTCAAGATCCTTTTTAACCTCTCGAAACTCTCTTGCTGCTTATCAGACCAACCAAACGAAACCTCTTTCCGCAACAACTTAGTCAACGGTGCCGCGATCAATGAAAATCCTTCAACAAACCTTCTGTAATACCCGACCAAACCAAGAAAACTTCGAATTTCTGCTACTGACTTAAGCGGCTTCCAATCTAACACCGCTTCAATCTTTCGGGGATCGACTCTTATCCCTTCTGCCGACACCACGTGGCCTAGAAAAGTAACTTCACTTAGCCAAAATTTGCACTTACTGAATTTGGCATAGAGCTGCTTCTCCCTCAGAATCTGCAGAACCACCCGAAGATGTGAATCATGCTCATCCTCCGATCTTGAATAAACCAGGATGTCATCTATGAATACCACGACAAACCGATCCGAGTAGGGTTGGAACACTCGGTTCATCATGTCCATAAACGCTGCTGGCGCGTTGGTCAACCCAAATGGCATCACCATGAATTCGTAGTGACCATAGCGAGTTCTGAAAGCCGTCTTATGAATATCCGCCTCCTTAACCTTAAGCTGATGGTACCCTGATCTCAGATCTATCTTTGAGAAGACTGAAGCCCCCTTCAACTGATCGAACAAGTCATCGATCCTCGGCAACGAGTATTTATTCTTGATTGTCAACTTATTCAACTGGCGATAGTCAATGCACATACGCATTGATCCATCCTTCTTCTTACGAATAACACCGGCGCTCCCCAAGGTGACACACTTGGTCGAATAAACCCTCTATCCAGCAACTCTTGGATCTGTGCCTTTAATTCCACCAACTCCTTCGGCGCCATTCTTTATGGAGCGATAGATACTGGCGCTGTTCCCGGAAGAAGATCAATACCAAACTCCACTTCACGGTCCGGAGGTAATCCCGGAAGCTCTTCTGGGAAAACATCAGGAAATTCCTTCACCGTCCTAACATCCCCGACAGTTAGTTCCTTGGCTTCCAGAGCCCGAACAAACATTAGAATTGCCTCGCATCCTTTCCTCACCATCCTTTCTGCTCTTAAGGCAGACACCACATTTGACAAACAGTTCCCCCTTTCACCTATCACCACCCTCAGGAGTTTTTAACACCATACGCTTGGCTGCACAATCTACATTAGCTTGATACCTCACCAGCCACTCCATGCCTAAGATTAAATCAAACTCCTCGAACGGTAATTCCATCAGATCAGTCAGGAAAACTATTCCCTGAACTTCTAAAGGTACCTCCCGATAAAGCTTATTTACCACCACAGAGTGTCCTAATGGGCTAATTACAGTCATCTCCCTAGAGGAAATCTCAGAATCTATGCTTAAAGTTCCAGACACCCTACTAGCAACATATGAATGCGTCGACCCCATATCAATCAATGCAGTGTAAGGCAAACCAAAAGTTAAAAACGTACCGGTTATGACATTCAGTGCGTCAGCCTCCTCTCGACGTCTGGCAGTATAGACTAACCCCGGCTGTCTCGCCTCAGTGTTTCCTGCCCCTCTGCCTGGTGCTCCACGGCCCCACCCGAAACCGTTACCACCCATGGTTGGACCACGACCTCTCTGCGGCTGCTGACCTCCTCTACCAGGCTGACCATACCCTTGACCAGCGGTGTAACACCCCAAACCCGGTCAACACACCACGACCGAATCTGGTATGTTACGAGAAAAATGAATTTTTGAGAAGGTAGGTTTCTGTTTAAAATTTTGATGAAAACACTTCACTATATTGTGTATTTGAAGAAAACTTGAGTAGGCTTGGTTAAAATCTGGTGGTGTATTTGAAAACCCAGAAATTTTGAAGACTTAATCAGATGTGTAGGTAAAACAAGTCTATCTCATTTAGAAGTTCAAGTTGTTCCTTATTGTTACTAAAACATTTTTGACTTAGTAGAAAATCGAGTTTAAATTTGAAAAACATTTGAGTTCTCTTTATCCTAAATCATAGTGTGATACCCGATGGTATAGTTTAAAACATATCGATTTGTAGTTTTGAAATCGTTGTCTTTCCAAGTTTTAGTAAATTTTAGTCCAATTAACTTGTTAAGGCATATTAAAGTTCTACTTTAAGCATAAACATAGCAAAACATAATTTTAAAGGCCGTTTACAATCCAAAGTAAAACCAAATAGTAGTAATTAAACTAGAGTACCAATTTTATAAAAGTCTGAGCAAATCCTTATTCAAGCATGGCATGAGCACCTCGAGTCCATCCCGGCTCCACGTCCGCGACTAAGTGTCACCTGGTATATCGAAATCCTTAATCCCAAAGAACCCGATCTAAAACCCTCGATCCTCTTGCTCCTTGCAACCGGTTTGGTTTCCTACCAAACCTCGAACCAATCAATGGTTTCCTATGACAATCGGCCACCACCACTTGACCTCTCCAAACGACTGCTTCGAAATCCCGGATGCCCTATGATGAAATCGATTCCAAAATACAAGATTAACACCTTTCACCAGTTGCCATATTCGGCTCTTGACTAACCCAAAATCAACAAGAAACAAGGGTGAGGGGAAATGGCCATTCGGCCAAACACTTACCTTGTTCTAAACCGAATTGGACACCACACAAGAGAGCTCACACCATACAAATATTCGGCCAAGGCTTAAACAAAAAAAGGAAGAAGATTCGGCCTTACACAAAGAAAGAAAACGTAAGGAAAAGATAGAAAGAAAGGGGTTGATATTCGGCCAATAACAGAAATGGGAAAAAAAAGAGCAAGAAAGTACTTTCGGTTTTGAAAAGAAGAAGAAGTGGAGAGAGAGTTTTGGAGGATGGGTTTCGGCTATCAATGATCAAGAAGGAAAGAAATATGAGAAGGGGAGAATACTAATTTCGGTGTAGCACAAATGAAGAACAAGAAGAGAAATCAATGGAAGGGTTCGGCCAAAATAAAGCAAAAAGGAACCAAAAGCTTGAGGGCTCAAAAATGCATTCGGCTATCAATGAAAGTCAAGAGGAAACAAAGCAAATTCGGCAAGGGTGAAATTGCTTAAAGCTTTCGGTTTTGAAAAGGAAAATGAGAGACTTACTTGGAGAAATTCGGCTTAGGCTATTGACAAAAGAAAGAACTTTGGCTTGAAACAAAGTGACCGAAAAATGCCAAAAATGCCAATTGAATTTTCGGCACACTCCCACTACACCTACCAAAACCGACCATTCTCTCCATGCACACCCCAACATTCGGCCACAACCACCAATCACTCACAACCATCCATTCAAACTAGCTTGACCAAGTCTTCCTCCACAATTTGCTCTCCACCCACCATTCAAATGGGAAGACTTAGTCCAAGGCAGAGTTTGAACTGCCTACAACTCCTCCCCTCCATGCCGTCAAAATGGGAGCAAAAATGTGGGATTTTCGCAGCTTGAACACAGGACCTCTCCCTGCAATTGGCGTCACACACACAAGGCCTTAGTGGCGTCTAGTTTGCCACTCCACCAACTCCTTACTTGAGCTAATATTTACCAAATAAAAACCATAAGCCCCAGCTCCATCAACTCCCCTCACTTAAAGCTCAAAACCTAAAATTTTCCCATCTACTCAGGCTTACTCCTAGCCTACAACTAAGTCCCTAAAACATCAAGAATAACAATATTGCAACCCAAACACATGCAATTTAATGCAACAACAAAATAGCCCCTAACCCGGGATATTACACGCGGGCCTTGCACCGCCCTGTGGCTGTGGACAGTCTCTAATCTGATGGTCCGTAGATCCACACCTGAAACACTTCCCATTGCTCGACCAACACTCACCTGAATAGATTTTACCACATCGAGCACACCTCTGCGTCTGGCTAGCAGTAGCAGGTCTCTCAACCCGACTCGGCCCCTCTGACCTAGGTCTTTTCTGAGTACGCCCAGCTGCCCCTGACGATCCAAAATTCCTCTTACTTCCACCCCAATCTCTATCCCGATTCAGTTTCTCTGTCCGCTTTACCTCCTAAGCTATCTTAGCTTTTTCCACAAGTACAGCAAATTCCCTCTCCCGTTGTGGAGCTATCAATACACACAGATCATCCCTCAGACCATCTTCAAATCAAACACAACGTTCATGGTATGTGGCCACCATCCTTCGAGCATAACGGCTAAGGCGTAAGAATTGCGCATTCACATAACTCGACCCGATGTATTTGCTCTAAAACGCCGTTTTGAAGAAATCCCAGGTGATACGGTCAGCCACCGTGCCATCCTTAACCATAAGCCACCATTGATAAGCTTCGTCCCGCAGGAGAGATACAACCCCTTTCAGTTTTTCCTCTTCCGTGAAATCAAGATCATCCATTATGCGCTCAACTGCCTCCAACCAATACTCAGCTGTACTCGGGGCTATACCAGAAATTCCCCTAAACATTTCTGCCCTATTGGCTCTAAGTCGCTCCGACACAGATTTTCGAGCTCCTGCACCCATGCCTGCCCCAGCAACTCTCTCTAAAACCTGTAACATCGCCTGAGATACCGCATCATCTCCGGCCATCTAGTCCTGAAATTCCTCCTCCGCAGTTGGTGGAACTGGCATCCCATCTCCTGACCCATGGCCAGATTCTACTGGTTCTAACACGGCCATCCTGCCCGTACCACGGCCACGCACCGGACGTCCTCGACCCCTAGTGCTCATACTACCGATTCGCTTTTATCTGTTTAGAAGTTTTATGAATCAATACTTTCTTTCACTGATTAATAATGATCAATCTCATGAAAAGTAGTTTCAATAATAGTTCTCGCGAGTTCGAAATTACATCTACAGAGTTCAATCTTAAGTCTGTATCTCCTAATTCTAGGAATCACATACATTCAACACCCACATGCGTCCTAACAGAATATCACATGAATGCATCAAACATACGAGTAACATCCATAAACTCACCTTCGTCACACAAGGGTATTTCCGTCATTTCACTACCCACGTGTATTTTTTTAATTCTACCCTACAGGGCATTTTTTGTAATTTCACAAAATAGGCCTTCGTAATTTTTTTACAAAATAGGGGTATTCTGGTATTTTCGTAACGTAGGGGTATTTTGGTAGTTTTTTTTTGCAAATCGAGGGTATTTCGATAATTTCACAAATTTCGATAATTTCGTAAACTGAGGGTATTTTGGTAATTTTGTAAATCAGGGTATTTCGGGTAAATTTGCAAAACATGGGTATTTTGGTAATTTACAAAACTAAGGGTATTTGGTCCCTTTCGGGTTTTAGTTATGGTCTTCGGCCCATCAACAAGTCCTCACGGCTAAAGTGAACAGACACTACGCACCAGGTAGGATTCCAGCGAAGAGGAGGTGGGCCACTAGGACCGCTTAAGTACCAAGCTCTCCCTAGATCCAATCCTAGACATGCGTATGCCTGTTGCCACACCCTAACCCAGGGACTTGTTCACGGACATGTTTAGTTAGATTAAGTCTTATGAATTTAAAGAGTTGTTTAAACTAGGCCTAAAGTCCATTAATTCCTAACATACTAGTCTACGTCCCCATAAAGCCCATCAAACCCAACATGCATACCTCATCAAGAGTTAGAATACTTACCTGCGTGGATCAGGTGCCGGTAGACTTGAAGGCCATATCTCAACCAAAGCATTTTCAAATTTTTTTTCAAACTCCATCTCACAGCCCGAGTTTTGCAACCGGGCTCTGATACCAAAATGTAACACCCCAAACTCGGCCTAAACGTTACGACCAGATATGGCATGCTACTGGTTAAAATGTTAAAGATCGAAATTCTTTATTTACTTTAAAGAGAGCACGTATTTTATTTGAAAACTCTTCGATAACGTGTTGTGTTGGAAACTTAGCTTTGTTGGTTTTGGAAATCTCGATTTGATTAATCAAATATTCGTTAACTAAGTGATTTTCCAAGGAAACCATTGCTTTGCGTTAAGCGAGTTTAAAACTCCCATTTCATTACTTCTTATAATTAAGTAATTGAAATATAACTTTAAAATCCATAATCATCAACAACTATAAACCGAATATTTAAGCTAAGGAGGCCTTATTACATACCGACGCCATTAACTCCAAAATAAAATGAAAATAAATTAAAGAATAAACCGGAAATAAGTTGACTTAAATAATAGACTTTATGGCCCCTCGAGTCCGCCTCGGCTCCCATATCCACGATCTACTGCTCACCTAAGAGGTTAAGAAAAATGAAGGGGTGAGTCACTAAGACTCAGTGTGTAAATCCCTGCATCACATAAACAGCTTGAGGCCCATAAACACATTCTGGGCCTTGGCCCACACAAAAATGGCAACAAAACAGGTACATGCTGAATGACCCAACCCAATCTAAAATTCCATCCTCTACACGCCAACCCTTACCAGCCATCACACCGCGGGGATTTCTACAATCAACCCACCTGCCGCTACACGCCAATTTGACAGCCATGCTATCGATCATAATAATCAGGATTCTATTTAGCGTGGCATAGCCACCGATCACTATTGTGACCTAAATATACATATCGTGGTTCAACCTGTAAGAGTATGCCCAAAGACCAATCATGAGATGGTTGTAATAACATACTTAATTTACCATGTTTATTAATATAAAGCGTTATCATTATTATTATTTCAGTTTTTCTTTCTGTGTGTACAAATAAACTGTTTTATAATAATGTCCTTAGAATAATATGATTATTCTTAAAAGATCCTTAGTCGAGTATTATTGTTGACTAGGACAACAATAATGCATTAAGACTAACATGTAGTTGATTGATGATAAAGAGTTGTCATTGATGTGGATTGTCAAAATCAATGCATGAATATGTGTGTTAGAGAACAACATATTGGATTGACCCATTATGAGTATGTTTATTGGATTATTATGTAATTGTCACAACATTACTCATAGTGATTAATATGTATATGATCCTCAGACTTGAGATAATTATTATCTCAACATCGTGAGTTGTATATTTTGATACAGTCAAACGTACACCGTAATTGGTTGTTCTATAAAGACTGATGTTGGATATACCACAATCTATGTAGAGGGATATGGTTGATCAATATAGGATAAGTCCCTCCTACATAATGGGAGTAATATCTTAGGCCACTTGATTGAGTGAGACTAGAAATGCATGGCCATGCTCAAATAAGTTGACATGAGATGTCATACTAATTTGAATATCATAGTCTACTCAAGATATCAAGAAACATGGGATGGACTATACAAGTGTGACTATTCCATGACTTGTGTCCATTCCAGAGATAAAGGACTTAAGGATTAATGTATGAAAGGTTAATCACAAAAGTTATGTGGAATCATGACTTCTTGTAACTTAGGTAGCAATGATGCATTGCTAGATGCCACTCATTGTTTGTGACATTAGAATCGTTCTATTATTACTGCTAACGTTGCAAGAACCTACAGGGTCACACCCTATGGTTTAAATGAACGGAATAAAATATAATTGGTATTGTTTTTAGTTGTCACATGAATTAAATTAATTAAAGAATTAATTTAATTGGGCAATCAAATATTGAACATATTATATGTACAAGGATGTTGTACACATAATGACAACATAATTCTATTAATATATGAATTTGATTCATATATAAATTTAAATAAATATAGTTTACCGAAATCCTTATTATAATTAATGTAATTATAATTTTCAAATATAATTAATGTAATTATAATTTTCGGTTAAAAACTTTATTGTATTTATTTAATCTTATGATACATTCAAAAGATACCAATTATAAAAGGGTATTAAAAGGATACCAAATAATGGGCCCAATGAAAAAGATACCCATTATAATTGGCCCAATTAAAAGGATACCCAACATAAAAGGTATTTAAAAGAGGCAAAGCTTATGTGAAAACCCTAAGAGATTGCTTGTTAGGTCTAGCAGCCGTCAAGCAAATAAACCTCCTAAATAGTTTTGGAGATTTCTTCCGTTCATAGTAAAAACCGGGTGGATCACGTAGAGGCCGACATCGGAAAAGGTTGTGGCTTGATTCGACAGTAGATCAAAACTCTTGTTGTCAAGGCGTCGCTGTCTACTCAGATTGAAGTTTTGGTAATTTCGAAACCTTTATTTCACCCCGATTCGTTCCTCACACATGGATCCATGGTTTGGATCACCGGATCTAATTTTATTCTGCTGCGCTATGAGGTTCCGGCGTTCCAACAGTGGTATCAGAGCCACTTGTGTGATACGAACTCGGGTTTAAATACTTGGGTGATGCAATTGTATGAGATTCATGTTTTGATCTTATTGTATTTTCGATTGTTTAAATCGTTTAAGCATAACCTGATAACTGTTCCTTTCGGTAATTGATTAGATGTTAATCATGGTGTTTTGGCTTATTCAATTTTATGTTATTACTGTTAACAAATCCATAATGATGCGACGATGGTATTTACAATTTCCAGTAAGAGTTAACTGGTTAGTGGAACAAGGGTTGTTCCGATATGAAACCTCAAGGATTAAAATCATTAAAAAAAAAAAAAAAAAACGATTCTGTTGATAAAAGTTATCAAATCATGAGGATTCATTTGACTGGGATATGCGGTTTGTACCGCGGGGGCTCCGCCCCCGCACCCCTGGTCCATACCGCGGGGGCTTCGCCCCCGCACCCCCAACTCCTACCATGATATCCCATTTCTTATTTTGGGGATGGGGGTCTGAGGCGGCTCCGGCCGCGGGCCTTCGGCCCGCTTCCTCCGACCGCCTCAGCCCCCATCTTCTTATTATAATATGTTTTGTTAATAAAAGACATTTATAAACTTGATGGGCCACGAAAAGGTTGAAAGGATATTTTATAATTCACCTTAGCAAAAAGCATTGAATTATGTATGCTATTTTGTTTACATGCATGGTGTTTGAAAATGCATAGTTATAGCCCAATGACCTATTCAATAAAAGGTTGTATTTTCAAATACGGCCTGCGTGTCGTGCCTTACTACTATTCTATTGTATTTCTCTTCTCATCTTATTCCCTCGTATGCAAAACGAGTTTCTGCATATTGTAATTTGGAAGAGTTGCTGTGGGCCAAACGAGAAGGAAGGTGGGACAATGATTGTGAATGATAGCTTGTGAAATGGCTTACACCTTTAGGTTTCCTTTGGTTCTCCCATTGGCTTGGGTTGAACCACCTTAGTTTATGGGCTATAACTATTGCATTTATTTATTGCTTTATTTATTCATGTATGAGATGCTATGGATGTCTAAAGCATGCCAATTTTTTATATATATTAAAACTTGAAGATAATAAACCCTATTAATTGATGAGATCGATTAGAAGACTAAATGGACTAAAGTAGACCATAATTGGTGAGATGCAACAACCTTAATAAAATCCCTCTATTAAAATATTAAGTCAGTATGGCCTTCCAATTTTGCCCTCGTTAAGGCCTCGATCAATACTATGTACGTTCTGCCAAAGCGAAGTACTAGTATTTATCTTGGTTAAACGCGAAGAATAAACAAGTGATATTCGCTGGTTAAAAATTGGTTAATGACTTAACTAGATTACTCTAATAGGATTAGAAACCTAGAGGCAAGTAAATTGGATAAATCATAAGATGATTAGAACAAGAGTTGTTCACCAAATATTAGGAGTTACATATGATGTAATTAGCAAATGTTGCTTACCTAAATAACCATAATCTTAAGAGTAAAGCCAAAGCTGACTTAAGAGGTGGTGAAATATGGATCCTTAACCTACTAGAAATACTTTTGAGAAAGTTTTTCCGAAATTAATATACGAGGGTTATTAATTTTGAAATAATAGTGGGAATATCATTTAATAAAGTCTTTTTAATGATTGATATAAAAATGGTAAATTTACTCACATGCATATTTAATTGTTGTAGATATATTATGGCTGCAAACACTAGCACACTCTCATTGCGATCGGTCCTTGAGAAGGACAAATTGAATGGTTTGAATTTTCTTGATTGGTTCCGTAACTTGAGGATTGTCCTTAAACAAGAACGGAAATTATATGTCATTGAACAACCACTTCCTAATGAACCACCCGCTAATGCCTCGAGGGCTGATAGAGACGCTTACAAGAAGTATCTCGATGACATGATAGATGTTGGATGTCTTATGCTTGCCACTATGAATCCTGAACTTCAGAAGCAACATGAGGACATGGTTGCTTATGATATGATCGAGCACCTGAAAGAACTTTATCAGGGGCAAGCACGGCAAGAGAGGTTTGATATCTCTAAAGCCCTATTCCAATGTAAGTTGGCTGAAGGAAGCCCAGTAGGACCTCATGTCCTTAAGATGATTGGCTATATTGAAAGCCTATCTAAGCTTGGGTTTCCATTGAGCCAAGAGTTGGCCACTGATGTTATTTTGCAATCGTTGCCGGATAGCTACAGCCAGTTTGTCCTCAATTTCAATATGAATGAAATTGACAAGACTCTACCACAATTGCTCAGTATGTTACGAACTGCTGAAGGCAACTTGAAAAAGGTTGGACCCAAGCCCATACTGATGGTCCGTAATAACAAGGGCAAGGGAAAGGCCAAAGTTCAAACAAAACCTAAGGGCAAAGGTAAGCCCAAATTTGGAAAAGGAAAGGCTACACTAAAACCTAAAGGTGGGGTGTCTAAGGAAGGAAACTGTTTTCATTGTGGTGTGACTGGACATTGGAAACGGAACTGCCCTATCTATCTTGAAGAAGTCAAGAAGGCTAAAGCAAGCGGAATGTCTGCTTCAGGTATTTATGTTATTGATATTAATTTATCAACTACTACTTCTTGGGTATTAGATACTGGTTGTGGTTCTCATATTTGTACTTCTGTACAGGGACTACAAAGGAGTAGGCCTTTGGCTAGAGGAGATGTGGACCTACGAGTTGGAAATGGAGCAAAAGTTGCTGCATTAGCTGTGGGAACATATACTTTATCTTTGCCTAGTGGACTTGATTTATGTTTAGAGGATTGTTATTTTGTGCCCAGTTTGACTAAAAACATTATTTCAATTTCTTGTTTAGACAAAATTGGTTTTGAGATAATTATTAAGAATAATTGTTGTTCATTTTATCTCAATAATGTTTTCTATGGTTCGGCACAATTAATTAATGGCCTCTATATTTTAGATCAAACGAATCCCATTTACAACATAAATACTAAAAGATCTAAAATAAATGACTCAAATCAAACTTATCTTTGGCATTGTCGTTTGGGCCACATAAGTGAGAAACGCATATCCAAACTCCATAAAGATGGTCTCTTGAATTCATTTGTTTTTGAACAATTTGAAGTATGTGAATCTTGCTTATTGGGAAAAATGACTAAATCTCCTTTTACTGGTAAAAGTGAACGAGCTAGTGATTTACTAGACCTAATACATTCTGATGTATGTGGACCAATAAATACACAAGCCAGAGGTGGATTTCACTACTTCATTACTTTCACTGATGATTTCAGTAGATATGGGTATGTTTATCTCATGCGCCATAAGTCTGAGTCCCTTGAAAAGTTCAAGGAATTCAAAAATGAAGTACAAAATCAACTAGGCAAAACTATCAAGTCACTTCGATCTGATCGAGGTGGAGAGTACTTGAGCCTAGAGTTTGATGATCTTTTGAAAGAATGTGGGATTGTCTCACAACTTACTCCTCCTGGTACTCCTCAATGGAATGGAGTATCTGAGAGAAGAAATCGAACTTTGTTAGACATGGTTCGATCTATGATGAGTCATGCTGATCTTCCAACTTCTTTTTGGGGACATGCCCTTGAGACAGCTGCTTTCACACTAAATCGAGTTCCATCTAAATCGGTTCAAAAGACACCATATGAGATGTGGACTGGGAAACGCCCTAGTATGTCTTTTATGAAAATTTGGGGCTGTGAAGCTTATGTTAAACGTCAAACGTCTACTAAGCTTGAACCCAAATCTGAAAGGTGTATTTTTGTGGGGTATCCAAAAGAAACCAAAGGATATTATTTCTTTAATCCCACTGAGAACAAAACGTTTGTTGCTCGGACTGGTGTCTTCCTAGAGAGAGAATTTACTTCTAGAAAAGGAAGTGGGAGAAAGATTGAACTTGAAGAAATTCAAGAATCACAAGATACCACTGAACCAGAGATTGAACAACAGCAAATTCCACAAGAAATTGAGGAACAAATAACTGCTGTAGAAACACAACCACCGCGCAGATCTTTAAGAGAACGCCGTGCACCTGAGAGATATGGATTTCTCATTACAACGCATGGTGACGTTCTTCTTATAGATCAAGATGAACCTAGGACTTATCAAGAAGCGGTGACGAGCCCAGACTCTGAGAAATGGCTTGAGGCCATGAGATCTGAGATGGATTCCATGTATGAAAACCAAGTATGGACTTTGATTGATCCACCCGAAGGGGTTAAACCTATAGGGTGCAAATGGGTTTTCAAAAAGAAAACTGACATGGATGGTAATGTACAAACATACAAAGGGCGATTAGTCGCTAAAGGTTTTCGCCAAATTCATGGTGTTGACTATGATGAAACCTTTTCACCTGTAGCTATGTTTAAATCCATCAGGATCTTGCTCGCCATAGCTGCATTTCATGATTATGAAATCTGGCAGATGGACGTCAAAACAGCTTTCCTTAACGGGAAACTTGAAGAGGATGTGTATATGACACAACCTGAAGGTTTTGTAAATCCAAAGGATGCTAGAAAGATATGTAAGCTGCAAAGATCCATTTATGGATTAAAGCAAGCTTCTCGAAGTTGGAATCTTCGTTTTAACGATGCAATCAAAGAGTTTGGTTTTGTCAAAAATGAAGATGAACCATGTGTTTACAAGAAAGTTAGTGGGAGCACTATCACATTCTTGGTACTATATGTGGATGACATACTTATCATGGGAAATGACATACCTACCTTGCAGTCTATTAAGACTTGGTTAAGAAGTTGTTTTTCTATGAAGGACTTGGGCGAAGCCACTTATATCTTAGGAGTCAAGATCTATAGAGATAGATCAAGACGACTACTAGGTCTAAGCCAAAGTACATACATAGATAAAGTACTGAAAAGGTTCAGTATGGAAGAATCTAAAAGAGGATTTCTACCTATGAGACATGGTATTTCACTCTCGAAGGAAATGTGTCCTTCAACTCCACAAGAGAGAGAACGTATGAGTAAAATTCCATATGCTTCCGCAATTGGATCTATCATGTATGCTATGTTATGTACTCGTCCAGATGTATCGTATGCCTTAAGTATGACGAGCAGGTATCAAGTGGATCCCGGTGAAGGTCACTGGACCGCAGTCAAGAGTATCCTTAAGTACTTAAGAAGAACTAAGGATACGTTCCTATTATATGGAGGTGATGAAGAGTTAAGTGTAAAGGGTTACACTGATGCCAGCTTCCAAACCGACAAGGATGATTCTCGATCGCAATCAGGTTTTGTGTTTTGCCTTAATGGTGGTGCTGTGAGCTGGAAGAGTTCAAAGCAAAGTACAGTAGCCGATTCTACAACAGAGGCTGAGTATATTGCAGCCAGTGAGGCAGCAAAGGAAGCGGTTTGGATCAAGAAGTTCATTACTGGACTAGGGGTTGTGCCTAGCATATCAGATGCTATAGAGCTCTGATGTGATAACAATGGAGCTATTGCACAAGCTAAGGAACCCAGATCTCACCAGCGATCCAAACATATACTTAGACGCTACCATCTTATTCGAGAGATTATCGATCGAGGGGATGTAGAGATATGCAGAGTACCTTCAGATGATAACATTGCTGATCCCCTGACCAAGCCTCTGACACAGCAGAAGCATGATCGTCACACTAAGTCACTTGGTATTAGATATATGAGTGATTGGTCTTAGTGCTAGTGGGAGATTGTAAGAGTATGCCCAAAGACCAATCATGAGATGGTTGTAATAACATACTTAATTTACCATGTTTATTAATATAAAGCGTTATCATTATTATTATTTCAGTTTTTCTTTCTGTGTGTACAAATAAACTGTTTTATAATAATGTCCTTAGAATAATATGATTATTCTTAAAAGATCCTTAGTCGAGTATTATTGTTGACTAGGACAACAATAATGCATTAAGACTAACATGTAGTTGATTGATGATAAAGAGTTGTCATTGATGTGGATTGTCAAAATCAATGCATGAATATGTGTGTTAGAGAACAACATATTGGATTGACCCGTTATGAGTATGTTTATTGGATTATTATGTAATTGTCACAACATTACTCATAGTGATTAATATGTATATGATCCTCAGACTTGAGATAATTATTATCTCAACATCGTGAGTTGTATATTTTGATACAGTCAAACGTACACCGTAATTGGTTGTTCTATAAAGACTGATGTTGGATATACCACAATCTATGTAGAGGGATATGGTTGATCAATATAGGATAAGTCCCTCCTACATAATGGGAGTAATATCTTAGGCCACTTGATTGAGTGAGACTAGAAATGCATGGCCATGCTCAAATAAGTTGACATGAGATGTCATACTAATTTGAATATCATAGTCTACTCAAGATATCAAGAAACATGGGATGGACTATACAAGTGTGACTATTCCATGACTTGTGTCCATTCCAGAGATAAAGGACTTAAGGATTAATGTATGAAAGGTTAATCACAAAAGTTATGTGGAATCATGACTTCTTGTAACTTAGGTAGCAATGATGCATTGCTAGATGCCACTCATTGTTTGTGACATTAGAATCGTTCTATTATTACTGCTAACGTTGCAAGAACCTACAGGGTCACACCCTATGGTTTAAATGAACGGAATAAAATATAATTGGTATTGTTTTTAGTTGTCACATGAATTAAATTAATTAAAGAATTAATTTAATTGGGCAATCAAATATTGAACATATTATATGTACAAGGATGTTGTACACATAATGACAACATAATTCTATTAATATATGAATTTGATTCATATATAAATTTAAATAAATATAGTTTACCGAAATCCTTATTATAATTAATGTAATTATAATTTTCAAATATAATTAATGTAATTATAATTTTCGGTTAAAAACTTTATTGTATTTATTTAATCTTATGATACATTCAAAAGATACCAATTATAAAAGGGTATTAAAAGGATACCAAATAATGGGCCCAATGAAAAAGATACCCATTATAATTGGCCCAATTAAAAGGATACCCAACATAAAAGGTATTTAAAAGAGGCAAAGCTTATGTGAAAACCCTAAGAGATTGCTTGTTAGGTCTAGCAGCCGTCAAGCAAATAAACCTCCTAAATAGTTTTGGAGATTTCTTCCGTTCATAGTAAAAACCGGGTGGATCACGTAGAGGCCGACATCGGAAAAGGTTGTGGCTTGATTCGACAGTAGATCAAAACTCTTGTTGTCAAGGCGTCGCTGTCTACTCAGATTGAAGTTTTGGTAATTTCGAAACCTTTATTTCACCCCGATTCGTTCCTCACACATGGATCCATGGTTTGGATCACCGGATCTAATTTTATTCTGCTGCGCTATGAGGTTCCGGCGTTCCAACACAACCACCGATCACCAAGTGACCTATTAAGCATGCTCTTCCCCTTCATCATATCAATCCCGTGTCCCATGCATACACACATGCCATAACAAAAGTAATATACCATTTACAGAGTAACAGGTTAACACATGCATCGATACACATTGAGAAAATACTATGTCTACGTATCTGACATCCCTAGCCTAACCCCTACGGGTTATTCAACTGTCCACACAGCCTTTTCCGGCTTTTCAGCCCATAACAGGTATAATACAGCAAAACTTATGTGATAAAGATCTACACACCTGATTACCATCAAGATGATACTTTCTATGTCGACACTATCAGTAGCCGATACGACTGCTAACTGCCTATGGTTTTGTTCTGAAGCCGGTCCACAACCCGGTGGCCAATCCCGAACCGCTGACACCGCTCATTTCTTAAATTTAGGGATTGGGTTTACAGATCCAATCCCCTCCTTCGCCTGATCGACATTTGATTCCATCAAAAGACCTTATCAGTTGCTACCATCACAACATATGGTTGTTAATCCATAACATGGGGTTGAGATCACAAATACGATAAACGAACCCAACGAAAACCTAAAGAGAACCCCTTACCTTGAAATTTCAAAAAGAGGTATTGAACTCAGAGACTAGCGGTTTCCGGTTTTTGGGATCTAAATGATTCGATCTACTTCGATTCTCGAAATGTCGCCCCAAGATGAGAACACAAGAACCGTCAAAACGTTACTCAAAAGATAACCTTGCCACGCTCATTAGCCTTTCAGCTTTGGCCTCCAAAAACTGAAAGAGAAAGGAAGAAAATAGAAGAAATCGCCCCTTACTTGAACACAGAGAATTCAAATCACACCTAGGAGAAATCGGCACAAGCACCATAGAAGAAGAAGTTCGGCAATATCAAGGAAGAGGATGAAAGAGCCGAAAATAAAACAAAAAGTACTTTAAGCGGGACTTAGGAGTTTTTGGCTTTAGAAGAGATCAAAAGAAAAAGATGTAGAGAGAGATTATGAGGTTTCGGCTTATAGAAGAAAGCAGAGAAAAGAACAATGACATTCGGCTTTGGCATAAAAGTGGAGATGAGGGAATGGGATTAGGGTTTCGACTTTAGCAGAGAATGAGAGAAGGGAATAAGAGAATAAAAACCCAAATGCCGAAAATGAAGAAGTACTCCCCTCACTTAAACAAAATTTCGACACTTACTACACAAAAGCCGAAAATGCCCCCTCTGAAAACTCAAAAACTCATCCTATCAACAGAGAAATTTCGGCACCCCTTAGCGACATCAAAACTGATTCCCCCTTCCTCTTAGAGTTGGAAATTCGGCCACCACCTTGGCCAACAGATAACTCCTAAACTTTCTCCCTTATCATTATCTGATCACCCATCCACAAGTGGCATGGATAACACCACCTCTTCTTCAATTTATCAACCACATTATCGACCACATTATCCATATTATCCAACTCAGTTAATCTCCCTCTTTCTAAGCATCCTAGCCGACTCCAACTCTGCTCCCTGCTAACGCCAAAAATTAATTAAAATAAATGGGTACCTTGCGACTCGAACCTCCTCCCCAAGCTCCCTTGTGGCGTCACCTTGCTGAGCCTTAAGAGGCACTTCCTTGCCTCCTTAACACATCAATTCTTGTGTCTTAAAACACAAATAATATCCTTTAAGCCCTAACTCAGATGGCTCTCCACTAGAGTGCCCAAACAGAAAAATTTTGACTAAAGCCTCGGCCCAACCATGAGCCTAATCTGAACCCCTTAAACACTCTAATTAACACATTAAGCATAACAACACATTAAATGCAAAGCCCCTACCAATTCAGGATGTTACACGATCTATTGACTCCCATATTAGGTTTGACCCTAATCCGGTAGATTTTCGTCATCCTATCTCTAGGGTTGCGATCAACTCTACTTAATTATGCTAGATCTACTCTTAGACAAGGTCTATTCCTCCTCTGCCTAAGCACATCAATAATTGAATCAATATCTTGAAATATCAAAGCAAGAATTAAGAACACATAATTAAGAACAAATCAAGTATTCATCATATTGTTCAGAAAACAATAACAAGATCCGTCTTAGGTTTCATCCCCCTCAGGTATTTGAGGGTTTAGTTCATAATGATAAAAGAATACATCTCAGAAGAAAATATAAAAGAAAACATAGGAAAAACCCTAAAACCCCCTGGAGGAAATTGAAGGGAAGATCTTCCATCTTGAGAATAACTCTGGCTTTTTGAGATGAATCATCTGGCTTTCTTCGAGTAAATTCCACAATTCTGGCCTCTCTAACTCAGCTCCTTGACCTAGCTGGACGCCTCACTGGAATCCCCCTTGAAGGTTGGCCTCTAGGGTGTTTATATAGGCTTTTGGAATGGCTTTCTTTGCCTGTAAGTACCCTAATTCGAATGAAACTATTCTTTGTCAGGACAGGGACACGCCCATGGCACACGCCCGTGTGAATCATGGCCAGGCCGTGTTCGGGTCTGTTAATGAGGCACGGCCGCGTGGTCTTGGGCTCAGGCCGTGTTGATTTCGTGATATGGCCTAATTACTCAGTTTTAGGCCTGTTTCTCATTCTTTTCATCATCCGGTGCTTTCCTGAGTATAAAACATGAAAACAAAAGATTAAGAGCACCAAATTCCACAATTCAAGGCTGAAATCATCCAAAAATATGCTAAATATGGGATTAAAATATGTTTATATTACGGTTTATCACTAAGTATCTCAAGTCCTTGATTATTTAAGTAGTTATATTCTGAGTATGTAAATGTGATGGCTTAGATTGGCGGGCAAAATGAAAGTAAAAGAAGACGAATAGAGGGAAAACATAAAGTAATGATAAGTTGATACATTGATTAAAAAGTACAAGTACTGGAAAATCAAAAATATTATTAAGACAGAGATACAACAAAGGTAAAATATCATAGTCTGTTGTATGAGTGTCTATGCCTTCTTTTGGCCGATTCTTCTGAGAGAATATAGGAATGATTGCGAGTTTGAAGCTTGGTAAGGAGTCAGGGTGAATAGGGATTAGTCGGGAAGGATGAGGAGGAAGGTATGCTTAGATGGCGGACTTGGTGTCCCCTGTACACTCCTCAAGAACTTAGTGACTCCTTATTTTACAATCGCAACTCCTCAAGATATGGTCACAGAAGCCAACACCTTCTCAACCCTCTTTCTAAGCTTTTAAAAGCTTTGAGTTTAAACCTTTAAGCGAGAATAGAAGAGGGTACAAATCCTAGTTTGGGGGAAAGATAGGGAGAAATGAGTGACACTAGTTGGGTCTTTTCGCCAAGACAAACTAAACTCCTTATTAAAAGAAGCAACATTCAGTAGGGTCAAAGTAAAGAATCTATGTGTAGTTTCTAACCTCTGAAATGTGTTCACCGGCTTTATTGGATAGAAAGAGTATGCGCCAGAGAGGTAGTTAGGATGAGCAAATAGAACCCTCCTGGTCCTTGAGGTAGACACTTGCCTTGTTTTGGGATGATTGGAAATAGGGAAAGTGTGTAGTCCTATGTGATGAAATGACTCCTCTCGAAGAGGAGGAAATATCCAATGGTAGCGTCTAGTCGACTCTTCCCTTGAACTTGTGTTAAGAACAGGACCGAGGTAAGGTAAACAGATTTCTTGGGGTAATGAATAACCCACCATGATATAATTAATGAGTGTGTCCTAGTAGACCAGGAATCATTACCTTGTTTATGCTCTCAGCAGAGAGTTCAGCCAATGGGTAGGCAACTAAGGTAGAGAATGAAGGACTTTATTATGAGAAATTACGTCGGAAGTGGCCAGGGAACCACACCCCAGCAATATAAGAGGATGTGGAAAAGAAAGATAGGTGGAAAAGAGGTGAAAGATAATAAGAAGATCTGGAAGATTCAAAGGATGGTATGCTTATGAACTTCCCATTTGATGTACAGGTCTAATTATAACCTAAAGGCATGTAAGTGAAGTTACAAAAATTAAATGGATGATAAGTAATCATTTGGAGCCACCAATATATGAAGAAAACCTGTTGGCGTAGGAAGAAGAGAAATCATTTATGATTCCCAATGTAGGAATATTGACCCGTCGTTTCCCATAAGAACAACTCTGTAACACCCTAAAATATGGGCCCAGGAGATTTAGGGGTATTTTAGGAATTTTAGCCTTAGAGTATTCAAAATTTTGCGACATGGTTTATTGGTAATGTTTTTTGCTATGGTTTTTAGAAAATTAAATTAATTTTGAAAAATGAGTTTTAAATACCTTTAATTTTGAAAATAGGACTGATTTGTAAAAAGGTCTAAATTACAAGTTTTTAAAAGGCAGTTAAACCAAATTTTAATTTTCACCCTATTTCTCCTTTTATATTCACAAAACCCACGTTAGTTTTCTCCATCCTTTGTGTATGTTGCCGTCCCTTTGCTCTCCCAAATCTCTCATCCGATTTTCTTTGTTAAATATTCAATCTTTTGATTTCTATCATTCCCCAAGTCAATTACCTTCATAAATCTTCAAGAAAACACTAAAAAATTCCATAGAATTCATCATCTTCTTCGTGTGTGGATTTTCCAGATTTTTGACAAAAGTCCATTTTCCTTCTAACTAAGGTAACAATTTATCTTTCTATTAATTTTAAATGTTATTTAATTTTTAAAACCAAATTTTTAGCCATTAAATCGCATGTTTTGAATAAAAGCCAAAAATTAGCTCATTAATGGTGGATTTTAGAATTTTAAGTAAAAACATGGTTTCAAAGTGTTTTTCAATTAGTTTTGACATGATTAGAAGGTTTCTAAACTTACTTTGATGTTTTGTTAAAGATTTCTTGAGTTTTAAAGAATTTTTAGAAAATAGACATAAAACATGTAAAAAAAGTCGTTACCATGAATTGAGTATTTATTGTAGTTTAAAGGTTGAGAATTAGTCGTAGGTGATTAATTAGATGAATGAAATAGTTTCAGACGAAAAGATTAAGTGTAGATCGAGATATTTGGATTTCAAGTTGGTTATGTTAAAGGTTTTGGCTACATGAGAACATAACCTAGGCTGATGTTTTTGATTGCTTGTGGTGAGTCCTTAGTTGATTTTTGAATGTATTGTTGTGTGAATTATTGTGTTGAACCTTCAAATTCCTTATAACCTTCTATGAGTAGAGGTAAAGACAAGGAAAAGCTAATTTGAGCTTTTGACTTTTCGACGAAAGCTTATTGGTGGGTGCTTGGAATAATTGCTTGTAGACATGATTCAATGCGTTATTTAGGAATTTAGTAGTAGCCTAAACTCTTACTCTAAATTTCGAGTGTAAGCTTTCTCATACCTATGTTATCTTATGAACAAGTGCTTATGTGTTTGTAAATATGTGAATTGAGATGATATGCTATAACATGTGAGATGTGGTTATGATAACCATTGAGAAAGCGTAAATGTAAGCATGTTATACATGCTAGATGACAGTGATAATGTTGTGTTATAATTTGATATTTGTAGTGAATAAGTGCAAGGAATGGTAAGTAGTATGTGTGTGTTAATAACATATATTTTGGCCTTTTGATCTTTGAGACCATTGGATATAGTTGGCATGCCATAGGATTGTGAGTACTCACCTATATATACAGTGATTTTGGGCGTTGAGGCCCTGGTACATGTTGAAGGGATAAGGGAATGTGAGCTAAGCTCCATTCAACGGGACATGTGAAGGGAGATAAGGAGAGTGTTAGCTTTATTATTCACTTTTGGGACGTATTTGACCCTATGAATCTATGTGGTGTGTTGGAGATACGTGTATCCGATGAGTGATGATAGAACTAACTTTAATGTTTTATAGCTCAAGTGTCAAATTATCTTAAATTATGAGTATGTGTGTATTGTGATATGTGTTTCTATGACATGTGACCATTATGCAATTTATCTATAAACATGTTTTTGAGTATTGTGATATAATGTTAAACGTTATGTGATTATATGTGTAATGTGATATATGCTTGAAAGTGAATATGTTTACCATGTAAAGAACTAGAAAATAATGCACGATTAAGTATATTATGACACTAAAGTTGGAACTGTTGAGGTTGTGCTATATCAATATTTCGTTAATGCTTGATGAATTGTTTACATGGTAGTTGTTCTAGGCATTCACTGAGCTTGTTAAGCTCACCCACTCCTTTTAAACCCTTGCAGAGTAGTTAAGTGCCAGTGTGAGTGGTATGGTTCCGAGGGTGATTCCAAGCAAGTCCATTTCCATGACTTTGTAGATGTTATTGTTAATTGATTACGTTTTGGGAATAAGGCAATGTGGTAGACTTTTAATGATATTTGTCATGATATTTTGTAAGTTCCATAGCTTAATTACTCTTAGGATTTTGAGAATTGAATCGTATTATGCCGATTATCATTTGAACTTATTTTCGATGTTTGAGACTATGATTACGGCCGTTTTGATGTTTATTTGATGATGATATGATAGCATGATGAATTGATACAAGTTGGAATGACTTATATGCTTTAAAATGTTCTATTTTTCTGGTCTGGAGCAAAGGTATCGATATTCGTGTTGTAAAAATGATACCTCTATGATTTTGAGATGTGCAGAAGTTAGAATCGTAAATTGGTATCGATACCCTATCACGAGTATAGATACTCGGGGTAATTTTATTAATAATTTTGCAAAGGTATCGATATTTTCTGAGACTTTGATTTTAAATGAGAAACAGAATACTAATTTGGTACCGATTTTGAAAACGGTATCGATACCATGCCAGGAAAATATTGATATCCATGTTCTAGTATCAATACCTACGTGATTGTCTTGTAAATTTTGCTAAATGATCCTAATGCTTATTCAATTATTACCATAAGTTAATTTAAAGTATGTTTGGCATGGTTTAATGGTGGTTGATATATGTTTCACTAAAAATTTATAAGATCACTAATAAAGAGGATGATTTCTTAATAATGTGACAATTTACTATCAGTGGCATGAGACAATGGTGTGACATCCCGTATTCGGGCTTGGCGACTGATCACGTCACGAACTAACTAAACTGCGACAAAGGCAAGCGCACCTATCGAATGGAAGTATAGCTATGGTGAGTCGGGAATATCGTATCCAAGAGGACTAAAAGTACTAGTAGTTACTATCTTTTTATTATCTAGCCGAATAAATTGAAGGGATTTATTTTAACCTAATCTTAACTAACCTAATTACTAAGACGAAACAGAGAATAAAGTAGGAAAATATTTGAAGAAAACCAATGAGAGAGACAATACCCAGGAAAGAATCAACCTAGACTTCACTTATTATTCTAAATCTGAATTAAACAATTTATTCACTTTTCTTGATCCGTAGAAATCCTTAACCTATGTTAATATCTCTTTCGAGAATAAAAGCAATTGACTCTAGGTTGATTAATTAAAATCTCTTTCTAATTAAAACCCCTATCGTCGCATTAACTCGATCTATGGATTCCCCTATTAGATTTGACTTTAATCTGGTAGATTTATGTTGTCCTATTTCTAGGATTGCATGCAACTCCACTCAATTATGTCAGATCTACTCTAGAACAGGGACTTTTGCTCCACTGAATAAGCACATCAATCATGAATTAATATCCTGAAAACATTAAAACATGAAATAAGAAACATGAATTTAAAGGATTAGGAGCATTAAATTCACTAATTCACATAATAAATCATCCAAAAAAACGCATCAAGAATGGGATTAAAAACATGTTACTTTTTATGGCTTATCAAATATCCCCACACTTAAGCGATTGCTTGTCCTCAAGCAAAATCCTCAACTCGCAATTAAAATTAATCTTTCTCAACTTGTAATTCTCATCAATAATGTTTTGTCATAATCTACAAATAATCATACATTGATAATTCAACTAAAAGAGCATTAAAGATTCAAACAATCTAAGTCGAGCATTTTTAAATCATGAAAACATAGGTATTTCCCCTTATCTAAGTAATTACCTTTAATTCAAAATTGACAAGATTGACACCCACACTAAAGATTCACTCAAATCACTCAAAGTGTTTAAGGTTCAAAAATTAAGTACTCAACAGTCAAACATGAAAAGTCATTACCATAGGCTTGCATGAAAATCAAATCTCCACCACTATAAAATGAGATAATACACAAATCAAAAGATCTTTATAAGGTTGTAATGGGGCTTAGATTAAAGGTGTGGAGAAAGGCTAAAAATGAAGGTTAGACTCGAGATCGAATTGATAAACTACCAAACTAGAAAAATAACAAATGCTGAATTACAAATAATTACATCAATCGAAACTATTCAAGAATATAACACGAGCTTCTTCTCAAACTATGAATTTAACTGTTCAAGCTCAAATAACAAAGAACTAAATAACTATATATGTATTTTTTTTCTTTTTTTTCTTCTTTTTTTATATGTAAACAAGAAGAAATAATTCAACAACTTAACCAAGAGGCTTAATCAGGCAAATAACCAAATCAAATCTCGATAAAAAATTGGAGTCAATAAAATGGGAAAAATTTTCAATGAACAAAAAATGAGTTATGGGTTATCATTAATGGGTAAATCAAGAAATGGGGTGTTAGGCTCGAAGGGGTTTACTAAGGGTTAATTATGTAGGTAGGCTTTTTATGGAATAAGTAGGTTAAAAACTAAGTGCCTTTATCATCTCAGTATATCAATTCAAAGGTGTGGTGATCGTGTGTTAGAGTCTTAAAAATTTATATAAAGAATGATCGAGCCTAGAAACTAACTCTGACAACGATTGAGGCAAGCGCACCTATCGAACAGTAGTATAGTTTAGTGGCAAGACCGGATTGTCGAACCCAAAGGAACCAAAAGTATTAATACTAACTTTCTTTTTATTATTTAGCCTAAAATAAAAGTGAATTGTTTATTTAATCTAAAATTAACTAACTATTAAGCTAAAGATGCTAAGACATGGAGAATGAATTGGGGAAAATAGTTGTGGGAAAAACCAATTGATTAAGACAATACCCGAGGAAGAATCCACCTAGACTTCACTTGTTATTTAACTCTGAACCAGACGATTTATTCACTTGACTTGATCCGTAAGATTCCCTAAGTTATATTAATACCTCTCTCGAGGCTGCTAAAGTCTAACCCTAGGTTGATTAATTAAATCTCTTTCTAATTAAAACCCCTAGAATTGCATTAACTTGATCTATGGACTCCCATATTAGGTTTAACCCTAATCCGGCAGATTTTCGTCATCCTATCTCTAGGGTTGCGATCAACTCTGCTTAATTATGCTAGATCTACTCTTAGACAAGGTCTATTCCACCTCTACCTAAGCACATCAATACTTGAATCAATATCCTGAAATATCAAAGCAAGAATTAAGAACACATAATTAAGAACAAATCAAGTATTCATCATATAGTTCAGAAAACAATAACAAGATCCGTCTTAGGTTTCATCCCCCTCAGGTATTTGAGGGTTTAGTTCATAATGATAAAAGAATACATCTCAGAAGAAAATATAAAACAAAACATAAGAAAAACCCTAAAACCCCCTGAAGGAAATTGAAGGGAAGATCTTCCGTCTTGAGTATAACTCCGGCTTCTTGAGATGAATCAACTGGCTTTCTTCGAGTAAATTCCACAATTCTGGCCTCTCTGGCTTGGCTCTTCAGCCTAACTGGACGCCCCTTGAAGGTTATATATGCTTTTGAAATGGCTTTCTTTGCCTCTAAGTACCCTAATCCGAGTGAAATTCTTCTTTGTCACGACAGGGACATGCCCATGGCACACGCCCGTGTGAATCGTGGCCAGGCCGTGTTCGGGTCTGTTAAGGTGGCACGCCGTGTGGCTTGGGCCCAGGCTGTGTTGATTTCGTGATATGGCCCATTTACTCCGTTTTAGGCCCGTTTCTTGTTCTTTTCATCCTCCGGTGCTTTCCTAAGTATAAAACATGAAATTAAAGGATTAGGAGCACCAAATTCCATAACTAAAGGTTTAAATCATCCAAAAGTATGCTAAATGTGGGATTAAAATATGTTCATATTACGGGTTATCATGTGGCCTTGACATGCATAATCGAAGCAAGTTCTAGAATAACAAATCAAATTGACACACTCATAACCAATAATAAAATGAGCAAGAAAAAGTGTATTCTCTAAAGGCTCAAAATCTCACAAAAAATTATGGTTTGTTTGATGTCAAACTTGTAAATTTAAAACTTCAAGATAATACATCAATTCAGAGAAACAACCTAAAATTTTTAATTCTGAAAATAAACTTATAATGCTTGATTCTCTCATGTCTTAAAGTTTAAAACAACCAATGCACAAATATTTATGAATTTAATCCAAAACACATCAAAAAAAATCACAAATCGATAAAAATTCATTCTAATAGTAGTATGAGAAAATTACTTAAACAAAGACATAATTCAGGGATTTTCTAATAATTATATAGATAACCTCCCCACACTTAAGATGTACATTTTTCTCAATGTACAAACAGATATAATCACAGTATAAGCAAAATATCATAAGAGAGAGAAAACTGAAATTTCCTTGAATATTGGATGAAATCCTCAGAATAGTAAAAAGCGGAATTGTAGTCAAATCTAAATGTAACGCATGATTCCGAGCAAACTAATAAGAAAATAAACACAAATAATAAAGAAGATTAAGGGGTTATAACTCGATTAGAAACAACCATATATATTTCAAATGATAATAATGAAAATAAGTTAAAGAAAATAATAAAAAAAATAAAGAAACTAAAAACAAAATTAAAAAGAAAGATAAAAATAAAACAAATAATAATAATAATAATAATAATAATAATAATAATAATAATAATAATAATAATAATAATAATAATAAACTCAATGATACCAATAAACTTAAAGGTAATTGTAATAATAATAGTAAAAAATATTAAAAAAAGAAATAGCAAAAAAAATTAAATATAAGTATAAGAATAATAAATAAAAAATAAAAAAATTAGTAAATTAAAAATAAATAATATAAGAAGTAATAATAAATAAATAAAATAAAATAAAAATGGTATTAACCTAATTTACACATGGCCATGGACACGCCCATGTGTCCAGGCCGCGTGGGTCACACGGCCATGTGCCAGACCATGTGTGTTTTCATTCGCTTCTTCCACGCCCATGAGAGATCCCACACGCCCGTGTGACCCTGCTGTGTCTCTCACACGGCCGTGTGCCTTGCTCATGTATCTCTCTAAGTTTTTAAAAAAAATTAGCTCCAGGTTTCACACGGCCTAGGACACGCCCGTGTGTCCAGGCCGTGTGGGTCAAATGGCCATGTTGCCAGGCCGTATGTGTTTTCCTTCGCTTCTCCCATGCCCATGTGAGATCCCACACGCCCGTGTGGCCAGGCCGTGTGGGTCACATAGCCATGTTGCTAGGCCGTGTAAGTCTCTGTCAATTACCTCATTTCACACACGGCCTGCGACACGCCTATGTGTCCAGGCCGTGTGCTCCACACACCCGTGTGTCCAGGCCGTGTGTGTCAAAAACACACCTTTTTTTAAAGATTTTGAAAATTAATTAATTTTAAAAAATATCATGAAATAAATTTAAGAAAATTAGCAGTGCTAACACTCGGGTTTCCTCCTAAGAAGCACTTATTTAAAGTCTAAGCTCGACTTACCTCAAATTCGTACGGTTACGGTGGTTCATGGAGTTGAAACTCATCTTTCTCGCTAGTAATTTTATTATCAAAATAAGGGTTGGGTCGAGTACTATTTACCTTAAAAGTGTCGAATTTAGAATGAGTTACCTCGACTGTACTGTATAGGAAGACATTCAGTACAGTAAAAGGAGTTGCTCCGTTTGCATTAAACTCTGAAGTGGCAATTCGAGGATCCATTTTATCGTGCATTACCTGGTCCCCAACCTTAAATTGGTTTGTTCCACCCTCATACTCGTCACGGTGTCACTTTGGTTCTGCATCGTGTATTATCAGTTTATCCTTGAAATGTGTTCGCCATTCGACTAGTTTATTGATCTGCAGCCTTCATTCTTCATGAGTTGTTCTAGTTTTGTCCCATAAGCTGGAACATGGCTCTATCATGTTTTTCCGAGGCATTTCCTGCAAAAAATGTTGAGTCACAAGGTTACTCTTATTAACAGAACTCGTATAATCAATTTGATCACTAGATATCTTAGCAGAATCACGATCTTGGATTTTAATCGTGTCATCACCTACACGAAGTATTAATTCACATGTACCAATATTAATAATAGTTTTGGCAGTCGCTAAAAAGGGCCGACCTAGAATCAAAGGTACGTCACTATCCTCATCCATGTCTAGAACAGCAAAATCAACTGGGAATATGAATTTGTCAATTTTTACAGGTACATCTTCAACAATACCCCTAGGAAATCTAATGGTTTTATCTTCTAATTGAATACTCATCCTAGTTTGTTTGGGTTTCCCAAGACCTAATTGCTTAAACATTTTAAGGCATGACATTAATACTAGCCCTTAAATCAGCCAAAGCATTATTCACATTTAAACTACCAATTAAACAAGGAATAGTAAAACTCCCTGGATCTTTTAATTTGTTGGGTAGTTTATTCTGCAAGATAGCTGAGCAAACTGCATTTAGCTCCAAGTGTGATGAATCATCTAAATTTCGTTTGTTTGCCAAAAGCTCCATTAGAAATTTAACTGAATTTGGCATCTACGAAAGAGCTTCACTAAACGGTAAGTTAATATGCAATTTTTTTAGAAGTTTAAGAAATTTACCAAATTGTTCATTTGTGTGGTCTGTCTTCGTTGCATTTGGATATGGAACTTGAGGTTCATATTCTTTACCAACCAATTTTTGTCCATTGTGGCTTACCTCAACCTAACATTTACTTATCACGCTTTCTTGCCTTGGTTTTGGTTCAGATTCAACTAACCTTTCTTCATCTCGAACAGTAATCGCATAAAGCTACTCTCTTGGGTTAGTTTTGGTGTTGCTAGGCAAGCTACCTTGTCGTCTTTCTGAAATCAGTTTAACAAGATGACCTACTTGATTCTCGAGCCCTTGAATCGATGCTTGTTGATTTTTAAGTACTGTTTCGGTGTTTTGGAAGTGGGTTTCAAACACCAAAATGAATTTCGTCAGCATCTTCTCAAGGTTCGGCTTTTTCTCTTGCAGGTAGGGTTGTTGAAAGCCTGGAGGGGGTTGTGGTCTCTGATTTCCTTGACCACCCCAAGTGCAACAGTCTGATTTAGACCCTAGTCGGAACAGTGGTTTCGGGACTAGAAATTCGAGTCTGAAAAATATTTTTTAATATTATTTCTGTGCCTGCAGTATATGATTTAGCATGTGGGAAATTTCTGTGAATTAATTTGATCGTTTGTATGCTCAATTTGAGAAAAGGATTAAATTGCATGTAATGCAAAATTTGCAAGCTATTTGTTAAAGTACCTATATGTAGTGGCTTTTAAAGGTAGAGGCCTTATGAGGCAATTAGACCACTATTTAGTTAGTGGATAATAATGGTAAAAAATGACCTTGTAATATATGTTATATATATATGTTTGTTTTAAAGGCTAAAATTGGAATTATGTTATTAAGCTTAATTTAATGTAATAAAAATGAAAAATAGCCACATTCTTATCATCTTGACCGAAAATCAAAGAAGAAAAGAAAGGGTTTGAATGATTCTAATATTCGGCTAGCTTGTGGCCAAAATTAAGGTATGTTTTGAGTTTAGTTTTTGATGATTTTTATGTTTTTGAGATTGTTGCTTAGTCTACTATCAAGCCCATGTTGTAATTTGAAGAATTGATGATGTTTATGAGATGTGCCATTGATGAAATGGTGAGCTTTATGATGAGTTTTGGTGTTAAATGAAAGATATGTGTTTAATGAACTTGTTTTGTTCTTGAATTTTTGATGAATTTAGCTAATTGGGGTTAAATTGTGAAAATAATATTTTAGAGGGCTAAATTGTGAATTTGATGAAAAGTATGGACTTCTATGGTCCTTAGGGAGTTTCGGCTATGCATGTGTGTGAACAAATTTTGTATATTTGATGTTTTGAGAAAAATAGACTAAATTGATAAAATGTGCAAATGTGAGGGCTAAATTTGCAAATAGCCCTAAATGTGTGTTTTTGGATTGAATTGAATGTGTTGGTAAATAAAAGAGTTAAATTTGAATATGTATAGGTCAAGAACCGAAGAAAACGGACTTCGATCGTGGGAAAGCGAAAGTAGTCAAATAACCGAATCTGATTGAATATCCGAATCTGAGGTAAGGCAATATATAAAAAAATGTATTTGCATTGATTTATTTGAGTATATATGATAGTTGAATTACTATGATTATCCATTGAGATGGAATGTATGTGAAATTGGAGTTGGTTAATGAGCCGACAAGCTGTTAAAGTCCGAGAAGTCCCGTATGAACCTAGGAATAAATAGGAATTACGTATGTCATGATATAGGTGTCTGTTATGTAATATCATGTAAGACCACGTCTGGGACGTTGGCATTGATTTGAGATTTTGTGTAAGACCACATCTGGGACGTTGGCATCGAGATGAGATTTACATGTAAGACCATGTCAGGGACATTGGCATCGTATTGATTCGTGTAAGGCCCTGTCTGGGATAGTGGCATCAACATCTGACTACATATAAGACGATGTCAGGAACGTTGGCATTGTATGACTATTCCGAGCACTCTGAGTATCCTATTTAGTTCCCAACGGTTCAATGGGCAAATCCGAGATACGAACGAGTAGGTGATTTGTATATCTGTTTCAGGTAAGTTTGATATGTACACTAAGTGTGTATGGAAGGTAAGTGTCTATATCAACTTATTAAGATGAATATGTGCAATGAAATGATGGAATGATATGTGAAGATATGCTTAAATGAGCTATGTGTATATGTGATATTTAAGTTGAAGAATGTGGTAAGATAAGGCTAAGCAAATGAGGCAAAGAATATATGTGATGAATTTGCTATGAGAACCATTAATGTCATTGTAACAACATGGTTATGTACATTTTATGCTATGTTTATTTGTATATGGCTTACTAAGCTTTTGAAAGCTTACTCTGTGTATGTTTGCTCTATTTATATATCGTCAAAGCTACTGAAGGCTTGGGGACCGTCGAGGATCGTCATCACACTACACAAACTCATTTTGGTACCTTTGAAATATGTATATAGCTAAATATGGCATGTATAGGCTAGTCATTTTGAATTATGTTTGAAATGTGTATAAATAGCCATGAGATGTGGCTAGTTAAATGTTGATAATATGTATTTGTGAATGTGGTATAAGATGCATGTTTTGGTATGGCTTGATAGCAAATGAAATGGTCAAGTTTATGGTAAGCATATGAATGCATTATGAGTATGTATATTTGAGTAAAGGAATGATTATATGAAAGGTAAATTTAGATGAATCATGTTTGAATGCATATGTGTTTTAGTTGTGCAAATTGGCATGATTGGAAATGAGATTGGAGGTAAAGATTTGTTAAATAATTTGATATGTTTTTGGATGTCAGTTGTGCATGAAATGAATTAGTATATTTCTTGTAGGATTGACCCTAGTGTGGGTGGAATTTTGGCCTGGCGAATGGCCTGTTTTGCCTACACGGCCGTGGCACACGGGCGTGCCTGGTGGCCGTGTGAATAAGTCAGTAGCTAGCCTAATTTTACACGGCCATGGCACACGGGCGTGTCTGGTGGCCGTGTGGATAAGTCAGTATACTTGCTCTGTTTTGGCACGGCCAGAACACATGGGTGTGTCTGGTAGCTGTGGGAGGCACACAGCCTGCCCACACGGGCGTGTGACCTCTGTAACTTAGAAAAGTTTTTAAATTTCTGAGAAATTCCATATGTGTTCGGTTTATTCTCGACCTATTTTGAAGCGTGATTAAGGTCTCATTAACCTATAAAAGGGATACTTTGATTGTGATTGATGATTTGTATTACTAAGTGTCTGTAAAAGTTCCCGATCTGTCCGGTAACGCCTTTAACCCTAATTCCGCAATAGATACGGGTTAGTGGTGTTACATTTGATTGGTATCAGAGCTACGATTTAGCCGGTTCTTGGACTAACATAACGTGTCAGAGTCTAGCTATACATGTCATATATCTGAACTGTGATAGTGCGATGAATCTTGACGTGTAAAATATGATTTACATATAGCAATGGATCCCAAAAGAGCCGTAGCTAACGATGTAGAAAGCAATGAGCCTGCTCCCGCTCAAGGGATAGCACCATCTGATTTGAGACTGGTTATGAGTGGTCAAGAGGGATAAGCTAAACAAGCTTTCTTCCAGATGATGAGTGAGTGGTTCACTCAGTTTGTGAGAAATAATCCAACTGTTTCAAAACCTCTGCCCCTAGTTAATTCCCCTCAGACTTCAGTTGTGCCTCCGGTTATGAATCCGAATCTGTTGAGCAAGCCTCCGGTTGATAAAATCCGCAAGTATGGGGCTGAAGAGTTCAGGGCTACTGGTATTTGATGAAATCCATGATGATGATGCTGAGAGAGCCAAGTTTTGGCTAGAGAACACAATCCGGGTATTTGATGAAATGTCGTTGAGTCTTGAAGAATGCATAAAATGTATTGTATCCTTGCTACAAGATGCAGCTTATCAATGGTGGAAAACTTTGATTTCTATTGTTCCAAAAGAGCTGGTCACATGGGATTTCTTTCAGTCTGAATTCGAAATAATTATATCTGTCAAAGATTTATTGAAAGAATTTCTAGAATTGAAACAAGGCCGCATGTCTGTCACTGAATACGAATGAGAATTCGTGAGATTGAGTCAGTATGCTCGGGAATGTGTATCGTCTGAAGCAATAATGTGTAAAAGATTTGAAGATGGCCTCAACGAAAATATTCGTTTGCTAGTTGGGATCTTAGAGATAAAAGAGTTCGTTGTGCTTATTGATCGAGCATGCAAAGCTGAGGCGCTCGAGAAAGATAAAAGAAAAGATGAGTCTGAAGTTAAAAATGTGAGAAAAAGATTTCCGGGTAAGTCATTTCAGTCTGCTTCGAAGAAATTCAGAGATGAACAAAGTCGTTCAAGGATTAATATGGGACTTTCGAATAGAGATCGAGCTAGAACGCAATCGAGCTTCAAAGCTCTGGCAACTTCAATGGCAAGTGTTGGAAATGTTCGATCTGAGTGACCTGAATGTAAACATTGTGGTAAAAGGCATCCGAAAAGTTGTAGATTGAATGATCGAGCTTGTTTCAGATGTGGATCATTAGATCATTTCATCCGTGATTGCCCAGAATCTGTTGAACCAGAGACTGCCCATAATCTGAGATCTGATAATGCTCCAGTGAGAGGTAGACCTTCCTGAAATGTAAGAAAGGTCAGTGGTAGTCAGAGAACTACGAGAGATACTATTGCGAGATCCGAAGCTAGAGCTCCTGCCAGAGCGTATGCTATCCGAGCTCGGGAGGAAGCTTTATCTCTAGATATTATAATGGGTACATTTACACTTTATGATACTTCTGTGATTGCATTGATAGACCTTGGTTCTACACATTCGTATATATGCATGAAATTAGTATCTAGTAAGACTTTGCCTGTAAAGTCTACTAAGTTTGTTATAAAAGTATCGAACCCCTTAGGTAAAAGTGTCCTAGTTGACAAGGTATGCAAGAATTGTCCATTAATGTTTTGAGATATCTGTTTTCCTGCTGATTTGATGCTATTACCATTTGATGAGTTTGACATCATTCTGGGTATGGATTGGTTGACATTGCATCACTCTGTTGTGAGTAAAAGAAAGACTATTGATTTGAGATGTTTGAATGATGAAATAGTTCGGGTTGAGTCTAATGATTTGAATGGATTGCCTACTGAGATATCTGTATTGAAAGCTCAGAGTTATATGAAAAGGGGTTACGAAGCTTATTCTGCTTATGTAAATGATTCGAAGGTGTCTGAAAAGAAAGTTGAATCAGTACTAGTGTTTGTGAGTTTTCTAATGTATTCCCTGAATAATTGCCAGGATTACCTCCGATACGTGAAGTTGAAATTGGTATTGATTTGTTGCCTGGTACGACACCTATTTCGATAGCTCCGTATAGAATGGCATCAACAGAGTTGAAAGAGTTAAAGTCACAGTTGCAAGAGTTGACTAATAGTGGGTTTGCAAGACCGAGTTTTTCACCTTGGGATGCTCCTGTTCTGTTTGTGAAAAAGAAAGATGGCACGATGAGAATGTGCATAGATTATCGTCAGTTGAACAAAGTGACAATAAAGAACAAATATCTGTTGCCCAGGATCGATGATTTGTTTGATCAGCTAAAAGGAGCTACTGTATTTTCAAAGATAGATTTGAGATCGGGATACTACCAGTTGAGAGTAAAAGACTCAGACATTCCAAAAACAACTTTCAGAACAAGATACGGGCATTATGAGTTTTTAGTTATGCCTTTCAGACTAATGAATGCTCCTGCTGTCTTTATGGACCTGATGAACAAAATTTCAGACCATACCTAGATCGATTTGTTGTTGTATTCATTGACGACATTTTGATTTATTCATAGGATGAAACTGAACATGTTGAACATCTGAGAATTGTGTTGCAAACTCTAATAGAAAAGCAATTGTATGCGAAATTCAGTAAATGTGAATTCTGGTTACGTGAGTTAGTTTTCTGGGGCATATTGTGTCAGCATCAGGAATACGAGTTGATCCGAGCAAGATTTCTGCTATTCTGGAATGCAAACCTCTGAAAAATGTGTCAGAAGTCCATAGCTTTCTGGGACTCGCTGGTTATTATCGTCGGTTTGTAAAAGGATTATTGATGATAGCTACTTCGTTAACTAAATTGCTTCAGAAAGATGTGAGATATGAATGGTCCGATAAATGTCAGAAAAGTTTTGATCGATTGAAAACTCTTTTAACTGAAGACTCAGTTTTAGTACATCTAGAATCGGGTAAAGAATTCGTGATATACAGTGATGCTTCGTTAAATGGTATGGGATGTGTTCTAATGCAAGAAGGTAAAGTTATAGCTTATGCCTCGAGACAACTAAAGCCACATGAAAAGAATTATCCGACACATGACCTTGAGCTAGCTGCGATTGTATTCGCATTAAATATTTGGCGACATTATCTGTTTGGTGAAAAATGCCACGTGTTTTTTAGATCATCAAAGTCTGAAATATCTAATGACTCAGAAATATTTGAATCTGCGACAGAGAAAATGGTTAGAACTTTTGAAAGACTATGAGCTTGTAATAGACTATCGTCCGAGTAAAGAAAATGTCGTTGCTGATGCACTGAGTAGAAAATCATTATTTGCACTACGTGCGTTGAATACTCAATTAGATCTGTCTGATAATAGTTCAGTGTTAGCTGAATTGAAAGCAAAACCGTTGTTTTTATAGTAGTTATGTGATGCTCAGAAAGTTAATAATGAAATAATAGCGAAACGCGCTCAGTGTAATTTGAACTCAGATTTGAATTTCGTGTGGATGATAATGATTGCTTCAGATTCCGAGATCAAATTTTTGTTTCGAGAAACTCAGAGTTGATTCAGTTAATTTTGAATGAAGCACATAACAGTCGTCTATCTGTTCATCCGGTAAGTACGAAGATGTATTATGATCTGAAGCAACATTATTGGTGGTCTGGTATGAAACGAGATATCTCTGACTATGTATCAAAATGTTTAATCTGTCAGCAAGTTAAGGCTGAACATCAGGTTCTATCTGGTTTATTACCACCAATTCTGATTCCTGAGTGGAAATGGGATAGAGTAACGATGGATTTTGTTTCCGGATTTCCTCTTACTCTGAGAAAGAATGATGTGATTTGGGTTGTAGTTGATCGATTGATGAAATCTGCCCATTTTATTCTTGTACGATCTGATTACTCACTTGATAGATTAGCTGAGCTTTATATTTCTAAGATTGTGAGATTGCACGGGGTGCCACTATCCATTATATCAAACAGAGATCCGAGGTTTACTTCACGGTTCTGGAAGAAACTGCAAGAAGCTTTAGGCACGAAATTGCATTTCAGTATAGCTTTTCATCTGCAAACGAATGGTCAATCCGAGCGGATCATTTAGATTCTTAAGGATATGTTGAGATGCTGCATTCTTGAGTTTGATGGTATGTGGGAACAGTACCTGCCATTGATTGAATTTGCGTATAATAATAGTTTTCAGTTGAGTATCAAAATGGCACCTTATAAAGCATTGTATGGGCGCAAATGTCGAACACCTCTGTATTGGACTAAACTTAGCGAGAGTAAGATACACAGGATTGATTTGATAAAAGATACTGAACAGAAAGTGAAAGTGATCTGTGATAGTCTGAAAGCAGCACCTGTCGTTAGAAGTCCTATGCGAACTTGAAACGAAAAGATATTAAATTTGAGATCGGCGATAAAGTGTTTCTAAAAGTGTCTCTGTGGAAGAAAGTAATCAGATTCGAACGTAAAGGTAAATTGAGTCTGAGGTTCATTGGGCCGTATAAAATCATCGAGCGTGTTGGACCTGTTGCATACAAATTGTTATTGCCACCAGAGCTAGAAAAGATACACAATGTATTCCATGTTTTGATGTTCCGTAGATACCGATCCGATCCATCACATGTAATTACTCTGTCTGAGATTGAAATCTGATCCGATATGACATATGAAGAGGAAGCAATTCGTATCTTGGCTCATGAAGTGAAAGAATTGAGAAATAAGAAAATTCTGTTAGTGAAAGTGTTATGGCATCGACATGGAATAGAAGAGGCTATATGGGAGCCTGAAGATTCAATGAAACAACAATATCCGAATCTATTTAACGGTAAGATTTTCGGAGACGAAAATCTCTAAGGGGGGAGAACTGTAAGAGTCCGGTCTAAACCCTAGTCGGAACAGTGGTTTCGGGACCACAAACCCCAGTCCAGAAAAAAACATTTTAATATTATTTTTTGTGTCTGCAGTATATGATTTAGCATGTGAGAAATTTCTGTGAATTAATTTGATCGTTTGTATGCTCAATTTGAGAAAAGGATTAAATTGCATGTACTGCAAAATTTGCAATCTATTTGTTAAAGTACCTATACGTAGTGGCTTTTAAAGGTGGAGGCCTTATGAGGCAATTAGACCACTATTTAGTTAGTAGATAGCAATGGTAAAAAATGACCTTGTAATATATGTTATATATATATGTTTGTTTTAAAGGCTAAAATTGGAATTATGTTATTAAGCTTAATTTAATGTAATAAAAATGAAAAATAGCCACATTCTTATCATCTTGACCGAAAATCAAAGAAGAAAAGAAAGGGTTTGAATGATTCTAATATTCGGCTAGCTTGTGGCCAAAATTAAGGTATGTTTTGAGTTTAGTTTTTGATGATTTTTATGTTTTTGAGATTGTTGCTTAGTCTACTATCAAGCCCATGTTGTAATTTGAAGAATTGATGATGTTTATGAGATGTGCCATTGATGAAATGGTGAGCTTTATGATGAGTTTTGGTGTTAAATGAAAGATATGTGTTTAATGAACTTGTTTTGTTCTTGAATTTTTGATGAATTTAGCTAATTGGGGTTAAATTGTGAAAATAATATTTTAGAGGGCTAAATTGTGAATTTGATGAAAAGTATGGACTTGTATGGTCCTTAGGGAGTTTCGACTATGCATGTGTGTGAACAAATTTTGTATATTTGATGTTTTGAGAAAAATAGACTAAATTGATAAAATTTGCAAATGTGAGGGCTATGTTGCAAATAGCCCTAAATGTGTGTTTTTGGATTGAATTGAATGTGTTGATAAATAAAGGGGTTAAATTTGAATACGTCTAGATCAAGAACCGAAAAAAACGGACTTAGATCGCGGGAAAGTGAAAGTAGTCGGATAACCGAATCCGATCGAATATCCGAATCCGAGGTAAGTCAATATACAAATAAATGTATTTGCATTGATTTATTTGAGTATATATGATAGTTGAATTACTATGATTATCATTGAGATGGAATGTATGTGAAATCGGAGTTGGTTAATGAGTCTACAAGCTATTAAAGTTCGAGAAGTCCCGTATGAACCTAGGAATAAATAGGAATTATGTATGTCATGACATAGGTGCCCGTTATGTGATATCATGTAAGACCACATCTAGGACGTTGGCATCGAGATGAGATTTACGTGTAAGACCATGTCCGGGACATTGACATCGTATTGATTCATGTAAGGCCCTATTTGGGACAGTGGCATCGACATCAGACTACATATAAGACCATGTCAGGAACGTTGGCATTGTATGACTATTCCGAGCACTCTGAGTATCCTATTTAGTTTCGAATAGTTCAACAGGCAAATCTGAGATACGAACGACTAGGTGATTTGTATATCCGTTTCAGGTACGTTTGATATGTACACTAAGTGTGTATGGAAGGTAAGTGTCTATATGAACTTACTAAAATGAATATGTGCAATGAAATGATGGAATGATATGTGAAGATATGCTTAAATGAGCTATGTGTATATGTGATATTTGAGTTGAAGAATGTGGTAAGATAAGGCTAAGCAAATGAGGCAAAGAATATATGTGATGAATTTTCTATGAGAACCGTTAATGTCATTGTATCAACATGGTTATGTGCATTTTATGCTAAGTTTATTTGTATATGGCTTACTAAGCTTTTGAAAGCTTACTCTGTGTGTGTTTGCTCTGTTTATAGATCATCAAAGCTACTGAAGGCTCGGGGACCATCGAGGATCGTCATCACACTACACAAACTCATTTTGGTACCTTTAAAATATGTATATAGCTAAATATGGCATGTATAGGCTAGTCATTTTGAATTATGTTTGAAATGTGTATAAATAGCATGAGATGTGGCTAGTTAAATGTTGATAATATGCATTTGTAAATGTGGTATAAGATGCATGTTTTGGTGTGGCTTGATAGCAAATGAAATGGTCAAGTTTATGGTAAGCATATGAATGCATTATGAGTATGTATATTTGAGTAAAGGAATGATTATATGAAAGGTAAATGTAGATGAATCATGTTTGAATGTATATGTGTTTCAGTTGTGCAAATTGGCATGATTGGAAATGAGATTGGAGGTAAAGATTTGTTGATTAATTTGATATGTTTTTGGATGTCAATTGTGCATGAAATGAATTTGTATATTGTTTGTAGGATTGACCCTAGTGTGGGTGGCATTTTGGCCTGGCGAATGACATGTTTTGCCTAGACGGGCGTGCCTAGTGGCCGTGTGAATAAGTCAGTAGCTAGCCTAATTTTACACGGCCATGGCACACGGGCGTGTCTAGTGGCCGTGTGGATAAGTCAGTATACTTGCTCTGTTTTGGCACGGCCAGGACACATGGGTGTGTCTGGTAGCCGTGGGAGGCACATGGCCTGCCCACACGGGCGTGTGACCTTTGTAACTTAGAAAAATTTTTATATTTTTGAGAAATTCCATATGTGTTCGGTTTAGTCCCGACCCTAATTAAGGTCTCATTAACCTATAAAAGGGATACTTTGATTGCATTTGGTGATTTGTATTACTAAGTGTCTGTAAAAGTTCCCGATCTGTCTGGTAACGCCTTTAACCCTAATCCGGCGACGGATACAAGTTAGGGGTGTTACACCAAGAGAAATTGGGATGGTTCCTCCAATCTGTATTGTAAGTGTTACTATAAGGATTGTTCTGAGGTCTAGAATTATTACCTAGATAGTTCACTTGTTCATTCTCTGTACTAGGACCGTGGGGTAAATATTCTGGATTGTTCATTCCTCCTCCATTCATATCACACTGCATCACCGGATGTACCTGCGTAGAACCATATAAACCATAAATTTTCTTATTTAAAAGTTCTACCTAATTTGATAACATGGTGACCGCATCTAAGTTAAAAACACTGGCTACTTTCATCGGCTACTTTCATCAACTTCGTCCTCATGACTTGCCACTGATAATTATTTAGTGACATTTCCCCTATAAACTCATAAGCCCCTTCAGGTGTTTTATTATTCAGAGTCCCACTGGCGGCTGCATTGATCAATTGCCTAGTTGAGGGATTCAAACCGTTGTAGAAGGTTTGAACCTATAGCCATAGAGGTAACCCATGGTGGGAGCACCTTCTCAATAAATCCTTATACCTCTCCCATGCATCATATAGGGTCTTTAAATCCATTTGCATGAAGGAAGAGATATCATTCCTCAACTTAGCTGTCTTAGTCGATGGAAAATACTTTAACAAAAAATTCCCGGTCATTTGCTCCCATGTAGTGATAGAACCTCGTGGTAGGGAGTTTAACCACTGTTTAGCCTTATTCCTCAACGAAAAAGGAAACAACCGAAGGAGAATGGCATCGTCAGAAACGCCATTAATTTTAAAAGTGTCACAGAATTCCAAAAAGTTAGCCAAATGGGTATTTGGTTCTTCATCTTGCAAACCATCAAACTGAACAAATTGTTAGATCATCTGAATGGTGTTCGACTTCAGTTCAAAGTTATTCGCAGCAATAGCAGGCCTCACAATACTCGATTCAACCCCAGTTAAATTGGACTTAGCATAATCGTAGATAGTATGAGGAGCAGGATTTGCGGCAACCACAGGAGGTAGCTGATTGTTCTGATTTTCAGCCACCTCCTCGGTAATATTAATGATGTCCTCTTGCTCTTCCACTGTACTTTGTCGATCCTTCCTTACTTCTCTACGATTTCTGTGAGCAATGATTTCAATCTCACTATCGAATACTAGAGGTCCAGACAGGTTTCTTCTAGTCATAAACTAAAGGAACCAGCCAGAAATAAACAAAACAAAAATTAAACTAAAAACAAAAATAAAATGCAATAAAATAAAAATGGCTAAAGTAATAAAAATCTAGTGTTCCTAATATTTTAGTCCCCGGCAACGGCGCCAAAAACTTGATGACATCACGAACTAACTAGAATACAACAAAGGCAAGCGCACCTATCGAATGGTAGTATAGCTATGGTGAGTCGGGAATATCGTATCCACGAGGACTAAAAGTACTAGTAGTTACTATCTTTTTATTATCTAGCCGAATAAATTGAAGGGGTTTATTTTAACCTAATCTTAACTAACCTAATTACTAAGACGAAATAGATAATAAAGTAGGAAAATATTTGAAGAAAACAGATGAGAGAGACAATATCCAGGAAAGAATCCACCTTGACTTCACTTATTATTCTAAATATGAATTAAACGATTTATTCACTTGTATTGATCCGTAGAAATCCCTAACTTATGTTAATATCTCTTTCGGGAATAAAAACAACTGGCTCTAGGTTGATTAATTGAAATCTCTTTCTAATTAAAACCCCTATCGTTGTAATATCCGGGATCTAGAGGTTATGCGTTTTAGCTTGAATGTATGTGGTAGCGTGCCTATGTGTGGTTTGAGTGTGTTTTGGGAGCTTCGGGAATTTTAGAATGTAGGAGAATGCATTAGAAAAATATTAGATTTTTATTCTTAAAAGGGAGCTAGTCAAGATAGGCCTTATGAAAATTTGTTGGAGGATTTAGACACAAGGAGTCAATTGGTAAAGTGGCAAATGGAGTGTGGAGTGTACTAATGGTCTTAGGTTCGAATCCCATGGATGACAATAAGGTGACTTTTATTTTTGTTTTTGTATGGCATGTGTTGGTCAAATTTTAATTATGGTAGGATAGACTTTTTCATTTATGGATAGTGGACTAAGGAAAAAGGCAAGTGTTTATTTAAGGTATGGAATCAAGAAGTTATGGTAGGATAAGGGGACATAAGGCTTGAAGTATGGAATGTTGTTTTGGAAACTTTTCTATGGCCATTTGACCATGAATGTAGACGGTTTAGTGGGCTAAGGGGGTTGGCTTAATTTTGAATGTGATTAGGAGGAAATAAGGAGGAAAGTGTGGGATTTGTGATGAGATGTGAGTTGGCCGGCCAAGGAATTCTTGGATGACCATTTCGGTCATGTGGGTAGAGGGGAGTAGCTGAAATTCTTCTTAAGGGGTTTAGGTGTTTATTTTTCGGGTTTTCTTTTTCCTTCTCTAGTGTGGTGCCGAAATCCTAATGCCATCAAAGTGCCATTTTGGCCATTTTCTTTTGCCAAAAAACTTGTTCCATTCTCTCATAAACCTCACCCTTTTCTTTCATAAGTTGAACCTCACCAAAATTTACCATTATTTTTCATTTGTGCACTTTCACCGAATCATCCATTGACCATAAGGGTCATTTGTTTCTTTTCTTTTCTTCTCTCTTCCAATTTCACCATTGCCGCAACACCATAAATCTCCTATCTCTCTCTTCTTTTTCTCGTTTTGTTGTTAAAGCTGAAACTCCCTCTTGTCATCAAACCAATTCGCATCACACTCCATCCCCTTCAGTTCTTCTTTTCATATTTCATCAAAAGCCAAGAACATTTGACCATTTGCGTTTTTGGTCATTCTTTTTCGGTAAGGATCTCTTCTAGGCTAATATCTTTTCTTTTATCTTTTATCTTTCTCTGACTGTCGGAAATTAAGACTCTAATCCTCCTAGTTTCTTTGGCTGAATCATGAAGGAAAGTTTTGGGATTCTTTTGTAGCCGACGTTTAGAGGGGAGATCATTTGGGATTTAAGTATCCAAGGAGGGAGTTCATCAAATCGCAAGGTGCAAATCGTTTAGGCTTTGGGTTTCGGGATTTAGTCGACTGTGCCGAAAAAGGTGTGTAGTTATCATACTGATCTCCTGTTGTTTGTGTGTTGCTATGAATATATATATGTATATGTATAATATATGTATGATAGCCGGAAATAATGGCTGAGATGGTGGCTACCCATGGTGGGTATTCGGTTAACCAGGTCAGTTTTATGATATTATTTTACCATGGTATATGTGTGGAATTGTGGTAAGCATGTGATGTATGCTCATTGGAATTTTACTGTTATTTGGCCATGATACTGACATATGCATAGGGATTGGGATATGAGTATTGAAGGACAGGGTGTACATTTATGTACGTGGTTTAGTGATGGCTACGAGCCTCACGTGGATTGATGATCGGCTCTGTGCCTCATCGTGGTTGGTATCAGCTTTGTGCTATATCGTGGTTGGTGATGACTATATGCCTCATCGTGATTTGATGTTAGCTACGAGCTACATCGTGGATTGACGTTGACTGAGGTCGCATTGTGGAATATACTGTGATTTATTTCACATGGACCAGTGGCTTGACCACTTGGTGGATAGCATTGCTTGCCAAATTGGTGTGTAGAGGTTGGAGGGTTGATTTAGTAATCCCCTGGTGTGTAGTGGCTGGATACGGGGGTGTGTAGAGGATGGACCCTAGGCTGGGTTGGGTGCATTTTGCATTATTATTTGATATGTGGATTGGTGTGGTTTGGGCTAAGCCCATGTGTGGAAATCTGTGGAATAATTACACACTGAGTCAGTTTGACTCACCCTATTTTTCCAAAAACAATGCAGGTGATGCATGATGCTTGGACCGGGCTGGTTCAGACACGAGGTGGCCATGCAGAAGATGTTTTATTTGTTTTAAGCACTTTATATTTTCAGTACTTTTGGGTAAATCATTATTGTAATAAGGCCACTTAAAGTATTTTGGGATTTTATTATGTTTAAGTTGGATTAGTTATCGAGCTAATAACTAGGAATTTTTTCTTTCAAACAACTCATATCTTAAAAACTTATAATTTAAGTTTTAAATTTGGGAATTTGTTACGACATAGTTTTACGTAGAATTTCAAAAGTACCATGTTTTATAAATAACGGAAAATTATTAAGTTTTCACCTTTATGTCAAAAATCTTTTCAAACTTTTTCCTCAGTAGCATTTTAAATTCGGCCGTGGTGTTTGGGCCGGGTTTGGGGTGTTACAATTTGGTATCAGAGCCAGGTTCAAAACTCGGCTTTGAGGGTTTTTGGGCCAAAACCTTTTTTTTTCAAAGATGGGCTTTTCAAAAACATAGACTTTCATGAATTATTTCAGGTTTATTCTGGCATGGCACCTGTATCTCCGGCCCGAAGTCCACCAGGTAAGTACCCCTAACTACTGAAGTGATTGGTATGTGAAACTTTATGGGAATTATGGGATCGTAGATTAGTAGATTAGGAGTTATTGAACCCTAGAGCTAGCTTACTCCAACACAAGATACATAAGACTTAAATACAACCAAACAAACCTGTGAGTAAGTCGCCGAGATAGGGTGTGGCAGCGATTGTGCGCATGTCTAGGATTGGATTCGGTGGGAGCTTGGTATTTAAGCAGTCCTAGTGACTCACCTCCTCTTCACTCGAATCCTACCTGGTGCGTAGTGACGGTTCACCCTAACCAAGAGGACCTATTCACCGGCTTAACCCGATAATTAAAACCCGAAAGGGGCTAGCTACACTGTTTTGTAAAAATTACCTCAGATTGAATACAAACCTTAGTTTTGTAAAAACTACACTGTTTTGACTAAAATATCCCGGTTTGAAAAAGCAAAAAATTTACTAAATTACCCCTGATTTACAAAATTTCCGAAATAACCCCGATTTCTGAAATTTCTGCAATACCTTTGATTTGGAAAAAAAATTTCAAAATACCCTCGAGTTTTGAAAATTCCAGAATGCCTTTGATTTATTAAGATTTTTGAATTGATCCCGATTTATTACTAAAATACCCTTATAGGATGAATTACAAAAATACCCCTGGGTTGGGAATGGGCAAAATGCCCAAAGTAGTGTAGTGAATGTTGTTGATGAATGAATGTGACTCTCTGAATTAGGGTAGTAAACTTGAGATGAAAACTTTGGTTGATCGAAAGAACTACTACTAAAAACTTCTTTACATAAAATTGTTCGCGGATAATCAGTGGAACAAAAGACTAATGCATAAAATTTCTTAAATCAGATTAAATCGCGATAGTAGACATGAGTCCTAGGGGACGTGGTTGTCGTGAGCGCGGTAGAGGTAGGATGGCTGTGTCGGAACCAGTTGGGTCTGGTCAGGGTTCCGAAAATGAAGCACCGCCACTGGCTGTAGGGACAGAATTTCAAGAGCAAACTGGAGGAGATGACGCAGTTTCGCAAGCTATGCTGCGAGTTCTAGAGCGAGTAGCGGGAGCTAGTATGGGTAATGGGGCTCGAAAGTCAGTAGCTGAGAGACTTAGATAAAATGGAGTCGAGGTTTTTAGGGGAGTATCTGGGGTAGCTCCGAATGTAGCGGAGTATTGGTTAGAGGCAGTCGAGAGGATCATAGACGATTTGGACTGCACTGTTGAGGAAAAGCTGAAAGGTGCTGTTTCGCTGCTTCGAGACGAGGCTTATCAATGGTGGCTCACTGTCAAGGAGAGTATCCCTGCGGATCGAGTGGATTGGGGGTATTTTAAGGTTAAGTTTGAAGGGAAATACGTTGGAGCTAGCTATATCGACTCTCAGAGAAAGGCGTTTCTGAATTTAGTGCAAGGAAATAAGGCGTTTCTGCGGTTAAGTCGGTATGCTAGAGGGATTGTAGCTACTGATTACAAGAGGTGTGTTAGATTTGAGGATGGGTTGTGAGATGAGCTGCGAGTGTTGACAGCGCCGCATCGGGAGAGGGACTTTGCAGTCTTAGTGGATAGAGCTCAGATAGCTGAGGAGGTCAAGAGGGCCGAGAGGCAGAATAGAGATAGGGATAGGAACCGGGATAAGAGGAGTTATGGATCGTCAGAATCATTTGGGAATTTTCAAAAAAGACCAAGGATTGAGAATTCTATACGTGCACCTGTACCAGTTACTGAGAATCGGAGTCGTCCATGTGCTCAGTGTGGTAGAGCTCATGCAGGAGAGTGTTGGGGAAATAGTAAGGAATGTTTCCGGTGTGGGTCTAAGGCTCATTTGGTTAGGAATTGTCCTGAGGAGATGGATAGGGCTCAGACAGTAGGCCAGGGTTATGTGCAGCCGGGCAGAGGTGGTCAGCAGGCGACAAGGGGTCGTGGTCCGAACCATGGAGGGAATGGTTCTGGACGAGGTCGTGGAGCATCAGGCAAAGGTGCTGAGGGTGTAGATGCGAGACAGCCAGGGTTAGTTTATGCAGTCAGGTGTCGCGAGAAGGAAAATGTGCCAGATGTGATAACGGGTAAGTTCCTTATTTCTGGAATACCTTTTATTGCCTTGTTAGATATAGGGTCAACTCATTCCTGTATTGCTAGTGAAGTATCTAGAACTTTGAGTGTGAACTTTGAGACTGTACATAGAAAGTATGTTAGTTTTATTAAGATCAGAGTACGCAGCAAGAGTGTAGCGTGGTGAGTTAGGATGTACGACTATTAGTTAGTTGGTAATTTCGGGGCCGAAATTATTTTTAAGGGGGGTAGAATTGTAATATCCGGGATCTAGGGGTTATGCGTTTTAGCTTGAATATATGTGGTAGCGTGCCTATGTGTGGTTTGAGTGTGTTTTGGGAGCTTCAGGAATTTTAGAATGTAGGAGAATGCATTAGAAAAATATTAGATTTTTATTCTTAAAAGGGAGCTAGTCAAGATAGGCCTTAAGAAAATTTGTTGGAGGATTTAGACACAAGGAGTCAATTGGTAAAGTGGCAAGTGGAGTGTGGAGTGTACTAATGGTCTTAGGTTCGAATCCCATGGATGACAATAAGGTGACTTTTATTTTTGTTTTTTTATGGCATGTGTTGGTCAAATTTTAATTATGGTAGGATAGACTTTTTCATTTATGGATAGTGGACTAAAGAAAAAGGCAAGTGTTTATTTAAGGTATGGAATCAAGGAGTTATGGTAGGATAAGGGGACATAAGGCTTGAAGTATGGAGTGTTGTTTTGGAAACTTTTCTATGGCCATTTGGCCATGAATGTAGACGGTTTAGTGGGCTAGGGGGGTTGGCTTAATTTTGAATGTGATTAGGAGGAAGTATGGAGGAAAGTGTGGGATTTGTGATGAGATGTGAGTTGGCCGGCCAAGGAATTCTTGGATGACCATTTCGGTCATGTGGGTAGAGGGGAGTAGCCGAAATTCTTCTTAAGGGGTTTAGGTGTTTATTTTTCGGGTTTTCTTTTTCCTTCTCTAGTGTGGTGCCGAAATCCTAATGCCATCAAAGTGCCATTTTGGCCATTTTCTTTTGCCAAAAAACTTGTTCCATTCTCTCATAAACCTCACCCTTTTCTTTCATAAGTTGAACCACCAAAATTTACCATTATTTTTCATTTGTGCACTTTCGTCGAATCATCTATTGACCATAAGGGTCATTTGTTTCTTTTCTTTTCTTCTCTCTTCCAATTTCACCATTGCCGCAATACCATAAATCTCCTATCTCTCTCTTCTTTTTCTTGTTTTGTTGTTAAAGGCGAAACTCCCTCTTGTCATCAAACCAATTCGCATCACACTCAATCCCCTTCATTTCTTATTTTCATATTTCATCAAAAGCCAAGAACATTTGACCATTTGCGTTTTTGGTCATTCTTTTTCGGTAAGGATCTCTTCTAGGCTAATCTCTTTTCTTTTATCTTTTATCTTTCTCTGACTGTCGGATATCAAGACTCTAATCCTCCTAGTTTCTTTGGCCGAATCATGAAGGAAAGTTTCGGGATTCTTTTGTAGCCGACGTTTAGAGGGGAGATCATTTGGGATTTAAGTATCCAAGGAGGGAGTTCATCAAATCGCAAGGTGCAAATCGTTTAGGCTTTGGGTTTCGGGATTTAGTCGACTGTGCCGAAAAAGGTGTGTAGTTATCACACTGATCTCCTATTGTTTGTGTGTTGCTATGAATATATATATGTATACGTATAATATGTGTATGATAGTCGGAAATAATGGCTGAGATGGTGGCTACCCATGGTGGGTATTCGGTTAACCAGGTCAGTTTTATGATATTATTTTACCATGGTATATGTGTGGAATTATGGTAAGCATGTGATGTATGCTCATTGGAATTTTACTGTTATTTGGCCATGATACTGACATATGCATAGGATTGGGATATGAGTATTGAAGGACAGGGTGTAAATTTATGTACGTGGTTTATTGATGGCTACGAGCCTCACGTGGATTGATGATCGGCTCTGTGCCTCATCGTGGTTGGTATCGGCTTTGTGCTATATCGTGGTTGGTGATGGCTATGTGCCTCATCGTGATTTGATGTTAGCTACGAGCTACATCGTGGATTGACGTTGACTGAGGTCGCGTTGTGGAATATACTGTGATTTATTTCACGTGGACCAGTGGCTTGACCACTTGGTGGATGGCATTGCTTGCCAAATTGGTGTGTAGAGGTTGGAGGGTTGATTTAGTAATCCCCTGGTGTGTGGTGGCTGGATACGGGGGTGTGTAGAGGATGGACCCTAGGCTGGGTTGGGTGCATTTTGCATTATTATTTGATATGTGGATTGGTGTGGTTTGGGCTAAGCCCATGTGTGGAAATCTATGGAATAATTACACATTGAGTCAGTTTGACTCACCCTATTTTTCCAAAAAACAATGCAGGTGATGCATGATGCTTGGACCGGGCTGGAGCGGACACGAGGTGGCCATGCAGAAGATGTTTTATTTGTTTTAAGCACTTTATATTTTCAGTACTTTTGGGTAAATCATTGTTGTAATAAGGCCACTTAAAGTATTTTGGGATTTTATTATGTTTAAGTTGGATTAGTTATCGAGCTAATAACTGGGAATGTTTTCTTTCAAACAACTCATATCTTAAAAACTTATAATTTAAGTTTTAAATTCGAGAATTTTTTACGACATAGTTTTACGTAGAATTTCAAAAGTACCATGTTTTATAAATAACGGAAAATTATTAAGTTTTCACCTTTATGTCAAAAATCTTTTCAAACTTTTTCCTCAGTAGCATTCTAAATTCGGCCGTGGTGTTTGGGCCGGGTTTGGGGTGTTACAATCGTCGCATTAACTCGATCTATGGATTCCCCTATTAGATTTGACTTTAATCCGGTAGATTTATGTCGTCTTATTTCTAGGATTGCATTCAACTCCACTCAATTATGCCAGATCTACTCTTAAACAGGGACTTTTTCTCCACTAAATAAGCACATCAATTATGAATTAATATCCTGAAAACATTAAAACATGAAATAAGAACACATAATTGAGATCAAAAACAAATATTTATCATGTAATTCAGAAAAATCAAATAATAAGATCCATCTTAGGTTTCATTCTTCCTAGGTATTTGAAGAGTTTAGTTCATACTTTTGGGGAAAAACATCTCAAAATTAGGAGAACAACAAAACATAAAGAAACCCAAAAACTTCGAGAGAAATTGAATAGAGATCTTCAGTCTTGAAGGAGATCCTGCTTTTGAGTTGAATTTGTTGGCATTCTTCGAGTTTTTTCTTCGTTCAGCTCTGCATCCCCCCTTAGGTCTTATTCTAATATGTATTTCTAAACTTTAGAATGCTTAGAAACCCTAAAAATTGGGTTTTTCCGCGTAACAAGGAAGCAGGGTGTGAAATCGATACGGGCTGACACATGGGCTTGTGGCCAACCCGTGTGGAAATGCCCAGGGCGTGTGGATCCTAAAAGCAGCTATTTTTGCCTGATTTTGGCTCTTTTTTTGCCCCTTTCACTCCCCTATGCTCACCTAAGTATAGAAACATGAATTTAAAAGATTGGAGCATCAAATTCACTAATTCACATAATAAATCATCCAAAAAACGCATCAAGAATGGGATTGAAAACATGTTACTTTTATGGCTTATCAGCGACCAGGCGGGGTATAGGGTGTTACAAACTCACAAGTTTGTTCAGTCACAAGTCTTTTTGAGTAAGGCTAATAAACTTTCATCACCGTTAGAGTAGACTCCAAAAATCAAATGTTAACTTTGGTACCACGCCAAGGTAGGAATTAAAACATTTAGTGGGAAAGTTTAGTTGCCCTGCAACAAGAAGGAATTGAACTATTAAGATAGGTGAGGTTATCACAAATGAATTTAAGAAGTGTGGGTTACTGCCAGGGTTAAAAATTAGGAAGTAGTCAGGAAGGCTACGTTGCCTTAAAATGTCCACTAGATTGAAGTTGTAAAGAGCAGTTAAGGAATTAAAGTGCATCCAACGATGGATAGGTCAGATGACTGCTAATCCATGGGTATATATAGTTTTTCGAGTACTGATGGACTCACAAATGAGGAGCAAAGATAGAGAGGAGGTACAAAAGTGGAACCAAGTTGAAGGACTCTAGTAAGGACAATAAGGGGATATTTACGCTATTCCTACAGGGATAAGAATAAAAGAGCTTCTATAAGTCCGCCCTTGTTGCTGAGTGTAAAAGAAAAATTTGAGGAAAAAATTTTTTTAGGGTGGGAGAGTTGTTATACCCGAAATTGAAAGAGGCTGTAAGCTAGTGGCTTCTACTGAAAGATCAGCAAAAGATAGTAATTGAAATTGGATAGGGTTGAGAACCAAGCCAGGTCCAGTTAAGATATAACCAACCAGTTCCTTAGTGGGGGAAATTTGATTGTGATTGAATAGTTGTTATACGGTGGGAAACCGTGCATGAAAGGCTATAAATAGTTGAGAAATAACTTCTTGAGAGACATCTTCTCCATTCTATTTCGTTTTTCTTCTTCAACTTCTTCTTTAGTAGCTCTTAGAGGAGATGGTTAGGAGAAAGCTCTACATGGAGCGATACTCTTAAGGTTCAAGTAGGAAAAATAGAGAATCCAATAAGCCGGTAAGGCTTTGAATCCTTTAGTATATGTAAGATTTAAGAAACAATGTTAAGAGTTTCCAGAACCATTTTTAGGGTTCTACATGTTTCTGGAAAACTAAGTTTAAACTGAAGATTCTGAGATTAACTTATGATTTGGTTGTCATGCTTAGCTTCTAGGATAAGGGAAGCTCTAGCATTTGGAAAAGCTAAGTTGATGGGGCGATGAAGCATTAGGTTAGTTTCTGCACTCAACCCCTGAAATGCTAAGTATGTTAAAAGCCTGCATGGGTCTCTGAGGATTTTCCATGGTAGTTCAGTACTATGAATTAGCTATAAATCCATGGTATTGCATCTATAAAATGTATCTAATGCATGTAAGGGAAACATTGTTAGGTTTAGGTGAAGTTAGGAAGGGAAAATGGGAAGTGGTGATTTTGCTAGAAACCACCATACAGTGTTGCTGTGTGCACCTGTGATGAGCGAAGCTCTAGGCCTTGCGGAGTGAACACTACAGTATTCGAGCATCAAGGTATAGGATGGTGAAAGGGAGGAATAGACGGAATAAAATAGGAAGAGTAAAGATCATGGCTAAGCCATGAGACTGATCGGAGGCTATACGCCTAAAATAAGTAAAGCCATAGTTGAAAGATGCTATGACATCATGATATAAATGAGTAAGACCATGGTTGAAAGAAGTTATGATATCATGTGAAAGCATGCCGGAAAGGCTAAGTAGGATAAGACCATGGATGAAAGACGCTATGGCATCCTTTGATAGTCCATCAGGATGGTAAACTCAGGTTAAACTATGTAAGACCCTAGCTTAAAGACATTACGTCATCATAGATAGTCCGATGGGATGTTAAACACGAGATAGTTTGATGGGACGTTAAACACAAGATAGTTCAACGGGAAGTTAAACATGGCATAGTCTAACGGGACGTTAAACACAAGGTAGTTCGTCAAGATAGTAACACGGGTGGTCAACAAGGAAGGAAATTGTGGGAAAATATTGTGAATAGGGAAAAAAGGGTTAAAAGGGAAGTGTAAGCATGAGGTGAGCTAGTTAGCAAATGGATCGAAGGAATCTGCCAATGAATGGGTAGCAAAATAGAAGTGGGGAAAAAGACTACTAGAGTAGTAGTTGTGGGATTTGAAAATGCATATGGGTAGCAACCCGGTAGGAATCAGTTTTGGAAATGACACACTAAGGGTGCTTGATGAAATGTCAAGTAAAAGAGAGGACTATTCGACCCCTTTGACAAAGAGACAGTGAATAGGGGATCGCAGTAAGAATCCACCGTTAAAAGCCGCCATGAGATGCTCAGTGAAACTGGAAGGTTAAACCTGACCAAGAGGGTCTTGAAATAAGAGGGTTCAGTTGGAGACCCAGTGCAGAAAAGTACTACGAGAAGTTGACACCAATGACAAATATGTTTGTCAAGGCTATTTGTAACAACTCGTTTTTAGTCAAATCAGAATAGTGATTTCGAGATCACAAATTTGAGGTCAAAATAATTATTTTATTATTATTTTGAGGTCTACAGTATAATAGTATGAATGTGTGAAAATTTCATTAAGAAATTTAATCATTTGAGTGTTTAATTTAATAAAAAAGACTAAATCGTGCAAAGTGTAACAGTGGAGTTCTATTAGCTAAAGGTGTCTAATAGCTATGGAATATTAAAGTGGAGTCCTTATGTTGTAATTAGACCATTAATATTATTATTGGACAAAGATGGACATCTTTTAAGTGATCTTTAATGATTAATTAAAAGGTCAAATTGGTAATTTAGAAAATAAAGACAAATTCTAAATAATAACATGGCTATCATCTTTCTCCATCTTCTTCTACCGATTTTTACAAAGAAAGAAAAGCCATAAAACCTTGTTAAGTTCAGCCATGGTAGCTTGGAGTGCATGGTATGTATTTTGACTTGGTTTTTATTGATTTCTATGTTTTTGAGATCGTTGCAGCTTAATCTAGCTAGCCCAAGGACTAATTTGTAAAATTGTTAAAGGTTTAGGGTTTTTCCATTGATGAATATAAGTGTATTTTGATGTTTGGTGATAGAAAATGTATGGTTGTTGTTAGATAAACAAAATTTGTAATTTTTTTTATAAAATTGTCAATTAGAGATTTATTTGTAAAATGTTAAAATTTTGTGGTTGAATTGTGAAATAAATGAAAAATATGGGCTGTTATTGTAAAAAGGGAAATTCGGCTAGCACGGGTAGGAATTTAATTGCATGAATTTGTATTTTTATGAGATAAGGACTAAATTATAAAAAATTTGAAATATTAGGGGCAAAAGTGTAAAGTTGCCTGATCTTTAGATTTCAGAGTTTTAAATTTGTATGAATGAGAATGATTGAACCTGGAAACTAACTCTGGCAACGATTGAGGCAAGTGCACCTATCGAATAGTAGTATAGCTTAGGCAAGACCGGATTGTCGAACCTAAAGGAACTAAAAGTACTAATACTAACTTTCTTTTTATTATTTAGCCTAAAATAAGTGAAGTTGTTATCTAATCTAAATTTAACTAACTACTATGCTAAAGACTCAAGAAAAAAAGAACGAATTGGGGAAATACTGTTGCGAAAACTCAGTTGATTATGACGATACCCTAGGAAGAATCCACCTAGACTTCACTTGTTATCTAACACTGAACTAGACGATTTATTCACTTGACTTGATCCGTAAGACTCCCTAAATTATATTAAACCCTCTCTCGAGGCGAATAACGTCTAACCCTAGGTTGATTAATTGAAATCTCTTTCTAATTAAAACCCCTAGAATCACATTAACTCGATCTATGGATTCCCATATTAGGTTTCACCCTAATCCGGCAAAATCTCGTCACCCTATCTCTAGGGGCACGATCAACTCCGCTTAATTATGTTAGATCTACTCTTAAGCAGGGACTTTTGCTCCTCCACCTAAGCACATCCAACTTGAATCAATATCCCGGAAATATTAACACAAGAATTAAGTACACATAATTAAGAATAAATCAAGTATTTATAATATAGTTCAGAAAACAATAATAAGATCTGTCTTAGGTTTCATCCCCTTCAGGTATCTGAAGGATTTACTTCATAATAATAAAAGAAAACATCCCAGAAGAAAAGATAAAACAAAACATAAGAAATCCATAAAACTCCCTGAAGGAATTGAAGGAGAAATCTGCCATCTTGAATAGAATTCCGGCTTCTTCAGATGGATCAACTGGCTATCTTCGAGTGATTACCACAAATCTGACCTTTTCAGCTTGGCTCCTTGGCCTAGCTCATCGCCCCTTTCCAGGTTGCACTTTAGGGGGTTTATATAGGCTCTTGGAATGCATTTCTTTGGCCCTAAGTATCCTTTTCCGGTTGAAATTGCTTTTTGCCACGACAGGGACACGGCCATGTCACACGCCCATGTGAATGGTCTTTAAGCCATGTTCGGATTTCTTTAATGAGCCACAGCCGTGTGAATCGGGATCAGGCCGTGTTCTAGTTGCTCAATGAGGCACAGCCGTGTGGGCTTAAGTCCAGGCTGTGTCGATTTCCTCTTTGGCCTAATTTGGTTCGTTTTAGGCCTATTTCTCGTTCTTTCCATCCTTGGGTGCTTTCCTGAGTATAAGTCATGAAAAGAAAGGATTAAAAGTACCTTTTTACATGAATCAAGGAATAAATCATCCGAAAATATGCTAAATGTGGGATTAAAATATGTTACTTTTATGGTTTATCACATACTCCACACTTAAGCTTTTGCTTGTCCTCAAGCAAAATTCTCAACTCACAATTAAAACGAACTTTCCATGATTCATAATTCCTATCAACAATGTCTCATCATAATTCATAGATAATTTATACATGGATGACCTAACTCGAAGAGTCCTAAAGATTCAAACAATATAAGTCATACATCTGTGTTCACGAAAACGTAGGTGTTTCCCTTTACCTGAATAATTACCTTTAATTCAAAACCTACAAGGACTGACATCCTCACAAAAGATTCACTCAAATCACTCGAAGTGTTTAAGGTTCAGGAAAAGAGCACTCAAAAGTCGAATCTAAAAAGTTAATCCCATAGGCTTGCCTGAAAATCAAATCTCCACCACAGTAAAATGAGATGATAAACAGATCAAAAGGTCTTTAACAGGGTTGTAACGGGGCTAGGGTTAAAGGTGTGGATAAAGGCTGAATCAGAAGGTTAGAATCGACACTAACCTGACAAGTTACCTATCTAATAATAAGTAACTATATTAACTGAAAAGTAATAATCCTAATAATACGAGCTTTTCTTTTGATAAATAGACTTTTAACTGTATAAGCTCACTTTTCTTATTACTAATACTGAATATACTTCGAATTTTTTTTTTAAGAATGAATCAAGTAATAAAAGATAAATTCAACTATTGAAATAATATAATTAGGTAACTAATCAAATCAAATCTCGATATAAGGGTAGTCAAAAGGAATGGTGATAACAAATACAAAGGGTTTTGGGTTAATATTAGTGGGTGAGTCAATAAAAAGGGTTGTTAGGATCAACGGGGTTCACTAGGGGTTAATTATGAAGGTAGGCTTTTTAGTGGAGTGAGTGGGTTAAAACCTAGGTGCCTTTATCATCTCGGTATATCAAATCATAGGTGTGGTCTCAACATGTATAATCAAGGCAAGTTCTAGAATAACAGTTCAATGTTGACACACTCATAATCAATAAGGTGAGCATGAAAAAGAATATATGCTCTATAAGGCTCAAAATCTCACAAAAATTATGGGTGTTTTTGACATCAACATTGTGAATTTTAAATTTCAAGGTAACATTCAGATTCAGGTAGACAACTTATTCAAAAAAAATTATTCTGAAAAATAGACTTATCATGCTTGATTTTCTAATATTCTTCTAATTTAATCATCAATGCACAATTAACTATGGCTTACTCAGAAACACGTCAATAAAGATCATAATTCATCAGAAATTTCATCCTAATTAGTAATATGAGAAAATTACTTAAGAACATAATATAATTCAGGGATTTGAGAATAATGAAAAAAAGTTTGGCACTTTGACCCTCAGGGATTGAAAATAATGCAAAAAGTTAGGCACTTTTACCCCCCCACACTTAAGATGTACATTGCCCTCAATGTACAAAGATAGATAATGTACGTTGGGGGTGTCGTCTTTTGTTGTGGCGGTTACTAACGAGCTCTGTGCTAGATGAAGAAATTGGGGAGCTCGTGAAGAATTAGCCAGGATCTATTAAGACACATTTAAAATAAACTAAATATATAATTAAGGATAGGAAAACTAAAGAGAAAGAAAATAGAAAGTAAAATAAAATTAAAAGAAAAGATGGATGGACCGATGAGTCCTTATTGTTGGATGGTTCGCGAGGTAGGTGTCATTCCTTAGGTTGCGAAAGTGATGGCGGTGGCGGAAGTGGTGTGATTCCCAAGCAGCCTTTAGTACTTCGAAGACTGTGGTGGTGATGGTCGTGGTTCCCAAGGTGTGATTCCCTAGCAGCCTGACGAACCTGGCACTAAAAGATTAATTCAAAATAAACTAAATTAAGCATAAGATAGTCAAAGGGAAGGAAATTGAAGCGAAAGGGAAAAGAAAAATAGAAACTAAATGGTCTCAAAGACCCTTGGCTTGTTGTTTGGATGAAGCGGCCGGCATGAACTTATGTATCGGGGTCTCCTTTGAGGAGACTATGTTTGTCATCTTCCGCTTCTTCGACATGGATATGTGTAGCTCAAGAGGTTATAGAGACTTGTTATGGAGAGGGGAATCTGAGAAAAAGGAATAAGAAAAGAGGGGGAAATTAAATGAGAAGAAGGGGGAGGGGGTTGGTGTTTAAATAGAGGCTCAATTCTGGTACTTTCCCATGCCATGTGACCGAGGGCGTGTCATTTCACACTTCTAAGCGTGTTGATTTTCCATTCCCGTTTTTCAGCCAGCCACGCCCGTTTCTGATAAGTCAGTATCGTCCACGGTCGCTTCGCACGGCCGTGGCGCTTTGTTAGTGCCCGTGGTGGGGTGGTTGGGCCCGTGATTTTGAAAATTAGTTGGGATTTGATTCATACCACCTCTGCTATGTTAGTACAGAGATTCTGTACTTCCACACAGTCACGGCTACGGCCGTGTGCAAGACTGTGTGGTCTGGAAATCTGCACTTTTGGTTAGTTTACAACTAGGTATTCAGAAAGAAAAGAAGAAAAGAAAGTAAATTGAAAGCAGAATGTGAAAATAAATTGTGTTAGTGCTCGGGTTGCCTCCCGAGAAGCGCTAGTTTATAGTCTTAAGCTAGACTTTCCTCGTATTTGAAAATTCAGGGAGGTTTAAGTGTTTGAATATCTTCCCTCATGCTATTAGTTCTATTTTCTTGATAAAGTTTAAGTCGAGAAACGTGTACCTTAAAAGTGTCGAATATGGGGTTGCTTACATCAACTGTTCTGTATGGGAAGATATTGTGTACCTCAAGGGGGATTTCTTCGTTTGCTTTCAGGTCTGACATGGTGATTTGAGGATCTGATTTATCTAACAGTACCTGGTCTCCTATTTTGAAGTGGTTTGATGTTCTTATGAGCTGTTGTAAGGGCTCCTTCGGTTTTTCTTTGTGCGGTTCTGGTTCCACTTTAAAGTGTGTCTTCCACTCTTCTAATCTGTCGACTTTAAGGCTTCGCTCCTTGTGTAATTCTTCTATGTTGGCACGAGGTCCATGATTTGGCTCAGGTTTGTATCCTTATGGTGTTTCTTGTGGTGAAAGTTGAACAACCTGGTTATCAACTGAATTTGCTTTTTCACCTTTATCAATTGTTGTCCTGGCCGAGTCAAGAGCTTGTAAACTGATCGATTCATCACCTACCTGAAGTATGAGTTCTCCTGTGCTAACATCAATTTTAGTTCGAGCAGTTGCTAAAAAGGGTCTTCCTAAAATTAAGGGAATCGAATTATCCTCATCCATGTCTAAGACAACAAAATCTACTGGGAAAACGAATTTATCAATTTTTAAAAGAACATCTTCGATAATACCCCTAGGAATTCTAACAGTTTTATCAGCTAATTGAATGCTCATCCTAGTTTGTTTGGGTTTCCCTACACCTAGTTGTTTAAACATTTTATAAGGCATGATATTTATACTTGCCCCTAAATCAGCTAATGCATTATCAACAGTTAGTCTACCAATTAAACATGGAATTGTAAAACTCCCTGGATCTTTTTGCTTCCGCGATAGTCTATTCTGTAACATTGCTGAGCATACTACGTTTAATTCTATGTGTGGCTCTTCGTCTAATTTGCGCTTGTTTGTCAAGAGCTATTTTAAAAATTTCCTCGAATTTGGCATCTGAAAAAGAGATTCAAGAAGAGGTAAGTTGATATGTAATTTCTTTAAAAGTTTAAGAAACTTACTGAACTGTTCCTCTGTATCATCTCTCTTCAATGCTTCGGGATAAGGTATGCGAGGTTGGTACTCCTTGACTACTGGTTTTGGCTTTTCCTATGTTACCTCTACTTTACCTTCTTTTACCTCGTTTCCGTGTATTGAATTGGGTTCATATAACCCTATACTATCATGAGCTGTGATGGCCTAGATTTGCTCCATTAGGTTAATCTCAGTGTTGCTTGGTAGATGCCCTTGCGGTCGTTCAGACATTAACTTTGTAGGTTGTCCAACTGACTTAGTAAGTTCCCCAACTTGGCTCTTGATCTCTTCAATCGATGTTCGTTGGTTTGTTTCAGTGTTTTGGAAATGGTTTTCTGTGGCTGCCATGAATTTTGTCAGCATCTCTTCAATGTTCGGCTTCTTTTCCTGTGGATAGGACTGATTTTGGAAATTTTGAGGAGGTTGTTGTCTTTGATTTCCTTGATTTCCTTGACCTCCCCATGTAAAATTTGGGTGTTCCTCCAACCTGGATTATAAGTATTACTATAAGGGTTATTATTAGATCTGAAATTATTACCTATATAGTTCATCTGTTCGCTCTCTGCGCCCGGTTGGTAGGGTGGGTACTCAGGCTTCGCCACAATTTCACTTGCGTCACACTGCATTACTGGATATGCCTGCAAAGAACACAAACTATCAAGCTTTTTATTCATCATCTCTACCTGTGTTGATAGCATGGTTACTGCATTGAGGTTAAAAACTCCGACTGATTTAGTTGGTTTGGTCCTTGTAACCTGCCACTGATAGTTATTCAGTGACATCTCTTCAATAAACTCGTAGGCTGCTTCAGGAGTTCTGTTGTTCAGGGTTCCACCGGCGGCTGAATCAATTAGTTGCCTCGTTGAGGGGTTTACACCGTTATAAAAAGTTTGGACTTGAAGCCATAAGGGTAAACCATTGTGCGGACACCTTCTCAAGAGATCCTTGTATCTCTCCCGTGCATCATACAATGTCTCTAAATCCATCTGCACAAAAAAAGAGATAGCATTCCGTAATTTGGCCGTTTCGGCCAGCGGGAAATATTTTAGTAAAAATTATTTGGTCATTTGATCCAACGTAGTGATTGACCCTCGTGGTAACGAGTTTAACCACTGTTTGGCTTTATTCCTTAATGAAAAAGGAAATAACCGAAGACGTATGGCATCATCAGAAACGCAATATATTTTGAAGGTATCACAGAACTCTAAAAAATTAGCTATTTGAGTGTTTGGGTTTTCGTCCTGCAAACCATCAAATTGAACAAATTGTTGAATCATTTGTATAGTGTTAGGTTTTAATTCAAAATTATTAGCAGTTATAGCAGGCCTAACAATACTCGATTCTGCTCCTGTTAAATGAGGTTTAGCATAATCGTACATAGCACGCGGAGCATTATTTTCTCCCACATCTTGTGGTGGTGTTTTATTCTCGTCCATCCCTTCAGTAGGATTGGATCTGTTTTCGTGCTCTTCTTCTGTGTAATTTAGGGCTTGCCTAATTTCTCTGTGATTCCTGCGAGCAGTTGCTTCAATATCACTGTCGTATACTAATGGTCCTTTCGGGTTCCTTTTAGTCATAAACTAGAGGTACTTGTTGAGAAAAGAAAGAAAATTTAGCAAAATCAAAATTTAACCTAAAGATAAAAATAAATAAATTGCGAAAAATAAAAATAATGGCTAAAGTAATAAAAATAGAGTTTTCTAATTAGTTCCCCGGCAACGGCGCCAAAAACTTGATCGTTAGATTTCAGAGTTTTAAATTTGTATGAATGAGAATGATTGAACCTAGAAACTAACTCTGACAACGATTGAGGCAAGTGCACCTATCGAACAGTAGTATAGCTTAGGCAAGACGGGATTGTCAAACCCAAAGGAACTAAAAGTACTAATACTAACTTTCTTTTTATTATTTAGCCTAAAATAAGTGAAGTTGTTATCTAATCTAAATTTAACTAACTACTAAGCTAAAGACTCAAGACAAAAAAAGAACGAATTGGGGAAATACTGTTGGGAAAACTCAGTTGATTATGACGATACCCTAGGAAGAATCCACCTAGACTTCACTTGTTATCTAATACTGAACCAGATGATTTATTCACTTGACTTGATCCGTAAGACTCCCTAAATTATATTAAACCCTCTCTTGAGGCGAATAACGTCTAACCCTAGGTTGATTAATTGAAATCTCTTTCTAATTAAAACCCCTAGAATCGCATTATGTAACATCCCAAACCCAGCCCACACATCACGATCGGGTCTGGCATGTCACTTGAGAAGAATTATAAAACACTTCGCAATGTTAGAAAAAAAATTTCAGGTTAATTTTCTTATTGCAACTCCAAGTTTGGTGGTTTATTAGAAAACTTAGGAATTCTTTTCTTTTATGTTAAAATAATTTAATTAGCCAAGTCTTGAAATCAAGTGACTTCTGAAAACTCATGTTATTACATTCAAATAGCCAGAGATTTTGTCGTAAAAGAAATCCTCTTGATGAACTCGTTAATTTCGTTGTATGAAACTTTGATGTCCTTTATTAAAAAAAATGACATATTATTAGTCTTATACTTAGAGCGTTTAAAAATTAAAACTGGAAATTTAAAACCAATTTAACAGTGGCCTTATTACAACGAAAGTAAAACCCAATTATTAAATATAAATAGAGTTCTTAATTGAAAAGAAGGAAACCGTGCATGGCCACCTCGTAGTCCTCTCCAGCCCGGTCCACTGCACTATATGCTACATGCAATGATGTTAATCAACGGAGTGAGTCAAAAGACTCAGTGTGCAACTCTTGGGCACCATCAGATTGGGCCTTAGCCCCGCAGTACAGAATAGCAGAATAACATATGCAAAATGATTCAAAACCCACCCCAACCTAAAATTCCCATCCGCTACACACCACCCGTACCTGCCAAACACACCAATGGGGATTTCTACTATCAACCCTCACCGCTACTCACCATCGATGGCAGTCATGCTGCAGTTAGCTGCTCATCATCAGAATTGTGACAGAGTCACCAGATTATGTGGCATAGCCACCAGAACAGATTGTGGCAGAGCCACCAGAACAGATTGTCGCAGAGCCACTAGAACGCTTCCCCTTTCATTTAATAGCATATGCCTGACCCCATGCAAGCATAAAATCCTGATGTATAGATGCAACATGTTTCGGCATGCATGTAAAAGATATTCAGGGTATATATCTAGTCATCTCATTATCATCATTTATTTAACATATACAGAAGTCACTAACCTATTATCTCGTATTTACCCTTCATGGGTAACCTAATGACCAATACCGAGATTTCGGCATTTAATAGCACATATATAAATTAACAAAACAACGACCAAAGGTGTGAGAAGTTACACACCTGATAACACACAATATAATGCTCTCTATGTCGACACTATCGCTCACCGGGACGACTGCTATCTACCTACTATTCTGTTCTGAAGCCGGTCTACAACCCGGTGGCCAATCTCGAACAGTAGACACCGCACATTTTTTGAACTTAGGGGCTGGGACTACAGGTCCAACCCCTTCCTTCCCTTGTCTAGCATTGGATTCCATGAAACAGATCTTGGTCAGAAGACTAGGTTAAGGCATTGAAGAATATGGAAATGAGAACACACACTCAAACAAAGAGATTTCTTACCTAGATTGACAAAATACTGAAAGCTTCCGGCTTGGGTTAAGAGATCGATTGAGTACCTATATGAATACCATGTAAGAATCGGTTCTCCAAGAAGAAATGGATCCAAAGAAGTGACCTTTCGGCCAACCAAACAAACAGAAACCCCTTATGGCCTATTCGGCTAACGACACTTACCGACACCCTCTTGAAAACAGGCCACCCAAAGAAAAATATATGATGCAGACACGTCCTTCTACCACTGACCAATGTTCATGGATACAAATCAGAGCCTTCGATTATCCATAACAAAATAAAGAGAAGTGAAAATGATAAAGAAAGCGAAGAAGATCCCTTACCGAACAAAAGTATACCGCTTAGGAGTTCTATAATCAGCTAACAGCAGGGTTGACAGAAGGGTGCAGATTTGGCTAAAGCAGGAAAAGAAATCGAAGAGAAGAAATGATAATAGGTGATGATTCAGTCAAGAGAAAGAAATGAGGGATGGAGTTCGGCTTTAGTGATGATTAAAACAATCTCAAGGTAAATAAATGAAAGGTGGGTTTTCGGCTATGAAGAACAGGTAGAAGAAATATAGAGCACGAAAAAGGGGAGAGGAGAAACAATGGTGTTACGGCTTTGAGTAAAAGAGGAAAACAAAACAAAAAGAAAAGAAAAGAGACTTGTGAGAATTCGACAAGGGTTGGAAACTTGGGGAAAAATGATGCAGTTGAGAAAATAATGAGAAAATAGGAGAAAGAATGCCCAAATAGATTTTGGTTCACAAATGAAGAAATGTTCACGTAGCAGCTTTAGGAGTTTCGGCACACAGAGAAGGAAAATATGCTAAATGAAGAGCACACTAAAACCGTTAATGGAACCTTTAACGCACACAATTTGCTAAAAACTTACCAAAGTTTCGGCACATCAACTCCCCATCAACCGAATGCCTAAACCCCCTACACTACTCAAAATTTTGGCTAACACCCTACTCACCTCACTCCCTATGCTTCCTCCTTGATTTTCTCCTAAATTCCCTCTCCTCCACTCATTCAATTTAGTTTGAATATTTCAAGCTCCCCAAATGACTCTCCACCACTTACTTGAATTGCTTGACCAAGTCTTCCCTCTCTCCTTCAGAGTTTGATTACCATTCAACCACCTCCCTTGCCTGAGCCAAAAATAATACTCCCTTGCGCTACTTGAGAGATTCGAACCCTCTCCCTCAGCTTCCCTTGTAACGCCACCCCTCTACATGCTAAGTGGCGTCTCCTTGCCACCTTACTACTGCATCTCTTGTGTCATCAACCACAAGCAAAAACCCTTGAAGCTAGACCCAACCAGTTTCCTCTTTTAAAGTACCAAAACTTAAAATTTACCAAGGCTTCTGCTCAACCCCGAACCTTCCCGAGCCCCCCTAACATAGCAGACTAACTGATAAGGCATACCAATACACAGAAACTCAATAAATGCAAAGCCCCTATATCCCGAGTGTTACACATTAACTCGATCTATGGATTCCCATATTAGGTTTCACCCTAATCCGGCAAAATCTCGTCACCCTATCTCTAGGCACGCGATCAACTCTGCTTAATTATGCTAGATCTACTCTTAAGCAGGGACTTCTGCTCCTCCACCTAAGCACATCCAACTTGAATCAATATCTCGGAAATATTAACACAAGAATTAAGTACACATAATTAAGAACAAATCAAGTATTTGTCATATAGTTCAGAAAACAATAACAAGATCCATCTTAGGTTTCATCCTCTTTAGGTATCTGAAGGGTTTAGTTCATAATAATAAAAGAAAACATCTCAAAAGAAAAGATAAAACAAAACATAAGAAATCCCTAAAACTCCCTGAAGGGATTGAAAGAGAAATCCACCGTCTTGAGTAGAATTCCAGCATCTTGAGATGGATCAACTGGCTATCTTCGAATGATTCCCACAAATCTGACCTTTTCAGCTTGGCTCCTTGGCCTAGCTCACCGCTCCCTTCCAGGATGCACTTTAGAGGGTTTATATAGGCTCTTAGAATGTGTTTCTTTGGCCCTAAGTATCCTTTTCCGATTGAAATTGCTCTTTGCCATGACAGGGACACGACCATGTCACACGCCCGTGTGAATGGTCTTTAAGCCGTGTTCGGATTTCTTTAATGAGGCACAGCCATGTGAATCAGGATCAGGCCGTGTTCTAGTTGCTCAATGAGGCACGATCATGTGGGCTTAAGTCCAGGCCGTGTCGATTTCCTCTTTGGCCTAATTTGGTTTGTTTTAGGCCCGTTTCTCGTTCTTTCCATCCTTGGGTGCTTTCCTGAGTATAAGTCATGAAAAGAAAGGAGTAAAAGCACATTTTTACATGAATTAAGGAATAAATCATCCGAAAATATGCTAAATGTGGGATTAAAATATGTTACTTTTATGGTTTATCATTGCCATAATGTGATTTTTGGGCTAAATTGAATAGAATGAATAATGAATAGATTGAATTTGATATTATATAGATCAAGAAAAATGAAGTTCGGATTTAGATCAGGGGAAAAACAAAGTGTTGGACTAATCGATGTATTTAGTCGTTTTTGCATTCGAGGTAAGTTCGTATGTTAATAAGCATTATTGACATTATGTTTTAAATGCTTTATATTTAAATTGTTGATGAATATGATTGTACGGAAACGTTTGACAATGATTCAGCAAATGTGAAATCCCAGTTGAACCATAGGAATAGATTAGGATATGAATGACATGTCATTAGGGGTTATGTGATTTGGGTGCTGGTCCGTACATCCTACAGGTGGTTGAGTTATCCGGCATGTGTTGTGGATTCTCGTTAGCTTGTGTGAGCAGCACCCTGTAGCTTCATCATGATAGTCAGCTTGTGCGAGCAGACCCGTTGATAGCTCGAGAGTGAGCATTATGAGATATGAGATTGAGATAGCTTCGGCAATGTATGTGTGTAACATCCTGAATTATTGGGCCTATATGTTTAATGTGTAAATTTGAGTGTTAGGGGTCCAAATTGGGCTCAGGTTTGGGCGGAGGCCTTGGTTAAATTTTCTGTTTGGGCACTATAGGGTTTAAAAAGGTGGTATCTGTGTTTAAAATACCAAAGTGGGCTTGTGGCCCAAAGTTAGGTGGCGCTGCAAAGGAGCTAGAGGGTGGCGTCACTAGTAGATGGAGAGGGCCCAAGTTTTGGCCGTATGGAGCCCATGTATTTGGGCCATTTTCGGCACTTAAAAGGAGCAAGGAGGGGGACGGCAATGAGGCTTAATTTTAGGAGGGATTTAATGATTGGGATAATGTAGATAATGTGCTGATAATAGTAGGGAGAGGTGGTGTTGTCTAGGCCTCTTCTAAAGGTATGAATAGATTAAGATAAAGGAGAAAAGATAAGAGCTATCTGCTGAGTGCAGTGTTGGCCGAAATTCCATCTCCTAGGGGAGGGAAGAATTCGGTTTCTTTATGTCAAAAGGGTGCCGAAATTTCCCCTACTATTTAATTAGCTGTTAGTTATCAGGAAGGGCACTTTCAGGTTTTGATAAGTAAATGTCGAAATTCTCTATAAATAGGGGGTATCTCTTCAATTCCGGTATTTGAACCCTATTCTTTTCTTCATTCTCTGTGCCAAAACTCTCAGTCATTCTCTGCAATTTCTTTTCTTTTGATTTCTTCAAAAGCCGAAACCTCTCACTTCACTTTCTTTTTCCATTCTTTTTCCTCTTGTGCTGATTTCTTCATAAAACCGGAATCCTCTTGGAGTTGTCGATTTCCCTGTGAAGGCAAGAATCGATTTCCTTAGATCTATTCTTTTCTCTTTCAGTTTTTGAGAATCAAGGCCAGGTGGCTATTAAGGTTTGGTCTAACGTTCCACTCTTTTTCATGTTCTTAATTTGGGCGACGGCGGGAGTTGAAGTAGATCTCTTAGATCTAAAAGTCGGAAACATTAGTCTCTGAATCTCATATCACTTTTCGGGAATTTCAAGGTAAGGGATTCTCCTTAGATTCTCCTTAGATTCGATATCGAAATCACAATCTTAATCATATGTTATGATTAATAAGGCCTTTTTGATGGAAACAAATATCGATCAGGCAAAAGAGGGGACTAGATTTGAAAACCCGATTCCTAAGTTTAAGAAGCAAGCAGTGTCAGCAGTACGGGATTGGCCACCGGGTTGTGGACCGGCTTCTGAACAACACTTTAGGCAGATAGCGGTTGTGTTGGCTACGGATAGCGTCAACTTAGAGAGTCTCGTTCTAACAGTAATCAGGTGTGTAGATCTCTAACACACTAGTTAACTGTAATATATATGTGTTATGGGCTAAAAAGCTGGAAAGAGGCTGTGTAGACAACCGAATAAAACCCAAAAAGGGTTAGGCAAAGGGTGCCAAGTACGTAACCATTGAAATCTCTTTATGTGTATCGATATATATATATGGAAGTCTGTTTTCTCCAAGATGGTATGATGTTTTCAATTTTTCATGTGTGTATGCATGGGGTGGGATTATGATAATGAAGGGGAAGAGCATGATAGGTCACTTGGTGATCGGTGGTTAAACCACGAATATAAATGTTAGGTCACATAGTGATCGGTGGCCAAGCCACGTTTAAATGATTCCTGAATAATAGGAATAGGCAGTACGGCTGTCGATATGTTGTGTAGCGGTTGGTGGGTTGATTGTAGAAATCCCCGAGGTGTGATGGTTGGTATGGGTTGGTGTGTAGAGGATGGACTTTTAGGATGGGTTGGGCCATTTATCATTTACCATTATTCATTTAGCATGTATTTATGTTTGTTGCCATTATGAATGGGCCGAGGCCCATAATGTGTTTGTGGGTCTCAGGTCGTTGTGTGTTTCGGGATTTATACACTGAGTCTTGGTGACTCACCCTTTTATTTTTCCTACTCTTTCAGATGAGTAGTAAATCGTGGACGTGGGAGCCAAGACAGACTCGAGGGGCCATAAGGACTTTTATTTAAAGAAATATATCTCCATTTAAAATACAATGTTCTCTTTTATTTAGTTTTTAATTTGGGGAATATTTATGTAATAAGGCCCCATATTTTATATTCAACTAAGTAGTTTTTAATATTTGCAACTTATGAAATTATGCCAAAGGTTTAATTATATGAAATAATAATAATACAAGGTTTTTTTTTTCAAATGTCACTTATTTATTCAATTATTGTCTAATTAACTTACGATTTCCAAAACTGATAAGAAACTATGTTTTCAACATCAAACCCGTAACATGCCAGATCTGGTCGAAACGTATGGGCCGGGTTTGGGGTGTTACATTTTGGTATCAGAGCCCAGTTCAAAACTCGGGCTGTGAAATGTGTCTAGTAGTGTTTTGAAAATTTGATGTGAATTTGAGAAAAATGTCTTGGATGAAGATATGGCCTTCGAGTCTACCAGCACCCGATCCACGCAGGTAAGTATTCTAACTTTTGATATGACATGCATGATTGGGCTTGATGGGCTTGATGGACGTAGACTAGTATGTTAGGCATTGATGGACTTTAGGCTTAGTTTAAACAACTCTTTAAATTCATAAGACTTAATCTATCCAAACAAACCCGTGAACAAATTGTTGGGTTAGGGTGTGGCAACAGGCATACGCATGTCTAGGATTGGATTCAGGGAGAGCTTGGTACTTAAGCAGTCCTAGTGACTCACCTTCTCTTCGCTGGAATCCTACCTGGTGCGTAGTGACTGTTCACCTTAGCCACGAGGATTTGTTGACGAGCCAAAATCTATAATTAAAACTCGAAAGGGACCAGCCTCCCTATTTCACAACCAAAATACCCCCAAGTTTTGTAAAATGTCCAAAATACCCTTGATTTGAGAAAATTTCCCAGAATATCCCAGAACTGTAAAACTACCAAAACTTGTGGAATTACCGAAACACTCCGGTTGGCAAAATTTCCAAAATAGCCTTGGTTTGTGAAAATTTCCAAAACAACCGTGATTTTATAAAATACCCATGTTTTGCAAATTTACCCGAAAACCCCTAGATTTACAAGAGTAAATTTTCCAAAGTAACCCTGCGTTATAAAAAAAACAACATCAAAATATCTCTATTCCGAAAAAAAACTTGTTTTCCAAAATACCCTTGCTTTATAAAAATATATATATACCAAAGTACCTCTAATTCAAAAAAAAAATCACCAAGATACTCTATTTTGGAAAATACCCTGTAGGGCAAAACTACGGAAATACCCTTGGGTAGGGAAATGGCGAAAATACCCTTTTGTGATAAAGGTGGATTTTTGGATGCTACTTGTATGTTGACGTATGATGGTTGAATGTATGTGGTTCCTAGAACTAAGAGATATAGACTTGAGACTGAAACCTGTAGTTATAAATTTCGAATTTGAAAGAACTACTCTTAAAACTACTTTCCATAAGATTGTTCGTGGTTAATTGGTGGAAGAAGTTAATAATTCATAAAATTTCTAATCAGGTAAACGCGAATCGGTAGAATGAGTACAAGAGGTCGTGGACATCCTGCGTGTGGCCGTGGTAGGGGTAGAATGGCCGTGTCAGAACCAATAGGATCTGACCATGGGTCAAGAAATGAGATGTCAGTTCCACCAGGTGCGGAGGCCGAATTTCAGGATCAGACGGCCAGAGATGATGCGGTGTCTCCGGCAATGTTAAGGGTTTTAGAGAGGGTTGCTAGGGTAGGCATGGGCACAGGAGCCCGGAAATCTGTGCCAGAGCGACTTAGAGCCAATGGGGCAGAAGTGTTTAGGGGAATTTCTGGTGTAGCCCCGAGTTCGGTTGAGTATTGGTCGGAGGCGGTGGAACGCATAATGGATGATTTGGATTTCATGGAGGAGAAGAAGTTAAAAGGGGTTGTATCTCTCCTGCGGGACGAAGCATATCAATGGTGGCTTACAGTTAAGGATGGTACAGTGGCTGACCGTATCACCTGGGATCTCTTCAAAACGGCGTTTCAGAGTAAGTACATTGGGTCGAGTTATGTGGATGCGCAGCGCAGAGCATTTCTGAATCTGGTTCAAGGGAGTAGGTCAGTGGCTGCGTATGAAGCTGAATTCTTACGCCTTAGCCGATATGCCCGAGGGATTGTGGCCACAGAACATGAACGTTGCGTCCGGTTCGAAGATGGTCTGAAGGATGATTTGCGTGTTTTGATAGCCCCACAACGGGAAAGGGAATTCGCTGTGCTTGTGGAAAAAGCTAAGATAGCTGAGGAGGTTAAGCGGACGGAAAAACTGAATCGGGATAGAGATAGGAGTGGAAGTAAGAGAAATTTTGGATCATCGGGAACAACTGGGCGTACTCAGAAAAGGCCTAGGTCAGATAGACCGAGTCAGAATGAGAGACCTGCTGCTGCTAGTCAGACACAGAAGTGTGCTCGATGTGTTGGGCGGGCGGTTGGAAGTGCTTTAGGTGTGGATCTACGGACCACCAAGTTAGGAACTGCCCGCAGCAACGGGGCAGTGAGGGGCTAACAGGTCAGGAGAATGCTCAGCCGGGCAGGGGAGGTCAGCAGCCACAGAGAGGTCGTGGTCCAACTAGAGGTGGTAATGGTTTTGGTCGGGGTCGTGGAGCTCCAGGCAGGGGGGCAGGAAACACTGAGGCGAGACAGCCGGGGTTAGTTTATGCTGCCAGACGTCGAGAGGAGGCTGACGCACCGAATGTCTTAGCCGGTACATTTTTAATTTTTGGCTTTCCTTACACTGTCTTGATTGACATTGGGTCGACACATTCGTATGTAGCTAGTAGTGTATCTGGAACTTTAAGGTTAGAATATGAGATTACCCCTAGGGCAATGACTGTAATTAGCCAGTTAGGACAATCTGTAGTAGTGGATAAACTCTATCGGGAGGTACCTTTAGAAGTTCAGGGAATAACTGTCCTAGCGGATCTGATGGAATTACCATTCAGGGAATTCGATTTAATTTTAGGCATGGATTGGCTGGTGAGGTATCAAGTGAACTTGGATTGTGCAGCCAAGCGTATGGTGTTAAAGACCCCTGAGGGTGGCGAAGTGCTGGTGATAGGAAAAAGGGGGGATGGTTTGTCAAATGTGGTGTCTGCTTTAAAAGAAGAGAGGATGATAAGAAAAGGGTGCGAGGCGATTCTGATGGTTGTTCGGGCTCTGGAAGCCAACGAATTAACTGTTGAGGACGTCAGGACGGTGAAGGAATTTCCTGATGTTTTCTCAGAAGAGCTTCCGGGATTACCCCCGGATCGTGAAGTGGAGTTTGGAATCGATCTTCTTCCGGGAACAACGCCAGTATCCATTGCTCCATATAGAATGGCGTCGAAGGAATTGGTGGAATTGGAAGCACAGATTCCAGAGTTTCTGGATAGAGGGTTTATTCGACCAAGTGTGTCGCCATGGGGAGCGCCGGTGTTATTTGTTAAGAAGAAGGATGGATCAATGCGTATGTGCATTGACTATCGTCAGTTGAATAAGTTGACCATCAAGAATAAATACCCGTTGCTGAGGATCGACGATTTGTTCGATCAATTGAAGGGGGCCTCAGTCTTTTCGAAGATAGATCTGAGGTCAGGGTACCATCAGCTTAAGGTCAAGGAGGCGGATATTCATAAGACGGCTTTTAGGACTCGCTATGGTCATTACGAATTTATGGTGATGCCTTTTGGATTGACCAACGCACCAGCAACGTTCATGGACATGATGAACCGAGTGTTCTAACCCTACCTAGATCGATGTGTCGTGGTGTTTATAGATGATATCTTGGTTTATTCAAAGTCGGAGGAGGAGCATGATGCTCATCTGCGAGTGGTTTTGCAGATTCTGAGGGAGAAGCAGTTGTATGCCAAATTCAGTAAGTGTGAGTTTTGGCTGAATGAAGTTACTTTCCTGGGCCACGTGGTGTCAACAGAGGGGATTCGGGTTGACCCTCGGAAAATTGAAGCGGTGTTGGATTGGAAGCCGCCTAAGTCGATGGCAGAGATTCGGAGTTTCCTTGGTCTGGCAGGGTACTACAGAAGATTTGTTGAAGGATTTTCTCTAAGTTGCTACGGAAAAGAGTTCCATTTGTTTGGTCTGATAAGCAACAGGAGAGTTTCGAGAAGTCAAAGAGGATTTTGACGGAGGCTCCGGTGTTGATTTAGCCGGAGGCGGGGAAGGAGTTCGTAATTTACTATGATGCTTCACACACGGGATTAGGATGTTTGTTGATGCAAGATGGAAAGGTTGTTGCATATGCATCTCGGCAGTTAAGACCGCACGAGTCAAATTATCCCACCCGTGATCTGGAATTGGCGGCGGTGGTGTTTGCCTTGAAAATTTGGAGGCATTATTTGTACAGGGAGAAATCTGTCATTTATATGGATCATAAGAGTTTAAAGTACCTTTTGACTCAGAAGGAGTTGAATCTAAGGCAGAGGAGATGGATCGAGTTGTTAAAGAATTATGACTGCTGGATCGAGTATCACCTGGGTAAGGCTAATGTGGTGGCGGATGCTCTAAGCTATAAGGTGATCACTGACTTGAGAGCAATGTTTGCTCACCTTAGCTTATATGATGATGGAAGTCTATTAGCTGAACTTCAAGTGAAACCCTCTTGGGTCAGTCAAGTTAGGGAGAAGCAGCAGACCGATGGATTGCTTAGGGAGAAGTTGCAACTGATTTCAAGTAATGAGCCAACGGAATTCAATGTGAATGAGGAAGGATTAGTATGTTTTCAAGGGAGAGTTTGCATGCCAAAGGACCCTGAGTTGAGGTGTAGGATTTTGCAAGAGGCGCATGGTAGTCCATACGCTATGCGCCCGGGAGGGAGCAAGATGTATCGAGATTTGTGGGAACAGTTCTGGTGGCTGGATTTAAAGCGTGAGGTATCTGAGTTTGTGAGTAGGTGTTTGACCTACCAGCAGGTCAAGGCGGAACATTAGTTACCGTCAGGGTTGTTGCAGCCGGTGAAGATTCCACAGTGGAAGTGGGAGAGGATCACCATGGACTTTGTTAGCGGGCTACCTCTCACGCCCACTAAGAAAGATGCGATTTGGTTAATTGTAGATCACTTGACGAAGTCTGCTCACTTCACCCCCGTACGTGTCGATTACTCTCTGTAGAAATTGGCTAAGCTATACATAGCAGAGGTAGTTAGGTTACATGGAGTACCAGTGTCGATCATATCAGACAGGGACCCTGGGTTCACGTCACAATTTTGGAAGGCGTTACATAGAGCGCTGGGCACGAAGTTGGATTTTAGTACAGCGTTCCATCCTCAGACCGATGGACAGTCTGAGCGGGTAATTCAGGTCTTAGAGGACATGTTAAGGGGATGTGTCATGGATTTCGGAGGTAGATGGGAGGAGTTTTTACCATTGGCGGAGTTTGCGTACAACAACAGTTACCAGTCTAGTATTCAGATGGCGCCTTATGAAGCATTGTACGAGTGGAAGTGTCGTACTCCTACCTGTTGGACGGAATTGGGGGAACGTCGGATTTTGGGTCCGAATTTGGTCACCGAGACGGAGGAGAAGGTTGAGATAATTCGAGCTTGGCTAAAGGAGGCGTTGGACAGACAGAAGTCCTATGCTGATTTAAAACGTAAGGACATAGAGTTTGCAGTGGGTGATAAGGTATTTCTGAAGGTGTCGCTGTGGAAGAAAGTACTGAGGTTTGGACGGAAGGGTAAATTGAGTCCCAGATTTATCGGACCATACCGGGTGTTGAAACGAGTAGGACCAGTAGCGTATCAACTAGAGCTACCTTCAGAGTTAAGCCAGATTCACAATGTGTTCCATGTCTCTATGCTGAGACGATATCGTTCGGATCCATCCCATGTAGTACCAGTGGAAGAAATTGAGGTAAAACCTGACCTATCTTTTGAAGAGGAACCAGTAGAAATTCTGGATCGTGATGTCAAGGTATTGCGAAGGAAAACGGTTAAACTAGTTAAGGTTCTGTGGCGGAATCACGATTCTGAAGAGGCTACTTGGGAACCCGAGGAGGCAATGCGGCAGCAATACCCACATCTATTTTGACCAGGTAATTTCGAGGCCGAAATTTCTTTAAGGGGGAAGAACTGTAACATCCTGAATTATTGGGCCTATGTGTTTAATGTGTAAATTTGAGTGTTAGGGGTCCAAATTGGGCTCAGGTTTGGGCGGAGGCCTTGGTTAAATTTTCTGTTTGGGCACTATAGGGTTTAAAAAGGTGGTATCTGTGTTTAAAATACCAAAGTGGGCTTGTGGCCCAAAGTTAGGTGGCGCTGCAAAGGAGCTAGAGGGTGGCATCACTAGTAGATGGAGAGGGCCCAAGTTTTGGCCGCATGGAGCCCATGTATTTGGGCCATTTTTGGCACTTAAAAGGAGCAAGGAGGGGGACGACAATGAGGCTTAATTTTAGGAGGGATTTAATGATTGGGATAATGTGGATAATGTGCTGATAATAGTAGGGAGAGGTGGTGTTGTCTAGGCCTCTTCTAAAGGTATGAATAGATTAAGATAAAGGAGAAAAGATAGGAGCTATCTGCTGAGTGCAGTGTTGGCCGAAATTCCATCTCCTAGGGGGGAAGAATTTGATTTCTTTATGGCAAAAGGGTGCCGAAATTTCCCCTACTACTTGATTAATTGTTAGTTATCAGGAAGGGCACTTTCGGGTTTTGATAAGTAAGTGTCGAAATTCTCTATAAATAGGGGGTATCTCTTCAATTCAGGCATTTGAACCCTATTCTTTTCTTCATTCTCTATGCCGAAACTCTCAGTCATTCTCTGCAATTTCTTTTCTTTTGATTTCTTCAAAAGCCGAAACCTCTCATTTCACTTTCTTTTTCCATTCTTCTCCTCTTGTGCCGATTTCTCCATAAAATCGAGATCTTCTTGGAGTTGTCGATTTCCCTGTAAAGGTAAGAACCGATTTCCTCAGATCTATCCCTTTCTATTTCGGTTTTTGAGAATCAAGGCCAGGTGGCTATTAAGGTTCGATCTAATGTTCCACTCTTTTTAATGTTCTTAATTTGGGCGACGGCGGGAATTGAAGTAGATCTCTTAGATCTAAAAGCCGGAAACACTAGTCTCTGAATCTCATATCACTTTTCGGGAATTTCAAGGTAAGGGATTCTCCTTAGATTCTCCTTAGATTAGATATCAAAATCACAATCTTAATCTTATGTTATGATTAATAAGGCCTTTTTGATGGAACCAAATATCGATCAGGCAAAGGAGGGGACTAGAATTGAAAACCCGATTCCTAAGTTTAAGAAGCGAGCAGTGTCAGCAGTACCGGATTGGCCACCGGGTTGTGGACCGGCTTCTTGACAACACCTTAGGCAGATAGCGGTTGTGTTGGCTACGGATAGCGTCGACTTAGAGAATCTCATTCTAATGGTAATCAGGTGTGTAGATCTCTAATACACTAGTTAACTGTAATATATATGTGTTATGGGCTGAAAAGCCGGAAAGAGGTTCTGTAGACAGTCGAATAAAACCCGAAAAGGGTTAGGCAAAGAATGCCAGGTACGTAACCATAGAAATCTCTCTATGTGTATCGATATATATATGGAAGTCTATTTTCTCCAAGATGGTATGATGTTTTCAATTTTTCATGTATGTATGCATGGGGTGGGATTATGATAATGAAGGGGAAGAGCATGATAGGTCACTTGGTGATCGGTGGTTAAACCACGGATATAAATGTTAGGTCACATAGTGATCGGTTGCCAAGCCACGTTTAAATGATTCCTGAATAATAGGAATAGGCAGTACGGCTATCGATATGGTGTGTAGCGGTTGGCGGGTTGATTGTAGAAATCCCCGAAGTGTGATGGTTGGTACGGGTTGGTGTGTAGAGGATGGACTTTTAGGATGGGTTGGGCCATTTATCATTTACCATTATTCATTTAGCATGTATTTATGTTTGTTGCCATTATGAATGGGCCGAGGCCCATAATGTGTTTGTGGGTCTCAGGTCATTGTGTGTTTCGGGATTTATACACTGAGTCTTGGTGACTCACCCTTTTATATTTCCTACTCTTTCAGATGAGCAGTAGATCGTGGACATGGGAGCCAAGACAGACTCGAGGGGCCATAAGGACTTTTATTTAAAGAAATATATCTCCGTTTAAAATACAATGTTCTCTTTTATTTAGTTTTTAATTTTGGGAATATTTATGTAATAAGGCCCCATAGTTTATATTCAACTAAGTAGTTTTTAATATTTGCAACTTATGAAATTATGCCAAAGGTTTAATTATATGAAATAATAATAATACAAGGTTTTTTTTTCAAATGTCACTTATTTATTCAATTATTGTCTAATTAACTTACGATTTCCAAAACCGATAAGGAACTATGTTTTCAACATCAAACCTGTAACATGCCAGATCTGGTCGAAACGTATGGGTCGGGTTTGGGGTGTTACAATGTGGCACTTAGGGTGCGAGGTTCCCGTGTATCCGATATTATTTCGAATGGTTCAACGGGTATATTAAAGATATGGAATGATGAGAAATAGATACGTATCAGTACAGGTATGTACGGAAACTATATGAGCATTGAACCTATGAAAGTTCTGAGTTCATGTTTTCTTATGTGATCGAATATATGTTAACCTTGTGAATTAATGATTTTGTAGTATCTTGTGTTCATATTACTTGATTGGTGAATGAATAGTGATCTTTACTTATTAATTATACGAACTTACTAAGCTTTATAGCTTACTCTATTTAGTTTTTCGTGTTTTATAGTGTTTATCGAAGTTTGCTTGGATTAGGAGTCGTCGGAGATCTCATTACACTACCAAGCTTTCACTGTGGTACTTTTGAACTTATGTATTTGGTTATATGGCATGTATAGGAGTTATGGTCATTTTGGTATATGTGTTAATAATAGATTTAGCCATTTGAGTTGGCTTGTAATTAATGAATGGTTTGCTATATATTTGGCCATGTGACTTGGCTTATTTTGGTTGATTTGGTTGTGTATATAATAAGTGTGCAAATGACCTTTGTTATGCATTTAGTAATTGCTATGTGAATGCTTATGGTGAATGGTTGTTGTGAAATGGTAATTTTAGTAGCATATAGTTATAATTGAGATTGGTATGCTTGTGGCTTTAGGTAAAATGGTGCTTAATTGAAATTGACCATTAGGGTGATTTATGAATGTGAATTTGGTATGAAATTGTATGACTTATCTTGACACGTGTGTGTCTTATGGTTGAGGGTATGGAACTAGCATGAATAAGGCTTGGTTGAGATTGGTTTGATTGCCTATTTAGGCCTTGTTATGTGCCAATTGGTTTGGTGTAGGTGTGTGCAAATTTGGGTGAGAAAGATGGCTTGGATAATAGCCTATTTTTGTCCACACGGGCAGAGACACGGGCGTGTGTCTCAGCCGTGTGTGGCACATGGTCAAGTGACATGGTCGTGTGTCCCCTGGTGTTTAATTAGAAACCAAGTCAGTATGCTCCGCACGGCCTAGCACATAGACATGTGACTTGGTCGTGTGGCATAAGTCAGTATGCCCTACAGTTTTGGCACGACCTAGCACATGGCTTGGTACACGGGCGTGTGTGGCCATTTTGAAGGGCACACGGGCTAGTCACACAGGCGTGCGTGTTGGTTGTGTGACCCAAGTCAGAGAGTTACACGAGGTAGGACATGGGCTGGGACATGGCCATGTGATCCCATTTCGAATGTCCACACGGTCGGGCCACATGGGCGTGTCCCTTGTATTTTTTAAAATTTTCTAAGTTTTCTATATGTTTCCTAAGTTATCGATTTAGTTTCGAACCACTCCTAATGCATGTTTTGGGCCCCGTAGGCTCGTATTAGGGACAATGTGATTGATTATGTATGGTTTATATTTGAAATTTGAATATGTGATAAACCGTAATTGTAACATATTTTAATCCCACATTTAGTATGCTTTTGGATGACTTATGCCTCGATTTATATAAAAAGGTACTCTTAATCTTTTCTTTTCATGTCTTATACTCAGGAAAGCACCCGAGGATAAAAAGAACAAGACAGGAGCCCAAAACAGAACAAATTGGGTCAAGGTGGAATCGGCACGGCCTGGACTTAAGCCCACATGGCTGTGCCTTGTCGAGCATCTATAACACAGCCTGACCCCCGATTCACACGGCCGTGCCTCATTAAAGAAATCCGAAGACGACCCAAAGACTTGTCACACGGGCGTGTGACATAGCCGTGTCCCTGTCCTGGCAATGAATAATTTCATTCAGATTTGGATACTTTGGGGCAAAGAAACACATTTCAAGAGCCTATATATACCCCCTAAGTTCATCCTTGAAGGAGGCGGTTAGCTAGGCCAAGGAGCCAAGCCGAGAATGTCAGATTTGTGGGAATCACTCGAAGATAGCCAGTTGATCCATCCCAAGAAGCCAAAATTCTACTCAAGACGGCGGATTTCTCCTTTAATTCCTTCAGGGATTTTTAGGGATTTCTTATGTTTTGTTTTATTTATCTTTTCTCTTGAGATGTTTTCTTCATTTGTTATGAACTAAATCCTTCAGATACCTGAAGGGGATGAAACCTAGATGAATCTTGTTATTATTTTCTGAATTATATGATAAATACTTAGTTTGTTCTTAATTATGCAAGCTTAATCAAAATTTGATGTGCTTAAGTGGAGGAGGAATAGACCTTGCTTAAGAGTAGATCTAGCATAATTAAGCGGAGTTGATCGCACGCCTAGAGATAGGGTGACGAGATTTTTCCGGATTAGGGTAAAACCTAATATGGGAGTCCATAGATCGATTTACTGCTATTCTAGGGGGTTATTATTCGAGAAAGAGATTTCCGTTAATTAACCTAGGGTTAGACGTTATTCACCTCGAGAGAGGGTTTAATATACGTTAGGGAGTCTTACGGATCAAACTAAGTAAATAAATCCTATGGTTCAGGGTTAATTAACAAGTGAAGTCTAGGTGGATTCTTTCTGAGGGTATCGTCTTAATCAACTGAGTTTTTCCTAAAGTTATTTTCTCAATTCATCCTTTTTGTCTTTGTGTCTTTGGCTTAGTAAATAGTTTAGATTATATTAAAGCAACTTCACTTATTTTAGGTTAAATAATAAAAAGAAGGTTAGTATTAGTACTTTTAGTTCCTTTGGGTTCGATAATCCGGTTTTGCCTAAGCTATATGATAAACCGTAATTATAACATATTTTAATCCCACATTTAGCTTGTTTTTGGATGACTTATCCGCAATTTATGTAAAAAGGTGCTCTTAATCCTTTCTTTTCATGTTTTATACTCAGGAAAGCACCCAAGGATGAAAAGAACGAGAAACGGGCTTAAAACGGACCAAATTGGGCCAAGAGAGAAATCGACACAGCCTGGCCCAAAGCTAACACGGCCGTGCCTCATTAAAAGTCCGAGCACGGCCTGGCCACGATCCACACGGGCGTGTGCCATGGCCGTGTCCCTGTCGCTGGAAAGAGCAATTTCATTCGGGAAAGGATACTTGGAGGCAAAGAAACACATTCCAAAGCCTATTCAAACACCCTAGTAGGAATTCTACTTAAATTAGGATACTTAGGGGCCAAGCAAGGCATCACAAAGTCTATATAAACACCCAAGGGGGCAACTTGAGTGGGGGTTCGGCAGAAGCCGAAAGCAGTGAAAGCTAGGCCAAGGAGCCAAGCTGAAAAGGTCAAATTTAGGGAATAACGCGAGGATAGCCAGTTGATCCATCCCAAGAAGCCGGAGTTATACTCAAGACGTCGGAATTCTTCTTCAATTCCTTCAGGGGGTTTTAGGGTTTTCTTATGTTTTGTTTTATCTTTTCTCTTGCGATGTTTTGTTTATTCATTATGAACTAAACCCCTCAGATACCTGAAGGGGATGAAACCTAGATGGATTTTGTTATTTGATTGTTAAGTTATATGATAAATTACTTAGTTTGTTCTTAATTATGTTGCTTAATCCAAATCTAATGTGCTTAGGTGGAGGAGGAATAGACCCTGTCTAAGAGGAGATCTAACATAATTAAGCGGAGTTGATCGAACGCCTAGGGATAGGGTTACGAGATTTTGCCGGATTAGGGTGAAACCTAATATGGGAGTCCATTGATCGATTTACTGCTATCCTAGGGGGTTATTATAAGCGAACGAGAGTTCCACTAATTAACCTAGGGTTAGACGTTATTCGCCTCGAGAGAGGGTTTAATATAGGTTAGGGAGTCTCACGGATCAAGCTAAATAAAGAAATCATATAATTTAGTGTTAGATAATAAGTGAAGTCTAGGTGGATTCTTCCCGAAGGTATTGTCGAAATCAACTGAGTTTTTCTTCAAAGTTATTTTCCAGATAGTATTCTTGTCTTTGTGCCCTTAGTTTAGTTGTCGTCAATTTAGTTTAAAAGCAATCTTCACTCTAATTTTAAGGCTAAATAATAAAAAGAAAGTGAGTATTAATACTTTTAGTTCCTTTGGGTTCGATAACCGGTCTTGCCTAAGCTATACTACTGTTCGATAGGTACACTTGCCTTTAATCGTTGTCAGAGTTAGTCTCCAGGTTTGATCATTCTTTTATAAATATTTAAAGCCCTGATTTGCAGCGATCAAGTTTTTGGCGTCGTTGCCGGGGAACTAAAATATCAAGAAAACTCTATTTTTATTACTTTAGCCCTAATTTTTATTTTTCGTAATTTATTTTTCCTTTTCGTTTCTATTTTTTGTTTTTCTGTTTGCTGAAATTTTCTTTCTTTCTTTTCCAATAGGTACCTCTAGTTTATGACTAGAAGGAACCCGAGAGGACCTTTGATAGTCGACAATGAAATCGAAGCTACCGCTCGTAGGAATTGTCAGGAAACCAGGCGAGCCCTAGATTACACAGAAAGAGAGGAAGAAAACAAATCCAATCCTACTGAAGGGATGGACAAAAACAACCCACAACCACGCGATGTGGGGGAAAACAATGCTCCACGCACAATGTTCGATCTGCTAACAATTTTGAATTAAAGCCTAACACAATACAAATGATTCAACAGTTTCTTCAATTTGATGGTTTGCAGGACGAAGATCCAAACACGCACATAGCTAACTTTTTAGAGTTCTGTGATACCTTCAAAAGAAATGGCATTTCTGATGATGCCATACGTCTTCGGTTATTCCCTTTTTCATTGAGAAATAAAGTCAAACAGTGGTTAAACTCGTTATAACGAGGGTCAATCACTACAGGGGATCAGATGACCGAAAAGTTTTGATGAAATATTTTCCACCGGCCAAAACGGCCAAATTACGGAATGATATCTCTTCCTTTGTGCAGATGGATATAGAGACGCTATACGTCGCATGGGAGAGATTCAAAGATCTCTTGAGGAGGTGCCCACACCATGGTCTACCCTTGTGGCTACAAGTCCAAACCTTTTACAACGGAGTAAACCCCTCAACGAGACAACTGATAGATTCAGCCGCTGGTGGAACACTGAACAACAAAATTCCAGAAGCAGCCTACGAGTTCATTGACGAGATGTCATTAAACAATTATCAGTGGCAAGCTTCAAGGAGCAAACCGATAAAATCGGCAGGAGTTTTCAATGTCGATGCCATGACCATGCTATCAACGCAGCTAGAGATGATGAATAAAAAGCTTGATAATTTGTGTTCTTCACAGGCACATCCAGTTATGCAGTGCGACACAAGTGGAACTGTGGCGAATCCTGAGTACCCACCCTACCAACCAGGAGCAGAAGATGAACAGATGAACTATGTAGGTACTAATTTCCGATCTAATAATAATCCTTATAGTAATACTTACAATCCAGGTTGGAGGAACCACCCAAATTTTTCGTGGGGAGGACAAGGAAACCAAGGAAATCAAAGGCAACAACCTCCTCAAAACTTCCGAAATCAGCCCTATCCACAAGAAAAGAAACCAACCCTCGAGGAACATCTCCAAGAAACTGATAGAGCAATCAAAAGCAACGAGAGCCGACTCGATGAAATTGCTAAGTCAGTCAAGGAAGTGACTAATGCAGTCAAACAACTCGCAAAACTAATGTCAGAACGACCACAAGGACGTCTACCTAGTAACACCGAGGTTAATCCTAAGGAGCAAATTCAAGTAATCACAACTCAGGACAATAACGGATTAGCTGAACCTGATCCAATACCGGAAAAAAAGGTAGACGAAGGTAAAATAGAGGTACCACAAGAGAAGCCAAAACTGGTAATTAAAGAGTATCAACCTCGCATACCTTATCCTGAAGACATAAAAAGAGACGATTCAGGGGAACAGTTCGGTAAGTTTCTTAAACTTTTAAAGAAATTACATATTAACTTACCTCTTCTTGAAGCTCTTTTTCAGATGCCAGATTCGAGAAAATTTTTAAGACAGCTCTTGACCAACAAACGCAAAATAGATGAAGAGCACCATGTGGAACTATACGCAACATGCTCAGCGATGTTATAAAATAGACTACCACAGAAACTAAAAGATCCAGGGAGTTTTACAATTCCATGTTTAATTGGTAGTCTACATATTGATAATGCGTTAGCTGATCTAGGGGCAAGCATAAACGTCATGCCTTATTCACTGTTTAAACGACTAGGTCTAGGGAAGCCCAAACAAACTAGGATGAGTATTTAATTAGCTGATAAAACTATTAGAATTCCTAGGGGCATTATCGAAGATGTTCTTGTCAAAATCGATAAATTTGTTTTCCCAGTAGACTTTGTTGTCTTAGACATGGATGAGGATAATTTAATCCCTTTAATTTTAGGAAGGCCTTTTCTAGCAACTGCCAGAACAAAAATTGATGTTGCTATAGGTGAGCTCATACTTCGTGTAGGAGATGAATCAATCAATCTTCAAGCTCTTGACTCGGCCAGGACAACAGTCGATGAAGGTAAGAAAGCTATTTCAGTTGATAATCATATTATTCAATCTTCACCACAGGAAACATCACAAGGCCTAAACCCTGAGCCGGCTCATATCGACAAAGTAGAGTTACACGAGGAACAAAGCATTAGGGTCGACAATTTAGAGAAGCAGAAGACAGAGATCAAATAGCTAGATTCACACAAAGTAAAACCCGAGGAACCACCATAAGAGCTCATGGGGACATCGAATCACTTCAAAATAGGGGACCAAGTACTGTTAGACAAAACCAATCCCCAAATCACTACCACAGACCTGAAGGCAAAGGGAGAAATCCTTCTCAAGGTACATAATATATTCCCACACAGAATAGTCGAGGTAAGCAATCCAATATTCGGCACTTTCAAGGTAAACGCTTCTCGACTTCAACTTTGTCAAGAGAATAACACCGTAAGTACGAGGGAAGATATTCAAACCTTTAAACCTCCCTAAAATTTCCAAAATAACGAGGAAAAGTCTAGCTTAAGACTATATACAAGCGCTTCTCGGGAGGCAACCCGAATACTAACACCATTTCTTTTTACATTTGTTTTTATTTGTCTTTTCCTTTATCCTTTTTCTTTTCCTTTTTAAACTAACCAAAAAATGCAGGTTTTTCAGGCCACACGGCCGTGTCCGTGGCTGTGTGGACCACCTAAAATGCCACACTGACAGGGCAGAGACCGTGCAATCAGCCCAACCACCCCCCAATGTCACGGATCCAACAACTCTCCCCACGGGCACCGACGGATAGGGCACGGCCATGCCCTAAACCGTGTGAGGCTACTGACTTTCACACCACGGACAGAACATGCCTGTGATGGCAACTGTGTAAAGCTACTGACTTATCTAACACGGGGAAGACACGCCCGTGCAGAACGACCGTGCCAAAAGAAAAACTTCACAAGCACGGGCATGGGAGGATCAAGCACGGGCATAGGGTGACAACACCATCTATAACACAGCCGTGTGTGGTAGCTGTGTAAATCGACACACCCTGTGACCACGGCCGTGGGGGAGCACAAAATTTGAAAATCTATTTAAACCCCTCACCTCTTCCCCTTCCCTCCATCTGATTTCTTCTTTATTTTCTCTCATTTTCACTCCCCTCCGTCTCAGACTCTTCAAGACCCTAGATCCTTGAGCAAATCAACACCATGCCGAAGAAGCGGAAGAAGCTATGCATAGACTCCTTAACAAAGAACGATCAACATGAGTTCATGCCGGTAGCTTCGTCTCAACACCAAACCAAGGGTCTTTGAGACCAATTAGTTTTTATTTTTGCATTCTCTTTTATTTCAATTTCCTGCTCTTCTCCTTTATTTTCCTTATCTAAGCTTCTCTACTACTCTTTTCGATTAATTTTCTTTTAGTTTCTTAGTGTCAGGTTCGCCAGGCTGATAGGGAATCACACCGACCACCACCATACTGACGCCTTCGCCGTATTTGCCACATCCTCCACCATAACCTCCACGACCCCTGCCCTCCTCTAAGGAAACAGTCCACACCTCAGGGAGTATCCTATCCCCTCCCTTTTGATTTTGAATATAAATGCATTATCTATCTTTGTACATTGAGGACAATGTACATCTTAAGTATGGGGAGGTAAAAGGACCTAACTTTTTGCATTATTCTGAAATCCCTGAGGGTAAAAGTGGAATAAAAGTGCCTAATTTTTTTTTCGTTATTCTCAAATCCTTGATTTAGTCTTGTTTTTATGCAAAGTTGTCATATTACTAATTAGGATGAAATTTCTGATGATTTGTGATGATTATTGACATGTTTTAAAATAAGTCATAGTTAATTATACATTGATGTTTAATTTAAGGAATACTAGAGAATCAAGCATGATAAGTCTGTTTTTTAGGAATTAAAATATTTGCTAGGTTGTTGACCTAAATTTAAATACTACCTTGAAATTTAAAATTCATAAGGATGATGTCAAAACACCCATAATTTTTGTGAGTATTTGAACCTTATAGAGAATACATTCTCTTTTATGCTCATTTTTTGATTATGAGTGTGTCAACCATGAACTGTTATTCTAGAACTTGCCTCGTTTTTACATGTCGAGACCACAGTTATGATTTGATATACAGAGATGATAAAGACACCTAAGTTTTAACCCACTAATTCCACTAAATAGCCCACCTTTACAATTAACCCTTAGTGAACCCCATTGATCCTAACAAACCCTTTTTATTGATTTACCTACTAATATTAACCCAAAGCCCTTGTATTTGTTATCCCCATTTCTTTTGACTACCCCTTAATCGAGACTTGATTTGATCAGTTACCAAAGTTTATTATTCTGATAGTTAATTTTATCATGTATTACTTAGTTTGTTCTTAAAAAAAATCCAAGTTATTCAATTTTAGTATTATGAAAAATGAGCTTACACAACCAAAAGACTGTTCTCAAAAGAAAAGCTCGTATTAGTAGGATTACTACTTTTTAAAAGTTTCGGGAAATTTTAGGTAGGTACTTGTCAATTCAATCTCGATTCTAACCCTCTAATTTCAGCCTGTAACCACACCTTTTACCCTATCTCCGTTACACCCCTAACAAAGACCTTTTGATCTATTTGTCATTTCATATTACAGTGGTGGAGATTTGATTTTCAGGCAAGCCTATGTGATTAACTTTTCAGGTTCAACTTATGAGCTATCCTTTTCTGAACCTTTAACACTTTAGAGTGATTTGAGTGAATCCTAAGTGAGAATATCAATCCTTGTCGATTTTGAATTAAAAAGGTAGTTATTTAAAAGAGGGAAGACACCTATGTTTTCGAGGTATAAAACAATAACTTATCTCGTTTGAATCTTTAAGACGCTTTGAATCAAATTATCCATGTATGAATTCTCTATGAATTAGGATAAGACATTGTTGATAAGAATTATAGATCATGAAAAGTTCCTTTTAATTGTAAGTTGAGAATTTTGCTTGAAGACAAGTAAAAGCTTAAGTGTGGGGGTATTTGATAAACCGTAATTATAACATATTTTAATCCCATATTTTGCTTGTTTTTGGATGACTTATCCCCAATTTATCTAAAAAGGTGATCTTAATCCTTTCTTTTCATGTTTTATACTCAGGAAAACACCCAAGGATGAAAAGAACGAGAAACGGGCTTAAAACGGACCAAATTGGGCCAAGAGAGAAATCGACACGGCATGGCCCAAAGCTAACACGGTCGTGCCTCATTAAAAGTCCGAGCACGGCCTGGCCATGATCCACACGGGCGTGTGCCATGGCCGTGTCCCTGTTGCTGGAAAGAGCAATTTCATTCGGGAAAGGATACTTGAAGGCAAAGAAACACATTCCAAAGCCTATTCAAACACCCTAGTAGGAATTCTACTTAAATTAGGATACTTAGGGGCCAAGCAAGGCATCACAAAGTCTATATAAACACCCAAGGGGGCAACTTGAGAGGGGGTTCGGCAGAAGCCGAAGGCAGCGAAAGCTAGGCCAAGGAGCCAAGCTAAGAAGGTCAAAGTTAGGGAATAACGTGAGGATAGCCAGTTGATCCATCCCAAGAAGCCGGAGTTATACTCAAGACGTCGGAATTCTCCTTCAATTCCTTCAGGGGGTTTTAAGGTTTTCTTATGTTTTGTTTTATCTTTTCTCTTGCGATGTTTTGTTTATTCATTATGAACTAAAACCCTCAGATACCTGAAAGGGATGAAACCTAGATGGATTTTGTTATTTGATTGTTAAGTTATATGATAAATTACTTAGTTTGTTCTTAATTATGTTGCTTAATCCAAATCTAATGTGCTTAGGTGGAGGAGGAATAGACCCTGCCTAAGAGGAGATCTAACATAATTAAGCGGAGTTGATCGAACGCTTAGAGATAGGGTTACGAGATTTTGCCGGATTAGGGTGAAACCTAATATGGGAGTCCATTGATCGATTTACTGCTATCCTAGGGGGTTATTATAAGCGAACGAGAGTTCCACTAATTAACCTAGGGTTAGACGTTATTCGCCTCGAGAGAGGGTTTAATATAGGTTAGGGAGTCTCACGGATCAAGCTAAGTAAAGAAATCATATAATTTAGGGTTAGATAATAAGTGAATTCTAGGTGGATTCTTCTCGAAGGTATCGTCAAAATCAACTGAGTTTTTCTTCAAAGTTATTTTCCAGTTCGTATTCTTGTCTTTGTGTCCTTAGTTTAGTTGTCGTCAATTTAGTTTAAAAGCAATCTTCGCTCTAATTTTAAGGCTAAATAATAAAAAGAAAGTGAGTATTAATACTTTTAGTTCCTTTGGGTTCGATACCCGGTCTTGCGTAAGCTATACTACTGTTCGATAGGTACACTTGCCTTTAATCGTTGTCAGAGTTAGTCTCCAAGTTTGATCATTCTTTTATAAATATTTAAAGCTCTGATTTGTAGCGATCACTATACTATTGTTCGATAGGTACACTTGCCTTCAATCGTTGTCAGAGTTAGTTTCCAGGTTTGATCATTATCTTTATAAATTTTAAAACTCGACAGACATACGATCAAGTTTTTGGTGCTGTTGTCGGGGAACTAAAATATTAAGAAAACTCTATTTTTATTACTTTAGCCATTATTTTTAATTTTTGCAATTTACTTTTATTTTTTTAGAATAATCTAGGTTTTGCTAAATTTTCTTTCTTTTTTTACATGTACCTCTAGTTTATGACTAGAAGGAACCCGAGAGGACCTCTAGAATACGACAGTGATATTGAAGCCACCGCTCGAAGAAATCGCAGAGAAATCAGGCGAGCCCTAAATTAAACAGAAGAAAATCAAGAAGACAGATCCAATCCTACTGAAGGAATGAACGAGAATAATCCTCAACGACATGATGTGGGAGAAAATAATGCTCCACATACAATGTTTGATTATGTTAATCCGCATTTAACAGGAGCAGAATCGAGTATTGTTAGGCCTGCTATAGCTGCTAATAATTTTGAATTAAAGCCTAACACGATACAAATGATTCAACAATTTGTTCAATTTGATGGTTTGCAGGACGAAGACCGAAACACTCATATAGCTAATTTCTTAGAGTTCTGTGATACTTTCAAAATAAATGACGTTTCTGATTATGCCATACGTCTTCGGTTATTTCCCTTTTCATTAAGGTATAAAGTCAAACAGTGGTTGAACTCGTTACCACGAGGGTCAATCACTACATGGGAACAAATGACCGAAAAGTTTTTATTAAAATATTTCCCACCGGCCAAAACGGCCAAATTACGGAATGATATCTCTTCTTTTGTGCAGATGGATTTAAAGACATTATACGACGCATGGGAGAGATACAAGGATCTCTTGAGAAGGTGTCCACACCATGGTCTACCCTTGTGGCTACAACTCCAAACTTTTTATAACGGTGTAAACCCCTTAACGAGACAACTAATCGATTCAACCGCCGATGGAACCCTGAACAACAGAACTCCTGAAGCAGCCTACGAGTTCATTGAAGAGATGTCACTGAATAATTATCAGTGGCAAGTTACAAGGACGAAACTGACAAAATCAGCCGGAGTTTACAACCTCGATGCGATAACCATGCTATCAACATAGGTAGAGATGATGAATAAAAAGATTGATAGTTTATGTTCTTCGCAGGCACATCCAGTCATACAGTGTGACGCAAGTGGAACCGTGGCGAATCCTGAGTACCCACCCTACCAACTAGGCGCAGAGAGCGAACAGATGAACTATATAGGTAATAGTTTCAGATCCAATAATAATCCTTACGGTAATACTTACAATCCAGGTTGGAGGGACCACCTAAATTTTTCATGGGGAGGTCAAGGAAATCAAGGAAATCAAAGGCAACAACCTCCTCAAAATTTTCAAAATCAGCCATATCCGCAAAAGAAAAAGCCAGACCTCGAAGAGATGCTGACGAAGTTCATGGAAAGCACAGAAAACAGTCTCCAAGATATAGAGAGAACACTCAAAAATCAACAAACATCGGTTGACGAGACCAAGAACCGAATCAGGGAACTTACTAAGTCAGTAGGGGAAGTCACTCAGGCAGTCGGACAACTTGCAAAGTTAATGTCCGAACGACCGGAAGGACGTCTACCAAGTAACAGGAGATTAATCCAAAGGAGAAAATTCAAGCCATCACAGCTCATGATAGTAAAGTGGTAGACAAACCAAATGAGGTGGACGAAGGTAAAATAGAGGTAACACAAGAAGGGCCGAAACCGGTAATTAAAGAGTACCAACCTCGCATACCTTATCCCGAAGCGATGAAAAGAGACGAATCATAGGAACAGTTCGGTAAGTTTCTTAAACTTTTAAAGAAATTACATATTAACTTACCACTTCTTGAAGCTCTTTTTCAGATGCCAGACTCGAGGAAATTTTTAAAACAACTCTTGACATACAAACGCAAATTAGATGAAGAGCCACATGTGGAATTGAACGCAGTTTGCTCAGCAATGCTACAGAATAGACTACCATGGAAGCAAAAAGATCTAGGGAGTTTTACTATTACTTGTTTAATTGGTAGTTTAAAAGTTGATAATGCGTTAGCTGATTTAGGGGCAAGTATAAATGTCATACCTTACACATTGTTTAAACGACTAGGTCTAGGGAAGCCCAAACAAACTAGAATGAGCATTCAATTAGCTGATAAAACTGTTAGAATTCCTAAGGGCATTGTCGAAGATGTTCTTGTCAAAATCGATAAATTCATTTTCCCAGTTGATTTTGTTGTCTTAGACATGGATGAGGATAATTCAATCCCCTTAATTTTAGGAAGACCTTTCCTAGCAACTGCTAAAACTAAAATTGATGGTACCACAGGCGAACTCATACTTTGTGTAGGTGACGAATCAATCAGTCTTCAAGCTCTTGACTCAGCCAGGACAACAATCGATGAAGGTAAGAAAATCAATACAAATGATAATCAATTTTTACAACCTTCATCACAGGAAATACCACAAGGACACAGACCTGAGCCGAATCATGGACCAAATACCAACAAAGAGAATTTACATAAGGAACGAAGCCTTAAGGTCGACAAACTAGAGGAGCAGAAAATAAACTTTGAAAGGGAACCGAAACCACGTGAAGAGAAACCAAAGGAGCCCCCAGAGAAGATCGTAGGAACATCAAACCACTTCAAAATAGGGGACCAGGTATTGATTGACAAAGACGACCCTCGCGTCACCACTCCAGACCTGAAAGAAACTCCTCTTAAGGTACAAAATATCTTCCCATATGAAATAGTCGAGGTAAGTAATCCAACATCCGGCACTTTCAAGGTAAACGCTTCTCGACTTAAATTTTATCAAGAAAATAAAACTGTGAGCACGAAGGAAGATATTCAAACCTTTAAAACTCCCTGATTTTGTTACAAGGAAAGTCTAGCTTAAGACTATAAACGAGCACTTCTCGGGAGGTAACCCGAGCACTAACCCTATTTTACTTTTGCATTTATCTTCAGTTTCTCGTCTTTTCTCTTTCCTTTCCTGAACATCTAGTTTTAAACTAACAGAAAGTACAGAATTCCAGACCACATGGTCTTACATATGGTCGTGTCCGTGACCGTGTGGACCACCAGAATCCCTGTACTGACATAACAGAGGCCGTGCGAATCAGTCCCAACCACTTTTAGATGTCACGGATCCAACCACTACCCCACGAGCACCGACAAAGTGGCACGGCCGTGCCCCATAACCGTGTGAAGCTACTAACTTGCCAACCACGGGCAAGACACACCCATGCCTCCCAACCGTGCCAACATACTGACTACTCAGACACGAGCGTGGTTGGCTGAAAAAAGGGCATGGTGAATCAACACTCATAGACACACGGCCATGCGAGGCGGCCGTGTGATTCGACACGCCCTCGGACCACGGGCGTGGGAACGTGTCAGATTTGGGCCCCTATTTAAACCCCACAGCCCTTCCCCTTCTCCCCATCTTCTTTCTCCCTTCTTTTTCTTTCAAGTTTCTCTTCTTTCCTTAGAAAAGGTGTCCAGACTCTTGAGCTACACTAAAATCATGCCGAAGAAGTGTAAGAAGGCAAGCATAGTCTCCACAAAGAAGACCCTACACATAAGTTCATGCCGGCCGCTTCATCCAAACACCAAGCCAAGAGTCTTTGAGACCATTTAGTTTCTATTTTCCTTTTCTCTTTTGCTTTAATTTCCTTATCTTTACTTCTCTTCTACTCTAGTTAGTTTAATTTATTTTAGTTTCTTAGTGTCAGGTTCGCCAGGCTGCTTGGGAATCACGCCACTTCCGCCACCGCCAGCACCTCCGCAGCCCTAGAGGTCACACCCACCTCGCGAACCATCCTACAATAAGGACTCTTCGGTCCATTCTTCTTTTCTTTTATTTTTATTTTCCTTCTTAGTCTCCTTCACTTTAGCTTGCTTTTCTTTAATTACATATTTATTTTATTTTAATTATGTCTTAATAAACCCTGGCTCATCCTTCACGAACTTCCCAATTTCATCATCTAGCACAAGATCGTCATCCAGATCGATCCCTCCAAACATACACACCATAACCTCTACCATCCTCTAGGGACACCATCCAAAATTCAGGGAGTATTCTTTCCCCTTCTCTTTTGATTTATCCCTTAAATCATATATTTATCTTTGTACATTGAGGGCAATGTACATCTTAAGTGTGGGGGTGAATATTTATTTAAAGAAATGGCCTAACTTTCTGCATTATTCTCAAATCCAGCCAAACTTTCTTATTATTCTCAAATCCCTGAATTTAGTCTTGTCTTTAAGTAAAATTTTCATATTACTAATTAGGAGGAAATTTCTAATGATTTATGATTTTTATTAATATGTTTTAAATTAAGTCATAGTTAATTGTGCATTGATGATTAAATTAGAAGAATATTAGAGAATCAAGCATGATAAGTCTATTTTTCAGAATTAAAATCTTTGCTAGGTTGTTGAGCTGAATCTGAATTTATCTTGAAGTTTGAAATTTACAAGGTTGATGTCAAAACACCCAAAATTTTTGTGAGATTTTGAGCCTTTTAGAGCATATATTCTTTTTCATGCTCACTTATTGATTATAAGTGTGTCAACTATGAATTGTTATTCTAGAACTTGCCTCAATTATACATGTCGAGACCACACCATTGATTTGATATACAGAGATGATAAAGGCACCTAGGTTTTAACCCACTTACTCCACTAAAAAGCCTACTTTCACAATTAACCCCTAGCGAACCCCGTTGATCCTAACGACCCTTTTTATTGACTTACCAGCTAATATTAACTCAAAACCCCTTTTGTATTTCTTATCACCATTCCTTTTGACTACCCTTATATCGAGAGTTGATTTGATGTATTGTCTAGCTATTATCTTTATTTTAAAGTAATAGATTCATTCCTTGTAATATTTAGTTTGTTCTTAAAAAAAACGACGAAGTATATTCATTATTAGTTCTATAATTAAATGAGCTTACATATTAAAATTCCACATCTTGAGGAAAAAGCTCGTATTATTAGTTTTCAATTGATGTAATTATTTAGGATTAGTTCAATTTTTGTTAGTTAGGCAATTTGTCAGGGCAGTCTCAATTCTAACCTTCTAATTCAGCCTTTATCCACACCATTAACCCTAGCCCCGTTACAACCCTGTTAAAGACCTTTTGATTTGTGTATCATCTCATATTACAGTGGTGGAGATTTGATTTTCAGGAAAGTCTATGGGATTAACTTTTCAGGTTCAACTTCTGAGAGCTTAATTTTGAACCTTAAACACCTCGAGTGATTTCAGTGAATCTTTAGTGAGGATGTCAATCCTTGTCGATTTTGAATCAAAGCTAATTATTTAGATAAGGGGAGACACCTACATTTTTATGCTACAAATGTATGACTTTGATTGTTTGAATCTGTAGGACTCTTCGAGTTAGATCATCCATGTATAAATTATCTATAAATTATGATGAGACATTGTTAATAGGAATTATGAATCATGGAAAGTTCGTTTTAATTGTAAGTTGAGAATTTTGCTTGAGGACAAGCAAAAGCTTAAGTGTGGGGGTATTTGATAAACCGTAATTGTAACATATTTTAATCCCACATTTAGTATGCTTTTGGATGATTTACACCTCGATTTATATAAAAAGGTACTCTTAACCCTTTCTTTTCCTGTCTTATACTCAGGAAAGCACCCGAGGATAAAAAGAACAAGAAACGGGCCCAAAATAGAGCAAATTGGGCCAAGGTGGAAATCGACACGGCCTAGACTTAAGCCCACACGGCGGTGCCTTGTCGAACATCTAGAACACAGCCTGACCCCCGATTCACACGGCCGTGCCTCATTAAAGAAATCCGAAGACAGCCCAAATACTTGTCACACGGGCGTGTGACATGGCCGTGTCCCTGTCGTGGCAATGAACAATTTCATTCGGATTTGGATACTTTTGGGCAAAGAAACACATTCCAATAGACTATATATACCCCCTAAGTTCATCCTTAAGGAGGCGGTTAGCTAGGCCAAGGAGCCAAGCCGAGAAGGTCAGATTTGTGGGAATCACTCGAAGATAGCCAGTTGATCCATCCCAAGAAGCCGAAATTCTACTCAAGACGGCAGATTTCTCCTTCAATTCCTTCAGGGAGTTTTAGGGATTTCTTATGTTTTGTTTTATCTTTTCCCTTGAGATGTTTTCTTCATTTGTTATGAACTAAATCCTTCAGATAACTGAAGGGGATGAAACCTAGATGAATCTTGTTATTATTTTCTGAATTATATGCTAAATACTTAGTTTGTTCTTAATTATGCAAACTTAATCCAAATTTGATGTGCTTAGGTGGAGGAGGAATAGACCCTGCTTAAGAGTAGATCTAGCATAATTAAGCGGAGTTGATCGCACGCCTAGAGATAGGGTGATGAGATTTTGCTAGATTAGGGTGAAACCTAATATGGGAGTCCATAGATCGATTTACTGCTATTCTAGGGGGTTATTATTCGAGAAAGAGATTTCTGTTAATTAACCTAGGGTTAGACGTTATTCGCCTCGAGAGAGGGTTTAATATACGTTAGGGAGTCTTACGGATCAAACTAAGTAAATAAATTGTATGGTTCAGGGTTAATTAACAAGTGAAGTCTAGGTGGATTCTTTCTGAGGGTATCGTCTTAATCAACTGAGTTTTTCTTAAAGTTATTTTCCCAATTCATCCTTTTTGCCTTTGTGTCTTTGGCTTAGTAAATAGTTTAGATTATATTAAAGTAACTTCACTTATTTTAGGCTAAATAATAAAAAGAAGGTTAGTATTAATAGTTTTAGTTCCTTTGGGTTCGATAATCCGATCTTGCCTAAGCTATACTACTGTTCGATAGGTACACTTACCTTCAATCATTGTCAGAGTTAGTTTTCAGGTTTGATCATTCTCTTTATAAATTTTAAAACTCGACAGACATACGGTCAATATGCATGTGAAATGTATGTTTAATTGTATAATAAGTCCGGTAATGCTCTATAACCCTATTTCGGCATTGAATACGGGTGAAGAGTGCTACATTTATTGGTATTAGAGCTACGATTTAGTCGATTCTAGGACTAACGTAGCATTTGTGAGAGTCTACTATACATGCCATATATAACCTGTGATAGTGTGATATCTCCTGACAATTTAAATCGTGTTTTCATATAGTAAATGGATCCCAATCGAGTTGTGGCTGATGATGTCTAGAGTAATACGCTAGCCTCCATTAACAGAGTAGTGCAGTCTTAGTCGAGACCCGTATCAGGTAGTCAGAGAGGAGAGGCCAAAGAAGCCTTCTTCCAAATGATGATTAAGTGGTTCACGAAGTTTGTTTTAACAAATCTGGTTGCTCAGCAACCTTCGCCCCCACCTATTCCCTAACCAATTCCCGTAGCTCCTCAAGGTTCGGAACCCTTGTGGTTGAGTAAGTCGTTAGTTGATAAAATCTGAAAGTATGGGGCTGAAGAGTTTAAAGCTACAGTTGACGATTATCCCGAGAGAGCCGAATTTCGGCTTGAAAATACTATCAGTGTATTTGATGAATTATCATGCATGCCAACTGAATGTGTAAAATGTGCCATATCACTTCTGAGAGACATTGTATATCAGTGGTGGAATACTTTGATATCCGTGGTACCGAGGGAAAGGGTCACTTGGGAATTCTTTCAAACCGAGTTCAAAAAGAAATATATCAGCCAGCGGTTTATCGATCAAAAGCAAAAAGAGTTTTTGGAACTGAAACAGGGTCGAATGTCTGTGACCGAGTACTAGAGAGAGTTTGTCAGATTCAGTAAGTATGCTCGAGAATGTGTTTCCACTGAGGCAGTTTTGTGTAAACGATTCGAAGACAGGTTAAACGAAGACAATAGACTATTAGTCAGGATTTTGGAATTGAAGGAATTTGTTGTGTTAGTTGACAGGGCTTGCAAAGCTGAGGAACTGGGAAAAGAAAAGAGAAAAGCTGATTTTGAGGCTAGAGATTCGAGAAAGAGGTCGATGAGTAAACCATATCACTCTTCATCAAAGAAATCTCGAGATTCGTATCGTCGTCCGAATGCTTCAGTGGGATATTCTAATAGAGATCATGGGAAGGAATACACGAGTCCTAAAGCTCAAGCTACTTCAGTATCAAGGGTTGGTAGTGTGAGAAACAAAAAACCTGAGTGCCAACAGTGTGGGAGACGACATTTTGGAGACTGCTGGATGAATAATAAAGGTTTTTTTTAAATGTGGTGCGCAAGATCATTTTATTCGGGATTGTCCTTAGTTAACCGAGAAAGATAAATTTCAGAATGCAAGACTGAGTGACACAGCTGCTAGAGGGAGACTACCTAGAAATACGAGATCTGTGACCAGTAGCAAAGGAACGACAAAGGACTCTGTTGTGAGATCTGAGGCTAGCGCACCAGCCAGAGCTTATGCTATTCGTGCTCGCGAAGATGTATCATCACCAGGTGTTATCACCAGTACATTTTCTCTCTATGACACTAATGTAATTGCCTTGATTGATCCCGAATCGAATCATTCATATATTTGTATGAATTTAGTGTCTAGTAAGAGTTTGCCTATTGAGTCTACTGAATTTATTATTAAAGTATCGAACCCCTTAGGCAAGTATGTCTTAGTTGATAAAGTTTGCAAGAATTTTCCTTTGATGACAAGGGGTTACTGTTTTTTGGCAAATTTGATGCTATTACCATTTGATGAATTAGATGTAATTCTTGGTATGGATTGGTTGACGCTACATGATGCTGTTGTGAATTATAGACGAAAGACTATTGAATTGAAATGTCAGAATAGTAAAATCCTTCGAATTGAATCAGATAAGTCGAGTGGATTTTCTGTTGTGATTTCATCGATGTTAGCTCAGAGATATGTAAGAAAAGGTTGTGACGCTTACCTTGCATATGTATTGGATACAAAAGTGTCTAGATTGAAGATTGAATCAATACCAGTGGTTTGAGAATATCCGAATGTGTTTCCAAAAGAGTTGCCTGGGTTACCATCAATCAGAGAAGTCGAGTTTGCTATTGAATTAGTACCGGGAACATCACCGATATTGATAGCTCTGTATAGAATGGCTTTGATAGAATTGAAAGAATTGAAAGAATTGAAAGCTCAGTTACAAGAGTTAACATATAGAGGTTTTGCACGACCTAGTTTTTCACCCTGGGGTGCACCAGTGTTGTTTGTAAAGAAGAAAGATGGATCAATGAGACTGTGTATTGACTATCGTCAGCTCAACAAGGTTACAATTAAGAATAAGTATCCTTCACCGAGAATTGATTATTTGTTCGATCAGGTGAAAAGAGCAACCGTATTTTTGAAGTTCGATCTAACATCTGGCTATTATCAGTTGTGAGTTAAAGATTCGAATGTGTCAAAAGCTGCGTTCAGAACAAGGTACGGGCATTATGAATTTCTTGTTATGCCATTCAGATTAACTAATGCTCCTACAGTTTTTATGGATTTAACCAATCGAGTCTTTAGACCGTATTTAGACAGATTTGTTGTTGTATTTATTGATGACATTCTGATCTATTCCCGAGATAAATTTGAACATGCTGAACATTTGAGGGTTCTATTACAAACATTGAGAGATAAGCAATTGTTTGCTAAATTCAGTAAATGCGAGTTTTGGCTCCAAGAGGTCAGATTTTTTGGGCATATTGTTTCAGCGGAAGGTATTCAAGTTGATCCGAGTAAGATATCTACAGTTGTTGACTGGAAACCACCAAGAAACGTATCTGAAGTCAAAAGTTTTATAGGATTAGCTGGCTACTATTAGCGTTTTGTTAAAGGATTTTTGATGATTGCTACACCGATGACTAGATTGCTACAGAAAGATGTAAATTCGAGTTGCCAGAGAAATGTCAATAGAGTTTTGAATAGTTGAAATCATTGTTAACTGAGGCACTAGTTTCGATTCAACCTGAGATGGGTAAAGCGTTTATAATTTTCAATGACCCGTCATTGAATGGTTTGGGATGTGTTTTGATGCAAGAGGGAAAAGTGATAGCGTATGCTTCCAGATAGTTGAAACCGTATGAAAAGAATTATCCGACGCATAATTTAGAGTTGGCCGCTATTGTGTTCACATTAAAAATTTGGCGACATCATTTATTTGGTGAGAAATGCCACATCTTTTCAGATCATTAGAGCTTGAAGTATCTAATGACTCAGAAAGATTTTAATTTGAGACGACGAAGATGGCTTGAATTGCTGAAAGATTACGAGTTAGTGATTGATTATCATCTGAGGAAAGCGAATGTAGTCACGGATGCTTTGAGTAGAAAATCTTTAGGTATGCCATACTATGAATGTAACAATTGAATACATCCATAAATGGATTCAATATCTATTTTACTTAGGTCTAGTCAGTTACATTTATGTCTCTATCTTTTGGGAATCATCCGCTTCGATACCCAAGACAATGCATATCCTTAATTAGACTTTATAGATGACATATTAGTTTTTCAATAAATTTTTTTCATTTTTTATTAGACTAAGGACATGTTTAGGTTCGTCTACTAATACAAGTTGTCTTTCCGTACTACAACCTGTCCATGTAATACCATTTAGTATTAGTTAAACATTTAGACAACCAATAAGCAACATTTACTTCTATTTTACTTTGCGTACAAAAACCATGTGAGACAATAATACAAAGTATACTATTTAGTTCATGAATAATTTTATTAATCAATCCGCTCAAAAGAATTACAAGTGTATATTGATGAAAATACTACACTTAGGGCACTAGATCCAACACAAGGTTAATCAAAGGTCGACAAGATGGTCGGAGATAATTACTCAATGATTTATCCACGAGTGGATAGGACCAGGAATAAAAAGAGTCCACTACAATGAGTTAAGAGAAGTTACTCGCACAAGTATGGATTTATTTGATTTTAGATTCTTTCTATTTAAACCCATTAAAGACTGGGTCTAATTTCCAGTAATATTCATCTAAACTTATCAAAGAGTGGCATGTGTTTTTTAAGGAAATGCAGAATGGACGACTCAAGGAAGGGACTAATCCAGATTATGTGGAATCAAGTAAATTATTATGGGATTTGAGTTATGCACATAGGAATGGGGCATCTTTAGGAACTTCGCCAAGAGGGCGAATATATTGTAATTAGGTAGTTCCTTAAAGAGTGGAGTAAAGACAACGAACTATGTTTAATAATGTAAGTTAATTTATTAATAGGTAATAGGATTTGATTTTAAAATAGTGAGATCTCAGTATAAACTAACACCTGGTTCTATCATGACACTCGCACCTGGATTCAGTGAATGGGTTGGGTGAGGATATTATAGAACTTACTACATTTTCTTGTGTTATATGTATGCTTTTGTTTATTTTATTACATTTATGTTTGAACATATGTTAAGATTTGGTGGAAATTGACATACAAGGCTAGTAAATGTGATTGAATTGAAATGAAATGGGATAAGTGGTTGATATCTGAAAGTACATGGTATAAATATGCAGTTATGAATGGTTATAGGGTATAGATATGCAGCTATGCATGATTACAGGGTATAAATATAAAACTATGACTGATTACAAGGTATGAATATGCAAATATGAATGGTTGATGGCCATATGAACTTTTTAAAAGGTTAGGATATAGTTGGCGTGCTAATAGGGTTATATGTGCACTTATGTACAATATAGTTGATGATATGGAGATTATGGCTGGTTATTTAGGGATCCAACATCTGTTGCGGATCATCAAGTATTTGAAAATGTTTAAACATTTGATGCCTATAGGCTTTGCACTTCGCTACCTTGGTGTGGTGTAGTTCACCCGCGTATCCAAGTTTGTTTCAGTAGGGTTCCATTGGGCAAAACATTAAAATTGAACCTTGAAATCATAAAATTAAATGGACCAAATTTGGTAACCTATTGTGATATGTGATATGAATTGGATTGAGTTGGTCATGTTATAATGCTTAAAACATTTATATACTTATGCTTGTTATGCATTTTTTCATGACATTATATGTTAAGCTTTTGCAACAGGCATGCCAAATCCGTTTTGGTAGTAGTATGCTCACCTATGAGCAAGGTAAGTGTTGTAAATTCCATTTGAACTTATTAAGTATTGAATTCTTACCTGTGGTTGTTTTTATTACATGTAAATCTCTAGATTGCAAAACTCACAAAGCCAGATCATTGCGGACATTATACTATCATTGAAACAGTACAATTATGTTCATTTTGAGTCCTAATATTGTGGCCTGTTGATAAACCGTAAAAGTAACATATTTTAATCCCACATTTAGCATACTTTTGGATGATTTATCCTTTGATTTATGTAAAAAGGTGCTCTTAATCCTTTCTTTTCATATTTTATACTCAGGAAAGTACCCAAGGATAAAAAGAACGAGAAACGGACTTAAAACGGACCAAAATGGGCTAAGAGAGAAATCGACACGGCCTGGCCCAAATAACACACGGTCGTGCCTCATTAAAAGTCCGAACACGGCCTGGCCACGATTCACACGGGCGTGTGCCATGGCCATGTCCCTGTCGCTGGAAAGAGCAATTTCATTTGGAAAAGGATACTTGGAGGCAAAGAAACACATTCCAAAGCCTATTCAAACACCCTATTAGGAATTTTACTTGAATTAGGATACTTAGGGGCCAAGTAAGGCATCACAAAGTCTATATAAACACCCGAGGGGGCAACTTGAAAGGGGAGTTCGGCAGAAGCCGGAACTGGTGTCAAAGCTAGGCCAAAGAGCCAAGCCGGAAAGGTCAAAGTTGAGGGAATCACTCAAAGATAGCCAGTTGATCCATCCCAAGAAGCCGGAGTTATACTCAAGATGGCGGATTTCTCCTTCAATTCCTTAAAGGGGTTTTAGGGATTTCTTATGTTTTGTTTTATCTTTTCTCTTGAGATATTTTCTTTATTTGTCATGAACTAAACCCTTCAGATACCTGAAGGGGATGAAACCTAGATGAATCTTGTTATTTGATTTCTGAATTATATGATAGTTACTTAGTTTGTTCTTAATTATGTTGCTTAATCCAAATCTGATGTGCTTAGGTGGAGGAGGAATATACCCTGCCTAAGAGTAGATCTAGCATAATTAAGCGGAGTTGATCGAACTCCTAGAGATAGGGTTACGAGATTTTACCGGATTAGGGTGAAACCAAATATGGGAGTCCATTGATTGATTTACTGCTATTCTAGGGGGTTATTATAAGCGAATAAAAGTGTCACTAATTAACCTAGGGTTAGACGCTATTCGCCTCGAGAGAGGGTTTAATATAGGTTAGGGAGTCCTACGGATCAAGCCAAGTAAAGAAATCATATGGTTCAGTGGTAGGTAACAAGTGAAGTCTAGGTGGATTCTTCCTGAGGGTATCGTCGTAATCAACTGAGTTTTTCTTCAAGTTATTTCCCAATTCGTTCTTTTTGTCCTTGCGCCTTTAGCTTAGTAGTTGTTAATTTAGGTTAAAGAAATTTCACTTTATTTTTAACGCTAAATAATAAGAAGAAAGCTAGTATTAGTACTTTTAGTTCCTTTGGGTTCGACAATATGGTCTTGCCTAAGCTATACTACTGTTTGATAGGTACACTTGCCTTTAATCATTGTCAGAGTTAGTTTCCAGGTTTGATCATTCGTTTTATAAATTTTAAAGCTCTGATTTCAGCAATCAAGTTTTTGGCGCCGTTGTCGGGGAACTAAAATATTAAGAAAGCTTAATTTTTATTACTTTAGCCATTTTTTAATTTTATTACTGCAATTTTTTTATTTGTTTTATTTTTACTTTGCTAATTTTTCTCTGCTTTGGCAGGTAATTTTAGTTTAGAGGAGATGGCACTAAATAACTAACAGTGGCAAGTGATGAGGACAACGCCAACAAAAGCCGCCAGTGTCTCGAACCTCGACGTGGTCACCAGGTTGTCTAACCAGCTAGAGATGATGAATAAAAAGATTGGTGGTTTGTATAGTTCCTCGCAGGTACACTCAGTAATGCAATATGACTTGAATCTAGGAGGAGTGGCGAATCCTGAGTACCCACCCTACGAATATGGCATGGAAAACGAACAAGTCCACTATATGGGTAAATATCCTAGACTTCAAAATAATTTTTATGGTAACACTTATAATGCAGGTTGGAGTTACTATCCCAATTTCTCGTGGGATGATCAAAATAGCCAAAGACCGGAACTTCCTCCAAACTTTCAACAACCACCTCACCAACAGGAAGAGGAGTCGCACCTTGAAGAGATGCTGACAAAATTTTTGGCAGACACAGAGAAACGTATCCAAGAAACTGAGAGAACAATCAAAAGCAACGAGAGCCGAATCGTGGAAATTACTAAGTCAGTCAAGGAAGTCACTAACGCAGTCGAACAACTTGCAAAGCTGATTTCTGAAAGACCGCAAGGGCATCTACCTAGTAACACGGAGATTAACCCTAAGGAGCAAAATCAAGCCATCACCGATCAGGATTGCAAAGGGTTAGACGAACCAAACAAAAAGGTAGACGAAAGTAAAATAGAGGTAACACAAGAAAAGCCAAAACTAGTAATCAAAGAGTACCAACCTCGCATACCTTACCCCGAAGCGATGAAAAGAGACGATTCAGAAGAACAGTTCGGTAAGTTTCTTAAACTTTTAAAGAAATTACATATTAACATACCTCTTCTTAAAGCTCTTTTTCAGATGCCAGATTCGAGGAAATTTTTAAGACAGTTCTTGACAAACAAACACAAATTAGATGAGGAGCACCACGTGGAATTAAAAGCAGCATGCTCAGCAATGTTACAGAACAGACTACCGCAGAAACAAAAAGACACAGGGAGTTTTACAATTCCATGTTTAATTGGTAGTTTATCTATTGATAATGCTTTAGCTGATTTAGGGGCAAGCATCAATGTTATGCCTTATAAAATGTTTAAACAACTAAGTCTAGGGAAACCCAGACAAACTAGGATGAGCATTCAGTTAACTGATAAAACTATCAGAATTCCTAGGGGTATAATAGAAAATGTTCTAATCAAAATTGATAAATTCATATTCCCAATAGATTTTGTTGCCTTAGACATGAATGAGGACAATTCGATTCCTTTAATTTTAGGAAGACCCTTTCTAGCAACTGCCAGGTCTAAAATTGATGTTGGTACAGGAGAACTCATTCTTCGTGTAGGTGACGAATCAATCAGTCTACAAGCTTTTGACTCAGCCAGGACATCAAGTGATGAATGTGAGAAAGTAAATTCAGTTGATAATCAAATTGTTCAACTTTCACTACAGGAAACACCACAAGGCTGCAAACCTGAGCCGAATCATGGGCCCCAAGCCGTACAAGCTCATAACAGTGAATTGTTAGTGGAATCTGACCCAAGGCAAGAACCTGTGGTAAGTGAAGGTAAGGTTGAGGTAAGCCATGATTTACCAAACCCGGTAAATACTTCGTGTAGACGACGAAACAATCACTCATCAAGCTCTTGAATCAGCTAAGATATCGAGTAATAAAGATATGAACGTTAATTCTATTGATAATCATTTGGTTAACCTTCTTTACAGGAAGCATCACGAAATCACTTAGCTGAGCTAGATCTTAGACCGCGTGCCAACAAGGAAGAAACACATAAGGAACAAAGCCTTAGGATTGACAAACTAAAATAGCAGGAAACACAAATCAGAGAGGAACAGGAGCCGCACGAAGTGAACCGAAGGAGACCCCAGACAAGCTGATAGGAACAACAAATCACATCAAAATAGAGGATCAGGTATTGTTGAATAAGGAAGACCCTTGAATCACCAATTCAGACCTCAAGGCAAACGAAGAAATCACTTTTAAGGTACTTAATGTCTTCCTATACGGCACAGTCGAGGTAAGCAATCCTAAATTCGACACTTTTGAGGTAAACATTACTCGACTTAAACTATATATCCATAACCGAAGTGATCGCATGAGAAAGGATTTTCACCTCCTCAAACCACCATGACCATACGAATGAGAGGTAAATTCCAGCTTAAGACTATAAACGAGCGCCTCTCGGGAGGCAAGCTGAGCACTAACCCCATTTTTACATTTTTTTATTTTTATTTTTTCTTTTAGCACCTAACCATAAACTAACAAAAGAGCAGATTTCTAGGCCACACGACCCTACACACGGGCGTGCCCATGGCCGTGTGGAAGCCAGGGGATGAACCATGGGCGTGCCAGTAGCCGTGCACGACATAGAAAAAAATTCTTTTCCTAACACGGGTAGCGATAATAGTCCACACCTGTGCCAACGCCCCGTGCGAAGCTACTGACTTGCCAACCACGGGCATAACACGCCCGTGCCTTCAAACCATGCCAACATACTAACTTCTCAGGCACGGGGGTGGCTGGCTGAAAAACGGGCATGGAGTAACAACACGCTCAAACACACGACCGTGCGAGGCGGCCCTGTGAATCGACACACCCTCGGTACACGAGCGTGGGATGCATCTCTATTTAAACCCTGTCCTTCCTTTTTTTTTCTTCTCCAATTGGCTTTCTTCTTTCGTTTTCCATTATTTACTTTTATTTATTTTTATTTTTATTTTTATTTTTATTTCCTTTATTATTTTCTTCTTATTCTTCATTTAGATTTAGCTTAGGATACAATAAAATCAGACCGGCTGCTTCGAGGACTCAATTTCAAACGGTTCAAGACGCTTCCCCACATTCACCTCCAATCCTATTCGATTTCTTTCCATTGACTTCATCCAAAATTTAGGAAGTTTCACTTCTCCCCCCATCTTATGATTTTTATAATTATTTTGCTATTATCTATCTTTGTACATTAAAGGCAATGTACATCTTAAGTGTGGGGGGGTTAACTATAGTTTTATTTGAAAATCCCTAAATTATGCCTTGTTCAAAAGTATAGTCTCTCATATTATGATTAGAATGAAATTTCCTATGATTTATGATCTTTGTTGATATGTTTTGGAGTAATTCATTGATAATTGTGCATTGATGATTAAATTTGAAGGATATTAGAAAATCAAGCATTATAAGTCTATTTTTCAGAAATTAAAAAAAAAAGAATTTCTAGGTTGTTTACCTGAATTTGAATATTACTTTGAAGTTTGAAATTTACGAGGTTGACATCAAAAACGCATAATTTTTTGTGAGATTTTGAGCCTTGTAGAGCATATATTCTTTTTCTTGCTCACTTTATTAATTATGAGTGTGTCAACATGGATTTGTTATTCTAGAACTTGCATTCATTATACATGTCAAGACCACACTTTTGATTTGATATACAGAGATGATAAAGGCACTTAAGTTTTAACCCACTTACTCCACTAAACAGCCTACCTCCATAATTAACCCCTAGTGAACCCCGTTGATCCTAACAACCCTTTTTATTGACTCACCCACCAATCTTAACCCAAAACCCCTTGGTATTTGTTATCACCATTCCTTGACTACCCTTATATCGAAATTTGACTTGATTAGTTACCTAATTATATTATTTCATAAGTTGAATTTATCCTTTATTACTTGATTTGTTCTCTAAAAAAACGACGAAGTATATGCATTATTAGTTCTATGTTAGGTGAGCTTATGCATGTAAATTTCAAGTCTTGAAGAAAAAGCTCGTATTAGAGTATTAGTATTACAAATTTTCATTTGATGCAATTACTTATCATCAGTTTGTGTTTCTAGTTAGATAATTTGTCAAGTCAATCTCGATCTTAACCTTCTAATTCAGCCTTTATCCATACCCTTAACCTAAGCCCCGTTACAACCCTGCTAAAGACCTTTTGATTTATGTATCATCTCATTTTATAGTGGTGGAGATTTGATTTTCATGCAAGCCTATGGGATTAACTTTTCATGTTCGACTTATTGAGTGCTTAATTTTGAACTTAAACACTTTGAGTGATTTGAGTGAATCTTAAGTGAGGATGTCAACTCTTGTCGATTTTGAATCAGAGGTAACTATTCAGGTAAAGGGAAACACCTATGTTTTCATGCTATAAATGTATGACTTTGATTGTTTGAATCTTTAGGAATCTTTGAATTGAATTATCCATGTATAAATTATCTTTGAATTATGATGAAACACTATTGATGAATGTTATGAATCAAGGAAGTTCGTTTTAATTGTAAGTTGAGAATTTTGCTTGAGGACAAGCAAAAGCTTAAGTGTGGGGGTATTTGATAAACCGTAAAAGTAACATATTTTAATCCCATATTAAGCATACTTTTGGATGATTTATCCTTTGATTTATGTAAAAAGTTGCTTTTAATCCTTTCTTTTCATATTTTATACTCAGGAAAGCACCCAAGGATAAAAAGAACGAGAAACGGGCTTAAAATGGACCAAATTGGGCCGAGAGAGAAATTGACACGGCCTGGCCCAAGTAGCATACGGCCGTGCCTCATTAAAAGTTCGAACACGACCTGGCCACGATTCACACGGGCATGTACCATGGCCGTGTCCCTGTCGTTGGAAAGAGTAATTTCATTCGGGAAAGGATACTTGGAGGCAAAGAAACACATTCCAAAGCCTATTCAAACACCCTATTAGGAATTTTACTTGAATTAGGATACTTAGGGGCCAAGTAAGGCATCACAAAGTCTATATAAACACTCAAGCGGGCAACTTGAAAGAGGAGTTCGGCAGAAGCCGAAACTGGCGTCAAAGCTAGGCCAAAGAGCCAAGCCGGAAAGGTCAGAGTTGAGGGAATCACTCGAAGATAGCCAGTTGATCCATCCCAAGAAGCCGGAGTTATACTCAAGACGACGAATTTCTCCTTCAATTCCTTAAAGGGGTTTTAGGGATTTCTTATGTTTTGTTTTATCTTTTCTCTTGAGATATTTTCTTTATTTGTCATGAACTAAACCCTTCAGATACCTGAAGGGGATGAAACCTAGATGAACCTTGTTATTTGATTTCTGAATTATATGATAGTTACTTAGTTTGTTCTTAATTATGTTGCTTAATCCAAATCTGATGTGCTTAGGTGGAGGAAGAATATACCCTGCCTAAGAGTAGATCTAGCATAATTAAGCGGAGTTGATCGAACGCCTAGAGATAGGGTTACGAGATTTTACCGGATTAGGGTGAAACCTAATATGGGAGTCCATTGATCGATTTACTGCTATTCTAGGGGGTTATTATAAGCGAACGAGAGTTCCACTAATTAACCTAGGGTTAGACGTTATTCGCCTCGAGAGAGGGTTTAATATAGGTTAGGGAGTCTTACGGATCAAGCCAAGTAAAGAAATCATATGGTTCAGTGGTAGGTAACAAGTGAAGTCTAGGTGGCTTCTTCCTGAGGGTATCGTCGTAATCAACTGAGTTTTTCTTCAAGTTATTTCCCAATTCGTTCTTTTTGTCCTTGCGCCTTTAGCTTAGTAGTTGTTAATTTAGGTTAAAGAAATTTCACTTTATTTTTAAGGCTAAATAATAAGAAGAAAGCTAGTATAAGCACTTTTAGTTCCTTTGGGTTCGACAATTCGGTCTTGCCTAAGCTATACTACTGTTGGATAGGTACACTTGCCTTTAATCGTTGTCAGAGTTAGTTTCCAGGTTTGATAATTCGTTTTATAAATTTTAAAGCTCTGATTTAAGTGATCACCTGTATATGGGATCTTTATTATGGAAATGATCATCCCTACTTGTGAGTGCCATAGTTGTAAATGTGGATAAGGTTGGTTTGTATGTTAAGCTTGATATATGACTTAGTTGATGCTTAGTTTTGGTTATGTTTGATGTCATTTGAATTCATAGTTTCAAGCTTACACAAGCCTTCTATGTTAAAGTTTGCAAAGTGAATAAATTTGGTAAGTTAATGTTGGTAAATGGCTTAGGCATGTTTATATTCTGAACATGAGTTTTATACCACTTGAATACTTGGTTTCAAAGGTGTTACAAGCTTAATTTGGCATAGTTTGGCATGATATAATGTATTGGTGATATGGGTATATGATTATGTGTGTTAAAATATGTTCGGTTGGAAGCCTGAAATGTGTACCAAAGTGATATTTTCCAAAATATGGATAATATCGCGATGACAAGTCCCTTACGTTGCTATTTAGGTTGAAAGTGAGTGGTGTCGTGATGTTGAGTTTCCTGTGGTCACAGTGACACTCACTAGCTGATGAAGTCGCAATGTGAAAGCTGTGACGCCTCGACGTCAACCCGAATATTTTGAAAACTTTTTAATTAAGTCCTTAACAGACTTTGAGTTGTCAAAAGAGCTTCTATAAGCTCATGTAAGACCCAAAAATGATTTTTCATCATATTAAGAAATGTGTTTTATACTAGTAAGCATGTTGGAATAGTTAAATTGTATTGAAATTTGTTGTAGTTGCTCTGACAACGAATGTGACATCTTGTAGCTCGGACCAGACGATCAGGTCGAGCAAGAGGTGTTACAAAATCCCTTCAAAGCATTAACTTGCAGAAATATGATAAATCTTGAAATTCTCATTGAGTGTTTAGAGATATCATCTCTAACTCATTTTCACCATATTTATAACCTAAGAGTCGATTGTTACATCTCAACTCCACTTGATATCATAAACGTAGGATTATTAGGATTATTGTAGAAAATCCACCACAATAAAAAACACATTTAAAATTTCATATTGTTGACCAAAAGTGAACAAAATGTCACATATATGCTTGATTTTTGCTATATACTCACTTATAAACTTTCATATTTGCTTATTATGCAAGAGACATCTAAAATGCATATTATTAGTGTGATAATGTGAGGAAAAAGCTTGATGCATAGCACACCAAATAGCATATGTAGATTATTTTTCGATAAGAAAAGTGTGTAAAATGGGGCTTACAATTGACATCAACCATGAAGCTAAAGTTGAATTTTGTTGCTCATAGGCTACAAAGGTTAGATTCTTCACTTGATTCTAAGATTCATCTATGTGTTGGAACGCCGGTACCCCATGGCGCAGCAGAATAAAATTAGATCCGGCGATCCAAATCATGAATCCATGTGTGAGGAACGAATCGGGGTGAAATAAAGGTTTCGAAATTACCAAAACTTCAATCTGAGTAGACAGCGACGCCTTGGCAACAAGAGTTTTGATCTACTGTCGAATCAAGCCTCAACCTTTTCCGATGTCGGCCTCTACGTAATCCACCCGGTTTGACTATGAACGGAAGAAATCTCCAAAACTGTTTTTGGAGGCTTATTTGCTTGACGGCTGCTAGACCTAACAAGCAATCACTTAGGGTTTTCTATTGAGTTTTGTCTCCTTTTAATACCTTTTATAATGGGTGCCTTTCTCATTGGGCCTTTTATAATAGGTATCCTCTTAATTGGGCCTTTTATAATTGGTATCTCTTGAATGTATTACAAGATTAAATAAATACAATAAAGTTTTTAACCGAAAATTATAATTACATTAATTATATCTGAAAATTATAATTACATTAATTATAATAAGGATTCCGGTAAACTATATTTATTTAAATTTATATATGAATCAAATTCATATATTAATAAAATTATGTTATCATTATGTGTACAACATCCTTGTACATATAATATGTTCAATATTTGATTGCCCAATTAAATTAATTCTTTAATTAATTTAATTTATGTGACAACCAAGCACAATACCAACTATATTTTATTCCGTTCATTTCAACCATAGGGTGTGACCCTGTAGGTTCTTGCAACGTTAGCAGTAATACTAGAACGATTCTATTGTCACAGACAATGAGTGGCATCTAGCAATGCATCATTGCTACCTAAGTTACAAGAAGTCATGATTCGACACAACCTTTCGTGATTAACCTTTCATGCATTAATCCTTAAGTCCTTTATCTCTGGAACGGATACAAGTCATGGGATAGTCACACTTGCATAGTCCATCCCATGTTTCTTGATATCTTGAGTAGACTATGATATACAAATTAGTATGACATCTCATATCAACTTATTTGAGCATGGGCATGCATTTCTAGTCTCACTCAATCAAGTGGCCTAAGATATTACTCCTGTTATGTAGGAGGGACTTATCCTTTATTGATCAACCATATCCCTCTACATAGATTGTGGTATATCCAACATCAGCCTTTATAGAACAACCTGTTACGGTGTACGTTTGACTGTATCAAAATATACAACTCACGATGCTGGGATAATAATGATCTCAAGTCTGAGGATCATATACATATTAATCACTATGAGTAATGTTGTGACAATTACATAATAATCCAAGAAACATACTCATAGCGGGTCAATCCAATATGTTGTTCTCTAACACACATATTCATGCATTGATTTTGACACTCCATATCAATGACAACTCTTTATCATCAATCAACTACATGTTAGTCTTAATGCATTATTATTGTCCTAGTCAACAATAATACTCGACTAAGGATCCTTTAAGAATAATCATATTATTCTCAGGACATTATTATAAAACAGTTTATCTATACACACAGAAAGAAAAACTGAAATAATAATGACAACGCTTTATATTAATAAACATGGTAAATTAAGTATGTTATTACAACCATCTCATGATTGATCTTTGGGCATACTCTTACACTATGATCATACATGGTGGAATCAAAATTGTACCATCTATATATGATTGCAACCTATGTGTTTGAAGAATCAATAGAACATGTTTTTTTAATAAAAGATAATTGCTTTCAACAACTACTTGGTTTATCTTCTTGGTTGAAAGGATTGTCATAGCTATTGCATTAGATATTATTGCAGCTTGTGAATTGACTCCCACTATTTCAATAGACCTCTCGTCAGTAGCAATTGATTAGATCTTCACCATGGAAGCTAAGGTTTTTCACATTCTTAATCTATTTGGCATCTACAAACAACTATTAACAACTAAGATCTTGTAGCTTTGATACTATGCTGGAAACTCTTTCAATTCAACTTAATGCAAGCAAATCAAGTAAATAAAAAACAAATAAATGAAGAAAACATAAAATTATCGAGAATTGATACTAAACTGGTTTTTATTCAAGAAAATTAATTTTATCACAGCAATATATATTAACTTAGTCAATAGCTTCACACAATATATGTGCTAAATGTATTGAATGATGATGGTGACAATTGATTACAACTAATTATAATAATATTAACAACTTTTAACAAAATTAACAATATCACTAATTGACTGCAGTAGACTAGCATGAGAATATATTGAATACTCTATCAGAAACTATTAATAAGTTACTTAAAAATTATTGCGATAATTCTAAAACAATAATTTTTTAAAAAAACAAAAAAAAACATTCCAAAGGTACAAACCATGTGGAATTAAAATATTTTTTCATTAATGAAGAAGTTCATAAACAAATAGTGTCTATAGAGCATATAACTAATCTTATTATTGCTAATCTGTTAACTGAAGGCCTACAACAAAAGACATTTAAATAACATGTACATAAAATTGATCTTAGTTTTCTTTATAGATGATATTTTATGATAATGTGAAACTCTGAGCTCAATTATTGTGTTTCTGATATAAATTAGTTATTATGATTTTGAGCATCTTAAGGTTTGGAACTCGATAGAAGTAAGGCTTGGAGCATATGAAGTTAAGGAGCTATTTTCAAAGGACTGCTCCACTTGGGATCATAATTTGGTAATGGCCTACTCTCTCCATTAGATGTTGTTTGAGTTTATAGCATCCTGATTAGTGTTAATAATCATCCAGATAGGCAGGTTTGGCACTTTTCATGAACAAGTTATTATAGTGTGAAGTCAGGTTATCACATTGTCATGAAGTTTGTGACTACTCTAAATTTGGCTAGTGATAATAGTGTTTGGGCCACAATTATGGAAGCTTGCGATACTTATAACACCCCAATTTTTAGTGATACCGGAAAAAGGTAATTTTGAAACCCTATTTCTGTAATCTGGGACTGTAAATATCAAGTATGAATATTTGCAGAGTTGGTATAAAATTTTATTAAAGTTTAGTCCTTCAATTTTTTCTATTAATTGTTTAATTAAAGTACAAGGAATAAGTTGTAAAAGTCTTATCGCTATAGGTTTTTAATTAGCCAAAGGACCAAAATAGCGATTAAACCATTTTCTAATGTGTGTTAGTGGAAAATGATGAAAGATTCCACTGACTACCTCCGGACATACTAACGTCTATAATGTGAATACTACAACCAATATATAAGCGTTAGGCGGTTTTTGTAAATACACAAGTCAGGTTGTAATATAGTTTTACAACAAAGTATGAAAGTACTTCGAGAATCGTACATAAGGGAGGCGAGACTAAACTAATCCTAATCTCTACGCCAACAGTTTAAATAGTAATTTAATTAAACTATATTACGATTAATCCTAAAGTGGTGAAAAATAATAATTTATAGAATACTCAACAGAACATAAAAATAAATAAGAAAACAAATTGCATATTTTATCATATCTAATCGAAAAAAGACTATATTGCTTCGGTGTTCATAACTAACACCTATTTTGGGTTCTATCCAATCAACTAGTCATTAACCTAGTAAGGCCTCTCGGTCTTCCACTAACCTAATAAGTTGGCAAAAACTACTTATCTCTCGACCTCACAGTCTAGATCGAATTGAGGTAAGGTTTTCACGGATAAGCAATACCAATTTTGGGTTCATTCCCACCTATATGACTTTCTCGGGTCGTCAAGCTTAGGGTTTTAAGTTCTTCCTATCCCAACCAGTTGATCCGCTAAGAAACCCTACATAGAAGTTAATTAATCCCACATCTATTCGTTAATCTTCTGTTAACAAATTAGTTCCCCATGGATTTAACAAAAATCGTAAACTTGAGTAAAAAGATAAACATTAGAAATAAATCAAGAAGAGAATTTATAAAAATCTTGATATATTAATAGTAGTGCAAACAGTAATCCATCAAATAGTTTGGTGAATCCACAATCTGAATTTCATGAAGAACAAAATAGACTAACTAGATTTACAACTGAATAGAAACCTAAATTACAAATAGAAAATAAAATTAAGTAGGAAATGAAAAATAAAATTAAGTAAAACATGTCCATAAACTAAGCATAGAAATCCTATTTATACGCCTAGGGTTGGCCGCCGGTCCTTGACCTAATTTGGCTGATTATTTCCCATTAAAAATGGTTGTGTGGATGAAACACCCTTAGCTCATTAATTGGCCTCGTCACGTCGGTGTCACAACACCCTATGACTTGTGCCGCGACATTGATGGCAATCTACTGGCTTATGCATGTGTCATGACACTGAAAGCAATATGCTCCTTTTGAGTACTCTGTTTACTGTGTTGCGACATTGAAGCTCCGTGTTGTAGCATCGCGGGCAGTCTACTGTCTCTAGGCCTCCGATTAGTGTCCTACACACTCACTAAATAGATTAGTCTACCTTTAGGCCTCTCTTGGCCTACACAGTCATATAAATAGTCAAAATTACTCATTTTATTATTTATGAACTAAAATTGAAAACTAAATAAAAACATAACTAAATTGCTTTCTTATGAGCTCGTTAAGTACAGGAAATAATTTAATCTACTACACCAAAATGCAATAAGTTATCCACTTATAATGGATTAATGGTGATTAAGTTTAATTAATTAAGATTAAATTAAGTAATTAAAATTTTAATTAAAGTATATAAGACAAATTAGGTAAGCTCAATTCAGTCATTTTCTTGTATTTTTTTATGTTTTCGAGGTCATGGGAGCTTGATTTAGCTAGCTCATGTACCATTTTGTAAATATGTTAAAGTTTTTATAGTTTCCAATGTTGATTTCTTGAAGCAATTGATATTAAATTTATATATGTTAAGCTTAGAACATGAAAAGAGACTAGATTATAATGTTTAATTGTTAGTTTTGTTCTTAAGGATTAAAACGAATAAAATGTGAATTTGATGTGCAATTTTGGTGATGACAGACAGTAGAGGGTCTATATTGAATATAATTGAGGTCGATTTTCAAACTGAAGCTCAAAATTTAAAGTTAAGGCTATTTCAATTTTAGGGACTAAATTGAATAAAATGTAAAACTTTAAGGGTGTCAAAAAATGAAATTTCATAGGTTCATACATATCATGGCATAATGTATAAGTGTTTTATATTGATGAATTGAATGGACTAATTGTATAGATCGAGAATTGGATCAAACCGGAGATAATTGGGGAAAAGCCAAAATTGTCGAATATTCTTTGACAATTAAATTTGTTGGTTGTTTTGATAAGGTAAGTTCATATGGAACTTACTACTTTATTTTATGCTAATGTTGATTTGTGTTCTATTACTTTTATGTGTTAGATTGAAGTGAATTAGTGAATTTGACACCAATGACTTGAAATGGGCTCAATTGTAAATTTATGAGAATGTTGGTTATATGGAAATAAAACATTATGTAAATGAGATTTTTGACTGAATATATGTCTCATATGGGAAATGAAATGGCATACAAGAATTGATAATGTCATTTATACATGGTGTAAGAGTAAACTTAATAAAATGTTAGGATACTTATGACATTCCATTAGGGTTATACACGTAATTGATTAGGGATTTATATGATGTTATGAGATCTAGCATTTGCTGCAGATTTTCAGATTATACGTAGCATTAGTTTAGCCCCGACGGGTAACCTCGATACGATGTCAGCTTGTGCGAGCAAATTTGTTTAAATGTCAACTTGTGTGAGCATTACATTCTCATTTATCCAAATCCATTTTATCATAGTCCCATCAAGCGATGTTCAATTGATTGGAAATGAAATTTAAATAATGATTTGACTATATTTGACATATAGAAAGCTATACGATTATATTTTAAACGTTGACAATATTTACTATTCAATAACATAACTAAGTATTTGATTTGTTGTGATGTTTCATGTATAGATATGTATTAATGTGTCAAGGAAAGTTAATTTGGTATCCTAATAGAATGATTGTTTATGCTTAAATGATCGAGGTAAGATTTAGCTTCCATATGAGCTTACTAAGAATCCTATATGCTTACCCCATTTGTTTTCCCTTTTCTTTGTAGGTTGTCACCTTGTGGAACACGTCAAGCTGGATTGTTCTAAAGCTCACACTATCCTATCACCGAATCGGTAGATATTTGATCATTTTAAGTCTAGGGTTGTGGCATGAATACCAGTGTTTTGGTATATTCCTTAATGTAAAATATGTCTTGATGAGCTTGGTAACTTGCGATGATTTGGTATTGTGATTCACATATGGTGACGTATATGTATGTGGGCTTTTATGCTAAAAGATGTGATGATTTATATCTATATGTTTGGCTTATGGAATGGTATGAAGTGAGGAAGAATTGGTAGCTTGTTGATAGGTATGAGATGGAATGAAATTGAACACTTATAAATTGAAGTATACTTGTGAAATGTTGCCTAGTTGAGTAGTTGATAGCCATGATAAGGTTTATAAGTCATAAATACGTACATGTGTTCATAAGTGTTTATAATGAGATTGAAATTTCATGTTTCAATGTGGTTGGCATAGGAAAAGTTTGTCATGAAATGTATTGATTATTATGTGGTTGTTGGCATTGATTTACTTAGAAATAAATTATGTATATAAGTAGTAAATGTTTTGATAGAGACTTGACACAGATGCTTGAATTATTTGGCATAGTTTTATGTATGTTTTAAACCAATTGAAATTGGCATTTCGTGTATATGGTGTAAGGTTTGGTTGAAAGCTATGAAATAGTTACCAAATGGTTCATTTTTACCAAAAACAGGGGCCACGTTGCCACCTTGGATTTTAGATGTCGCAACGTTGTCATTATAGTGAGTGACGCCGTGACAAGCTAAGACTTGTCGTTGCAATGTGACATACTGTAATGGCCACGTCATGACGAAAATAAGATGAAGTCGCAATGTCGATCCATACATTTTAAAAACTTTGCAATTTAGTCTTATTTCTAGTTCGAGTTGACAAAAGAGCTTTCATAAGCTCGAATAAGACCTGGAAAAGATGAATTATTGTTATTTAATTATGATTGATGTTTGAATGCATGTAAAAATGATTATTTTATTGTGAATCTAATTGTAGTTGCTCCAGCAATGAATGTAGCAACTTGTAGCTCGGACCTGAAGATTAGGTCAAGCAAAGGGTGTTACAATACCACCATAAATTAAAGATCTTGTGTGATTTTTGTATGAATAATTTTCTCCCGTGTAAAGCTCAATTGGTTGAGAAAGGTTTGAATTTTCTTCCTTCATGCGCCAAATGTGGTTTAATCGAGGATTTGGATCATGTTTTCTTAATATGTAGATGAGCTACTAAGGTTTGGTGCATTGCTAGATTTAGCATGGTTCCAACATTATATATTGATCTATTTGTAGGGAGCCTATTGTAGTCGAACAATTGGTATGTTGCCAGTAGGCTGAGCTTGGCATGAGACCTTTGGTATTTTCAAAATCGGTTGCTTTGGTAATAGAAAGATGCAATGGATGTTCAAGTAGTGTAGTTTGCTGAGTTGTATATAGTTGTTTGGTATAGTGCTCATCGCTCTTTTGATCGTATTCATCCATTTGTTGAGTGTTCTTCAATGGCGATTTATGGCTGGTGCAAGCCTCCAGCAGTTTGTTTAAAATGTAACACAAACATTTCGTTATTTATGGATAAAAAAGTAACACAGGCGCTTCGTTATTTATGGATCATTTTGCTAGGATGGGTTGTTGTTTTAAGAGATGTTATAAGAGGCTATGTTAAGTGTTTGACTGGTTTTACTGAGAGGATTTTGTCACTAGAGGTTGTTGAGTTGGTTTCTATACGGTAAGAGCTTAAATGGCTTCACTCTATGAATGTGAAGAGAGTAATTATCGAATTTCATTCTCGTAATGTTATTCTTGGTTTGAATGGTTCCATTCTAACTTGCTTTGAAATAGGTTTGCTCTTTGCGGATTGTTACACGCTTAAATTCCTTTTCCGGTTTGTGTCTTTTTGTTAGATGGGTAGAACTACTTAGAAGGATATCCATTTGTTAGCTAAGGTCACTTTATTTCATGCAAATCCTTTTCTTTGGGATGTCCTCCCCTTAGCATTTTCTATATTCTTGTGCCATGTATGTCTTCAAATTAGGATTTGGAATAAGATCCAGTGGATGTGGAAAGCTTATTGGCTTGGATTTTTAGTTGTTTGTTCTTGGTTTAAGTTCCTTTTGGATCGAAATTTTCAAGTTCTATAATGAAATTTACTTTAACAAAATTATGATTTATGATTTATGATCATGATTAGATGTATATGTTACTTAAAAACCAATTATATTTAGTTATAATGTTGTAGTTTATGAAAGGAAGTCTATGACTTCAAATATATATAACCATTATAAATCAAATTGCCATTCACTATAATTAGTAATAATTATTAGTATTATATTTTGTCAATCGTGCTTAATGTTTGTGCTATTAAAAATTATGCTTTATCACATTGGGTCATATTGGAGAATGTAAGATTTTAACCCATGTTATGGACCCAATTAAATCTAAAATTAAGTAGCTAAATTTAAGGTAATTAAGTTATTTACTTTAATAGTAAATTAAATCGTATTCATTCATTTGGTTACTAGATGGATGTACTTGATTAAAAGTCAATCTTATATAAATTGATATTTCATTTATCTATTAGGGTTACATACATTAAAACTAATATAAATACTATAGCATCCTAAAGGTGACGACAGGGTCCTCTTAAAATGGGAAAACAATATTTTTGATCCTATAAAATTTATAAAATTATAAGTTAGCAAAGGGTTAAAATGTACTTTACCCTCTACCAAATGATAAATTTTAAATTTAACCCTTAAAAATGCATTTCAACCCTAATAAAATGCATAACTTAATTTCATCCCCTCCTAAAAAAAGTTTTTTTTTTTTGCTTCACCCTTGTAACCTCTATCAGTAAGGGGTTTGTATAATGAAAAAAAAAAAAGAGATTAAGATGAAAAAAATCAATTTATTTTAGTGTTGTTTATCAATTCCATACCTTGAATGATTACAACGAAGTACCATCTGCCACGGGCTAGTTTATGATATCTGAAGCAGTCAAAGGTGACAATTTCCTCGCATCAATGAATGGTTTCCACATTTGGACTGTATACTATGCTCAAACCTAAACGGGCCTAAGTTAGTATATACAGAACACTTAGATTGAGATATTACTAGATGGGCTTAACTCAAAGTTACAAAATCTTACTTGTTAGTAGACATTTATGTCACCAAGACGAAATTTAAATTTTCTTTTCTTTTCATTGAAAGTGTAAAAAATTAAGGGTTTAATTTTAAATAACACCATGTATTATAAAAATCTCATAATTAAAAAAGAAAGGGGGAAAGGATGGGTGACTGGTTTGAAAATGAAAGGGTCTTGTAAACCACTAATTATGGTAGTGAAAAAATGTTGGTCAAAAAACTAGTGAATCACTCTTAATCATCACTAAAGCTACCTGACATTAGCCTTCATATTGAAAAGATTTCATGTCAAGCTGACGGCATCTAACCAATTAAATATATATTATATTTATATTAGACCTATATTTTGGTTCATGAAATCGAGCACCAAGTCCTCAAGCTTTCATGAAGGCACAAAGTTTTTTTTCCCTTTTAATGAACTAAATTGGTTTTTATTGGTTCATATGCATGCGTATGATCATCATCACTTTCTTAATTCCAAATTTAATTATGTTATACACCCCAAATTAATGATTGTTATAATATTTGCTACTTTTATCATACGGAGAACACGTAATTATGAAAAATGTAAGAATAGAATATTTGGGTTTATATTGTTAGTGGTCAGAGCCTATTGTATGATTTATGACTAAGCATTGAGTTGAATAATCATTGATAATCTTTTTTTTTTGGGTGTAAACAATCCTAAATCTGTCTTTGAAAAGCTCAAGAAAATTACTTCACATAATATGCAAGCCAAGATATATATATATATATATATATATATGATTGTTATTTAGAAAACCCTTGAATGAAAATGACAGGGCTTCCCATGCACTTCCCAAAATACACATTAAAACTATACTTTTTTTGCCTAATTGCTTTATTATTAGCTATGAATATTATCAGCCCCATGTCACTGAAATTGAACTATTTCCTTTATAATCGATGTCAATTGTCAATGATCACAAATTTTTAAAAAAAAATAATTCAGATATTTTTCAACCCAAAATTATTTACATGAAAAATAAGTAAAGAGATGATGAAGTCAGGAATTATGTCATTAAATATATAAGCCATGTTTCCTGGAGGAAAATCATGCATCCAAAGGAGCAAACACCATAATTTTTTAAAAATATAATATGGTTTTATTATATGAACAGCATTGGTTAAATTTTGGTGTATGGAGAGCGATCCACCGTGGAATGATCAGCTGCCAAGCTGTACTGAAAGGAAAATATAATGGAAATGTATGAGCATTTCATTTTCAACATGCTAATGCCGGTCCAATTATATTGCTTAAAATCTTCACTTCATAACCCTGATGTTAACTGGGTTTCTTGTCTCGTACTTTGCAAGGGAGCAACTTGACTGTGACACTTTGGCACTAATAATGTCCACTGCGATCTTTTTTTATTATCAAAATATATTAATCTTAATTCTAAATTGATGTTGCTTTTGTAAGCTGAAATACTCATATTCAATAACTTATGCAGTTAATTAAAGCTAGTTAATTAGTAAGATATGATATGATGTTTTTGAAGATAAAACTATCACAGAAGTTCCTGTATTAGGAGTCAATTTGTATTTTGTCTTTCTATTTAAAAAAAAGACAAATTAATTCATATATAAGCCAAAGAGTAAACCGATACTTTCTGTTAACAATTTAATGCATTTATATTATTGAAGATTGGCGTGGTTGATGGAATAATCAAATAGTGACATGTGGTGTCCTATATGTACCTTATGTTGATTATAGTGACTAGCTTTTAACAGTAAAAATTGATAATTTTTTTAATAAAAAGAATAATTTATTCTTTAATCTAGCATGCGAATACTAATTTATTCATTTTTTTCAATAAAATAGATAAAATATAATTTAACTCTTAATAAAACAACCTCCATATACTTTTACCTATTTTTGCAATGAAAATGAAATTGAGGAGAAAACTAAATATATTTATATTAATTTTGAGATAAAAATTTTCGGTGATTACATTTATATTCATCAAATGATGAATGAACTGAGTTGACATTCGAGTTTATCAAATATTTTCACTGATATCTTTGGGTTTCAGCATCTAAATATGAGTCATCTGTGGTGTCTTCAACCCTGCCCTCAAGTTTTTTTTGGTTTTTTGTTTTGTTTTTTTCTCTGACTTTGACTTTGATACAATCATATAGTTTAGTTTGAATAGTTAATTGGCACTGAAATCAAGAAATAAGATCTCTTCCTATGGGACTTGCTTTTTTGGGTCATTCAACGGTCTTTCTTGTTCATGTTGAGTACCAATAATTGTCATCCATCTGATATTCTTGTACATATATCTATATGGTTACATTTGAGTTGATTCAATGGCACTTGTGATAAACCTGCCCAAACCTTTCTATAAATTTCGGAAATCTTTAAGATTAATTTTTATCCAACATTTAAAATAAAAAATTTCAAAAATATTTAGTTTGAACTTATATTATTATCTTTATGCAAAAAATTATTATAACTTCAATTAATAATTTATTAATCTCAAGTCAATTGCTAAGGTTAAGTCACTTTGGTTTTGAACATCATGTGATTACTTGATGATCAGAGTATTTATTCTTAAGTGTGACTTAGATTCGAGTCATGATAGTCGCATTTGTTGTTTCGAATTTTGCCCTATTCTTGTGTTTCACCAAAAAACAACAACTTATTAATCATATAAAAATATTTGTAAATTACTTAGATAAAAACAAGAAGTATGTTGCTCAATTCTCACCAATCTTTGCCACATGCATTAACCATGTTCGATTTTTCTTTTCATGCTTAACGAAAAAAGATTTATTGGGATAAACCATATGCCCTTCTGCCATTTCAAGACCCATAGATCCCTTTTCGTATATGTTATTTGAATTGGTATGAAAATGTTAGATACGAATACATGTCGTATACATAAATCTTTAGAAATGTGACTTATATTGCATTAAACAAATAATTTCTTGAACCACCCGAATAATAAATCGAGTTTGATTATCTTAATTAGTTCAAAGTAAGTTTTGTTTTTCCAACAATCGAGCGTTCCTACCACCTTAATTGACCGGATTCAATATTAAACAGTTTATTAAGAACCCATTTGCATAATTTTAAACTGCAACTTGGTATCCAAGTCAACTAATGAGAGTTAATAGTACAAAAACTTGCAGTTAAACGTCATTGCTTAGCCATATGCATGTGCTTGGGATTTTAGAAAAGATAGGAAAAAAAAAAAACCAACAAAACGCCATGGAATCCCACTATTGAATCTTCGCAACCTGCATCATGTAGGGGGAATTAATACAATATATGTCTTTTGGATACTTACTCTTTTGGCAATACATTGTCATCATAAATAAAATATTTATTAACAATTATTGGTTCATGAGTGCTTCATGTTTGTTTATAGAGTAATTTAATTGAATTTTTTTTATGACTTCTTTAAGTTAAATCATCAATAGTGTACTTCCAAAAGTATATGCTACCTTTAAACCAAGTCCTTTTTGTACCTTTTGTTAAACTTTTCATTTTCCAGCTCTGTAGCCCATGAAGATGGGTGGTGATCAACTTTTGAACCCCCCAAAACTAATACTAAATCATAGATTTATTTTAATTAATTAAATCATGCCCTAACCATTAAATCGTAGATTGATGGGTTGGTTTTAAACGTGATTTTGGAAAAAGAGAAGAAAGAGAGCAATTGAGGATAGGCATGGCATAGCAATTAGTTCTGAATGGTGGCCCCATGACATTAATGAAGCTTCGACTCATTGAAGCTCAAAATCATAGCTGTAATTATGTGGAGACCCCACATGCACATTATTAGGTGTTAAGGTATTTGATTTCTTTAATTTACATTCCATTGTTGCTACGTATGTGCGTTTTTGCCCAAATATGGCTCATAGGTAGATTTCACATGAATTCATCAGTCTCAGGTACCTAACCTACTATCCTCCATTTTGAGGTTTATTATTATTTAAAATAAAAACCCATTTTACTAATAAAATTTTGCCTTAAATGTTTTGAGATGGTAAGTGTCTAAGTTTGAGTTTTATTTTGTGTAAATTATATGCAAGATTTTTTCAAATTTTTCATAATTTAAATTCCAAATATATATAAGTCCTATCTAGATATATTCAGTGGAGGAGCCATTAAGAGACAGGGGGCTATGGTCCCCTAAAATGGTAGATTTTTAATTTAGACCATTTATAATTTTTAAAATTTTAAATTAGTAATAGTAAAATTGTACTTTGCCCTCCAAAATGATAAAAATTTAATTTAACCTTTTAAAAATTATAAAGATATAAATTATTAAAATGATAAAATTACATTTTTACTATCGTAAAAATATACAATTTAATTTCAGTCCCCAAAAAAAATTTTCTGACTCCGACACTGGATATATTTTTGTTTTCAATTTATTGTGCTTTATATGGACTAATTCTAATTATAATATATTACAACGTGTAATTGAGATTGTACCCTAAAGAAACTCATTATCATTAAAAATTAGAAGAATTTAATTTAATAATATCGTGTTTTTCTATATATTTGATTAATTTACATGAAAACGGTATTTTAAATAATAATATTTATAAGTAATATTGTGATAAGCTAAAGAATATGAATTCTATTGTTTTTAGGGGCATAATATTATTTACTTTAGAAATCGAGAGAACGAAAAATTAAAATAATAACATTAACAATCTACTGAAAATTTGGATAGTTGAACTGATCCTGGACATAATTGTCATATCATACCGTACATCTCCTTTGACAATAAATCCATACAATGCTCGGGAATAATTGCAACTTAAAATAATTCAAAAGTTGCCCTTCATGATTCATGTTTTGTTCCTATTGTTATTAAGCAATAACAAAACAAATTAATAATTCCGGCTCTTGTATTTCATGATTCATAATTTTGAAGAGAGGAATTGATAATTGATTGTGTTTAGATTTTAAAAATTCAAAAACATTTATGAAATTAGTAAGTAATTAAAAATCCATTTAAACCATTGATATCTTAGTTTAATCGTTTTATTTTTTAGCCAAGGTTTTAAATAATAAAAAAACTATATATATACATATATGTTTATATATCATATCATATACTATTTTGTATAATTTTAAATTGTGGTATATGTTATATACGTTGTATTTATATTCTACGATATATCTAGAACCAATTGTTGAAACTATTTTGTGAAAAAAATTAGCTTCACGATATTTGAGGTAAATAAAAGTTTTAATTTTTAAAACATTTCATTTTTAGTTAACAATACAGGAGTCAACATCAATCTTTTTGATAAGGTGTGATCAGTCATTTAATAAATTACCTTTAAAAAAAATAATATATTTTAAAAAGATAATTTTTAAATCGCGTTAAAAATAAGAGGAAAACGAGTTTTAGGAGTCAGTTACGTATAAAGAATGTTATAGCAACCTCGTAACGCCCAAAATTGGTACTTCATTTAAATACATGTTGCCTTGAGTTTCGAACATTACAAGTTCAAATTCAATATTTAATCACGATCCCATTAATTTTAAAATGAGTATGAATTAATTGATTGAGTAAACAGAAACTTAAAACTCAAAAATATAAATTTTATTTTATTGTGAAGAAACAAACCAAAAAATGTTGGGGATAAACCCAATTAGGCAACGAACAAGTATAATAATAAGGAAATTGAAAAGATCGAACACAAATTTTTGACGTGGAAAAACCCCTCCGAAGAGAATAAAAAATCATGGGCAAAGATAGTTTCATTATAATGACAAAGCGAAGAGTACAAAGATGGAGATAAAATTAAACCCTAAAACTTGAAATAGAAACCCTTAAAACATAAACACAAAACTCTCTGAAAGCTTGTAAAACCTAATACCTAAATGTATAATGGGTTATTTTTCTAGGGTGGAAAATGGCTTATATATAGGCTAAATTCATAGGCCAAATAATATTAAAATAACCTACACTAATCAAAGTTTAAGTGGGAAACTAAAAACGGAGTTTAACTGGGAGAAGAAAAGTAAAAGAATACGAGGCATAACTCCACAAATTTCCACCTTGACTTGTATTTCCACAATGCCTTCTTTGCCCAAGCCTGCCACAGGCTTATCTCAAACTATGTAAGATATTACCTGAGTCAAAGTTGTGCTTAGAAGCTAGAAGACTTCTAGTACTTGACTTGTGCATTGCCAAATCAAAACTGACCCGAGTTTGATTTTCATGAACGTAGTGCCCTATTTTTTCAAAACTCGCATCCAAAAGAGAACATCTCTTATACAAAAAAAAAGTTATACCTTTTTCCCTCCTATGACCAAGTTACTTCTACTTCAAATGAGTCGACTTCGAATTCTTAACGAACGAGGGACATCTGATTTCACCGATCACCATTGACCCTTCTAGATCATAAAGACTACCAATCTTTTTATCTTTCATCAAAATGAAAGCCCCACGGGATACCTTAATGTCATTTGACTCGGTGTTAACTCTACAACCCTTTGAGTCCAAATTTCCTAAGGAGATGAGATTTTTCTTTAAGTCAGGCACATGTTTAACATTTAATAGTGTCCTAATTGTCCCATCGTGCATCCTGATCTAAATAGTACCAATACCGATTACCTTATTGGGTGAAATAAGGGTGAACTATTCCCCATGCGCACAACTCGACATTCAACTAAATTGTATGTGGAGAACCAGCCCCTATTGGGACACATTTGGAAAGAACACAGAATTCAAGATCCACTCGGACGCAGGCTCGAAGCTTTCACTTGTTGACACCAACAAGAAATCATCACCCTTATCATTGGTCAAATTAGCACCAACTAAATCTTTATCGTTGCTCTCAGCAGCCCTTTTATTTCATAGTTTATAACAATATGCCTTGATGTGACCTAAGTTCTTGCAATAGTGACATCTATTGTCTCACTTCCTTGCTACTACCAAAATTGAGACTTGCCTATCTGACTTGCTATCTGAACCCTAACTCATTGTCAAGTTTGTCTTTACTCAACATAGGACCCTTCACATCCTCGAATGAGATATTATCTCCATCATAATTCAGGGTCTCCTTGAAAGACTTGTATGAATGGGGTAAAGAGCATAATAATAGCATAGCCTAATCTTCATTGTCAATCTGAACCTTAACATTTTTTAAATCATTCAAAAGAGAGTAATAAATTGATTGATGTACCTCTAAGGTGCTTACTTCCGTCCATGTGGAACGTGCATAGACGTTGTTTCAACACCAATTAGTTAACCAGAAATTTTGTCGAGTAGAGGTTTTCTAACCTTTTCCATAAGGTGAATGTCATTTTCTCCATCAAAACCACCTACAGCACATTATTTGTTAGACATAATTGAATCAAGGATAGATTTTTTTTTTATCTAACCTATCTCATTCTGATTTATCCATGTCTACAGGTTTCTTCTATAACACCCCTCACCCAATCCGATTATCAGACCTGAGTTACAGGATGCTACATTAACCAACAAAACTTAATCACATGCATAAACAGTTTCAAATAAGAGCAATGGCTACTAAAATTAACATTCAAATAAAATTTCATGGCTAATTTAAACATTTAAACTACAATAGAAATAATTTTAACAATAATTAGGGTTCATTTTTAATAAATCTCGAAAAACCACGTATATACTGATATCGAATGAGCAGGTATCAGTATCTTTATCACGAGTATTGATACTCGTATATGGATATCGATACCAAAGTTGGATTCTATCAAATTTTGAAATGTCTCAGCTTTAAGGTATCGATATTCGTATCCTGATTATTGATACATTTACCTAAAATATAAAAAATTCACAAGTTAAAATGTTATTCGTGCTCAAAAAAAATGTTCTATTCAACACACAATCATAGTCTAATTTAACTGAACTTATTAACATCCTTTAAACATTTATCATGCCACATCCATACATTTAAAAATAAGAATATCTAACATGCATTATCAACCTTAATATCAAACGTCAATTTAGTCGCAAATGAAGTCCAAACAACATCCATATTCTGTCAATCCAATACCAAGATAGAATTAATAAAATAATGTTAATAATCAAAACAAAAACTCTAACCCATATTGCCTTTATTTAGCGAGTTCAAAAGAATCGTGTAAACCACTAACTCAAAAATATTACCTTGCTTAGACCACTTCCTTTGCCACTCCACTTAAAAAAAAACTACTTATCTACAAAGATTTAATGAGGAGTGTGTGAGCTTAAACAAGCTCAGTGAATGTCGGAATAACCACAAAGCATACACAACATCAAAGGTTAAGTAAGAGCATACTACAACACATTTACAACCATATTCTAATCGAGTCAAAATTACGAGTTCATGCTTCATTAATTCATAAAAATAACATATACTCTCACATAAAATTACACACAATATTCATATATAAGTCATTTAATGATAATTTGGCATATTAAGATTATGAAACATAAAACTGGGCTACTTCACCACAAATTGGATAAATAGATCTTCATCACACCAATGATTCAAAGAGTCTAACATATTCCATAAGTGTAGCATAAAGCTAAACACTCTCCAACACACCAACATAGCCCTATGAATGGAGCTTAGCTCGACATTCCCTTATCTCTTCGATCTGTCCCAGGGCCTTATTGCCCAAATAAGTACTTACAATCCTATGGCATGCCAACCATATCCAATGGTTTCAAGAGATCACAAGGTCAAAGTATCAGCGAAAACACACATTTAATTAATGTTCTTATGCACTTAATCTCTGTTCATAAACATCAATTCACATCACAATTCTTACACAAAGCATATTATCGGATTCACGTTTAATTGCACTTTAACTGCCACAACTATGCTCATTGAGCCATCACATATCCATTCACATATGAAAGCATTAAAATCAAATTATCACATACCACATACAAATATTTACTTACTTTATCTGTCACATCAGCATGACATTCCACAATTCGACATACATTATACATATTTTCATAACAAGACAAAAAGTATAAGAAAAGCTTACACTTGGAACTTAGGATAGAGGTATAAGATATTCCTAAGCTCGCGTTTAACGCTATGAATCACGCATATTAGCAGTGACTTCAGAAACTCACCAATTATGCTTCCGCTTACTACCTGAAAACTCAAACTAGCTTTTTTTCTTGCCCTTAGACATGCTCATAATGGCTCCCGATTGATCCGACACTTTACACACATAACAAACACATTCCAAACTCATTAAAAATAGCCTTGAACAAACCAAACAGCAAGGAAAACACAATTCAAGTCTCTCCTTTTTCATTATCGAAAACTAGCTAGTTTTGTCAAAATTGAATTTCAACACCCTAACCTTGTTCCTAAACCTCCATTTCGATTTCAAACATCTTAAATAACATTTAATTTTATAGCTAAATCATTAATTTCATCTAAATCCATGATCCTAGACTTTCTAGAAAATTGAAGCTTTTAAGAACATGAAAAAGGGGGAAAACGCTTGATTCTTAAAAATTCGGTTATGAACTATCAAATTGAAGTGAAATACCTTCTAGTTAGGTTAGAATGAACCAAAAATCACTTTGAAATCATGATTTTACTCGAGATTACGAGATTTTCCATTTTTGAATCCAAACATACTTTAAAAACACCAAATCTAAATATAACTGTTTAAAACTCAATTTGAATTAACAACTCTCTTTATTTAACCATAGAAAGTCATAATATTACCTTGATTTGATGAAAAAGATGATCTAAAAATATAATTCAAGATTTCAACTCAAGAAGAGCAATGGCGAATTTGTGGAAGAAAACACGTTTTTTGTTTGAAATTGGGGGTTGTTTTGGTGTTTTGGGAGTTAATAAATCTGAAGGAATGAATGGATTTTGTTAAAACAATCTGATTTTAGGTTTTGGAAAACTTTGAATGTTTTGGGGTTTGAAAGAAGAAGAATACGTGAATGGCTCTATGTATGAGACCATTTTTCAAAAATTTGGCAATCTGCCATTTTGGTCAGTCCTAATTTTTTCCTTTTCCAATTAGGTCCTAAATAAATTAAAATCTATTTTTTTTTTTCAAATTAGACCTCAAAATTAAATTTTGTTTTAAGCTAGTTAATAAAATAAAAACCCGAATATGTCACTTTAATTCTTTAATTACTCACTCACAACCCTAATTTTTGATACTTAACTCAACCCATGGTTTAATGACCCGGTTCTACTAACCCAAAACGACTAGGTCAGGTTTTGGGATGTTACATCTTCTCTGTAAGAACCTTTTCAAGATCGCTTTGAATTAGAATTGTCATCATCTGAACTTGCCACAGATTGAAATTTGTGATGCCATCGAACTTATCAATATCAAACATTGTTGTTGTCATCTTTGAACTGGTTGATTGTGGAAATCAAACTAGCTCCAATACCAGTTTCTAGGGGATAAACCTGATTAAGCAACGAACAAGTAAAATAACAAAGAAATTGAAAAGATCGAACACAAATATTTTACATGGAAACCCCCTCCAAAAAGGATAGAAAATCATGGGTAAAGATAATTTCACTATATCGGCAAAAGCGAAAAGTACAAAGATGGAGATAAAACTAAACCCCGAAACTCAAAATAAGAACCCTCAAAATGTGACACAAAATTCTCTAAAAGCTTGTAAAAGCTAATACCTAAATGTGTAATGGCTTACTTTTCTAGGGTTGAAAAGGTCATATTTATAAGCTAAATTCATAGGTCAAATAATATTAAAATAACCTACACAAATCAGAGTTTAAGTGGGAAACTAAAAACAAAGTTTAGCCGAGAGAAAAAAAGCCAGAAAATACGAGGTATAACTCTACACAAAAATAAATTGTATTTATAACACCTTATACCCGACCGATCGTCGAGCCCTAGTAATAGGGCCCTACACCACCGTCTCATCATCAACAAAGCATAATACATCTCATGCGATTATCATCATAGTCAAATAACTACAAGAGGTTTAAGTCTAATTTACCCTAAACGACATTGAATTATACTAAACATACATTAAACGACCATATAAGAAGTTAAGAGCATGCTTAAAGACCAATCAACAAAAATTCCTAAAAGATCACGTAAGTATCGATACACATTTACAGGTATCGATATTTCTCATAGATGGTACCGATAACGCTTAAATAATTGGTACCAAATCAGCATTTTATTTCTCTACAAACATTCAAACTAGCAAACTATCGATACCCTTTTGAAAAGTATCAATATTTTTACCCTGGGTATCGATACTTAAGAAATGGTATCGATACCAAAATGAGCTATTGACTTCCTACACATTCGAAATATCCTAGAGGTATCGATACTAAATACTCGATTATCGATACCTCTACACAAAAGAGCAAAAATAACACCAAAACAGGGCATCTAACTCAATCAGACATATACCACTTCAACAAGTTTATAAAACTTCAATATTCATCATCAACACATCCATATTTGCAGTTCAATGTGTCATCAATAATTTAACCTAAGTAAACCAATGAACTAACATCAAATGTCCATAAATTCTATAAGTAATAACATCAAGCAATCATTTAAAACATCATGGAAATAATCAACCAACAATCTACCACATTGCCTTATTCCCACATTTCAAAATAATAGCAATAATATCACCTACTCAATCACTAAGCCTAACTTGGATCACTTCCTTGGAATTATGCACCGCTCACACCAAAAACACTAAATATCTGCAATGGTTAGAAAGAGTGGGTGAGCTTAAACAAGCTTAGTGAATGTCGAAATAACCACAAAGTATACACAACATCAAAGGTTAAACATGAGCATAATACAACATATTCTAACCAAGTCAACATAACATATTCATGCTTCATTAAATCATAAAACTAGCATATACTCTCATATGCAATTATACTCAGCTTGTATATATATAATTAATTCATTTAACAATAATGCACTAAGACAAAACAATGTATTCATGCTTTAATAGCCCACAAATCTAGCTTATATATACACATGCATTTACACATAGCATTTTCATATATTAATCATCTTATGATATTTGGCAACTTGGAAACATGAAACATAAAGTGGACTCTACTGCCACACATTGGATAAACAAATCTCCATCACACCAATGACTCAAAGATTCAAATATATCCCAAAAGTGTAGCATAAAGCTAAACACTCTCCAACACACCAATAAATCCTGGTGAATGGAGCTTAGCTCGACATTCCCTTATCTCTCCAATCTGTCTCGAGGTCTCAATGCCCAAATCACAAAACATAAAGGTGTGCATTAAAATATCCACAAATATCCAACTATATCCAACGGTTTCAAGAGATCACAAGGCCAAAATATCCGTAAAATACACAAATTTAATTATTATTTTAATGCACATAATCTTTGTTCATAATCATCAAATCATATCACAAATTTGTTCACAATGCATGCTTATCGGATTCACATTTATTTGCCCTTTAAGTGGCATAACTATGCTCATTAAGCCATCACATATTCGTCCACATAGGTGTGCATTAAAATTAGTTTATCATAAACAAGTATTCACACACATTACCTGCTACATTAGCATCACATTCCACAGTTCAACACATACGTACTTACCGTTTTCTATACACTTTCACTGCACATTTATATTGCTATCACAACATCATCACTTTCATTCAGCATGTTTAATATGCCCACAACTAACACATTCACAAGAGTAAATACAATATATATCACATGTCACATTATCACAACTTAATACTCAATGCACATCAAACAATCACATACTTTGCAAATTAAACGAAGGGTATAAGAAGGCTTACACTCAGAACTTAGAGTAGGGGTTTAGGCTACTCCTAAGCTCCCAATTAACACTATGAATTGTGTTTACTAGTAGCGATTCCAACCACTCACCGATCACCCTTTTACCTAGAGGCCAAAAGCTCGAACTAGCTTTTCCTTAACTCGTACATGGTCCTAACTCTGAAGCTTCAACAAGTAAATCACAGAAAGACTCTCCTAAATCCATTAAAAATGCAGACCTACGCTAGTTCTTCTTGAAACTGAAACTTTCGACTAACAAACTTGAAACTCAAATATCTTAATATTTACTCATTCTCATTGCCTATAATTGATTCTAATCATCTAATTATATATTTAAGAATAATTCCCAACCTTCAAACTGCACAAAACTACACAGATTCATGTTTCTGAAATTTTGACGTACAATGGCCATCTTTCATGAAAACTTAACAAAACCTTAAAAACTTTTAACGAAACTTTAAGAAGAGTTTAGAAACCTTTTAATCTCATCAAAACGAGTTGAAAAATACTTTGAAACATCGTTTTTATGCAAAATCTCGAATTTCACCATTAATAAACAATTGTTAGCTTTTATTCAAATATTTTTATTTAATGGATACAAACTCGATTTAAAAGGCTAGATATCATTAAAAACCAATAGAAAAACAAAACATTACTTTTGTTGAAAAAGAATCGAGCATTTGATCAGAAATCCGAAAAAACTCACTTGAAGAAAAATCAATGGATTTAATGGTGATCTTGGTCTCTTTCTTTGAATTCAAATAGGTCTTTATGTTTGAAGGATAATATAAAACAAACGATTGGAGCAATAAAGACCAAAAACTAAAAGATGAAATTTTTGGATTTTTTTCTTTAATGGACAGAATAAAGAAAAGAAATGAAGGGGTTTCTTTCTTCTTCTTTTTTCATTCACGTCAAAAGTAGGTTTAAAAGGGGGAAATGGGCTAATTTTAAAACTTGGTTTAAATACCTTATAAACACTCAAAATTTAGTCCCTTTTACAAATCTGATCTCATTTTAAAATTTAAGTCTTTTCAACAATATTTTCAAATTTTGATTTGACTTTTAAAAAAGCCATAGACGAAAATATTTCTGGTTTACCATGTTACGAAATTCCTAAGCACACTAGAGCTAAAATTCTCATTTTACCCTCAAAAATTCTATGCCCGATTTTGGGGTATGACAATAGTCACTTGGATTAGAAAAGAACAATTGAATATTAAGAACAACAAACAATATTGTATCCAATAATTTTGAAAATGGTATCATTTACTTTTCTAATGCTAAAATGTTAGCTTATATTTAAAAATTAATTGAAATTTATTTTATATAACATGTTGGTAACATGATGTGCATTTAAACTAGCAATTCCATTTAGAAGTGAGTCAACAATATACATGTCAACTTTTAGGAAATTAAACTACATCTTTAAGCATATAATTATCCATACATGCACAATAAAGTAAGAAATTAAAATAGGGTTGTGTATGGTATTAAATATGTAACCTCCCAAACCCAGCCTAGACATTATGAACAAATTTGGAAGGCTACATTTTTGTCAAGGTTTACAAAACTTGTCATCTATGTTAAAACATCAAGCTTTAGGGTTGTCTTTATGATTATAATTCATCTACTTAATAATGACATTTTAGGGAAAAAAATGCAGTCAAGTCGCAAAACAACTTATATTTTCAAAAGCGGTTTCTTTACTGCGCAGCTGAAAATCATAATTTTTACTTAGGCCCAATATCTTGCAATTATCAGTTATTAGGTCAATTCATTGCAATAAAAATCATGCATGTAATTAAACCCAAAATATTAGCCCAAGATGTAGTTCCAAAAGAAATTAAAACAATTAAAATTCCAACCAAAATTAATTTAAAATTAAATTTAAAACTTTAAATAAGTCCAGTGCTCGAGATGAGAATTTCGAAGGCCCAAATCTAGTCCTAAGTTCATGGGTTACCTAAACAGTTTAAACGAAGGGGGTGAGCTTCAAGAGCTCAGTGTGAGCCTAAACAAGGCAACCAGAGAATATTCTCAATTTCAACCAGTAAGACAATCAATCATCAGGTAGCAATTTTACCAAAAATTTATGGCATCAATCTAATCAATTTCTCAAATGTCATGTTTATGGCACACTTTATGCAACAATGCAAGTCTTACCTATACCATCCACTACACACCACGAGTTCCCCAGAACTCGTCATTTAAACACCAAGCAATTGGAGCTGAAGCCTAGTATAGTTGAACCACCAATATCAATCTTGTAGTTAAAATTGCCATTTAAGGTTGCAAATGAATTACCAATATCAATTTGCAGATAAGCTACCAATGGATTGCAGGTAAACTACCAATAGGTTGCAGACAAGCTGCCAATCTTTTCAATACTCCGATGCAGTATACTGACTAACCAATGATTGTGTGTATACTGCCAATACTCCCTGGAACTCCTCTGTCATCCACAAAACTAACCTCATGCAATGCAATATGGCATACTTTTCAATGATGCAATTCATGCTTATCATACTTTCCATATATCAATAACAATGACATATTTCCATGCTTTAATTAATTCAATTTCAATTAATGGCATGCTTTGCAACACCCCTTACCCGTATCCGACGCCGGGATAGGGTACGAGGCGTTATCTAACTTAAACACATGCATACACACAATTCTGAATCATGAAAGCCCGTTTAAAACTAAAACTTTTCAAACTTCCTCTTAACCTCCTTAATATGAGCCAACGAGGCCTAAAACATGTCTTAGGAACGTTTCAAGGTCAAATTAGGCTCTTTGGAAAAACTTTGGAAAATATCATTAAAAGGGGGCACACTCCTGTGTGGAAGTGTGACACGCCTGTGTGACTTGATAACATGTACAAAAACCTTGACATTCTGTTTTTGATGTCAGCAACCTCATATGGTTACACGGCCAAGGCACACGCCTGTGTCCTTAGACCGTGTGACGAATTAAATTCCTAAATTCAGGTGCAGACTTCACACGGCCTGGGCACATGCCCATATCCTATGACCGTGTCTTCCACACGATTGAGACACATGGCCGTGTCTTAGCTCGTGTGGTTAATATTAGGCATTATATTTTGCCAACCTAGTATGTAGGGGGACACATGGCCAAACTACTGGCCCATGGGGCAGATCGTGTGTCACACGCGGCCTAGACACAAGCTCGTGTGTCTACCCGTGTGGACAATTATAAGGTTATTTACCAAGCCAATTGCTACCCTAAAATGCAACCAAACTTATACCACTTCAATGCAACATACATCAATCTATACTTTACTCATTACTCAACCAATTTCACAAGCTTGCACTTCATGAATTTCATCATTATTGAATAAATATAACTTAACTAGTATTGACCAATTCCAATGACCATTTACAAAATGAATTGAGTAACATTAATAACCAACATCTTGGCTAACCAATATGACATATAACAAAATAACCAAGTTCCTATACATGGCATACCCAAAATAATCAAACTTTACTATACCAAAAGAATAGCTTGATAGTGTGAATCGAGCTCTAACGTCCTACGATCCCTGAGCTAGCTTGGCAATACTACAAGAAAAGGGAAAAAAGAGGGATTAAGCATAAAGCTTAGTAAGTTTACGTGCAATGGATAACAACATAAAATCATATGATACATTCATATTGCACTTTAAGTAATAACATAAGTTCTCAAGCACATTGACATAGCTTACTCATGCTTACTCTTACCAATCACATATCACATATCACATATCAGACTAAATTATCATGAGTATCTCATATGTACCTGTATCACTTCATTACATAACTTTAGCACTTTTACCATCTTGAACATAAACATAGCTCTATACCATCTTTAATGTAAACTTAGCTCTTTACCCGTTGAACCGCTTGGAATATCGAGGATACCCGGAATTCGTCATGCACGTAGTAAGACACCAATGCCATACCCCAGATATGGTCTTACATGGGATCACATGTCGATGTCGATGCCATATCCCAGATATGGTCTTATACGAAATCACATATCGATGTCAACGCCATATCCTAGATATGGTCTTATACGAGATCATATATTGATGTCATGTCCCAGACATTATCTTACATGATTTTCATATTCGATACCGATGCCATATCCCAGATATGGTCTTATACTCAATTCAGTGCCGAGGCTATGTCCTAGACATGGTCTTATACGGGACCTTACAAATCTTATGTCTTGACGATGGTATTCTCTCACTTCCTAAGGTTCAACCGGGACTTCAACATATTCTCATCGAAACATCATTGATTAATTTCATGGAAATAAAATACATCTTCATGAAATGTCAAGCATTTTAAAACATAATAACATGATGTTGAATTATTACATACAAACTTACTTCGGTACCAAAATATGCCAATTTGCAAATCTAGTCTGAAACCTTGCCTTTTCCTCGGTCAAGGTTAATTCTATGTTCTTCTTGATCTATAATAACAAATTCACTCATTTAATCACCACATTGATCAAGACATTTCAAAAGTCATATTTTGGCAAAATTACCATTTTTCCCTTAGACTTTCATAAAATTATGATTTCCCTTAGGCTTGTAAATCGATTTTCATCATATTTCCTTATTAACCAAGCCTAACTGAACATTTATTACTCTTATAGCAACTCACAATACCAATTATTTCACACATTTACCACCTATTCTACAACCTTTACAAAAATGCCCTTTTAGGTGTTTTCATGGAAACCCCTTTCACAAAAGTTGTTTATTTAACAACCAAGACTCATTTTCTGCCATAAAATTTTAGCAAACAACACTAATTCTCTCATAGCAAAACCCTAGACTTTCAACCATTTTAAAAAATATTCCCCTCATTAATTAGCTCAAGCTACAAGAGTCTCAAAAGTACAAAAATTATTAAGAAAGACCACCAAAATCACTTACTTGCAAGGGTGAGAAGTTGCTGAAAATTTTAGGCTTCCAAAACCCCTCCTTGGATGATTTTTCGGTGGAAGAAGATGAAGGTGAAAGGTGATATCATCTTTCTCCTTATTACATTTTATTTCATCAATTTAAGCCACCTAATTCCAACTACTTTGAGCAATTTCTTATTTTCTTGTCCCCTATGGCTGGCCAACCCTTTCCTAAGGGTCTAATTGTACATTAAAAACCTTCAATTTAAGTTTATATAGCTATTTGGCACTTTTAGCATGTAGATTAAAACTTTCACACTTTATGTGATTTAGTCCTTTTTCGCAATTAAGCATACAATCGCTAAAATTAATGCACCAAAATTTTCATACACTCATATAATCATGTCATAACACATAAAATAATATTGAAACTAATTTCTCCACCCTCGGATTAGTGGTTTCGAAGCCACTATTCCGACTAGCCCCAAAATCGGGTTGTTACATGCTTACAAAGCAACAATACTCAATATCACAATAATCATATTTCAAGTCATGCAAAAATTCAATTCATGAAAGATATTTAATACGCACACCACTCAATTAATTTACTCACCTCAATCGGTCATGCACAAATTTAGAAAACAAATACAATTATAGATCATTATACAATTAGGCACAAGGTTTAGAACCCATACTTGATTAATGTTAAACCAGTGTACTACCGCTTAATCCGCAACTCCTAGATCTTAAATCAAGACTTGGTCGATTTAATTTGTACCCGAGATGTCTGAAACACGAGTTAAAATTGGTCCCTAATTCCCCTCATAGGTTTGGCCAAACAGGGGAATTAAACCGAAGCATCAAATCCAATTTTTAAACCTACTACTTACTTTTACTTCGGCTTCGAATATAAATTAAAGCAACCTCGAAAGTCAATGCTGATACGAAGCATTTAGATCGGTTCCTAACATAAAAATAATACTCAAATTAGTAAGGATTAACCACCTATGGCCTTTAGAAGCATTCGACCAAATTAGAAGAAATAATCAAACTAAAACAATACTAAAAGAAATAGCACTTACGCACTCCGATTCCTATATCTGAGTTTACAGTTAAAATGAAATCAAACGCATACTTAAACGGTGAGATGTGGGGTTGTTTCAATAAGGTAAAAGTGAGGGAAAAATGAAAGCAATACTGGGCGGCAAAGGTCCACAAATAAGGGTAGCAATGGTGGTTGTTTTGTGTGGCAAGAAGAGGGGTAAATGGCAGTAAAAATGGAGTGATTATGGTGCTCAAAAATGATAGAAAGGGTGTTAGAAATTGGCAACAAAAGGGGGGAAATCAAGAAAGAACCGTAGAAGAAAAAAAATGAAAGAAAAGTAAAGGGGGAGAAAAAGGGGATGACACAAAAGGGAGAGAAAGAAAAAGGGAAAAAAAATGAAAGAACAAAAAGATGAAAATAAAATCTGATAAGTCAATAGATAAACTAAAGATAATTGCTACATTTTCATATTAATCCAGAGATAAATCAATATTTGAATCAGACTGAAATCTATTTACAAGGGAACAGTTATGGACGACACAAATGAAGCAAAAATATTGAAATTTAATACTTTGCAAGGGAAGATAATTGAGCTAAGGTATTCAAGGACAATTGTACTAACTCTTAACCATTAAGCCAGTAGCTCATCCTTTTTATAATTTTACTAACTTTTAACTAAGAGTCATAACGTGATAACTCTTTGTCCACTAACCCAAATTCTTCTAACCCGATTTTTGGGATGTGACAAAATGAGAATGATACTAAGGAGTGACTTAAATAATATATATTAATGTTTACAAAGAAACTTATGGATATATATTTATGCATACACCAACAGATTATATACTAGCTACATATAAAACATCTCAATGACGTATAATATATCTATTTATATATAAACATTTATGCTAACAGGGTTTATAAAAGATAAAGAAATGTTACAAAAATTGAAAAAAAAAACCAACAATCTATCAAACATAAGACATTGCAATGCTTGGATTATCATAAGATCAATGAAGCATTAATATTTCCAAAAACAACCTTAATCAATTAGATAACATGTTCAGAAACATTAAAAGTAATTTTCTTGTTATCCCTCCCTATAGAGGTAGGTTTTAAAGTCGAACTACGTAAATTTTTATGTCATTTTATTTATTTATTTATTTTTGTACATTATTTCTTGTTGGTTGTTCGTACACCACAAGAAAGAATAATGGGACACCACACCTGTAACACCCCAAACCTGGCCTAGACGTTATGGCCGAATCTGGCAATGTCACATGATAGTGCTTTGGAAAACATAACTATGTTAAAACCATTTGTACATATCTTGGGCATTTGTCAAAACGTGTCATTTAGTTATTTATCATCCCTTTTCAAAACATTATATGTTGCAGAAGCTTTTAAAATAATTTGCAAGTTCGTGTATATTTGATAAACCCTTTTTTATTTTGAAAACACGTGTCTTATCCTACTGCTAGCAGTTCATAAAATAATAATCCAAATTTAAAAGAAAATCCATAAGGCCTTACTACAAGAAATTTCCCCAAAAATAACCAATTCATAATTAAAAATAATGATAAAACAAATATTCAGAACCGTGGTCACCTTCGAGTCCTCCACTGTACTGATCCGTCTACTACTGGGGATTACCTGAACAGATTAAACAAAAAAGGGTGAGATTTCTCAAACTCAGTGTGTAATCCCCACAGAAAACATACACATAACACATTATCAGAATTCAGTCATAATTTCACAGTTCGGGTCTGAGCCCATTACAAAAACGGTGCAGACCTTAGCCCACTCAGATACAGAATTGGACATTTTACAGGGCCTTAGCCCATTTTAGACGGAATATGCAGAATAGAGTCCTATCCACCAGCCTCTACACACCAACTACGTCCAACCCTACACACCATGTGGGGATAAAATCAACCCACCCAGCCCTACACACCATGTTGTACCGAATGCGGCACATAATCAGAATTTTGCAGCTGAGCTACTAGATAACAGACTTAAGAGCCTTTCAAATACTTCCTCCAATCATAATCAACCCAACCCCGATGCAATGCATCATACATGAATGACATGCTTTTATGCAGTAAAACCCATACATTCAGATCAGCATACATGCTTAATACAAAAATCAAACAGTCAGATCATTCATTTAGGGGTTTAAGTATTGCTTACCGACCCTACAGTAGGTCCACAGTCGACTTGGGCGACCCGTGTAACCTTACAGAGTTTTCCAGAAAAATGGGCTCACATGCCCATATGGCTTGCCCGTGTGGGCCCACACGCCCGTGTGATCACACGGCCTGGCCCAGAATCCCACACACCTGTGTGGCCCATACGGCCCAACTGCTCGAGCCCGTGTGTCGCACACGGCCTTGCCCTGCCATTACACTGCCGTGTCGCTCACGCACGGCCTGGCTCGTTGATCACACGGCCGTGTGGTGACTAACAGTCTTGCACACGGCCTGCCACACGGGCGAGCACACGCCCGTGTGGTATCGACAGTAAGGTTTTTAGCTTTCGCCGAAACCTCCTTTTGTAACACCCCTTACCTGTATTCTACGCCGGAGCTGGGTACGACGAGTTACCGTACTTGATTCACATGGTCATACAACTTTGGGCTATCAAAATCAATTCCAAATTAAAACTTTTCAATTCTAATATCTAACGTCCTTATAATGGGCCTACAGGGCCCTAAACATACTTCCGGGAGGTTTTGGAAATAAATCGAAAACTTTTACACTAGAAAAATTTTACTTAAACAGGGTCCACACGCCCGTGTGGGCAGGCCGTGTGGTCACACACGCCCATGTCCCTCACCCGTGGTCGACACTGACTTATTTCACACGGCCGGACACACGTCCGTGTCCCTCACACGGCCTCAACACTCCCGTGTGCCAAAACCTTGGCATTCTGTTTATGACATCATCATCTCACTATGGTCACACGGACAAGGCACACGACTGTGTCCTTAGACCGTGTGTCGAATTAAATTCCAATTTCAAGGTGCAGACTTCACACGACCTGGGCACACGCCTATGCCTGTGGCCGTGCCTCCCACACGGTTGAGACACACGGCCGTGTCTCTGCCCGTATGTTTACTACTAAGCTCACTGACTTGAAATTCTACATGTAAGGGGACACACGGCCAGGTCACACACCATGGAACTTACCTTGTGCCACACACTGTAACACCCTTTACCTGTATTCAAGCCGGAACCGAGTTTTTGGTGTTACCTAACTAACCTTGCTTAAACACCTCAAGTAGGGTTATAAAATTTTGTTTAAACCCATCTCTTGCGTTTACTCGGCCTAAGAGGCCCTAAACATACCTCATAGAGTTTTCAAAATTTTTTCGAAAACTTTTATGAACTCGAGAAACTTTTCAATAAAACAGGGGCCACACGCCCCGTGTTGGTCTAGGGACACGCCCGTGTGCCCTTAAGACATGCCCGTGTCTTCCACCTGTGGTCGATTCTGACTAAAGTCACACGGCCTTGACACGCTCGTGGCCCTAGCCCATGTGCCAAACCTTAGCATTCTGACATATCCACAGGGTCTATGCACACGTCCATGTGCTTTAGCCGTGTGGCGATTTAAATTTCAAGTGCAAGGTGCAGACTTCACACGGCCTGGGCATATGTCCATGTGCAAGCCGTGCCTCCTACACGGTCTAGACGCACACCCGTGTGTCTGCCAATGTGGACAATTAGTAGGCTATTTACCAAGCCCTTTTTCCACTCTACACAGCACACACATATACACCAACTCAATTCAACCCGTACAACTCCTATCCCAATGGCACATCTAAAAGCTCATTCCAACATCAAAGAAAATCAAAGGCATCCCTAGGAACTCAAAGATCAAGATATACAAAGGACATATACTTCATGAAATTCAACTTCATTAAGCAATAGAATTTGCCTAACTCATAAGGCCATTTACAAAATGACTTTAATAACTTACTTAGCCAACACTTTGACTAACAATTACAACATAACAAAATGCTCGAGTCCTATACATGCCATACTCAAAATACGTCTAAATTGTTATACCAAAGTGATGTCGATAGTGTGATTTTCGAACTCTGACGTCCACGACCTTCTCGAGTTATCTTGGCAATACTACAAGGAAAAAGGAAAGGAGAGGGGTAAGCATATAGCTCAGTAAGTTTGCATGAAACACTAGGATAACATATTTACTCCAACTACAAACATTCATTTCATGGAATAATGGTAGCATAATCTCAAAGGGATAAAAGTACTTACTCGTACTTATTCCCATTTACTCTTACCCATCTCAATTTCAACATAATCTAGTAACTTTTAATTAATCGCGTTACCTGTATCACTATATCACATGATTTAGCACATATGCTAACATAGTCATGAATTTACATCTTTAACCTTTATATCATGAGCTTTGCTCAAGGCCATCCAATAAAAAAATTTGAATCTAGGCCAATTCACATACTCAACTCTTCTGCTTATAAATAGATCGATTCATCATGAATTCTTTGAACTTATTGTACATAAGTTTTGATACCAACGCCATATCCCGGATATGATCTTATATGGGATTATTCTTTGATGCCAATGCCATATCCCAGATATGATCTTATACGGGATCTCATAACCTGATGTCGGCACCATATCCAGACATGGTCTTATACGAGATCGTACTTAGATGTCAATGCCATGTCTCAGACATGGTCTTATACGAGATCATTCTTTGGTGCCGAGGCCATGTCCCAGACATGGTCTTATACAGGACCTTCCTTGTCTCATATGAAAGCATAATATCATTCTCAGTCTAGAATCTGATCCGGGACTTAAACATAACTTATTCACACCATTTACCTACCGAGACTTCACCACTCGAGTTTACTAGTAATAATGCACATAACCATAATATCAAGCATTATGAAACACCAATTTCATACAAACTTACCTTGGTATTCAAAGCGTATGTAGATATGCAATTTAGTCCTCGACTTTATTCTTGCCTCGGTTCCGATCCGGGCTCCGTATTTCTTGATCTATAATAACAATTTAACTCATTTAATCATCACATTAATAAAACATTTCAATAATCATGCTTTGGCAAAATAACCATTTTCCCTTAGGCTCGGAAATGAATTCTAATCATATTTCCACCTTCAACAAGCCTAGGTGAACATTTATTTCTCTTACAACTACTCACAATTCCAACTATTTCATGTATTTATGACACAATTTAATCTTTGCATTCAAGTTCTATTTAGGTGTTTTCATGCTAACACCTTTCATAAGAGTTGTTTCTCTAACAACTAAGACTCAATTTCTTCAATAAAAATGCAGCAAACAACAATGATAGCTCTCATGGAAAAACTCTAAGGTTTTCACACTATTGCGCAATAGTCCCCTCATTTGAAAGCTTAAGCTTTAGAGGTCTCAAAAGTACAACTATTTTCAAGAAAAGATCACTAGAACACTTACTAATGAAGAGATGAGTGTGCTGAGATTTTTGAATCTTTCAACCCTTATTTCTCTTGCAAATTTCGGTGGAAGAAGTGAAGAAGAAGATGGACATCATCTTTTCTTTATTTTAATATTACACTATCAATTTAATCCACCAAACATCACCAGCTTTGACCAACTTGGTCAATTCTTGTCCCCTATGCATACTATGGCCGGCCAAGCCTATATTGGGGGTCTAATTGCCTTTTAAAGACCTCCAATTATCAATTTATTTCTATTTGGTACCTTTAGCTTATAAAATGGAACTTTCGCACTTTATGCGATTTAGTCCTTTTTCGCGATTAAACAAGAAATCGCTAAAATTAACGTACCAAAATTTTCATGAAATTCTACAATCATGCTCTAGCACATAAAATAATATGAAAATAATTTTTCCTAATCTCGGATTAGTGATCCCAAGATCATTGTTCCGACTAGCCCCTAATTCGGGCTGTTACAATTCTCCCCCTTAAGCATTTTCGTCCTCGAAAATCTTACCGGTGAAAAGGTTTGGGTATTGGTTTCTCATCGTTTCCTCGGACTCCCATGTAGTCTCTTCTATTTCTTGCCTTTGCGTTAGAACTTTCACTAGGGCTATGCTTTTTTTTTCTTAATTTCTTGACCTCTCGTGCCAAAATTCTAACCGGCTCTTCGCCATAAGTCAAGTCAGGTTGTATTTCTACTTCTATCGGTGAAATCACATGCGAAGGATCTAATCGGTAGCGTCGCAACATAGACACATGAAACACGTCATGAATCTTCTCTAACTCAGACGGCAAAGCCAACCGATAGGCTACTGGTCCAATTCTCTCAATGATCTCGTATGGTCCGATAAAACGCGGACTCAACTTACCTTTCCAACCAAACCTGAGGACTTTCTTCCATGGCGAAACTTTCAAAAATACCTTATCACCAATTTTATATTCTATTTCTTTTCTTTTTAAATCCGAGTAGGTTTTTTGTCTATCAGAGGCAACTTTCAAACAATCTTGAATCATCCTTACTTTTTCTTCTGTTTCTTTAACCAAATCAACCCCGTGAATCCGATTTTCCTTAAGTTCAGTCCAATATAAAGGCATTCGACATTTACGCCCATACAAGCCTCATAAGGCGCTATCTTTAAGCTTGACTGAAAACTATTGTTGTAAGCAAACTCTACCAACGGTAGATACTTTTCCCAGCTGCCTTGAAATTCAAGAACATAACATCGGAGCATAACTTCTAACACTTGTATCAACCTCTCCGATTGACCATCGATTTGAGGGTGAAAAGCTGTACTAAAATTTAATTTTGTGCCCAGAGCCTCTTGCAACTTTTTCCAAAATCTGGAAGTGAATCTCGGATCTCTATCCGATATAATCGATAAGGGCACTCCGTGAAGCTTTACAATCTCAGAGATATACAGGTTTGCCAACTTGTCTAGTGAATAATTGACACGCACTGGTATGAAATGGGCTGACTTAGTAAGTCTACCGACTACAACCCATACAACATCCATAGTGACTTGATCCCATTTCCACTCGGGTACCATTATAGGTTGTAACAAACCCGAGGGTACTTGATGTTCAGCTTTCACCTGCTGCCAAATTAAGCATCTTGAGACAAACTTAGAAATATCTTTCTTCATATTCGGCCACCAATACCGCTGCTTCAAGTCGTTATACATTTTGGTGCTACCCGGATGCATAGATAAGCATCCCTTATGTGCTTCATGCAAAAATTTACGAATGAGCTCATCATTTCTTGGTACACATATTCGGTCCTTGAACATCAAACATCCGTCCGGATTGATCCAAAAATCAGACTCAACACTCGACTCGCACTGAGTCTTTCTGGCTTGTAACTCACGATCATTTTTTTGGGCCTCATAGATTTCTTGAAGGAACATCAGTCTAGCCCTCAGTTCAGCTAGAATAGCGCCATCCTCGGATAAGATCATCTGCGTATTCAAGGCCCTTAATGCAAATAAGGATTTTCTACTTAAAGTATTAGTGACTACGTTCGCCTTTCCAGGATGGTAGTCAATGATCAACTCATAATCTTTTATCAATTCTAACCATCTTCGCTGCCTTAGGTTCAATTCCTTTTGAGTCATAAAGTACTTTAAACTCTTATGATCTGTGAATATCCTTCATCTTTCACCATAAAAATGGTGCCTCCAAATCTTCAATGCAAAAACAATAGCAACCAATTCTAAGTCATGTGTCGGATAATTCCACTCGTGGGGTTTTAGCTGTCTGGAAGCATACGCTATCACCTTGCCTCCTTGTATAAGTACACAGCCCAATCCGTTTAAGGATGCATCGCTGTAGATCACAAATTCTTTCCCCGACTTGGGTTGTACTAGGATTGGAGCCTCTGTTAACATGGCTTTTAATCTCTCGAAACTTTGTTGCCATTTTTCTATCCACTTGAACTTTACATTTTTCTGTAATAATCTCGTCATCGGGGTAGCTAACATAGAAAACCCCTTGACAAACCGCCTATAGTAGCCAGCTAAGCCCAAAAAGCTTCTAACCCCTGATACATTTTTCGGCGGTTTCCAGTCAATAATAGCTGAGATTTTACCTGGGTCAACTCGAACCCCATCACCCGAGACAAAGTGTCCCAAGAATCCAAATTCCTTTAGCCAAAACTTACTTTTACTAAACTTGGCGTACAACTGATTATCTCGTAAAATCTGTAAAATTGTTCATAAGTGTTCGGCATGCTCATGCTCATCCCAGGAGTATACTAATATATCATCAATAAACACCACAACAAACTTGTCTAGTAATGGTCGAAAAATGCAGTTTATTAAGTCCATGAACATCACAGGAGCATTTGTCAAACTGAAAGGTATGACTAGAAATTCATAATACCCATACCTTGTTCGAAAAGTTGTCTTCAACACATCTGAGTCTTTTACCCTCAACTGGTAATATCCTGACCTCAAGTCTATCTTGGAAAACACAGTGGCCCCTTCAATTGATCGAACAGATCATCAACCCTTGGTAAAGGGTACTTGTTCTTCACGGTTACCTTATTAAGCTGTCGATAATCGATACACAATCTCATGGAACCATTCTGTAAGGAGCAATCGATATAGGTATTGTACCAGGAGCTAATTCGATACCGAAATCAACCTCTCTGACCGGAGGCAGTCCTGGCAATTCTTTAGGAAAATGGGTATTCACACACTACTGGTAATGATTCAATCTTCAACTCAGTTTCTTTGGCATTCATCACAAAAGTAAGATATGCCTCATACCCTTTTCTTATACACCTCTGAGCCGACATGTGAGAGATTACTTTCGGCGATCTGTCTTGTTCATCTGATTCAACACGAAGAGTGTCCCCATTTTCACATCTCAACTCAATATATTTCTTTCCACAATTTACAATCACATCATAGGTGGTTAGCCAATCCCTACCAAGAGTTATATCAAATTCATCAAATGGCAATATCATAAGATTTGCCCTAAAATAGTGACCTCTAATTATCAATAGATAATCTTTGCATACTTTATCAACCAGTACACTTTTGCCTAAAAGATTTGACACCTTTATCACAAATTCTGTAGACTCTACGGGCATACTCAATCTAGATACTAATTTCGTGCATATATAAGAATGAGTAGATCACAGATCAATTAAAGCAATAATTTTAGTATCATAGAGAAAAAAGGCAGCCGTGATCACGTCAGGAGACGATGCCTCTTTGTGAACGCGAATGGCGTAAGTTCTCGCAGGTGCTTGGCTCTCAGGTCTAACGGCCTACTCCTTGTGAGTAGTCTTACTACTTGCCCCGCTTCTCGGGTTTCTCTGTGGTCTCCCTCTTGTAGTGCCTTCCAATCTTATCCCCTGAGGCTTCTCTTTCTCATCCACTTCTGGACAATCTCTAATAAAATGATCTAAAGACCCACACCTGAAGCACACTTTTTCATTTGCTAGACATTCACCGGATTGATGACTGCCACACTGTGGGCACTCCGGTTTACTGAATCGGAGGTTGCCAACACTAGCAACTGATGTAATCTGAGCTTTAGACCCTGAGTATTGTTTGCTCTTACTTTTGTTTGGAAACCCGACTGATGTAGCTGATCGGGTAGAGAATTCTCTTAACTTCTAAGAAGAAGATTGAAATGTTCTACTCATCTGTCTCTTTCTCGATTCATGAGACTCCACTTCAGCTTTTCTTTTCTCCTTGACTAGATCTTCAGCCTTACAGGCTCTGTCTACTAACACAACAAATTCTTTCAATTCGAGGACACCAACGAACAACTTTATATCCTCAATTAGCCCATCCTCAAATCTCTTACACATAATGGCTTCTGAGGACACACATTCTCGAGCGTACTTACTGAGTCTCACAAACTCGCGCTTGTATTCGGTTACTGTCATCTTTCCTTACTTCAATTCAAGGAATTCCTTTCTCTTCTGATCAATGAATATTTGACTTATATACTTCTTCCTAAATTCCTCTTGAAAGAACTCCCATGTGATCCTTTCCCTTGGTATCACTGACACAAGGGTGTTGGACCACTGATAAGTGGAGTCTCTCAAAAGAGAAACCACGCACTTCATGCACTCTTCTGGTGTGCACGACAATTAATCAAACACTCGAATGGTGTTTTCCAGCCAAAATTTGGCTCTTTCTGGATCATCATCCTTACAAGCCCTAAATTCTTCTGCCCCTTGTTTCTGGAATCTATCAACAGGAGGATTTTCTCTCCTTACAACTTTCACCACTTGGGGAGCTACATGAGTAGGCTGAGGAATATGCGGGGGTGGAGGAGGTGGAGCATTTGGATTTGCTCGGACGTACTCTGTATACCAATTACTCATCATTCTCGGGCCTCTTCTCCCTGACCCAAAGTCTCGAGTCTACTTTCAACTAGTGCGGTCCTTTTCGCGGGAGCCGGCGCATTACTTGCAACATCATCAGCTGCAACACGATCAGGATCAGGATCCATTAACTATATGAAAATACAATTTAAGCCATCAGGAGTTCTGACACTATCATATATAGATTCTCATACGTATGGCATGTACAACTATACTCATACTTATGCTACGTTAGTCTTAGAACCGACTAACCATAGCTCTGATACCAATAAATGTAACACCTTTTACCCGTATTCATGCCAAAACAGAGTTTTGGGTGTTACCTAACTAATTTTGCTTAAACGCCTCAAGTAGGGTTATAAAATTTTGTTTAAACCCATCTCTTGCGTCTACTCAGCCTAAGAGGCCCTAAACATACCTCATAGAGGTTTCAGAATTTTTTTGAAAACTTTTACGAACTCGAGAAACTTTTCAATAAAACAGGGGCCACACTCCCCGTGTTGGCCTAGGGACACACCCGTGTGCCCTTAAGATATGCCCGTATCTTCCACCTATGGTCGATTTTGACTAAAGTCACATGGCTTTGACACGCCCGTGGCCCTAGCCCGTGTGCCAAACCTTAGCATTCTAACATATCCACACGGTCTATGCATACGTCCATGTGCTTCAGCCGTGTCGCGATTTAAATTCCAAGTGTAAGGTGCAGACTTCACACGACCTAGGCATACGCCCATGTGCAAGCCGTGCCTCCCACAAGGTCTAGACACACGCCCATGTGTCTGCCCATGTGGACAACTGGCATCTAATTTACCACGCCCTTTTTCCACTCTATATAGCATACACATATACACCAACTCAATTCAACCCGTACAACTACTATCCCAATGGCACATCTACAAACTCATTCCAACATCAAAGAAAATCAAAGGTATCCCTAGGAACTCAAAGATCAAGATATACAAAGGACATATACTTTATGAAATTCATCTTCATTAAGCAATAGAATTTGCCAAGCATTTGCCTAACTCATAAGGCCATTTACAAAATGACTTTAATAACTTACTTAGCCAACACTTTGACTAACAACTACAACTTAACAAAATGCTCGAGTCTTATACATGCCATACTCTAAATACGTCTAAATTGTTATACCAAAGTGATGTCGATAGTGTGATTTTCGAACTCCGACGTCTACGACCTTCACGAGTTATCTTGGCAATACTACAAGGAAAAATGAAAGGATAGGGGTAAGCATATAGCTCAGTAAGTTTCCATGAAACACTAGGATAACCTATTTACTCCAACTACAAACATTCATTTCATGGAATAATGGTAGCATAGTCTCAAAGGGATAAAAGTACTTACTCGTACTTATTCCCATTTACTCTTACCCATCTCAATTTTAACATAATCCAGTAACTTTTAATTAATCGCATTACCTGTATCACTAAATCACATGATTTAGCACATATGCTAACATAGTCATGAATTCACATCTTTAACTTTCATATCATGAGCTTTGCTCAAGGCCATCCAATAACAAAATTTGAATCTAGGCCAACTTACATACTCAACTCTTTTGCTTATAAATAGATCGGTTCATCATGAATTCTTTGAACTTATTGTACATAAGTTTTGATACCAACGCCATATCCCGGATATGACCTTATATGGGATTATTCTTTGATGCCGATGCCATATCCCAGATATGGTCTTACACGGGATCTCATAACCTGATGTCGATGTCATATCCCAGACATGGTCTTATACGAGATCGTACTTAGATGTCGATGCCATGTCCCAGACATGGTCTTATATGAGATCATTCTTTGGTGCCGAGGCCATGTCCCAGACATGGTCTTATACGGGACCTTCCTTATCTCATATGAATGCATAATATCATTCTCAGTCCAGAATCTGATCCGGGACTTAAACTTAACTTATTCACACCATTTACCTATCGAGACTTACCACTCGAGTTTACTAGTAATAATGCACATAACCATAATACCAAGCATTATGAAACACCAATTTCATACAAACTTACCTTGGTATTCAAAGCGTATGTAGATATGCAATTTAGTCCTCGACTTTATTCTTGCCTCGGTTCTGATCCGGGCTCCGTATTTCTTGATCTATAATAACAATTTAACTCATTTTAATCATCACATTAATAAAACATTTCAATAATCATGCTTTGGTAAAATTACTATTTTTCCCTAGAATTTGGCAAAATGACCATTTTGCCCTTAGGCTCGAAAATGAATTCTAATCGTATTTCCACCTTCAACAAGCCTAGGTGAACATTTATTTCTCTTACAACTACTCACAATTCCAACTAGTTCATGCATTTATGACACAATTTAATCTTTGCATTCAAGTTCTATTTAAGTGTTTTCATACTGACACCTTTCACAAGAGTTGTTTCTCTAACAACTAAGACTCAATTTCTTCAATAAAAGTGCAGCAAACAATAATGATAGCTCTCATGGAAAAACTCTAAGGTTTTCACAATATTGCGCAATAGTCCCTTCATTTGAAAGCTTAAGCTTTAGGGGTCTCAAAAGTACAACTATTTTCAAGAAAAGATCACTAGAACACTTACTAATGAAGAGATGAGTGTGCTGAGATTTTTGAAGCTTTCAACCCTTATTTCTCTTGCAAATTTCAGTGGAAAAAGTGAAGAAAGATGGACATCATCTTTTCTTCATTTTAATATTAAACTATCAATTTAATCCACCAAACATCACCAAATTTGACCAACTTGGTCAATTCTTGTCTATTTATGTCTATTTGGTACCTTTAGCTTATAAAATGGAACTTTCGCATTTTATGCGATTTAGTCATTGCGATTAAACAAGAAATCGCTAAAATTAACGTACCAAAATTTTCATGAAATTCTAAAATCATACTCTAACACATAAAATAATATGAAAATAACTCTTCCTAGCCTTAGATTAGTGATCCCAAGATCATTGTTCCGACTAGCCCCTAATTCGGGATGTTACACACACGCCCGTGTGCCTACCCGTGTAGACAAAAACAATGTTATTTGCCAAGCTTTTTCATCTGCCTAACTCACTCAAGCATAGTTCATAAACCCTACACAATCCTGAATAACCTCATCTTTTCATTGATTAATAGTATTGAGCCATTAACTATGGCCTTGTACAAAAGGATTCATCTATAAGGAGCCAATACACACTTGGCCAAAATAACTAATCATTTCACCTAGCCTAGCTCCTATACATGCCATATTCAAAATGCTAATTCTAAATATGCCGAGATGAGGTGATAGTGTGGGTGATCTTCCAATTATCTTCGTATCCCGACTCAGCTCTTTGTCACTATAAAACAAGGGAAAGGAAAAAGGGAGTAAGCTTTAAGCTTAGTAAGTTTACATGTAAACAATAAACATCATAACATGTGCTAATCAGTAAATAGCATTTCACAATCCAAGATCATGCTTACTCATTGCTAATCAATAAATAGCATTTCACAATCCAAGATCATGCTTACTCATTCATCCCTTCCCACAATCCAACCATATCACAACAAAATACTCTTATTATTTAACATACATCCCTGCACTTGATCACCACATGATCACATGAAACAACATATCATAATTACACAATAAACCATTCTTAGTAATACCAAACACTTGGTGGTTTCGCACTTAGCCCACCATTTATCTTTAATAGGGTGGTATCGCACATAGCCCACCAACAAGAATATTTACAGTGGTATCGCATATAGCCCACCAAATGATAATATTAACGATGGTATCGCACACAGCACATCGTGAATAAGTGAATAGGTGGTATCGCACATAGCCCACCAACAAGAATATTTACGGTGGTATCACACATAGCCCACCAAATGATAATATTAACGATGGTATCATACACAGCCCATCGTGAATAAGTAAATAGGTGGTATCGCACATATCCCACCAACAAGAATAATTAAGGTGGTATCGCACACAACCCACCATTATCTATTACGGATAATATTTCGCACTTACATATCTATTTCAACATTCATCCAGAATTTATTCATTTTCTACCAAATTCAATCCATTTAAATCGTAAATGTTCTCAATCATACAATGCACCAATAAGCAACAACATATGTATTTAAAATGCATCGTTTACACATAAACTTACCTCAGTGCAAAATGCATTAATTTGCGGTTTAATCCGAAACCTTACCTTTTCCCCAGTCAAGGTTAATTCCGCGCTCTTCTTAATTTATAACTACAAAATTTCACTCATTCAATCATTTTATGATCTTAATGCATCATAATCTCTACTTAGGCAAAAATGACCGTTTTGCCCATTTACTATGGTAAAATTACGATTTTGCCCCTAGGCTCGTAAATCATTTTTCATCACATTTTCTCATTAAAAAAACCTAACTGAACATTTATTACTCTTACAACTACTCATAATTCCAATTATATCATGCATTTATTACACAATTTCAATATTTGCATTCAAGTCCTATTTAGGTGTTTTCATGCTAACACCTTTTACTAAAGTTGTTTCTCATCTCACTAACATTCATTTTCTTCCATAAAAACTCAGCTAACAACATAAACTCTCTCATGTCAAGTCCCTAAACTTTCAAACATTTAACAATTTAGTCCCCTCATTAGCTAGCTTAAGCTTTAGGGACTCCAAAAGTACAAAAATCCTAAAAAATAATCATCAAAATCACTTACTTGCAAGGAGATAGCTTAGCTGAAAGTTTGGACCCCAAAAGCTCTATTTTTTTCTTCAATTTTCGGTGGAAGAAGGAGGGTAAATAGTGAAAGATGATAGCTTTTCTTTTTATCTTATTTTATTCATCTTTTCATCACCTAATTTCACCAAATTTGACCAAAAATTTAATGCCCTTGTCTCCCTAGCCTCTATGGCCTGCCAACACCTCCCAATTGGCCTAATTGCACATTAAGGAACTCGAATTAATATTCTATGGCTATTAGACACCTCTACCTTGAATAATGAAACTTTCGCACTTTATGCGATTTAGTCATTTTTCACAATTAAGCATGCAACCGTTAAAATTAAAGCACCAAAATTTTCATATAGCCATATATTAATGCCATAACACATAAAATAATATCAAAATAATTTTTCTCAACCTCGGATTAGCGGTCTCGAAACCGCTATTCCGACTAGCCCCGAAATTGGGTTGTTACAACTCTCCACTCCTTTAGAGATTTTCGCCCTCGAAAATCTTACCGGTAAAAAGGTTTGGATATTGTTCTCTCATGGCTTCTTCCGGTTCCCACATAGCTTCTTCCACACCGTGTTTTTTCCATAACACTTTTACTAAAGCTATGCTCTTGTTCCTCAATTGTTTAACCTCCCGAGCTAATATTTTAATCGGCTCCTCTTCATAAGTCATGTCCAATCGTATCTCAACTTTCGTTGGAGGGATCAAATGCAAATGATCGGAACGATATCGTCGTAACATTGACACATGAAACACGTTGTTTACTTTCTCTAACTCTACCGGCAAAGCCAACCGGTATGCCACTGGCCCAAGCCTTTCGGTAACCTCATACGGTCCTATGAATCGCGGACTCAATTTGCCTTTACGACCAAATCTCAATATTTTCTTCCATGGAGATACCTTTAGAAATACCTTGTCACCCACTTGAAACTCAATTTTTTTCCTTTTTAAATCTGCGTACGACTTTTTTCTATCTGAAGCAGTTTTCAGACTATCTCGGATCACTTTCACTTTCTCCTTGGTCTCTTTAACTAGATCGACCCCATGAATTTGTTTCTCACTAAGCTCGGTCCAATACAAGGGGGTCCGACACTTACGACCATACAAGGCTTCGTACGGTGCCATCCGTGTACTCGACTAATAACTGTTGTTGTAGGCAAACTCAAACAAAGGTAGATATCTTTCCCAATTACCTCCGAATTCTAACACACAGCATCATAGCATATCCTCAAGAACTTGAATCACTCTTTCAGATTGGCCATCAGTTTGAAGATGGAACGCAGTACTAAAATTCAACCTTTTACCCAAGGCCTCCTGCAACTTCTTCCAAAATCTTGAAGTAAATCTCGGATCTCTATCCGAGATAATAGATACAGGCACTCCATGTAATCTCACCACTTCAGCAAAATACCGATATAAAGTGAGTCGACTTCGTTAGTCTATCAACAATAACTCACAGAGAATCTTTCATTTTCGGACTCATAAGCAACCCTGTCACAAAATCCATGGTGATTCGATCCCACTTCCACTCAGGAACCATCATCGATTGAAGCAATCCCGATGGTACTTGATGCTCAGCTTTCACTTACTGACAGATCAAACATCTTGTCACGAACTCAAAGATGTCTCTTTTCATACCCGGCCACTAATAAAATTTCTTCAAATCATTGTACATTTTCATACTACCGGGATGTACTGACAAGTGACCATTATGTGCTTCATGTAAAATTTCCCGGATCAACTCATCATCTTTAGGTACACAAATCCTATCGTGAAACATCAAACAACCATTTGAACTCACCCGAAAGAATCATTTCCCGATTCGTATAGCTCTCTTAGCTTGCATCTCATTATCATTCTTTTGAGCTTCACAGATTCGCTAAATAAATAGCGGTCTAAGCCTCAACTTGGCCAATATAGCACCATCATTAGACAATGCTAAGCTCGTACTCAAGGCCCTCAAAGTATACAGGGATTTTCTACTCAAGCCATCCGCTACTACTTTTCCTTTCCCCGGATAATAATCAATTACTAGCTCATAGTCCTTCAATAATTCAACTCACCGCCGTTGTTACAAATTCAAATCCTTTTGATCCATCAGATACTTAAAACTCTTATGATCGGTGAAGATTCGGCACTTCTCACCATATAAATAATGGCGCCAGATCTTCAAAGCGAAGACGATCGTAGCCAACTCCAAGTTGTGAGACGGATAATTCTTCTCATGTGGTTTTAGCTGTCTCAAGGAGTAAGCTACAACCTTACCCTCTTGTATCAACACACAGCCGAGTCCATTAAATGATGCATCACTATATACTACAAACTCCTTGCCCAACTCAGGTTGCACTAAAATCGGCGCTTTAGTCAACAAGGTTTTCAATCTCTCAAAGCTCTGTTGACATTTCTCTTTCCATTCAAACTTGACATATTTAAGCAACAGTTTCATCATTGGGGTAGTAATCATGGAAAACCCCTTTACGAACTGTCTGTAGTACCCCGCTAAACCCAAAAAGCTTCTGACTTCTAACACATTTCTTGGGGGTTTCCACTCTACGATAGCCGAGATCTTACCCGGATCAACTCTAATACCATCGCTCGACACAATGTGTCCTAAGAATCCGACCTTTCGAAGCCAAAACTCACTCTTGCTAAATTTAGCATACAACTGCTTCTCTTAAAGTCTACAAAACAATTCTCAGGTGCTCTGCATGATCACTCTCATCCTGAGAATAAATCAGTATATCATCGATAAAGATAGCTACAAACTTGTCCAAATACAATCGGAAGACACGGTTCATTAAATCCATAAAAATCGCAGGAGCATTTGTTAGGCCAAACAGCATGACAAGAAACTCATAACGGTCATACCTCGTCCAAAATGCAGTTTTTGGCACATCCTACTCCTTAACTCTCAACTGGTAATAGCCAGACTTTAGGTCTATCTTAGAGAACACCGTAGCTCCCTTCAATTGGTCAAATAGATCATCTATCCTTGGTAAGGGATATTTATTCTTCACTGTCACCTTGTTGAGCTGTTTGTAGTCTATGCACAATCTCATCGACCCATCTTTCTTCTTCACAAAAAGTACTAGAGCACCCTACGGTGAATAGCTCGGTCTTGTAAAACCCTTGTCCGTTAACCCTTGCAGCTGAACCTTCAATTCTCTCAACTCCAATGGTGTCATCCTATATGGAGCAACCAAAATAGGTGTTGTACCCGAAACTAACTCAATTCCAAACTCGACCTCTCTAACTGGAGGCAATCCGGGTAACTCCTCCGGAAACACATCTGGATAATCGCATACCACCGGCACTGATTCAATATTTACCTCTGACTCTTAAGTATTTAGCACAAAGGCAAGATAAGACTCGTATCCTTTCCTCAAGTATATTTCGGCTACCATAGTTGAAATTATTACTGGCAGATTATCCGATCTACTTGATTCGACCCGAATAACATCTCCATTTTCACATTTCAATTCAATAAACTTGCTACCACAGTTCACTAAAACATTATGAGCCGTCAACCAATCCATACCAAGAATCAAATCAAACTCATCAAACAGCAACAACATAAGATTTGCCGGAAAACAATGACCTCTAATTGTCAAAGGACAATTCCTACACACCTTGTCAACTAGCATATGTTTGCTTAACGGGTTTGACACCTTTACTACAAATTCTGTAGACTCAACTATCATGCTCATACTAGATGCCAATTTCATGCAAATGTATGAATGGGTAGACCCCGGATCAATCAAAGCAATAATAGAGGTGTCATGAAGAGAAAAAGTACCCGTTATCACATCTGGAGATGATGCCTCCTCGCGAGTGTGAATGGCATAGGTCTTTGCAGGTGTTCGACCCTCCGGTCTCACAGCAGAATCTCGAGGCGCACCTCTACTACTAGTCCCTCTTCCCAGGTTCTTTCGTGATCTACCCCTCGAAGATACATTACTTGATCTTATCTCTTGTTTCCTTTCCTTGTCATCCCTCTCAGGGCAATTCCGGATGAAATGATCGGGTAAACCACACTTGTAACAATTTCGGTTATTCCCCCAACACTCCCTAGTGTGCTGCCTAACACAATTTGGACACTCTTATTTGGACTTCGGATTGCCCACACTTACCATCGAGGTGGCTTAAACTCTCGAGCCCGAGCAGGTAGTACCTCGATCTCTATGTGAATATCCAGCTGATGCGCCGAGGTTCATCTCCCTAGACTTCTTTGATTGAACTTGGTATGATTTACACATTGGCCTTTTTCTTGCATCTCGGGCCTCACTCATGGCCTTCCTCTTTTCCTTGTTCAATTCCTCAGCCTTACATGCCATATCAACTAACACCACAAACTCTTTTAACTCCAAACCTCATTCAGCCCATCTTCAAACCTCTTGCACAAGATAGCTTCTGTAGACACATACTCTTGTGCATACTTGCTGAGCTTAACAAATTCACGCTCATATTCTGCCACGGTCATTTTTCCTTGCTTCAATTCAAGGAATTCTTTCCTTTTCTGGTCCACAAATCGTTGGCTTATATACTTCTTTTGGAACTCCTCCAAAAAGAAGTCTCACGTCACTCTCTACCTTGAAACTACCGATGTCAACGTTTTCCACCAATGGTATGCTGAGTCCCTCAGCAAGGACACGGCGCATTTTAAGCTCTTCTCGGATGTGCAGGAAAGTTCATCAAACATCTCATCGAGTTCTCAAGCCAAAACTCTGCTTTCTCAGGGTCATCATCTATATTAGTTCTAAACTCTTCGGTCCCTTACTTCCGAATCTTATCTCCTGGGGGCTTGGTTATTCTCACTAAATATATACCTTGGGGAGCCACAGGAACTGGCTAAGGTATAGGAGGGGGTTGAGCATTAGGGTTTGCTCGCACATACTCTGTGTACCAGTTACTCATCATTTGGAGAAAGGCTTCCCGGGCCTCATCTCCTTGACCTCTAGTCTCGGGTCCACTCTTTATAAGTGCGGCCCCTTGCGCGAGAGCCTGCGCGTTACTAGCTGCATCATCAAAAGCTGCTCGATCAGGTTCAATTTACTATATAAAAACAAAGTTTAGAATTGTGAGAAGCCACCACACTATCAATATACACTTATGGCATGTATAGCTAGACTCTAGCACACGCTACGGTAGTTTGAGAAATGACTAAACCATAGCTCTGATACCACTAAATGTAACACCCCTTACCTGTATGCAACACCGGAGTCGGGTACGAGGCGTTATCGTACTTGACTCAAATGGTCATACAACTTTGGGTTATCAAAATCAAATCCAAATTAAAAATATTCCATTCTCATATCTAACATCCTTATAATAGGCCTACAGGGCCCTAAACATACTTCTGGAAGGTTTCAGAAATAAATCGGAAACTTTTACACACTTAGAAAAATTTTACTTAAACAAGGGCCACACGCTTGTGTGAAATGGGACACACCCGTGTGCGCAGGCCGTCTGGTCACACATGCCCATGTCCCTCACCCGTGGTCGACACTGACTTACTTCACACGGCTGGACACGCCCGTGTCCCTAGCCCGTGTCCCTCGCACGGCCTTGACGCGTCCGTGTCACAGCCCGTGTGCCAAAACCTTGGCATTATGTTTATGACGTCATCATCTCACTATGGTCACACAACCAAGGCACACACCCGTGTCCTTAGACCGTATGTTGAATTAAATTCTAATTTCAAGGTGTAGACTTCACATGACCCGGGCACAGCCCATGCCTGTGGCCGTGCCTCCCACACGGCTGAGACACATGACCATGTCTCTCACCGTTTGTTTACTACTAAGCTCACTGACTTGAAATTCTACATGCAATGGGACACACGGCTTGGTCACACACCCATAGAACTGACCGAGTGTCACACATGGCCTAGACACACGCCCGTGTGCCTACCCGTTTAGATAAAAACAACGTTATTTGCCAAGTTTTTTCATCACCCTAACTCATTCAAGCATAATTCATAAGCAAACAACCCAATCATAAACCCTACACAATCATGAATAACCTTATCTTTTCATTGATTAATAGTATTGAGCCATTAACTATGGCCATGTATAAAAGGATTCATCTATAAGGAGCCAATACACACTTAGACAAAATAACAAATCATTTCACCTAGTCTAGCTCCTATACATGCCATATTCAAAATGCTAATTCTAAATATACCGAGATAAGCTGATAGTATGGGTGATCTTCCAATTATCAGCAGTGAATTCTAAATTCAGAATTGTAAGCAGCGAATTGTGAGGGTGGTGACCTATCTCGTTCGGATCCATAATTGGGGGTTTCTCGATTTTGAAGGTAAGTAACGAATGGATTGAATGAATCGTTGTCAACATTTGGGGTTCGAATTAACTGCGATTTAGAATTGATTGTTTGGTTGTTTGTCGACTATAGGTGCAGATAATCTCGGGTGTACTTTTACGTTAAAAACAAATCAGGTGTGTAAACATGACTCTGAAAATGGAAATCGGTGAAAAGCCAAAAAGCGTGAAAAGTCAGGGCCACACGGGCGTGCGGTCGCCCATGTAGTAGGCCATTTGACCGAACACGGACATGTGATCGTCAAGGCGACACGGTGAACCACACGGGCGTGTAGAAATATTGGGCCAGGCCGTGTAAATCTCAAGGCCATTTTAGGCCATGTGGGCCCACATGGGCATGTAACATGGGCTTGTGGGCCCGTTTTTATTGTTTGGCTGCTAAGGTTGCACAGGTCACCCAAGTCGACTGTGAACCTACTATAGGGTCGGTAAGCTTACCTAGACCCCTAACTGACTGAAATGACTATATGACTGATATGGTCAAGCATGATAATGTTCCACTGATTTAACACTGTATGCTCTGATTACATGCATGATTTTATGTTATAGCATGTCATAGGTGTATATTGCATTGTATTGGGTTGGGGGTTTATTTTGATAGGAGGAAGTGTACTGAAAGGCCTCGAGCCTAATTTACTGGTAGCTCAGCTACAGACTACTGTCTAGTGCCGCATTCGGTACTTTTTGGAGTGTAGGGATGGGTGGGTTGATTATATCCCCACATGGAGTGTAGGGTTGGATGGAGATGGAGTGTAGAGGCTGGCTGGGTAGGACCTGTATATTCTATGATCTATTACTATACTGATTATTGTTACTGTAACGGGGCCAAGGCCCAAACGCATGATGCTTCTGTATTGAGATGGGCTAAAGCCCAAACTGATATTGTCATTGATACTGAATAGGGCTTAGGCCCAGACTGTGATTGCCTTCTATTTGTTTGCTTTATATGGAATTACAAACTGAGTTTTCGAAAACTCACCCTTTTGATTTGACTGTACAGGTAATCCCCAGACATAGGCGGATTGGTGTGGTGGAGGACTCAGAGGTGGCCACACGACTTAAATTGTTTGATTTAGTACCTAATAATGATTTTTAATTTTATTTTGGGGTATTTTACTATAATAATTGCCTTTTTTTGATTTTTCATGGTTAAATTGGGAGTTCTATTGCTCTGATTTACACCTGCTAGCAGTAGGGTTATTCGAGTTTTCAAAACGAATCAAATGCTTTAACGAAATACACTCAAATATGCAAACTAATTTTAAAAGCTTCAGCAATAAGTAACATTTTGAAAATTAACAACGATTTGAAATAGAATAATTTTGTGATAATGAACTATGTTTTTTTAACTGAACGTCACATCCTAGAATTAACATAAGATATTGTAAAGAGGTTATATAGAAAAGTGGTTTTTGATGATAACTCACTTTCTCGAAAAACACTACCATGTGACATCACCAAATTCGGTCATAACGTTTAGGCTGGATTTGGGGTGTTACATTTAGTGGTATCAGAGCTAGGTTGCAAAACTCAACTATGGATTTGGGTTTTATTTTAAAGTACTGATTTTTAGACGATTGAAATATCTCTCATAGTATGTGTGGAACACCGAGTCTCCAGTGCTGATTTCGTAAGTTCATTGAAACTGCTATATGTTCTAAACTGAAACTGCTATGATAGTATATACTACGACTACTATAGATAGACTGTACTAAAAACACTCAGGATAGTGTATACTAATACTGTAGTAAAATCAATAGACAATAATAGACTCTGCATTGTACGAAAACAAACGTTACACTTATGATACTGTTCTGCATAAAATATTTGTTAATAAAATACTAAAACTATAAACTGATGCATAAAACTGTTAATACAGATGCCATAGAGGTGCTCGAGCTGGGTCCTCGTCATCTGGCCACATACCTAATTTGGAAACTAGTGAGACATTGGTTTCGCCTGTGACTGAGACAGGGTCTCATGATAGAGCGGCTGGGGATGACGCATTGTCTCAGGCCATGTTGAGGATCTTAGAAAGGGTCGCTGGGCCCAATACTGGAGCTGGAGGCCGTGGGTCAATTACGGAACGACTCTAGTCTGACGAAGCTGAGTTTTTCAGGGGTATTGCTAGAGTTTCCCCCAATGTGGCTGAGTATTAGATAGAGGCCATAGAGAGGATTATGGACGACTTGGACTGCACCCCCGAGCAGAAAGTAAAGGGTGTTGTATCGCTACTGCATGATGAAGCATACCAGTGGTGGCTCATTATTAAGGAGGGCACTTAGCCCGACCGACTGACCTGAGAGCTCTTTAAGAACGCCTTCCAAGGGAAGTATGTGGGTGCCAGCTATGTGGATGCCCGTAGGAGAGAGTTCTTGAATTTGATTCAGGGGGATAGATCAGTGGTTAAGTATGAGGCCAAATTTCTGCGACTGAGCCGCTATGCGCGTGGTATGGTGACGATTGAGTACGAGCGATGTGTTCGCTTCGAGGACGACCTCAAGGACAATCTGAGGGTACTGATAGCTCCACACAGAGAGTGAGACTTTGCTGCACTTGTCGATAAGGCAAAGATCGTCGAGGAAGTAAAGCGCACTGAGCGCCAAAATAGAGAGAGGTAGGAATAAAAGGGATTCGAAGCCCTCAAGTTCTATTCAGAGGTCTAAGAAAAAGGCCAGAGTTGATGGACTAGTCAGAGTTGGGACTCTTATTGCTGCTACTAGACAGCCACCGTATACTGACTGTGGTAGACGCCATCAGGGCGAGTGTTGGGAGAGAACTGGGGCTTGTTTGAGGTGCGGTTCATTAGAACACCGTATAAGAGATTGCCCGCGGAGGTCTGATCAGATGCAAGCTTCTAGCGTGGGTACTGCACAACCGAGAGTAGTTCAGTAGCCACCGAGACACTGTGGTCAGGCCAGGGGTGGTAACGGTCTCGAACATGGTCAGATGGCAGCGGTTAGAGGTGCTGGTCATACTAAAGTGAGGCAGCCGACTCTAATTTATGCTGCTCGTCGCCGAGAGGATAGAGATGCTCCGGACGTCATTACGGGTATGTTCTTTATTTATAACGTACCCTATACTGCACTGATAGATATAAGATCTACTCACTCCTATATAGCTTGTACCGTATCTAAAAACTTGGGTATACTGGTTGAGAGCACTACGAGTGAGGTCACTGTACTAAGTCCGTTGGGGCAGTCAATAAGGGTTAACAAACTGTTTAGAAATGTTCCTTTAGAGGTTCAAGGGGCTATTTTTCAGGTGATCTGATGGAATTGCCTTTTGAAGAATTTGATCTGATACTGAGAATGGACTGGTTAGTCAAACACTGAGTGAGCTTTGATTGTGCCACAAAAAAAGTTGTACTGAGAACTGAGGAGGACAGCGAGGTAGTCGTAATTGAGGAGCGTCAGAACTATTTATCGAATGTGATTTCTGTATTGAGGTCGAGAAGTTGGTCCGTAAGGGATGTGAGGCGTATCTAGCCTTGGCCTATATCAGTGTTTCAGATTCTGAGGATTCTTCGGTTAAAGATATCAGAATGGTTAAAGATTTTTCGGACGTATTTCTTGAGGAACTACCTGGGTTGCCTCCAAATCGTGAATAAGAGTTTGGGTTTGAGCTCCTTCTTGGTACAACTCCAGTGTCTATCGCCCCTTATAGAATGGCACTGAAATAGCTTGTGGAGTTTAAAGCCCGGATTCAAGAGTTACTGGATCGTGAGTTCATTCGCCCTAGTGTGTCTCTGTGGGGAACACAAATTCTGTTCATGAAAAAGAAGGATGGATCCATGCGTATGTGTATTGATTATCGACAATTGAATAAGTTGACCATCAAGAATAAGTACCCCCTACCGAGAGGCTTCGATTTTCTCCAAGATTGACCTCCAATCAGGGTATCACCAGTTAAGAGTTAAGGAGGCCGACGTGTATAAGACGGTGTTTAGGACTTGCTATGGTCACTATGAGTTTTAGTAATGCCATTTGGACTGACTAATACACCAGTAGCTTTCAAGGATCTGATGAACCGAGTGTTCCAACCCTATCTAGATCGGTTCAAAGTGGTATTTATTGACGACATACTGGTGTATTCGAAGACTAAGGATGATCACGATGAACATCTCAAAGTGGTTCTACAGATTCTGTGAGAGAAGCAACTGTACGCCAAGTTCAGTAAGTGTGAGTTCTGGTTACGTGAAGTAATGTTTCTGGGACATGTGGACTAAGCTGCTATGTAAGGGTGTGCTGTTTAACTGGACTGATTTGCAACAAAAGAGCTTTGAGAAGCTCAAAACTGTACTGACTGAGGCCCCTGTTCTGATACAACCAGAGTCTGGAAAGGAGTTTATTGTTTACAGTGATGCATCACATGCCGGTTTAGGATATGTGTTGATGCAAGAGGGTAAGATGGTAGCATACACGTCTCGTCAGCTTAAGAATCATTAGGTGAATTATCCGACTCATGATTTGGAGTTGGCAGCTGTGATATTTGCACTGCTGGAGGCATTATCTGTGTGGTGAGAAGTGTATCATTTACACTGATCACAAGAGCCTCAAGTACCTCACCACTCAAAAGGAGCTGAACCTTAAGCAGCGTAGGTGGATTAAGCTACTTAAGGACTACGACTGTATGATTGAATACAATCCTAGTAACGCCAATATGGTGGCTGATGCGCTGAGCTGTAGGGCTGTGTTTGATATGAGGGCAATGTTTGCTCGCCTTAGTTTATTTGATGATGGTAGTCTATTGGCCGAACTTCAAGTTAAACCGATATGGATAGAGCAGATTAAGGGTAAATAGTTGGAGGACGAGTCTTTGGGTCTTCTCTTCCGACAGATTGAGAGTGAGAATATTATGGATTTTGGATTGAATAGCGAAGGGGTACTCTGCTTCCGTAGGAGAATCTGTGTACGAAGGATACTGAGTTAAGGCAGTCTATACTGCGAGAGGTGCATATTAGACCTTATGCTATGCATCCTAGCTGAAACAAGATGTAGCAAGACCTTCGTGAGTTATACTGGTGGCCAGGTCTTAAACGAGAGATTATAGAATTTATGGCCAAGTGTTTGACATGTCAGCAGGATAAGGCTGAGCGTCAGTTACCTTCGAGATTGTTGCAACCAGTCAAGATTCCACTTTGGAAGTGGGAGCGTGTAACAATAGACTTCGTTAGTGGGTTACCCCTTACACCCACTAACAAGGATTCTGTATGGGTCATCGTGGATCAATTGACCAAGTCCGCCCACTTCATACTGGTTCGTACCGATTACTCTTTGCAGAAGCTGGCCAAACTGTATGTGTCTGAGATAGTGAGACTGTATGGGGTACCGATTTCGATAATATCTGATGGGGATCCTTGCTTCACGTCTCAGTTCTGGAAGAAGCTACATGAAGCTCTGGGTACAAGGTTGGACTTCAGTACTGCATTCCATCCTCTAACAGATGGACAATCTGAGAGGGTGATTCAGATACTGGAGGACATGTTGAGGAGTTGTGTGATTGACTTCTGAGGTAGTTGGGAGGATTACCTGCCACTAGCGGAGTTTACTTATAACAACAGCTATCAATCTAGCATTCAGATGGCACCTTACGAGGAACTGTATGGTCGTAGGTGTCGCACACCTTCATGTTGGACTAAGTTGGGCGAGCAACAGATTCTGGGTCCTAAACTAGTTTCTGATACCGAGGACAAAGTTAGACTGATTCGAGACCGACTGAAAGTAGCATCAGACAGACAGAAGTCCTATGCAGATCTGAAGTATCGAGAGATTGAGTATTCTGTGAGGGACTTCGTTTTTCTCAAGGTCTCGTCATGGAAGAAGGTACTGAGGTTTGGACGTAAGGGCAAGCTGAGCCCTAGGTTTATTGGGCCTTACCGCATACTGAAACGTGTAGGACCAGTTGCCTACCAGTTGGAGTTACCTCCAAAGTTAGATCAGATTCACGACGTGTTCCATGTCTTTATGTTGAGATGCTACCTCTCTGATCTCACGCATATTGTTCTTGTTGAGGAGATCGAGGTTAGGTCAGATCTGACCTTTAAGGAGGAGCCAGTCCAGATATTGGATCGCAATGTTAAGGTTTTAAGAAGATATTCCATTCCACTAGTTAAGGTTCTTTGGCGTAATCGTAGTTCTAAGGAGGCGATGCGACAGCAGTATCCCCATCTGTTCTAAGCAGGTAAAATTTCGAGGCCAAGATTTTCTTTAAGGTGGTAGAGTTGTAACGCCCAGAAAATTCTTTATAATTTATTTTCGTATGTTTGTGACATAAATACATGTCTGCTTCAGTGGCTAAGTGTCTTGGGAAGTGTCTAAGAGGTCCCAAGTTCAAGCCTTAGCTTGGGAAAAATTTTTGTTTTTATATGAATAAAGTTCTATCTCTAAACAGTAGGCTTTTAATTAAAAGTGGGTTAAATATGACAGAATGGGCCTGCTGGTCTGGTGCTTAAGTGGAGTGGCAAAGTGCTGGTGGTCTTGGGTTCGAGTCCTGATGTGTGCAAGCGAGTGTTTTATTTTGCTACTTATGCCGTGTGGGTATTCTAGTTTAGCCAAAATACTGAAAAGTTTGAGTGGAATTTGAATTGGGTGGTTGAGGGAGGGGTGGACGGTTTTGAGGAGTGGATTAAGGGATATGGTGAGAAAATTAAGGAGTGAAGAGTTTGAGAACATCCAAATTGTGGTTGCAAGTTCGGCTTTCCCCTTTACTCTTTCATTTTCTGACAGTTTGTCCTCTGATGTTTTGTTTTCCCATTACCATTTTTTTTTGGTTTTTTAAAAGTTCTCTGTCGAATCCTGCTTCTCCTCTCTCACCCTTGCTGTTTCTCTTCTTTTCTCCAAATTCTAACGTTGCCATTTATTCCCTTCCCCCTCTGCCGAAACTTTTTCTAGTTTCCCCTTCCCCTTATTTTTTTACTTTTTGCAATTTTGGCTTCCTCTCATCTTCCCAAATGTTTCTGATGCTTTCTGTTGTTTTCCTCTTTTTCTTCTGCTGCTGATTTCTTTTGTTTTCTATCTTTCGTCTAGTGGCCACGACTTGTTCTTCTGAATCTTTGAGCATTGATGGTAAGCTTTACTAGTTTATTTATCATCTAGCTGTTGTTCTTTGTCTAATAGGGATTCTAATTCTTGATTAGGAGACCATTAAGTGGCTGCAGAATTCTACTCGGTTCCATTGAATTACAAATCCACTGGTGTTTGATCGAAGGCAAGGCTTTGAAGATTGAAGTTGATTAGCATCATAACTTCGTTTAGTTCTATTAAGTACCATTGATATTGGGTTTTTCAAAATTGTCAGCAGCGAATTGTGAGGGTGGTGACTTATCTCGTTCAGATCCGTAGTTGGGGGTTGCTCGGTTTTGAAGGTAAGTAACGAATGGATTGAACGAATCATTGTCAACGTTTTGGGCTCAAATTAACTATGATTTAGGATTGATTGTTGGGTTGTTTGTCGCCTATAGGTGCGGATAATCTCGGGTGCGCTTTTACGTTGAAAACAAATCAGGTGTGTAAACACGACTCTAAAAATGGAAATCAGCGAAAATCCGGAAAGCGTGAAAAATCAGCGCCAAAAGGGCGTGCGGCCGCTCGTGTGGTAGGCCATGTGACTGAACACGGGTGTGTGATCGTCAAGGCTGGCCATGTGCGATTCATGGGCCGTGTGGCCCCATACGGGCGTGTGGGAATATTGGGCCAGGTCGTGTGGGCCACATGGGCTATGGGCCTACATGGGCATGCAACATGGGCATGTGGGCCTATTTTCACTATTTGACTGCTAAGGCTGCACAGGTCGCCCAAGTCGACTGTGGACCTACTGTAGGGTCGGTATGCTTACCTAGATCTCTAACTGACTGAAATGACTGTATGATTGATATGGACAAGTATGATAATGTTCCACTGATTTGACACTGTATGCCCTGATTACATGCATGATTTTATGTTATAGCATGTCATAGGTGTATATTGCATTGCATTGGGTTGGGGGTTTATTTTGATTGGAGGAAGTGTACTGAAAGGCCTCGAGCCTAATTTACTAGTAGCTCAGCTGTAAACTACTGCCTAGTACCGCATTCGGTACTTTTTGGAGTGTAGGGATGGGTGGGTTAATTATATCCCCACATGGAGTGTAGGGTTGGACAGAAATGGAGTGTAGAGGCTGGCTGGGTAGGACCTTTATATTGTATGATCTGTTACTGTACTGATTATTGTTACTGTAACGGGCCAAGGCCCAAACGCATGACTGCTTCTGTACTAAGATGGGCTAAAGCCCAAACTGATATTGTCACTGATACTGAAAAGGGCTTAGGTCCAGAATGTGACCGCCTTCTGTCTGGTTGCTTTATATGGGATTACACACTGAGTTTTCGAAAAACTCACCCTTCTGATTTGACTGTACAGGTAATCCCCAGACATAGGTGGGTGGAGGACTCAGAGGTGGCCACACGACCTAAATTGTTTGATTTAGTACCTAATAATGATTTTTAATTTTATTTTGAGGTATTTACTGTAATAATGGCCTTTGGATTTTCATGGTTAAATTGGGAGTTCTATTGTTCTGATTTACAACTGCTAGCAGTAGGGTTATTTGAGTTTTTGAAACGAATCAAATGCTTTAACAAAATACACTCAAATACGCAAACTGATTTTAAAAGCTTCTGCAATAAGTAACGTTTTGAAAATTAACAACGATTTGAAAAAGAATAATTTTGTGATAATGAACTAAGTTTTTTTTAATTGAACGACACATCCTAGAATTAACATAAGATATTGTAAAGAGGTTATATAGAAAAGAGGCTTTGGACGACAACTCACTTTCTCGAAAAACACTACAATATGACATCGCCAGATTCGGCCATAACTTCTAGGCCGGTTTGGGGTGTTACATATGCACTAAAATTAAACTACATTGCCAATCCAGAATTCAATAGGACCATATCAATATAAAATCGACTCCAAAACCTAGATACATACCATGTATCAAAATTAAAAAGGGACCATACAAACATTGCTGAGTCGAGGGCTATAGATTGGATGCTGCATTACATCAGGATCCACTTATACCTGCGTACGGAATAAACAAACTGTACGCAGAGTGATAAAGCTCAGTGGTACTTTCATGATTCAATTCAAATTTATAATAGCAAATGCACACAATTAAATTCAAATCTAATGTCTAACTCATTCACATATACCATTTATGCCAATAGTTTCCATTCACATATGTCATGAATATATATATATATAGCAATTTACATACAAATTCACTAAACTTTTGCACATATCTTACCATGTCATAACATTCAACGTTAGGATACCAATTCTTTCATTTGTAGCATACTCAATTGAAAAATGTTCTCATTGAAAAAATCATATGATTGTGTCATACCATACCATTTTCCATTCATTTCATATCCTAGTTATTCAATTCATACCTTCATCTATAAGCATATACATATACATAGTTATTCATTCAATTGAATACCCAATCGCATTATACTAATTCAATCACTTTCAAGCTTAATAGCTCTTTCATGCTTAAATTGGCCCCTAAGGCTCGATTCTAACTTGTTCGTATAATCTTTTGTATACTTTCTGTATCATGAATTATATATATACATACATATAGTTCCACATAATCAAATCATATCATATACCAGAATTAATTCACAAGTTCATACCATTTCAATTCAAATCATACATTCTAATAGCTTACCAAAAATTATGTTTATTTTATTTTCTGATTTCAAGATTTGATTTCAAGGTGTGTTTGTTTACCTGTATTTTTTTTTTATGAAAAACATTTTCGTTGTTTTTCGCTGTTTGTTTGGTGGAAAATGAAATCCCATTGTAAATTTTTTTTTCCAAAACACGAGAAAAACACACCATAATATTAGGAAAATGTCTTTTTCTAGAAGCCCTTTTCCCCTTCCTTGCCACATCAATTGTATTGGTTATTAACCCCTTCCCCCTTTCCCTTCCCTTTTACCATACCCTAAACCTTAGGTTCGTTGTCTCTGGGTTTAACTTCTCTCAGCATCAAGGTATGTTTTTTTTTGTTTTTTTTTTTGTTTTATCAATTTAAGATTCTTCAATTGATTTTCAGTCCATACATGTTTGAGACCAAATTATGTGCTTTAAATTTTTTTTCTTGCTTTCATTTAGGGCAATAATCTGGCCAAATTAGCATAGTTCAACGAAGAGCATAGAAACATTGATTTTTTCTTTGTTTTTTTAAAGGGTTTGTTTTATATCTTTTGGTTTTAAAGTTAAGTGAAAGAAGAGAAAATTTTGGAGGGTTGATGTAACACCCCTTACCCGTGTTTGAAGCCGGAACCGGATATGAGGCATTACCTAGCTCAACTTGCTTAAACATGACGTTTCGGGCTATAAAATTTCTTTTCGTCTTAAAAACTTTCCATTCAATCCCATAACATACTCATCCTATGCCTACAAGGCCTTAAACATACTTCCGGAAGGTTTCGGGAATTAATAAAAAACTTTTACGCACTTAGAAAAATTTTTCCTAAACAGGGGCCACACGCTCGTGTTGTTCAAGGGACACGCACGTGTGCCCCTTAGACATGCCCATGCTCCTCACCTATGGTTGACACTGACTTAATACACATGGCCGGACACACGCCCATGTCCCTCACACGGCCTCGACACGCCCATGTCTTACTCCGTGTGCCAAAACCTTGGCATTCTGTTTATGACATCATCATCTCATTATGGTCACATGGCCAAGACATGCGCCTGTGTCCTTAGACCGTGTGTCGAATTAAATTCCACATTTTTAAGTGCAGACTTCACACGGCCTGGGCACACGCCCATGCCCAAGGCCGTGCCCCTCACAAGGCTGAGACACACTGTCGTGTCTCTGCCCGTGTGTTTAATACTGAGCTTACTGACTTGTAAACCTAGCTCTCAAGGGGACACACGATCGATCAACACACCCATGGGGCTAACCGTGTATCACACACGACCTAGACACATGCCCGTGCATCTACCCGTGTGGACATTAAAGAGGCTATATTCCAAGCCAAATGCCACCCTACATAGCAACCATACTTATACCAATTCAATTTTGTCTAACTCATGACCCTAAAGCACTTCTAAGAACTCAAGTCAAAGCATCCACATAAGCATACACTTCATGAATTTTATAATCCTTGAACATACACATAAACTTGACAAGTATTGGCCCAATTCCAATGACCATTTACAAAATGAGTAATAGCCAACACTTTGGCTAATAAATATGACATAATAAAATACTCAAGTCCTATACATGCCATACTCAAAATAAATCTAACTTTGTTATACCAAAGAGATGTCAATAGTGTGATTTCCGAACTCTGACGTCCCACGATCCCGAGTTATCTTGGCAATGCTACAAGGAAAGGGAAATGAGAGGGGTAAGAATAAAGCTTAGTAAGTTTGCATGAAATAAATAGCAACAATAAGCTCATAATGACATCAATCCATGGCATTAGATAACCAAACAAAGTCATAAGCACTTTGCCAAAACTTACTTATACTTGTTCTTATCTAGAACATACCATGCCACATATCGTACAACATTCCTCATGAATTTCTTACGGGTACCTGTATTCACTCATTCACATGACTGTAGTACTAATCTCATTTCTATTTCCCAAGCTTATCTAATTATCCCATTAATCACTAGGGATACTCAAAGACGCTTGTTCATCATCATTAATATAAATACAAAGCCAATGTCACATCCCAAATGTGGTCTTACATGGGGTCACCTCTGAATGCCAATGTCATATCCCAGATATGGTCTTATACGGGATCTCACTTCAAGTATCGATGCCATATCCCGAATATGGTCTTATACGATTCTCATATTCAATACCGAAGCCATATCCCAGATATGGTCTTATACAGATTTTCAATTTGGTACCAAGGCCATGTCCCAAACATGGTCTTATACAGGACCTTATCCATCTCACTGTTAGATGATAGTACTCTCACATTTATTATAGTCTAACCGGGACTTCAACATATCAACTTTTATCATCTTTCTCATTCAATACCAATACTCAATTTCAAAAGCATCATATATCATTATAACATCAAACGTTCTCAAACAAGCTAACTTAAATGTTGAATTTGTCACATACAAACTTACCTCGATTTCAAAATAAGCTAGATCGTCGATCTAGTCCGAGATTTTATTCTTTCACCGATCGAGGTTGACTCTTGGTTCTTGTTGCTCTGTAATAGCAAATTAGCTCGTTTCAATCATCACATTAATAAAAAATTTTTAATAATCATGCTTTGGCAAAATTACTATTTTGCCCTTACACTTTAGAAAAATGACCATTTTACCCCTAGGCTCGGAAATCAATTCTAATCCAATTTCTATCTCTAATGAGCCTAGGTGAACATTTATTTCTCTTATGGCTATCATCAAAACCCAACATTTCACACATTTACTACCTATTTTACAACCTTTACAAAAAGGTTCATTTAGGTGTTTTCATGGCAACACCTTTCACAAAAGTTGTTCATCTAACAACTAAGACTCATATTCTTCCATAAATATGCAGCAAATCACATGCAAGCTCTCGTAGCAAAACTCTAAACTTTTCACCATATTGCAAATTAGTCCCCTTTTTAGAAAGCTTAAGCTCTAGGGGTTCTAAAAGTACAACTATCATCAAGAAAAACCATTAAAATCACTTACTAGAATGGAGAAGAGTTTTTTGAAATTTCTGAGCTCTCCAACCCTTGTTTGCTGCGAATTTTCGGTGGTGATGAAGAGAAGAAAAGATGATACTTTTCTTTTCTTCATTTTTCTCTTATTTTATTCATTAATCACCTAACACCACCAAAACTTTGACTAATTTAATCATCTTGTCCCCCCTATGGCCGGCTATGACCTTTAGATAGGTCTAATTACACATTAAAGGCTTCCAATTAAAATTCTATTGCTATTTGGCACCTCTAGCAACTAAAATAGAACTTTTGCACTTTATGCGATTTAGTCCTTTTTCGCAATTAAGCATAAAATCGCTAAAATTAAAACACCAAAATTTTCATGCATCTATATAACCATGCTCTAATTCATAAAATAACATTAAAATAAATTTTCTCTGACCCCGAATTAGTGGTTCCGAACTACTATTCTGACTAGCCCCTAAATCAAGTTGTTATAATTGAAGAAGAGGGGAAATGGGGTTTTTTTTCTCTATAGTGAAGGTGGTTTCTATTCTTTTTTTTGGGGGGGGGGGTTGGCTTTGAATTGCTTCACTGAGTTTGGATCAAATGCTTAATTTTTGTTTGAATCTGAAGGTATGCAAATAACCCACCAACTTCTTTTAAAACTCCCTATAAGTTTTTTTTGGTGTTTCTCTCTATTTGGTTCCTAAGAAAAGATATGAAAAGAAAATTTAAGGATTTGGATGTTGTTCCTTTTTTAATGATCTTACTTATAACAGCCCGATTTTGGGCCTAGTCGGAATAGTGGTTTCAAGACCACAGATTCAACGTTTTGCTTTTATTATATTTTTATGGTCTACAATTTCACGGAATGATTTTGTGAAAATTTCGTTCAAAAATTTTGATGTTTGGGCACTCAATTTAGTCAAAAGAACTAAATTGTAAAAAGTGCAAAACTTGAGTTCTAGAAGCTAGAGGTGTCAAATTGCTATGAAAATTTAAATTGGAGGTCCTTAAATGGTAATTAGACCATTGGTTAATTTTTTGGACAAAAATGGACATGAAATAGGTGAAATAGAATATTTTTAAGTTAGGGGCATTTTAGTCATTTAGTAAATAAAATGAATTAAAAACAAAATTAAAAGCCAATTTTTTCCCATCTTCAACCCCATGGCCGAATTTCATAAGGGTAAACCATGGCTAGGGTTTTTCAAGCTTCCAAGCTCGATTGTAAGTCCATTCTTGCCCCGTTTTTAATGATTTTTACGTTTTTGAAATCCTCGTAACAAGATCTATCAATTTCTACCACTAATTTGAGATATGGTTAAAGCCTAGGGTTTTGACCCATGATGAATATGTGTGTATTTTTGTGTTTAATGGTAGAAAATACATGTTTATGGTTAGAGAAACGACTTTTACTAAGTGATTTTTGGTAAAAATGCCTAAAAAGACTAATTTGTAAAAGTTATGAAATTTGTCATAAAAGTGTGAATTAGTGGAAATTGTGGGCTGTTGTAGTAATGAAAATGGTTCGACTAGGCTTAAAATACAAGGAAATTGAATAAAAATCATTTTACGAGCCTAGGGAAAAAGTATAAATATGACAAAGTTTAGGGGCAAAAATGTAAATTTTGCCAAAATGTGAGTTTAGGCTAATTTGAGTAGCAGGATGAATAAATAAATTAAATGTGTTGTTATAGATAAAGGAAAATGGGGTTTGGAACTAGAACGAGGGAAAAACGAGTAATTGACGAATAAGTCCTTTCACCGATTTTGCTTTCGAGGTAAGTTTGTATGTAAATAATACATCTTTTTTATTTATGTTTTAATATTTTGTTATATTATATGAGATATGGTTGAATATGGATTAATTATTTGATGTAAATTATGAATTGTGATTGATTATGGATGGATTGGTAAAATGTTGAAAAGTGAGAATTCTCGGTTGAACCTTTGGAATAGAAAAGATATGAATGAGGTAGCTAGGTCACATGTGTGGTACTAAGTGTAGGCCACTATGTGTACAAGAGAGCTACGAGATGGTTTTAGGTCACGTGTGAAGTACTAAGTGCAAGCTACTATGCGTACCCGATAGCTTCGATCACATGTGTGGTACTAAGTGCAGGCCACTATGTGTAAGTGATGGTTTTGTTCACATGTGTAGTACTAAGTGTAGACTGCTATGTGCACCAGATAGCTTCAGCTACAAGGGTGGTACTACGTGCAGGCCACCGTGTATCTATTATTATTCCGATGAATTCAGCAGGAAATTGACTAAATGAAAATACATGTGATCATGTAATGACTTAGTGTAATTGAATATGACTATGTGACGAATAAGTGCATGTATAAATGTGAAAATTTATGAACAATGTGCTTGATATTTGATCGAAACTTTGGTAAGATGAAATGGAGTAAGTGAAATTATGAAAGAGTAAATTTAGCAACAAAACAATTTTGGACAGCAATAGTTGTGTGACTTTGAAAAATCATAAAAAATGATGGAAATTGAATTAGAGGTTGAATAAGATATGAAATTAAATCTGAATGAGTCTGTTTTCACATAAAAGAAACGGTGTAAAAAAAAGAATTTCATATTCTGTGATATTCAAATTTTTGTGAGACGGGGTCAGAATGATGGCGAAATCCCCTGTTCCGACTTTGGAAAATCACTAAAAATTTTATAAAAATAATTATGGTTTATAATTTATATTCTTAAATTTCTTAGTGAGCCTACCTTCAATAAAAACAAACAGAAACATCATTCAAATCCAGTATGAAGAGATAAAAAAATTTTAGTGAAGAAGTGTCGAAACTGTCAGACAGCAAAATAGGGGAGACTTTAAAGAATAAACTGTACTTATTGGCTAAACCAAAAATTATAAAAATTTTATGGTAATAAGATATGTGAGTATAGTTTTAGGGAAATTTAACGGATCTTAATTTGAAGTTTTGTAGCTCTAGATATAAGTAATTTAGTGACTGTGACTTGAGTAGACAGCTTGAGATGAAAATGAATAAATAGTGGAACTATGTGCAATTATGATTGTATTATCTTGAGAACATATTGTGAAGATTTATAAAATCCTGTTAATAAATCACTTATTATTTACATACCTACTTACTAAGCTATAATGCTTACCCCCCACTTCCTTTCCGTTTTCCTATAGTGTCACAGAGGCTAGCTCGGGTTGGAGATCGTCGGAGATTTTATCAAACTATCAAGCTTTTGACTGGTATCAACGCCTTCAAGTAATTTGAGTCTATGGCATGTATAGGGACTTAGTCATTTTGTGTATGTGTTATTATGTTTTGGTAAAATGTATTGGCTTGTAATGGTTAAAGGTTATTGTAGTATGTAGCCATGCTAATTGGCTTATATTGGCTAATTTATTATAAGCCTATATATATTATTTATATGCCAATGTCTTGTGATGTGAGCTGTGTTGCATGATACATGATGAATTGTGGGTTATGGCCTAAATACCTAATGGTTGAATGTGCTAGTAGTCTTGATGTCGAATGGCCAAGTTTGGCTCAATGGTATGGTATGATAATTAGATATAATTATGCATGTATAAGAGTTGTTGAGAATGCATATTGAGTGTGACCCTGTTTTGAAGAAAAATTTTCTAAGTGTTGTGAAATTTTTCAAAGTTCTCAGTTTAGTCCCGAACTGCTTCCAAAGCATGTTTTGGGCCTCGTAGGTCCATATTAGGGGCTCTATGATTGAATATGAAAATTTTTAAATTTGGATGGAAATTTGTAACTCGAAAATGATCGGTTATATGTGATTAAGTCTGGCAATGCCTCGTACCCTATTCCGGCGACTGATACGGGTAAGGGGTGATACATTACTCTATTTTTCACAGAGGATTTTGAGAGAGAAATAAATCTTTAGTTTCATATTATGTTTCTGGTTTCTGTGTACCACCTTTTTTATTATGTTAGATGCAATGCTTTGTATAATGCCTGTTTAGTTTCATGCTTCTGATTTTTGGGAATTTCAGCCAAAGAACACAAGTGGGATTAAAATTTTGGGACTTAAATTTTTTATTCTCTTCTTTTTTATATTTAGTTTGAAGTTTTGGTTGGTTGATTGGTAAACAGGGGTAACATAAAAAAGAAGAAACTTTTGGAAGAGTTAAAAAGAGTTCATCAAAGTTGGGGACTTTTTTTTTAGTTTCTTTTGCTACTATGTTCTTTCCACCTAAAATTGCCAACTTTTATTAAAAAAAACTTTAAATTAATTTCACTTTTTTTTTCCTTTTTCTCATATTGATGCATTTTCTGCTTTAAGGTATTGGCTCTGTTCTGTTTGGTTACTGAGAAACTGGAAGAATTCCTATTGCTTCTCTTCTCTTGCTTTTGATATGCTCCTCGCATGATCTCCTTGCTATAATGATTTATATCTCTTGCTTTTATTGTACTTCTATTAGAGTTTGATACCACCTTTGCCTTTTAAACCTTAGACCCTTGATTCCTTTTGTAGCATAGAAAGTGTCGTTGATGAACGAATTAAATTTGTGGGTGAACAACTTGGTAAGGTTGCTAATGCATTAGAACAATTTATTATGGATAAGACACCAAATCTTTATGAAGAAGTGATGTCGATGAAGGTGGAAGGATTTGATTACAACTTCCTTTGTAGTGTGTTTGATTATATTGATGGTCGTGAATCTGAAGCCAAAGCTTTCTAAGCCAAAAGTACGAAGCATAGAAAAATTTGGCTTCAAAAATTTTCTCAAGGTTGAAGATATTGATGCTTTAATGTGGTGTAGTACTAATTATGTGGTGTAATACTAGTTATGCACTTGGACAATATTGTAGTTATCATGTGGTGTACTACTAATTATGTACTTGGATAAAATTATTAATGTGTAATATTAATTATGATTTGGAAGATAATTTATTATTACTCAATCTTTTTTTTTATAACACAATTAGGAATCATCTATTCACTTTGGTTGTTTTCAATTTATGATTGTTAATATATTTAATTTGATGTATTTATTTATAAATAAATCATTACAATATATGAAAAAATGTAAAATATAAATTTAATAGATAAAAAATAAACTCAGTTAAACAATAAAATAATAAATTCTCAAATGTATGTTTGTTTCATTTAAAATAGCTTTTATGAAATATTTTCAAGAAATTTGCCAAACAACATAAAATATTTTACACAAATTCATCCAAACACCAGAAAATATTAACTTTTCTTGAAAAGCAAGTCATTTTCCAGAAATCATTTTCCGGAAACCATTTTAAGTCAAACAAACGGACCCCCAATGTTTCATCCAATGAACCCTAGTAAAACAAACCTAGATACACGGGTAAACTACACCACACTTGATAGCTCATAGGAGCTTAAACTGCATCACACACTAAATCAACTTTGGTTTTTAGTCCAAACATAGAGGAAATACATGTGGTTATCCAAAGACTTACTAGTATCTCGATTTCTAAAATTTCAAGTGTATATTTGGGAATTCCTGTAATAGCCCGATTTTCAGTGGTGCCGAAAAAGGCAGTTTCGGAACCTCATTTTCGTAAATCAAGTCTGTAAATATTAAAGTAAAATATTTACAAATTTGGTATAAAATTTTATAAAATTTTGGTCCATTGTTTTTGCCCATTGATTGTTTAGTTAATGTATAGAGACTAAATTGTAAAAGTCTTATCGCTATAGATTCTTTTAAATAGCTAAGGGTTACAAATGGTAATTAAACCATTTTGTTATATCCAATAGTGGAAAATTATGTTGTCATCCACTAATTTTAGCTAAACATGATTAAGATTAATTAATTAATTAAGGTTAATTAACTTTTAATTAAAGTATAAAAGACAAAATAAAGAAAAAGATAGACATCTTTTCTCTCCATCTTCTTCTTCATGACGTGAATAAGAAAGAAAGAAACCCTTGGAAGCTTTCAATTTTTGGAAACTAATCGGTATGTTCAATTAAATCCTTTTCTAATAAATTTTAAGTTTTTGAGGTCATTGGAGCTTGATTTAGCTAGCCTATATACAAATTTGCAAAACTTTAATAGTTTTTGAAAGTTGTCATTGTTGATTTCTTGAAGAGATTGGTGTTAAATTGATAGATTTTAATCTTAGATGTGAAAAAGGAGTAGATTGTAAAATTTAATTGTTAGTTTTATTCTTATGGACTAAAGTAAATAAATTACAAAATTGAGGTGAAATTTTACTAATAACATATAGTAGTAGGTCCCTAAGGGATGTAATTTAAATCAATTTTAAAATTGAAGCTTAAAATTGAAAGTTATGGCAATTTCAGTTTTATGGACTAAATTGGATAAATGTAAAAATTTAGGGGTATTGAAAAATAAAGTTTCATAAGTTCATTCATAACATAAAATAGTGTATAAATGTTTGGTATTGATAAATTGAATCGAACAATTGTATAGACTGGGAATTGGATCAAACTAGAGATAATCGAAGAAAAGCAAAAAGTGTAGATTAGTCCCTGAAGTTTCAACTTGTTTGTTGTTTTGTCAAGTAAGTTCATATAGAAATTACTACTTTAATTTATGTTACATTGAATCATGTTTATTTTATTTATATGCTTGGATTAAGGTGAATTTGGCATATTTGGCATCAAAGGGATCAAATTGAAAAGCATGAATATAATGGTTATTACGAATAGGTACAAAGTACCAAAATGAATATTGAATTTTTATAGGACTTGTATGATGTATTTAAACTAATACAGGGTTTGTAATGATATGAATACGACAAAGTACCCATGTGAACTTAGTAAAATATTAGGATACGTATGATATGACATTAAGATTAAATACGCAATTGATCAGGGATTTACTTAATGTTATGAGATCTAGAATTTGTTACAGATTCTCGGTTTATACGTATCGTTGGTTTGTCCTAAACTGGTAACCTCAATACGATGTCAGCTTGTGTAAGCAATTCTATTAAAATGTCATCTTGTGTAAGCAAAACATTTCCCGTGTATCCAAGTTTGTTTTACTATAGTACCCTTGTGCGAAACTTTATCTAATAGAAATGGAAATGGTTTGGATTTATATTGGATTGTATATTGAATGTCAATATGTTTAGTAATTTACCTTGTTGAATTGTTTAAAGAAATTAGTGAAAATTTCATATGAACTTACTAAGCATTTTATATGCTTACCCCATTATTTTCCCTTTCCTTGTAAATTGTTACCTTGCAGAACATGTCAAGCTAGACCGTTCGGATATCACACTATCACCAAATTGGTATCTTTTTTTATCATTTTAAGTCAAGGAATTTTGGCATGTATATAGGTGTTTTGATGTACACATTAATATATATATATAGGTCTTAGTGAGTTTGGTAACTTATGATGGCTTGATGTTTTGATTCATATATGGTGATGAATATGTGTGTGTATGTGCATTTCATGCCTATTGAGATGGTGATTTATAGTTATGAGAATGGCATATGAAATGGTATTGAATAGGTTAGAAATGGTAGTTTGGTAATGGTTGATATTTAAATGGTTAAGTGATAAAATGAAATGGTATTTGAATTGTTGAGTTCAGTTGGACTTTATGTATTGAATGCTTGTTAAAATTGGATTAAATTCTTGTTTAAAGGTTGGATTGAATGGCCTGATTGGTATATTGTTATGACTTGAAATGTATAAATCAAATTGATGAATAGATATGGAATGGTTGATTTGAAGTTGAAATTGTATAATCAAACTTAATTGTTACATTTTTGCATGAAATGTTATGTATCTTGGTATGTTTTACATATGTTTTGAATAAGGTGAAGTAAGTATTTGTGCAAAAATTGATTAGGTTTACTGGAAAGCTTGAAATAGGTACAAAATGGTTCATTTTTACCAAAAACGGAGTTCATTTCCTGACGAACAACCTTCCTCGTCGCAACGTTGGTTGATAGTGAGTCACGTCGGGACATCGAGTGGCTTAAGGTCACAATGTGATAAACTGTTTGGCGACATCATGACGTCGGCTCTGATAAAACATTGCAATTTGGTTGAATTTCATGCTCAGGTCAACAAAAGAGCTTTCGTAAGCTCGATTAAGACTCAGTTTTGATTGTTTAACTATAGGTGAATATGTTTAGCATTAGATGGCATCTACATGTGAATATTTTAGTGTGATTTGACTATAGTTGCTCTGACAACGAATGTGGCATCCTATAGCTTGGACCCGGCGATCGGGTTGAGCGAGGGGTGTTACAATTCCAACTATTTAAGGAGGCCAAAGATTGCGGCTTTGAGCTATCTAAAAGAGAAAATGATTAGCAACCTTAAGGATTGGAAGGCACAAACTCTTTCTTCAAGAGAAGAGGGAAGGAGATTATGATCAAGGAAGTGGTGTAAGCGGTACCAAATCTATACAATGACTTGTTTCAAAATTCCTAAAAAAGTATATACAAATATGTGTGCAACCATTGCTAATTTCTAGTGGGGCCAATGAAAAGATGAAAAGCGTATGCACTGGAAGGATTGGAAATGCTTAAGAACATCAAAAATAGATGGTGGTATGGGATTTAGAAACTTGGAGTTTTTCAATTTGGCTCTATTATCAAAACAATGTTGGAGACTAATTCAAGAACCAGATGCTTTATGGGTAAGGGTGCTTAAAAGGTTGTACTTCCCCAACTCTCTTTTTCCAAAGCTATAAAATGTGGCAGATCTTCTTTGACATGGAGCAACCTTATGGGAGCAAAGGAAATTATGAAAGTGTCTTTGTTATGGCAAGTTTTCAATGGTGATAAAGTGGAACTATGGGAGGATAAATTGGATGTAGGGATTGAGGGGTATAGATTAAGAAGGCCTAACAATGATCATGGTTTAGTACCTAATATGGTTGTTGATAAACTCTCAAAAGAAAACAAGAGATGGGATTTGACTAGTATTGAAGAATAGCTCTCTGAGGTTGAAAATAAGGCAATCTTAAAAATAAAAATCTGTAGGGTTGATAGTGAGAGTAAGCTCATTTGGCCTTTTAATAGTCCAGACTCTTATATAATCAAATCAGGGTATAAGGTCCTAAGGGCTAAAATGAGGGATGAGCGATTGGACAAACCATTTTCTTGCAAGATCGACAAAAGAGTTTGGAAAGTTGCGTGACAATTCAAGGTTCCTAACAAGTTAAAACTTTTTCTTTGGACATGTTACACTAATGAAAATCCTACTAGGTATGACTTAAGGAGAAGAAATTGTGCTCTTAATCCTCTATATGAATTGTGTAATCAAGTTGAGCAAACTATGGAACACATTCCCTTTGTTTGTGGTTGGGTAAGGGTTATTTGGTTCGAATCTTGCTATAGTCTGAAGCTACAATAGGAGAACATCAATACTTTTTACCAATAGTTATTACAAATGGCGGGGAATCTAGCAAATAGCACAACAAGGGAACAAGTAATGCTTAGGGTTGCTTATACCTTATGGTACATTTGGAAAGCTAAATGTGAGAAATTTATAGAATGAAAGAAAATTGATGTGTGGAGTACTGTTAGAAAGATTCTTTTTGTGACTAAAGAATGGTCTTATATGAATGCTCAATATAAACTTGGTTGTTCTCAAGACATGCCTAGTTTCAAATTTTGAGGTTGGGAGAAATCAGAAGACTCGTGGCTAAAACAATTGTGATGTAACTTTCAATGTTGATACCGGAGACACTGGTCTAGGAGTTGTTGTTCAAAACAGTGAGGGGCTACTAGTGGATGGAACTGGAAAGGATATGCAAGCTGATAATCTAGAGGTTGTGAAAGCACTGGCACTTAAAATGGGTGCAGATCTGGCAAAACAAAAAGGTTTTCAAAATATAATATTTGAAATAGACTTGAAAGTTGTGATGGATGAGATTTAAAGAAAAGATTTTAACAAAAACTAAAAATTGAATCTAATTTCAAGAAGATTTAAGGAGTTGATCGACACTATACCTAATGTAAAACTCAAATTAGTGTAGCATTTTCACATGATAGTATTTGCATATCTCTCTACTCTTGTCCAAGTGTTCTTTATGCATTCAGTCAATGGTTATGTTGTCAAATTTCGGTACTATTATGAGTTGTAAAACATGTTATCTTTTTGTTAGCGAAAATCTTTTTGGCCAAGAAGAACAAGATCTTAGGACGTAAAAGGCTAATGAAATTAGCTTGAAAAAATTTTCAACATCAATTTTTTCCCCTTTGTCTAGGTTTTGATTTATTATAATTGTTCACAATCATATTCAGTAGAATGACATAGAAACAAAAAACAATAAACATCGAAATTGGTAAGATTTGTGCAAATATATGTAAAAACATACGTACTTTTATATTAATTTTGTAGCAACAAGGCAATGATCACATATATTAATTAAAATAAAATTTTATCTTAATTGAAAGATTGATGGGAACTTATTAACTAATTAATTATTATTAAATGAATGTGTATTGTCAAAACCATTTTTATGTTGATTTAAAAAACGGGGATCGACTTTGAAAAACGAAAATAGGAGTCGCCACCGATCTTTTTTTTTTTTTTTTGCTTAGGTATGATCGGATCACCTTATAAAACATGTTTTGTTTAAAACATTAATTTTGGTCTACGAAATTCAAGAAAACAGGTTTGGGAGTCGGTAACACACGAGGAAGGATTAGCACCCTCGTAACGCCCAAAAATTGGTACCTAATTGATTAATTAATGTCCTAATATCGAAAACTGGAAGAGATTTTAAAATACGATCCTCTTTATTTAAAAGAAAACTTGAATAAATTAAAATGGATGCTAAAACCCTCTTATTTCAAAGAAGTAAAATGTCATGCCCAGTAAGTTAGGGTACGACATTTCGAGTTCTCGAAACTGAGCTTATCTTTTGATTTTTAAAACTCATATTTAAGCTTGAGGAGGATATTAGATTATTTGGATCGAATGAAAAATCAGAACCAGTAAGTTAGGGCACAATTTCTAGAAATTCCCACATACAAAATATTGTCTTTATTATATATATATTTTTAAAATCCTTACCTCGAGATAACAACATGTCGCATCCAATAAGTTAGGACACAACACTTTTGAATTCCCGAGAATAAGTTTCGGTTTGAAAATTTTACGTTTTTATTGAAAAAAGGGGTACTTGGTTACCTAAATTCAACGAAGAAAATTGAAACCCAGTTAGTTAGGGCACAATCTTCTCGAGAATCTTGGATACCGGGTATTTTGAAAACTTATGGATAAAATGATTTTGATCTCTTTGATTAGACATAATCTTTTAAATGAATGCGATGCGATCAAATAATAACGTATAACACAAAAAGAATAATATGTAAATAAAATGTACACCAATGACCAACTCAATAGATAAATATGTACAAGCATAGCAACAATAATCTTGATCATACATTATACAAGCACAAATATCTACATCCAAAAATTAGATGAATTAATAATTAATTTTAAAAGATACACTAAAAAAATCAATAACAAGTGAAGAAATTATAACCAATAAATTATACACTCAAGGGTTTTAAAATAAGCAATACACATGAGTTTGAAATAGATTCAGAATAGAGTTAAAAAAATAATACTACATAAAATAATAGTATTTAGGTGATTTTTGAAGTAAATATAGTATAAGAAGAAAATTAAAATATATAAAATAATATACTTATATTAATTTAGAATAAATAATACATAAGGAGTAAAAAACTTCCTGTAAATAATAATATATAATAATACGTAAAAAATGAAATAAACTAAATATATAAAACATTTAAAAGAAGTAAAATATTTATGTATAGAAATAGGTATAAATATATATATATATATATATTTATATTAAAGTAACGTATGTATATGAAGAAAAAAAATGAATGTATAAAAATATAACACTAAATATAATAATAATAATAATAATAATAATAATAATAATAATAATAATAATAATAATAATAATAATAATAATAACAGTAATAAAAAAATTAAGAAAAATGACTAAAGTAAACTTAAAATAAAAAAATTTGGGGCAAATCTGAAAAGAAATAAAAGGAAAAGGGACATTGTTGAATGCGCCCCAAAAGGACAGGGACTAATTATGAAATTATTCCCCTGTCCAAAATGCGCCGCATCAATGAGGACCAAAATGAATCAAAAAAGAAAAAAACTGAGGTGAATTTACAAAAAAAATAAAAACTGAATTTAAAAAAAATAAAAATGTGGAAAGGCTAAAGCAGCAAATAACCCATCCGCAAAAAAATGCGCGGATCCCTGGAGCGGGTCGGGTCAACATGCTGGTCGCCATGAAATGGCGCCGTTTTGGCGCAAAAGCACCCAAGTTAAACAACGTCGTTTCTTGGGTGCTATACAAGTCCAATATTTAAATAATAAAAAAACATTTTTCCTTTCCCCTTCAAAAAAAAAAAGCTTCTCTCTGTTGCTCTCCTACTGGACAATTTCCGGCGAGGGCTCCGGCTGATTGCCATCGTTCTTCCGTCGTCGCCGTCCACCGTGCACAATGGCCGGAATTTCAAAAATGTGAGTTTTTTTTTCTCTTTTTTTCTTTTACCTTATATTAATACGCATATATAGTCTAAAAAATAGAAAAAATCTTTATGTATGTATAACAGTTTCGAAATAAAAAAAATAATAAAATAAAAGAAAATATAATAAACCTTGGCTGATTTCTTGTATTGATTTCGTCTCTCTAAAGATCCCCCTCCCTTTTACATCAAATGTATTCGGTTTTTTATAACCACTGCCAAAATACAATTTTGGTATTTTCCGATTTCTTGCCATATGCTCTTTCCTTTTTGCAGGCGAGAAATCTGGCGGCGATGGGGCGTGATTTGCGACAATGAAGGTGGCTACGGTGTGCGTGGAGGTCTCGGCGGCGGCAGTTAGCCCTAGGGTTAAGGTTTGCCGAAAACTGTTTATGTTTTGGGCCAAATGGGCTGTAAATTGGGCTGGGTAGTGTTTGGGTTTAGATTTGGGTTGTTGTAATGGGTTTGGTTAATGTGTTTGGGCTTGTTAAAAAAAACTTGGACTGTTGAATTTATTTGGCTTTATTATTTTTTGTATGGTTTGTGGGCCCGGGCAAATTGGGCCGATTACAGCTGCCCCTCTTTGCTCATTGCTGTGTAACAGGAATAGAGCAAAGACTATAAAAGGACCAATTTTGCCTGGTCTTGACTTTTGATCCTTGTCTTCTTCAAATGGCTTCCAACTCCACTGCAACTTCAACGGTATTGGAACTTAAACTTGATTTCAATTTTAGAAATAAGTCTGATGGCTTCAATATGCTTCACTGCAACTTCAGGAAGGCAATATCTGCTATCTTTAATCTACTCCAATGCAACTTCACGGAGGTCAGACTAATATCTTCGATCTGCTTCACTGCAATCTCAGGAAGGCAAGATCTGTTGTCTTTTAACTTGCTCTATTGCAAACTCAGAGAGCCAAAGCTAACGTCTTCGATCTTCTTCCTGCAACTTCAGGAAGGTAAAATCTGTTGTCTTCGATCTGCTTCACTACAACTTCGGGAATGCCAGATCTGATGTCTTTTAGCTTGCTCTACTACAAACTCAGAGAGCCAAAGCTAACTTCTTCGATCTTCTTCATGCAACTTCAGGAAGGTAAGATATGTTGTCTTCAGTCTGCTCCACCGCAACTTCAGGAGTGCCAGATCTGCTTATTTTTAGTCTGCTCCTCTGCAAACTCAGGGAGACAAGTTCACTGCAACTTCAGGAAGACAAGATCTGCTATTTCCAGTCTGCTCCAGTGCAAACCCAGGGATGCCAAACTGGTATCTTCGATCTGCTTCCTGCAACTTCAGGAATACCAGATCTGCTATCTTCAATCTGCTCCACTGCAAACTCAGGGAGACAAGATCTGATGTCTTCGATATGCTTCCTGCAACTTCAGGAATACCAGATCTGCTATCTTCAATCTACTCCACTGCAAACTTAGGGAGACAAGATCTGATGTCTTCGATCTGCTTCCTGCAACTTCAGGAATGTCAAATCTGCTATCTGCTTCCTAAAACTTCAGGAATGCCAGATCTGTTATCTTCAATCTGCTCCATTGCAAACTCAGGGAGACAAGACCTGATGTCTTCGATCTGCTTCCTACAACTTCAAGAAAGCCAGATCTGCTATCTTCAATCTACTCTACTGCAAACTTAGGGAGATAAGATCTGATGTCTTCGATCTGCACCTGCAACTTCAGGAATGTCAGATCTGTTATCTTCAATATGCTCCACTGCAAACTCAGGGAGACAAGATCTGATGTCTTCGATCTGCTTCCTGCAACTTCAGGAATGCTAGATCTGATATCTTCAATCTGCTCTACTACAAACTCAGGGAGACAAGATCTGATGTTTTCAATCTGCTTCCTATAACTTCAGGAATGTCAGATCTGCTATCTCCAATCTGTGGCACTGCAAACTCAGGAAAACAAGATCTGATGTCTTCGATCTGCTTCCTGCAACTTCAGGAATGCCAGATCTGCTATCTTCAATCTGTTGTAATGGGTTTGGTTAATGTGTTTGGGCTTGTTAAAAAAAAAACTTGGACTGTTGAATTTATTTGGCTTTATTATTTTTTGTATGGTTTGTGGGCCCGGGAAAATTAGGCCGATTACAACTACCCCTCTTTGCTCACTGCTGTGTAACGGGAATAGAGCAAAGACTATAAAAGGACCAATTTTGCCTGGTCTTTACTTTTGATCCTCGTCTTCTTCAAATGGATTCCAACTCCACTGCAACTTCAGCGGTATTGGAACTTTATCTTGATTTCAATTTTAGAAATAAGTCTGATGGCTTCAATATGCTTCACTGCAACTTCAGGAAGGCAATATCTGCTATCTTTAATCTACTCCAATACAACTTCACGGAGGTCAGACTAATATCTTCGATCTGCTTCACTACAATCTCAGGAAGGCAAGATCTGTTGTCTTTTAACTTGCTTTACTGCAAACTCAGAGAGCCAAAGCTAACGTCTTCGATCTTCTTCCTGCAACTTCAGGAAGGTAAAATCTGTTGTCTTCGATCTGCTTCATTGCAACTTCGAGAATGCCAGATCTGATGTCTTTTAGCTTGCTCTACTACAAACTCAGAGAGCCAAAGCTAACTTCTTCGATCTTCTTCATGCAACTTCAGGAAGGTAAGATATGTTATTTTCAGTCTGCTCCACCGCAACTTCAGGAGTGCCAGATCTACTTATTTTTAGTCTGCTCCTCTGCAAAATCAGGGAGACAAGTTCACTGCAACTTCAAGAAGACAAGATCTGCTATTTCCAGTCTGCTTCAGTGCAAACCCAGGGATGCCAAACTGGTATCTTCGATCTGCTTCCTGCAACTTCAGGAATACCAGATCTGCTATCTTCAATCTGCTCCACTGCAAACTCAGGGAGACAAGATCTGATGTCTTCGATATGCTTCCTACAACTTCAGGAATACCAGATCTGCTATCTTCAATCTACTCCACTGCAAACTCAGGGAGACAAGATCTGATGTCTTCAATCTACTCCACTGCAAACTCAGGGTGACAAGATCTGATGTCTTCAATCTGCTTCCTGTAACTTCAGGAATGCCAGATCTACTATCTGCTTCCTAAAACTTCAGGAATGCCAGATCTATTATCTTCAATCTGCTCCATTGCAAACTCAGGGAGACAAGATCTAATGTCTTCGATCTGCTTCCTACAACTTCAGGAAAGCCAGATCTGCTATCTTCAATCTGCTCTACTGCAAACTTAAGGAGATAAGATCTGATGTCTTCGATTTGCATCCTGCAACTTCAGGAATGTCAGATCTGTTATCTTCAATATGCTCCACTGCAAACTCAGGGAGACAAGATCTGATGTCTTTGATCTGTTTCCTACAACTTTAGGAATGCTAGATCTGATATCTTCAATTTGCTCTACTGCAAACTCAGGGAGACAAGATCTGATGTTTTCAATCTGCTTCGTGCAACTTCAGGAATGTCAGATCTGCTATCTCCAATCTGCTCCACTGCAAACTCAGGAAAACAAGATCTGATGTCTTCGATCTGCTTCCTGCAACTTCAGGAATGCCAGATCTGCTATCTTCAATCTGCTCCACTGCAAACTCAGGGAGACAAGATCCGATGTCTTCGATCTGCTTCGTGCAACTTCAGGAATGCCAGATCTGCTATCTTCAATCTGCTCCATGCAAACTCAGGGAGACAAGATCTGATGTCTTCGATCTGCTTCCTGCAACTTCAGGAATGCCAGATCTACTATCTTCAATCTGCTCCACTGCAACTTCAGGGAGGTCAGACTGATGTATTCGATCTACCCTACTACATTGTCCTCTAGGGGACATAACCTGTAGAATGGGTATATACTTATACTTAATAATTAGGATGCTTTGATCGAAATGAGTCAAATGCTCCTATTTAGACATGCTATGATGCAAAAATGTTATGAGAATGATTCCTATTTCAGGTGTCATCACTCATTTATTCGTCAAGGTTTCATCGTCGTTCCTCACGAAGTATCAATCATATTCTGCTCAAATAATTTGCCCCACAGTAATTCTGAGTCCACTCCACCTGAACCTTGGGACATAAGATTTGTACCTCCCACTGCAATTTCAGGGGAATAATATATTTTTTTTCAATCCATTACCACTCAGAGGTATAGAATTTGTATCATCTTCAATCAATTTGATCTGTTACACCATCCCCTGGGTGTAATGACTAGATGTATGTGCCTAAAATTTTCATGAATGCAGGGTATCATTTTTCTTTTCTCGAGAATGATCCCCTTTTACACTTGGGCTGACATTGCTCGTCACTTGTCGAGATGTCTTGTCCAATAAAAATCCGAAGAGATAATCATCTTTTAATGTTTCCAATCCTTAGGCTTGGTGAGTTTTAAACAATAGTCCTGTTTCAGATTCTCATATTATTCAGAAGCTTCCAGAGTAATATGCGAAACTCCTTTTATGAAGTATTATTAGTCCATTAATCGTTATTTCAATATAAAATGCTTGAAAAAGATCACAACAATGGAAAAGGAAGAAATTAATCAAGAGCATAGCTCGAAATAAATAAGTTAATCAAAGATAACCAAGAAAATTGATTGGGGTATATCTTAAGAAGAATAAAGTAATCAAAGATAGCCAAAGCCATAAAAGAAAAATTGATTGGGGTGCATCTTGAAAAGTAATCAAAGATAGCAAATTCAAAATGGGTAAGATAGAAAATAGGTGCCCCAGATATCATAGCTTGAGCTTCTCTGTACAAACTTCTTGAGGACCATTTTGAGCTCAATAGTGTTTAGAGGATCCGGAATACTTTGTCAATGCCAAGACATAGCATACTTCCTCATTGTTAATTCAGGCATAGCAAGACTACCACATGCCCTATCTTTGATCAAAATTTGAGCTGCCCTTTTCGAGTTTTCGGCTTAAAAACCCCTTTGGTCTCAAAGTGCCCTTTGCGGGTTTTCGTCTTGGCCTCTCCTTTTCTTTTTTCTTTTCTCTTTTTTTTTTAAAAAAAAAATTTGATCTTAAGGCACCCTTTGCGGGTTTTCACCTTTACCTTTCCCCTTGACTGAACCTGAATTTGCCGGATTGGGCAAGTCTTCGCCATCTGTCTCGGTCAATATCAATGCTCCTCTAGAACAGGCCCTTTTTTACAACATAAGGTCCTTCTCAGTTTGGCATCTGCTTTCCTCTGAAATATTTTTGTATAAGAAGGATATTTCTCAATACCAAGTCCCCATCATGAAATTCCCTTGGGTGGACCATTTTCGACATAAATCAACATCATCCATTTTTGGTACATTTGACTATGATGAATACTTTCAAACCCTTTTCTTCAGCTAAGTTCACTGGAGACATTCTACTTCATCCAATTCTTGACTCAATCAAAGCTTGGATCAAAGGAATCTTGATTTTCATGGGCAAAACCACTTCTATTCCCTAAACTAATAGGAAAAGTGTTGCCCCAGCGAAAGTCTTGGTCGACATTTGATATGCATAGAGAGTAAATGGTAGCTTCTTATGCCAATCTTTATAAGTCTTGGTCACCTTTCATATTTTTTGTTTGTTTTTTCTTTTTGTATTTTTCTTTTGGCAACCTTTGCTGCACTGTAATATGCTGCCTGATCTTTAAGCAAACTGTAATATTTAACATTGTACAGTTATGCATTATTAAACATGGTCCTTTCTGGCATTCTTTGCCGGCACCTGATCCTTCCTCTTTTTTTTTTTTTTTGAAATTTGATGACTGTCGACTTGCAATATTGGCATATGAAGCAGCATTCACCCTCTTAGTGATGTAATCAATGACCACCAAGATAAATCGATGTCAACTAGAAGCTTTTGACGAGATCGGCCCCATAACATCCGTGCCCCACATATAGAAAAGTATGTGAAGAAAATGGAAGAGTCACATAAATCTTGTCTTCTTCAATTTAGAATTTGCGGTATAACTAATGCGATCCCTTTCCATGGTAGACCAACAGTTCCTGATTCTTATGTTTAGCCCACGTCTTAGTAGCCCAAGCATGTCTTGATATGATCATGCAAAAACATCTTTGAATTCTTGAAAATAACTCAATGATGTCTCGCCTTATTTCTGTGGTAAGCTAGGCTTCGATCTTCACCCCTTTTCTGGGCTCGCAATGTCCATTAACCCTATGTAAGGTAGGATCTATTTTTCATCATGTTCTACCATCCTTAACAAATCAGAAGATATGTTACAATCCCTGTTATCTTCAAAGTCTTGAGATCCCTCTAAACACATATCTTACTCGAAAGGAGACTCTGAGTTAGCAGCGGCGTTGCTCACATCGTTGATATCTGGAGACCTATTGTAGGTTCGAAGGAAGATTCCAAAGAATAAATGATTCAAAGAATGATTATTTGTATGGTTATGAATGAAAAATGAAAGAATACTTGAAAGAAAGTCCAAAGAACAAACAAAAGAAAAAAACTAAGAACAATTGTTTGTACAATATGAAATGAAGAATATTTACTCAAAAAGATACATTTTATTGAAATAAAAATTTCAGACACAAGCCTATTTCACAAAAGGGTTCCTATTACCTCTAGGCTTAAGGCAACAAGCGTGTTTTGAATATTAATCTAGATCAGCTCTAAAAATACAGGGATCTTTTCCACAGTTCCATTGTTCAAAACACTCCCAAGTATGCAAGGGCTTGGAAACTTCATTCCCCGGTTCCCTCTTCGCTTTTGACTTCTTCAAGGAGTTACAACTTTCTTGTCTCCTCCTTCAATTATCGCATTTACTACCTCGTCAAAGTGATCAGGTTCTGATGAAACGTCAAACTTCACAATTCCCATTTTAATGAACCTTTCAACCAACTTTTTAAATGTAGTACAGTTTTTGATTGAGTGACTCGCTATTCCCGCGTGGTACTCGTATTGGGCATTCTCATTATACCATTTTGGGAACAGAGGTTGCACAGGTTTCGAGTAGGACGAAGACACCACATACATATCAAAATGATTCTGATACAGCTCCTTATATGTCATCGGGATGGGTGTGAACTGGAGTTTTTCCGTATTTGGCTTCGAATTAGATTCCTGTCTTGAAGAGCCTTGATAGCTAGTGGTTACAGCCTTCAGCTAGCCTACGGTGATTGATTTAGGATGCATGCTTAGGATACTCACTTCATTTTCCCTGTTTATCGGGGCTGATCTCTTGGCACTTTCTCTCAAGTCTATCTTCCCACTCCTTACCGCATTTTCAATCATCTCGCCAGACATTACTATATCTAAAAAGCTTATAGTGGCACTTCCCAACATATGGTTAATGAATGGGGCTTTTAGAGTATTGATGAAAAGCATTGTGGTCTCTTTTTCTAAAAGCGGCGACTGAACTTGTAGGGCAACTTCCCTCCATCTTTGCGCATACTGCCTGAAACTTTCATTTGACTTCTTTTCCATATTCTGCAAAGTGATTCTGTTAGGTGTCATGTCTGTGACATGATTGTATTGCTTCATAAAGGCTTAGGCTAGGTCTCTCCAAGAACTAATCCTAGCACGGCTGAGTTGATTGTACCACCTGGACGCCGCCCCTACCAAACTGTCTTGGAAACAATAAATCAAGAGTTGATCATTGTTAATGTAGTCGGTCATCCGTTTGCAGAACATAGTAATATGGGCTTCAGGGCAACTGGTCCCATTGTATTTCTCAAATTCTAGCATTTTGAACTTATGAGGAAGCACCAAATCTGGAACCAAGCTCAAGTCTTTAGCATCAATTCCATGATGATTATCAGCATTTTCTAAAGCCTTGAACTTTTCTTCCAACCATCTACAACGATCTTCTAACTGCCTTGAAGATTCAGCTCTTATCCCTTCCTTTTCTGTTATATCTAAGTTAGGGATAACAGGATTAGCAGGGTTATCTCCTGGGTTGGATCCTGTGCCAACTTGGAAATTCATGGGCACTCCAATGTCATTTTGCCTTTGTTGAGGTCTAATCGTGACAGACGGCCTTCGGGGATACTCCTCAGGTTGAGTTTGTGCATGTGGTGGGGTGAAACCCCGATGAAATTCCTCATTATCTTCAACATTAATTATGGGACATTTTCTTTTGTCTATCGCCCCGTTCAGTAGCTAAGCCATTTGAGCCATCATATTTCTTTGGGCTTCCAGCATTTGGCCTCTCATCTCATGTTGGAGCTTTGCTAATTGCTCTTGCATCTGGTCTTGCATGTCTCTTTGAAACTGTTCAAGTCTTTGATCTATTTTCTTTGTCCTGGCACGTGTACCGTAATGGTGTTCAGTTTCCAGATTTTTCCTTCTCTCTTTCTCTCTTTTTCTGAAATAACTTCAACTAATTAGGTTCATTCTATGGATTTTAATGCATATGATGCGATGTAATGCAAATGCATGAAATGAATGCAAAAAGAAAGAGAGGCGTTGATTCTGAATTCAATTCCATTAGAACAACTTTTCTAGAAAATAAATTCCTTTACATAAAACGGATATTTATACGATCTTTCCCTCATATTCCAAGCGAAGACATTGATCCCTTTCTTCTTATCTGGATATTAAGGTCTAATCTCGTGAACTTTCGAATAAATGTCTCTACTAGCTCTTTTTACTTGATATGGGCCGCGACTCACTGCTCACTTATTTCCACAATGCTCGTTAGCATCTTCAAGAAAGCCAAGACGTGGTGATTCTCGAATAGTCTTTGTCAGCTTGAATCCTTGGGCAAAAAAGTCTTGTATTCCTTCACGAACTATCAGTCTTCTCTCATTGTGTTGACTTGGACCATATTTGGACGACCGTATTATAATCCACTTTATTAAGAAATCCATTTTCTCATGACAAACTCTTCTATTTAGCAATCGGATTTGAATCAACACCTCTTTTCTATGATGTGAATGCAATGCAATCAAAACAAAAGAGAACAAGTTAGTATCATATACAAAGAATAAAATTCAAAGTAAGTGAGAAAACATCAAACACCTATATGGATAACTGCTAGAGTTCAGCATAGTTCTACCTAAGGTGGGCTCTTAGGGTTCACTATATGCGGTTTAGTTCTAAAGAAAAGGTACCTGAACCAGCATATTCCTCAATCTTTACCCATTATAGGCTCATACAGATCGAGTTCAGTTCAGGGGAATAAATTTCCCTATGGCCATACGGAAGTGAAAACCTCACAAAGACATAGGTACAGATGTATCCCGGAAGCAATCCACTAGCCCATGCGAAGGAGAAAACCTCGCGAAGGCATAGTTTCTCACTCTCACTTAAAGGTGCGACCACAACGGTCATGCAATGCAATGTGCGCAATAAAATAACAATCATATGCAATGACACAAACAAATGCAACAAAAGGATCGTAATTTTCAAATCGAATTTTCAAATTTCCGACAAAGGACAGAAAATAATCAATTTTACGGCTTGACTCTTTTATTAGGTCCCCAGTGGAGTTGCCAAGCTGTCGAAACCATTTTTATGTTGATTTAAAAAACGGGGATCGACTTTGAAAAATGAAAACAGGAGTCGCCACCGATCTTTTTTTTTTTTTTGCTTAGGTATGATCGGATCACCTTATAAAACATGTTTTGTTTAAAACATTAATTTTGGTCTACGAAATTCAAGAAAACAGGTTCGGGAGTCGGTTACACACGAGGAAGGATTAGCATCCTCGTAACGCCCAAAAATTGGTACCTAATTGATTAATTAATATCCTAATATCGAAAACTGGAAGAGATTTTAAAATACGATCCTCTTTATTTAAAAGAAAACTTGAATAAATTAAAATGGATGCTAAAACCCTCTTATTTCAAAGAAGTAAAATGTCACGCCCAGTAAGTTAGGGTACGACATTTCGAGTTCTCGAAACTGAGATTATCTTTTGAGTTTTTAAAACTCATATTTAAGCTTGAGGAGGATATTAGATTATTTGGATCGAATGAAAAATCAGAACCAGTAAGTTAGGGCACAATTTCTAGAAATTCCCACATACAAAATACTGTCTTTATTATATATATATATATATATTTATTTAAAATCCTTACCTCGAGATAACAACATGCCGCATCCAATAAGTTAGGACACAACACTTTTGAATTCCCGAGAATAAGTTTCGGCTTGAAAATTTTACGTTTTTATTGAAAAAAGGGGTACTTGGTTACCTAAATTCAACGAAGAAAATTGAAACCCAGTTAGTTAGGGCACAATCTTCTCGAGAATCTTGGATACCGGGTATTTTGAAAACTTATGGATAAAATGATTTTGATCTCTTTGATTAGAAATAATCTTTTAAACGAATGCGATGCGATCAAATAATAACTTATAACAAAAAAAGAATAATATGTAAATAAAATGTACACCAATGACCAACTCAATAGATAAATACGTACAAGCATAGCAACAATAATCTTGATCATACATTATACAAGCACAAATATCTACATCCAAAAATTAGATGAATTAATAATTAATTTTAAAAGATAAACTAAAAAAAATCAATAACAAGTGAAGAAATTATAACCAATAAATTATACATTCAAGGGTTTTAAAATAAGCAATACACATGAGTTTGAAATAGATTCAAAATAGAGTTAAAAAATATACTACATAAAATAATAGTATTTAGGTGATTTTTGAAGTAAATATTGTATAAGAAGAAAATTAAAATATATAAATAATATACTTATATTAATTTAGAATAAATAATACATAAGGAGTAAAAAACTTCCTGTAAATAATAATATATAATAATACGTAAAAAATGAAATAAACTAAATATATAAAACATTTAAAAGAAGTAAATATTTATGTATAAAAATAGGTATATATATATATATAGTCTAAAATTAATAGTATATCATATATGTAATAGATATAATAATTTAATGTAAATTGTATGCATATATATAAAAATGTTATCATACAAATTTTTAAAGTGATAATACATAATGAAGTTTAAAAATAATGTATAATGAATCTACAATGATAATATAATAAGTTTATAATACAAACAAAAATATATAATAAAATTAACTATACGTTAATAATGCAAAACTTAAAGTAAAAATACAAAAAAAAAAAAACTTGGAGCCATAATACATATATAATAAAGTAACGTATGTATATGAAGAAAAAAATGAATGTATAAAAATATAACACTAAATATAATAATAATAATAATAATAATAATAATAATAATAATAATAATAATAATAATAATTAAGAAAAAGGACTAAATTAAACTTAAAATAAAAAAATTTGGGGCAAATCTGAAAGGAAATAAAAGGAAAAGGGACCTTGTTGAACGCGCCCCAAAAGGACAGGGACTAATTATGAAATTATTCCCCTGTCCAAAACGCGTCGCATCAATGAGGTCCAAAATGAATCAGAAAAGAAAAAAACTGAGGCGAATTTACAAAAAAAATAAAAATGCGGAAAGGCTAAAGCAGCAAATAACCCATCCGCAAGAAAACGCGCGGATCCCTGGAGCGGGTCGGGTCAACACGCGGGTCGCTATGAAACGGCGCTGTTTTGGCTCAAAAGCACCCAGGTGAAATGATGTCGTTTTTTGGGTGCTATATAAGTCCAATTTTTTTTTAAAAAAAAAAAACATTTTTCCTTTCCCCTTCAAAAAAAAAAAAAAAAGCTTCTCTCTGTTGCTCTCCTGCTAGGCGATTTCCGGCGAGGGCTCCGACCGATCGCCGCCATTCCTCCGCCGTATATTGATACGCATATATAGTCTAAAAAATGTGCGTTTTTTTTCTCTTTTTTTCTTTTACCGTATATTGATACGCATATATAGTCTAAAAAAATAGAAAAAATCTTTATGTATGTATAACAGTTTCGAAATAAAAAATAAAAAAAATAAAAGAAAATATAATAAACCTTGGCTGATTTCTTGTATTGATTTCGTCTCTCTAAAAATCCCCCTCCCTTTTACATCAAAGGTATTCGGCTTTTTATAGCCACTGTCAAAATGCAATTTTGGTATTTTCCGATTTCTTGCCATATGCTTGTTTCTTTGGCTTTTCTTTCCTTTTTGCAGGCGAGAAATCTGGCGGCGATGGGGCGTGATTTGCGACAATGAAGGAGGCTGCAGCGTGCGTGGAGGTCTCGGCGGCGGCAGTTAGCCCTAGGGTTTGGGTTTGCCGAAAACTGTTTATGTTTTGGGCCAAATGGGCTGTAAATTGGGCTGGGTAGTGTTTGGGTTTGGATTTGGGTTGTTGTAATGGGTTTGGTTAATGTGTTTGGGCTTGTAAAAAAACACTTGGACTGTTGAATTTATTTGGTTTTATTATTATTTTATATGGTTTGTGGGCCCGGGCAAATTGGGCCGATTACATGTATCAATCCTACACTTTTATTCATAATTTTATTTTCATAAATACACATGCTTATATTTGATGATGTTTTAATAAGCATTTGGATAATTATAATCAAAGTTAATTATTATTAAATATAATCAAATTGAAAAGGTAATATATTCAAATTTATATGAAAATAAATTTAGATATAATCTATATATCACGAGACTTAAACCAAAATAAATATGAGCTAAAAAAACACACAGTTTGCATGAGTTTAACTTGAATTTGAAATTTCAAAGATTTTAGAACTTTTTTTTTTGGTGGAAAATCTAGCTAAACTAAAAAAGTAAACAACAACCTAAATCTGTCGTCTTACTCGACAACTGTTCCTAAGATTTGCTCAGACTCTTCGTTTGAATCTTTAAACGGACCTCAAGCATGGGAAATAATATACTGCCTTGCCCAACAAACTGATATCTTGATGGTCTCGGTTAAACTCCATGATAAGCCTTGAAAGACAAATAGATTCCTATTGTTCCATATACGCCATGTTACTACCCCAAAAAGGGTAGGCCAGGGAACCTTAGCCCATGGCAACCACTCATGATGTCTTAAATTTATCCCAGCCCACTCAAAAGTATTACTTGAAAAGAATTGGGATTGTCAGCTTATAAGGATGAGGTGCAGCCATACTTTTCTAGTTGTCGGGAAGTCCCTGAGTATATGCAGAATGTCTTCTGTGTTGTGTTGACAAAATGGACAGGAAGTGTTGTGGCTGATCCCTTTTCGTACTCGTTCTAAATTGGTTAGTAACCGCTGTTTGCAAACTAGCCATAAGAAAAACCGAACACAATGTGGACCTTGATATTTCCAAATTTCCTTCCACCTAGTGTCCCGTGTATTCAATGAAATTTCTATTATCATTTGGTATGCATTCTTGATCGAGAATTTTCCAGTAGAGGCAGGCATCCATATGATTTTATCGGGCCCTGCTAAATGATGTGGGAGAGGTATGTTTATAATTTTTTGTACGATTTCTTCTGATAAGTCATCTCTAAATGCTTCGAGGTTCCAAACCCCTTCCTCTGTTAGAGCTTTAATCTTACCATCAAGCTAAACCATGGTTAACTTATGCATAAAAATTAAAAATTTTATTATTAATTTACAAAATAATAATTTTAGATAATATTATATGAATTATCATTTTATGCATTAAAAAACGTGATAATAATTATTGATATAGCAATTAACTTACTTAACATAAAGAATAAAAAATAATACTAACCTAATTAAATTTTACACGTGACAGGATACAGTTGAAATAATCAACTAAAACACTCTAGGTCTAGTAGGTTAGTTAGGATTAAGACAAACAAAACAATATTTTTCTTTTTAAATGTGAAAGAAAAAAATCAAATCTACCTAAGATAAAATCCTGTGCGTCCGAGTGAAAATGAAATGCAAAACTAATTTCAAAAATGTACAAACTTTTTATCTGTACTGTAAAATCTAGGGCTGACGGAACCTTAATGCTTCCCTATAGGTGTTTGGAAGATCATATCATATAAAATATAAATTTAAGGTTATCATTTTTAACTTGATCACATTTATTTGGATTAGGTTTTAGGCATGATTTTCTGAAATCTGGTGGGTCACTTTGATGATAAAAAGAAACCTGACACTTGGGTTTCAACCATTGGTTCATCTCATTGTTTAACATAAATGGAAGTTGGCTTAATCATTGTTTATCTCATGGGGAACAGGATTAGGGCACTTATACATTACCTAACCAATACAAGAGCCTAATGTATCATACGTGGCATTGGACTGCCCTGAAGATTATTATTGAGTAAATTAATTAGCCCTTTTTCTGTGTGCTTAAATGTTTGACCCAGGGTGAGTAGGGCACGTGTTTTAAGCGAGTAATAAGGTGATTAATTTTATATGATTAGTCAAGGGAAGGTTTAAGTTATTGTAGACTAACACGAAAAGAAAATAGAACAATTAAAGGGTTAATTTTTAATGCCCCACATGCATGTAAGCGTGTAAACTAAGGATTGGGTTTGATCGGATTTTGACGGTACATAAAAGTGTTCTAGATTTTCAAAGGGTGCGAAATGCCGAAAGCCATTGAAGAAGGTTCACTGTTAATTAGTATAACAAAAAATAATAAGAGGAAGATGCACTTTCATTCTTGATTTGACACTTGAAGTTCTTCAGTACTCCACATGGCGGCCCGACAACCAGTCTAACAAGCTCTAAAGCAAGAGGCTAATTAGAGGCTGATTTTAATAATTTCAAATATGATATATTGGTAAAAATAATTAACTTGCAATATAAATAAATGGAGTATAAAAATTTATGAGAATTTATTCAAGTTTAATCCTAGATGAGCTCTTTTTGGCAAAGTAATTATATCCGCAAGTTGATGATGATTTACAACAAAATAATCGATTTTTTTTATACAATTCTTAATCTTTAATATCTAAAATGAAGGAGGTTATATGCTTAAGCATATTTAGATTTACATTTTTCAAAATATTGTAATAATAATGATGTCAATCAAATTAAAACTTGATTGATCATTATTATCATATTTAATTTGCCAAATAAGATTATTTTAATGATTATATCGACTCTCATGCCAGTTTTTGTCAAAAGCAACATTAAAATAGTAAAATTTTACTTTTATCTTTTAAAAATCTTGAAATTATAAATTAATATAATAATATTGCACTTTTATTCTCTTAAAAATTTATAATTCAATTATTATATCCTAAAATAAATTTTGCCTTGCCACTTTTTATAGTGGTGTAGAAATATAAAAGGTTAAATTTTACTATACTTAAATTGTGAAGTTAGTCCCAATACTTTTATTTGATCTTTTTTAATCTTTGTATTTTTTGAATATTGTAATTTTAGTTATGACTGAATGATATAGTCTTACTATTTCAAAAATCTTATGCTGCAAACATACGTGCAATGCCATGTCAAGTTGTTGTTTCCACATAATATTCACAAAAAAGCTAGTCATTGGGTTTAATGACTACCAGTTGAGTCCAGAAATTTCAAGATTAGCAAAATATATGGGCTATAAATGATTAAATTGGATAATATGAACTGAATCTAAAATCTTTATTACAGAACTAACAATAGAATTTAACTAGATAGATTTAACTTCTATTGTTTGGGTAATGATTAAAATTTTAATATGCAAAAAAGTTTAAGAACTAAAATTGACTAATTCAAAAAATATAATGATTAAAATTGACTAAGTTAAAGTACAAAGACTAAATATACAACTTATGTATAGTACGAGGACTAATAACATAATTTGACTAACATATTTATTTATTATTACTTTAGTTACTTTCTCACTTTTAGGGCGGGTTTATTTCATAATTTGTGAATAATATTTTCTGCATTTTCTTATGTTATTTTTGTGAAAAATAGGCTTATCAATGAAAATGACTTATTATTATTGGACAAATAATATGCCTCTTTTCTAAAAAGGAAAACATAAGGAAATTTTTGAAAAAATATTCCTATATGGTATCATGATTTTTAGATAAAAATGAAATTGAATTGAGTCAAATTTTATTATATTAATAATAAAATTTTTAATTTTACTTTTTAAAAATATTTCCATATTGATATTAAATATTGTAATTTTTAATATTATTAAATAAATATTTATTTTAAAAATTATTTATTTTAATTAAATCATTTAATATTTATTTTTAAAACTAATAATTATTTTAAATTTAAATAATATTCTTAATATTTTATATTAACATTTCAATAATAAATATACAATTTATAATTTATAAATATTTAATAACAAATATAAATATTTTAATAATATAAATACATATATTTATTTAAATCTTGCCTAGTTTTATTTATCCATTTGAGCTTCATACATATAACCTCAAATTTAAGTTTTAATCAGTGTTTTCAAAATTAGACCAAATTAAAAATTAGTTGATACATTGTTCCAGGACAAGATAAAAAATCAGTTGACTCACAAATTAATATAAACTAATTAAATCGAATTTTATAATTATTAGAATAATTTTTAATTTTTAATTCTCATGAAATTTTAAAATATTTTATTTGATTTGAGTCGGATACATCAATAAAAAATTAATGATTTAAATAGTTTCAACACCAAATCAGTTTCAAAAACATTAATTTTAATTATAAATTATAAATTCCAAAAAGTGAATATACTTTTTTTAAAAAAATAATTTAAAATGAAAATTATAAAATCCAAAAAATCACATATCACAGAAGAAAAAAGAAGAAAGTGGGGAGATTTTAGTGAAGTGGGTGAGTTATAAACAATGTGTTGGTTTATTTAAGAGGGGTATCTGACATTTGATTTGACAAAAAATACAAACAATCAAATCAAATGGCAAATCCCTAGCTGCTAAGTTGAAGATTAGACCTCCCCTAATTCCCCATCAATTTTAACCTTCTAACAATGATTGGCTTCGCAAATGGAAACCAAACCAATCCCTATTCATCTCTCTTATACTGTTTTGATTTATTATTCAAATTTCTGTTTGAAAATTTTATCCTGATTGGATTTATTATTTTAAATTTAAATTTCAATCAAACAAAGAAAAATTAATAGAAAATAAAGGGTCAACCATAATAATTACACAATGCTGCAAATCAAGATATGACCTAATGGTAGCAAAGAATTCTTAATCGCATTTAAGGGGGCGCCAAAACAAATCCCAATCTGGCTAATTTTGATTTCCACTTGATTTTTCTTTTCCCTTTTAATTTTGTATTACTTCAAATTATATTTAGAATTTTAAAAAATGATTAAAGTGATAATTAAATTTAACTAAATTAATAAAAAATATAAATTTGAAATTATAAAAAAAACTTCTAATGGAAACAATTTAATTACCTTATACTACACATTTCTAATTATAAATAATATTTTATGAGAACTGAATCTTTGATTGAAATAAATATCTAAAATCTCTTTTTAGTTGCGCATTAACCTTCATGGGAATATTTTTAATTAATGGCTTTAAAATTTGATCACATCCCAAAATCAGAAAAATAAATGCACACTAGCTTCTTTCTCACTTTAAAAAAAAAAAAAAGAAAAAAACCTTCCTATATATTTAAAGCTTCTCTCTTTCTCACGCTCTTATAAATTTCAGAAGCAAGCAACCCTGCTGCTTTTGGCTTTTACGAGGAACACCACCACCAACATTGTTTTGCAAACAAAACCAATCCAACAAAGCAAAAGCAAGGTTTGATCTTTGTTTTTTTTCATGCTCTGAAACTTTTAACTGTTTTTTTTTTTTTTTTTTTACTTTTAATCTGCGATTGTTTTTCTCTTTTGTTTTTATTTGCAATTATTATTTTAGTTGGGAAGTCATATTTTTCCATGTTCTTCTTCATTACACGTTTATTGATTTTTATTGTCTCTTCGTGACCCAAATTATTTAACAATGGCATTGACTGCTCTCCTCTTAAAATACCACAAATCACTCTGTTCCATTGGCCGGCAGCTTTGCGAGAACTACGTTTGTTTATGTCATTTAGCTCCCATTTCTTGCCTTGTTCCTTTCACTCTTCACTTTCATATCTTCATCCATTTTATAAACAACAAACACCTTTCACTTTCCACTTGTGTTCATGATTGAGTTTCAGTGTTTTCACCTTTCAATCTTTCCCCCTCCTTTTTTTTCTTTTTCCTCTTTAATCATGTATTAATGCCAATATATAATACTCTCTTTTCTTTTTCATTTTAATCAAGTACATAAAAAAGTACCAAATATAAGGCCAAAACTCAAGACTTTGATCCAATCTTTCAATATCTAATATTCAATAATCTCTTTCTTTTTTTTTTCAATGATAAAAATTCACCCATTTTCCACCCTGTTTTCCTCTCTGTAAAGACGCTTAAAAAGGCTTAAAAACCCAAGACTTTTTAAAATTCAATATTCATCAAAAAAAAAAAAATTAAGGATGAACGTGGCCTTTCCTTTTTTTAACTAATTTTTTCCTTCTCCATTTGCTTTCCTTCCTAGGAAGCTGTCTCCATTTCCCCTGCAACTAGTTCTTTTATATTCTCGTTGAATTTCTTCATTTAATTTATAACCTTTAAAATGCTTAAGTCTTCACTCAAAAGATACATAAGTTAATCTCCTAAAGCTTCTTCTTCTTTTTCAACTGTTGTTGATACCCTGATTTGCCACCCAGTTTTGTTTTTTTCCTTCCAGTCTTTTTTATTTAATTAGGAATAATTTATAATTTCCCCCGCCATTATAATATCACCCAACTTGTTCTTTCTGATCCAGATTTTAAATTTGCATTGCAAGGCGGTTCAGCAATGAGAACAGATATGGGAAAAGTCTCCAAGGTATTACGCGCCATCGCCGTTTCTTTCTCGACAATTCATCCTTCGTCGGTTGCTGAAATTCTGAACCTCTTCTTTTTTTTTTTTTTTTTTGTCTGATGCAGTTTTCGTGGCCCAAAGTAGTCGTCCGAAAATGGCTGAATATACCGACTGGAGCAGACGAGTTTCACTCCGATTATGACATACACGGTAAAAAAACTGAAAACCTATGATGAAAACGTCTCGTTTCAGATCAAATTTAAGCTCTGATTTTAGATTCTAATGAAAAAAAATCCGTGTTTTTATTTTTTACCTATAGGCAAAGTTGATGAAAGAAGAAAGAGTTGTTCCGACGAGGACCATTACGTGTTCGTACCGGAAGATTTCTCAGGTATAGTTTTACGGTGCTTTATCGGCACCGATTTAATGTTTCGTACCGATTTTTTTTAATTATTTTCTCCAGCCGTCCATTTCGTGAAAAGATGAGAACTGGAAAGTGTTGTTTTCGAATTTGACGGGTATGATCCATTGTTGATTGGACGTTAAAAGAAAGAACTGGTTGGGTCCCCGGTTTGGTTAGTTGAAATTTGATGACCGGTTTTTAGTTTATTTCGCCACGTGGACGGGCTAGATTTGACTTTCACTCTATCATGTACTGGTAGTACTTGGATTTACTGTCGATTTTTTTTTTTTAATAGAAGGCTGGTTATTTGAAGCTGCCGGAGGGATTAAACCGCCGCCTGTCACCGATTCACTCAACCTAAGGTGAGGTTATAAAAATCTCGTTAAGTTTGCAGTTCGTATTAAATACTACTGAATTAATTTTATTATATTATGATGAAAATTTTACATTTTCATGCATTTTTTGAGCACAAATTTTGCCCTGAATTAAGGCAAATAGAAACATTTATAAGGAATGAAATATGAAGGCAAACTTATTACTTGTTTGAATACTATACAGTAAACTAGGATTATTGGAGCTGAAAATGATTAATTATCGTCAATAATTGTGTTCTTATTTGTTGTTTTTGGTTGTGATATGGGTTTTGTTTTATTGAGAATCCAGGATGTTCGTGGGGACATGGAATGTGGGAGGGAAGTCACCCCACCATGGTTTGAACTTAAGCGATTGGCTAAGGTCACCTGCTCCTGCCGATATCTACGTTCTTGGGTAAATTACTTTTTTACTCCCTCTTTTTTTGTAATTTATCCTCCAACAACTATTGTAACTATTGTTTTAGCTTTGTTTCTTATGTTTTTGCAAATTGAGTTGTTACTTGTACGATTACACGCCACCTTCAACCTGTTGTCATACTTCAATAATTGATTTACTCAACCATATTTTTCTGCTTGTTAGGTTCCAGGAAATCGTTCCTCTAAATGCTGGCAACGTGCTTGGAGCCGAGGACAATGGCCCCGCTGCTCAGTGGCTTTCGCTTATTCGTCAAGCTTTGAATTCCAACCCAAGCGACCTAGAACTTGCTCAACGTTACGATATTGCGACCGAAGCAAGGACTCCATCGTCACCGCAGCTTGAGCATCAAGCAAGCGTGAAGCCTAGGATCAGCTTTTCCGATTTACTTTCGATGGAAGATGAAATTGGCAAAGATGATTTCGTAACATTGCTAAACTCGAATTCTAGTTTATACGAAGAAGGCTTGGCTAGCCCCACTTTCCTGTCCGACAATCCAAAGCAGCGGCGGTTCTGCCTAGCTGCTAGCAAACAAATGGTAGGGCTTTTTTTGTGTGTGTGGGTTCGAGCTGATCTTTACCAGCATATTAGCAACCTGAAAGTCTCGTGTGTCGGCCGTGGCATCATGGGATATCTCGGAAACAAGGTCAGCAATTGCATTCATTCTTCACTTTTTGATAACTAAAATGAATCGAACAAACTAGCTCATCTTCTTTTAATATTTGTAACAGGGTTCAATATCCATTAGTATGACATTGCACCAAACAACTTTTTGCTTTGTTTGTACACACTTGACTTCCGGGGAGAAAGAAGGCGATGAAATCCGAAGAAATTCCGATGTCGCAGAAATCTTGAAGAGAACAAAATTCTCCCATTCACTTAGGGGTTTCAAAGAGCCACCTCCTCCACAAACCATTTTCGACCATGAGTAAGCTTCTTCATCCACTTATTCATCCAAATAGTTATGGTATCATGTAAATTTCCACCCTTTTTTGTTAAACTCCTAATAATGTTCTTGCATGTTTGTATTTGTTCAGTAAAATTATTTGGTTAGGAGATCTGAACTACCGGCTTGCCGCCGGTTGTGCCGATACGTACGAATTACTGAAGAAGAATGACTGGCAAACACTTCTAGAGAAGGATCAGGTGAGAGGCTAATCTAAAGAAATCTAGATAGTTGACATTGAATTTTTCTTTGTGGTTTATTGTAAGATCTAACATGTGATGTTTCCCTCATTGCTTGGCAGCTAAGATTGGAACAAAGGGCTGGTCGGGTGTTTAAAGGATGGGAAGAAGGCAGGATATACTTCGCTCCGACTTACAAATACCTAACTGATTCCGACGACTATGTCGTCCAAACATCGAAATCCAAAGAAAAACGGCGTAATCCTGCCTGGTAAGATGCATGAAGCAAAAAGATTAAATTAATCCCAAGTTGTTCATTAATTAAGGTTGCTTGTTGGAAACATGTAGGTTGCATTCCTCATCCTTTGAAAAATAAAATATACAATTATGCTGAATTTTATATAATTATACTCCTAGTTTTGTCTCGTTCCATTTTTAATAAACCTTGCCGACACACTTAACATGAATCTGAACTAATCTTAGTTCATATTTTATTTACATATGCATGTTGCAGGTGCGATAGGATATTGTGGAAAGGCGAGGGACTTAAGCAAATGTGGTACTCAAGGGGTGAGTCTAGGTTCTCAGATCACAGGCCGGTTTATTCCCTCTTCTCAGTCCAAGTTAATTTAGCCAAGAATCCCAACTACAACGCTAGATCCTGCCCACCGACATTATCGGGAAAATCAGCTTTGACATCGGCTTGTGTAGCCAAAGTACAAGCTGAAGAACTGTTGCTAATTCCTAGGGTACAAAGCTGCTTGAACACAACTTCCAGGTTTTGAAAACCACACAAGGTTTCTTTAAAAGCTGTAATGAACTGACAGAGTTGAGTGGTGATGCAAAAACCAATGACACCGGCCCACCGGACGGCGTGGTGGGTTTGTGATAGATAAGCATGGACTGTCCACTCGGAGCATTTCTTGGTGCATGAATCAATATAAGAGAATATACTTAAAATTGCATGCATGCCTGAATTTTTTTACAAAAAAGGCGATGATTTCAAGGGATGTTGTAAATAGGTACAGAATTAGAAGCAGTGAAGGCAGGCTCTATTTCAGAAGCAAAAGAAGAGGGGTGGTAGCCAAGCTCTTGCATCTTCAGCTTTTTTGTAGACAAGTATATGTTTTTTTTTTCGTGGGTTGGGTTTGAGTTTTGATGCTTGTAAAAGAGCTTTGATTAAAGTGAAAAGTGTAAATTGAAAAGGAAAAAAAAAAGGTTTGCAGAGTAAGTTCTGGCAGAAAAGCTTTGATTAAAGCAAAGCACTCTTGAGAAACTGCAAATGCTATATTCATCATTGGTGAATTTATGGAAGTGTTAGCATTGCTTTTGGATATATATTTATTTAAAATGACATTTAAAAAATATGATTTAAGAAAATGTCGAAACCATTTCTTCATTTTGGAAAAACGGGATCGAATTAAAAATGAAATATGGAGTCGCCACCAATTTTTTTTGGTTTTGGATCATATTGTAAAAATAACTTTGGTCTACGAAATCTAAGAGAACGGATCCGGGAGTCGGTTACGTACGAGGAAGGATTAACACTCTCGCAACGCTCAAAATCGGTACCAAATTGATTAATTAATGTCCTTGTGTCGAAAATTTAAAAAGATGTTAAAATTATGATTGTCTTTGACCCGTTTGAAGATGTTCGAATTTAAATATTAAGATTCTCTTATTCCGAAGGAATAAAATATCACATCCAGCACGTTAGGATACGACAATTTAAGTCCTCGAATTCAAGATCATCCCAAAATTCTCAAAACTCATGCATTGGAATTTTAAAAGGGTATTTGGTTATTTGGGCAAATGAAAAAAACCGAAACCCAGCACGCTAGGGTACGATTTTTCTTTCGGATTTCCAAACACGAAATATCGCATTGTCTTTTAAAAGGAAAGCGTGGACAAAATTACGAAAGGATACTTAGCTACTTGGTCAAATGGAAAATCGAAACCCAGCACGTTAGGGCACGATTTCTCAAATTTCCAACCACTAAATATTGCTTTGTTTCGAGGAATTTTTAAAATATACAATCATAAAATCAAATCTCAAAATGAATTAATTTATTCGGGGTAAAGCGAAGCATCTATTAAAATTTGAATACTTTGGAATTTAAACCACAAAGCAATATCAAGAGAAAACAATCATAGCTTTAAGCGTAAAATAAAATGTGAACTCAATATTATGCAAATGAATAATGATAATATAAACAATTTGAATATACAAATACACAATAGCGATTATTTTATGGCATATTCTATTTCAAAAGGCACATTTCAACAATCAAAGACAAATAAAATAAAAGATATAGTAATCCTACAAAATTTACGAGGTAAATTAGTACAAAATAATTTTTAAATAATATCGAATAGATTTAAAATAACCTAAAAATGTTTGAAATCAACAATTTATGAAACTATTTAAAAAATGAGTGTAATAATTTACAAATAAATTTATGAAACAACTATTCTATAAGAAGGATTTTAAAATGTATGATGTTTAAAATAATCTAAAACCGAACATACTTCTTATAAAAATTTAATAAATAATGTATATATAAAAAAACATAATAAAAATGTTTGAAATAAATATAGTTTAAAAAAGCTGTTTTAAAAGAACGGTTGTATATATACATATATTTAAATAAAGTGTATACATAGGTAGATTAAAAGGAAAATGCATACATAAAATATTACGAAATCAATAAAATAATTTTAACACTAATTATATATTTGTATGCATAAATTAATAATAGATAAAAGCACTTAAATTAAATATTAGATGAATCTTTAAAACGAAAAAACATAAAAAGGAACATTTTGAAATTAAATATTTATATAATAAATTAAAAACACATATAAATAGAAGATAAGACAAATTAAATCATTGTAAAATCTGTAAAATAGTTCAAAATAATTTATTAAAACAGCTTCTAAAATAAATAATGAATAGATTTTATAAACTAAAAAAAAATACTTAATTGAAATAAGAATAAAATTAACAGGCTACTTTCTAAAAATTTAAACAGAGTTAAGGACTAAATTAAAATGCGCATAAATAATCAAGGACTGAACCAGCAAATATTTCCGTGATTCAAAATGCAGCGCATAGACTAGACTGAATTGAAAAAGCGCACAAATCCTTGGGCAGAATTAAAGAAACAAAAGAAATAAAAGAGAACCCAATCAAAACCTAACACGAAACAAGAGGGACTGAGCGCGAAATTATCCTATCACCTCAAAAATACGCGGATCCTATGAATGCTGGATCGGGTCAAGTCGGGTCGGCTTCACACGGCATCGTTTTGAAGCTAATTATATGAGCCTAAACGACGTCGTTCTTGTAATGAATTAAAACCGAGTTTAAAGGCAAATTAACCCTTGTTTTAATCGAAACCCTAGTCCCTTTTAGCTTTCTCCCTCAGCCGTAGAAAGAAATCTCCCTTTTGGCCACTACAATGCCACGGCAACCGGCGATTAGTGGCCCACTTAGGTCCGATCGAATGATCTCTTTCGAACCAGACCCGAACGCTTCACGTTCTCTGCGTTGAAGGACCACTTTGCTCCAATTACGACGAAGAACGCAGTCCGACAGTCCATATTTCGAAGGTAAATCCCTTCCTTTTTTTTTTAGACTTTTATGCGACCAAATAAAACAAAGGTTCAAAAAAAGAAAAAGAAAAAGAGTATCGAGGACTGAAAATCACCTTCAGAATTGTTTTTCCTTTTTTGTATTTCGTATTTCTTGTGTATTCGTGCGTAAGAACAGTGTTCGTAAAAAACGTGAAGAAGCCTACAATGGTTTCTTTTTGGCCCTTTTAAGTCGAAATCTGAAATAAAAATAAAAAAATATATGAAAAATTCAACTCCTGTCTTTTTTGTTTTCTTTGTTGCTATTTGTTTATTTGCTGTCATTGTTTGTGTTCTTTCGCAGGTACGGAGGCCATGGAGGCGTTGATGTGGCAGTGCGGAGGCTGTGGAGGCACGGGCAGTGGCGTGCGTGTGCGGAGGCTTGTGGCGCACCAAAATTTGGGCCGTTTTAAAAATTGGGCCGTTAAGCTAGGGTTTGGGCCAATTGGGCTTTTAATTTCTGTTTGGGTTATGAAATTTTGTAATGGACTTGGACTGTAATTGGATTGAGATTTTTATTTTTTTTTGGTTTTATCTGGTTTGTATGGCCCGGGCAGATTTGGGCTCTTACAGCTGCCCCTCTTTGTTCATTGTCGTGTAACGGGAATGGATCAAAGACTTTAAAAGAGCCAAATTTGCCCGGTCTTCTTGACTTCTTGGTGTTCACTTTCCTCAGGCAACCTCACTCTTAATCCATTGCATTTTCAGGGGCGTAGGAAATGGTACCTTGGTTTGCTCCAATGAAATTTTTGAGGAGAGGAAATTTGTAGTTCCGATCTACTCCACTGGAATTTCACGGAGATAAGAATTCAGAGAGAAGAGATTTGTAACCTCAATCTTCCCTACTGAAACTTCACAGAAATAAGGGTTGATCCTCAATATAATCTCAGGGAGGCGAGATTTGTAATTTCAACCTATTCTGCTGGAACTTCGAGGAAATAAGAATTCAGTGAGAAGAGATTCGTAGTCTCAATCTTCTCTACTGAAACTTCAAAGAAATAAGGATTGATCCTCAATGTAAACTTAGGGAGAAGGGATTTGTAAACTCAACCTACTCCACTAGAACTTCGAGGAAATAAGAATTGTGGTCTTCAATCTGTTTCACTACTGCTTAGGAAGACAAGATCTGTAATCTTCAGCCCACTCTACTGCTGCTCAGAGAAAAGGACTGGTCATCCTTGATCTGCTCCACTACTATCTCGAGGGAACAAAATCTGAAATCTTCAGTCTGCTTTTTTGATATCTTAGGAAGATAAGACTACAAACATCAGCCTGCTCCCTTGCTACATCAGAGAGATAATGCCAGTGGCTAAAATCTGCTCCCTTGCTACCTCGGGAAGATAGGATTCGTCGTCTTTAATCTGTTCCACTGCCATCTCGAGGAGACAAGATCTACAATTTTTAGTCTACTCCCTTGCTACATCAGGAAGATAAGACTATAATCTTCAGCCTGTTCCCTTGCTACCTTAGGAAGATAAGGCTAATGGCTAAAATCTGCTCCCCTGCTACCTCAGGAAGATAAGATTCACCGTCTTCGATCTGTCCCACTGCCATCTCGAGGAGACAAGATCTACAATCTTTAGTCTGCTCCCTTGCTACATCAGGGAGATAAGACTATAATCTTCAGCCTACTTCCTTGCTACCTCAGGAAGATAAGGCTAATGGCTAATGGCTAAAATCTGCTCCCCTACTACTTTGGGAAGATAAGATTCACTGTTTTCGATTTGCTCCACTGTTATTTCAGAGAGACAAAATCTACAATTTTTAGTCTGCTCCCTGCAAACTCAGGGATGCCAGACTGGTATCTTCGATCTGCTTCACTGCAATCTCAAGAAAACAAGTTCTGCTATCTTCAATCTGCTTCACTGCAAACTCAGGGATGCCAGACTGGTATCTTCAATCCGCTTCATTGCAATATTAGGAAGACAAGATCTGCTATCTTCAATCTGCTCCACTGCAAACTCAGGGATGCCAGACTGGTATCTTCAACCCGCTTCAGTGCAATATCAAGAAGACAAGATCTGCTATCTTCAATTTGCTCCACTGCAAACTCAGAGATGCCAGACTGGTATCTTCGATTCGCTTCACTGAAATCTCAGGAAGACAAGATCTGCTATCTTCAATCTGCTCCACTGCAAACTCAGGGATGCCGGACTGGTATCTTCGATCCGCTTCACTACAATCTCAGGAAGACAAGATCTGCTATCTTCAATTTAATCCACTGCAGACCCAGGGATGTCAGACTGATGGCTTAAATCTACTCCGCTGCTTCATGGAGATAAGATTCGCCGTCTTCGATCTACTCTACTACTGCTTAGGAAGACAAGGTCTGTAATCTTTGATAGTGCTAAACCGTCCTCTGGGAGACATGTCCTGTAGACTCGATTTTTATGCTTATGTTTATGCCAAGTGATTAGGATGCAATGATTAGAATGAATCTAATGCTCCTAACTAAATGTATTATGGATGACATTTACTTGAATGCAGAATGTCATGAGAATGATCCTTTGTTAAATGTATCAGGATGCAATGATCAGAATAAATCAAATGCTCCTAACTAAATGTGTCTCGCATGAATGCAGAATGAGAATGATCCATTTTTAAATGTTTAAGGTGACATCGGTCATTGTTTATTAAGGCTTTATCATTGACGTATTATGCCACCATATTGTTCGGCTGGTATTCTCGACAAAAAACCCGAGAAAACAACTATATCTTGCTCAACAGATCTGCCCCACTGTAACTTCAGGGTTTATCTTATTGTGACTTAGGATATAGGATCTGAATCTTTTCCAATCCATCCCACTGCAACTCAAGGGTATAGAATTTGTTTCATCTTCAATCCAACCTGCTGTAAATTAGGAGCATAGGGTCTGCATCTTCTTCAATCCAACCAGCTGCAAATCAAAGATATAAGATCTGTAACTTGTTCCATCAACTGATCACTCCCCGGATGACCTGACCAAATATGTATGCATGATATTTGCATGGATGCAGAGTATCATTTTTCTTTTCCCAAAAATGGCCCCCTCGTACACTTGGGTTAACAATGCTCGTTATTTGTCGAAGTTGTATCACCGATGAAATGTCTTGTCTTTTTGTTCAACCAATAAAAAGTCCCAAAGAGATAATCATCTTTTTCCAATATTTCAAAACCTTAGGCTTTGTGAGTTCTAAACAACAGTCCTGTTTCAAGTTCTTGTATTATTTAGAAGCTTCCAAAATAATATGCGAAACTCCTTTTCTGAAAGTATTATTAGCCCACTAATCGTTATTTCAATGCAAAATGCTTGAAAAAGATCATAACAATAAGGAAATTAATTAGGAGGATAGCTCGAAACGAATAAGTTAAGCAAAGATAGTAATCGCAATCAAGAAGGAAATTTATTGTGGACATATTTTGAAAAGAATAATATAATCACAAATAACAAATTTAAAATGGGTGAAATGGAAACTAGGTGCCCCAAATATCACAGCCTGAGCTTCCCTGTTCGAACTTCTTGAGTACCATTTTAAGCTTAATATGCGTTTAGGGGATCCAGAGTACTTTGTCTGTTGGAATTCCTAAAATTAAGGACAGAAAACTTACCTTATTACTAGGAGATCTCTTGTAATTAGAAACTAATCTTAGTTATTGATTCTTAGGAAGTTACTATTTTTTAGGGATTGTTTCCCTGATTGTGTTAATTCCTCTCTTTATAATCGTAAGCTAATTAACAGAAAGGAGTATTAATCTTTTCTCTAAAATCTTTATGGTATCAAGAGTAACAGGATTCATTCGATCCTACTCATTCATCTCTAAACTCCCTTCCTAAAAATCCCTCCGGTTTAGTTCTCCTCCCATGGGTGATGTCAATGAAACTCTGTCTGAAACTGGGACTTCACAAATATCTCAGAATGTCAATCAGGGAATCATTCAAAGTGAACTTAATTCCTCAGTTATAATCACCAGTCATCGACTAGATGGGAAGAACTTCTTACAATGGTCTCAATCGGTCCTTACGATGATTCGTGGCCGTGGCAAATTAGGATACATCAATGGAGAAATTCCACAACCAACCACACTTGACCCTACTTATGCCACTTGGGAACTCAACAACTCAATTGTAATGGCTTGGCTAATTAATTCGATGGAAGGCCATATAAGCCAAACCTATCTCCTTTTCAAAACTGCAAAGGACATGTGGGATGTTGTCAAAGAAAACTACTCGGATCTTGGAAATGCCTCATAAGTATTTGAGATCAAGTTATGAAGGATATCCGACAAGGGACACTCGAAGTAACTCACTACTACAACAGTCTGAAAATTTTGTGTCAGGAACTAGATATGTACTATGAGGCAAATTGGGGTGAAGGCTTAGAACACACCAAGTTTATGACTCACCTCAACAATGAGCGTCTTTATGAGTTTCTAGCAGGTCTGAACCGTGAGTTAGATGAGGTCCGTGGCCGAATTCTGGGCAGATCACCTCTCCCAACCATTGGTGAAGCATTTGCAAAAGTTAGAAGAGAAGAAAAGTGCCGTCTTGTCATGATGGGAGATTCAAAGGAACCTAAACCTATGACACCTCCTAGCAACCGGCTTGTTGAGACCTCTGACCTCATCTCCAGAGGTCCACAGACACAAAAACCACGTGCTGGAAATGATTCTGGATCAACCAGACCATGGTGTAACCACTGCAACTGTGTTGGTCATACAAAGGAAAAGTGCTTCAAACTCCATGGCTATCCTGAAAAAAAAAAACAAAAGAATAAGAAGACTGCCCTGTTATCCTCCACTGCTGCAGATGGTGCTCTCGATGTTCGCCTAACCAAAACCCAACTTGAGACTCTCCATAAGATACTTGGTACTTCAACTGCTCATGGATCTCTAGCCACTCAAGGTACTACCCTCAACATTGCCTCTAAATCTAATAATCAATCCTCTTGGATACTCGATTCGGGTGCCTCCAATCACATGACAGGTAACTCCACTTTGTTTCACACCTACACCCCTTGTTATAACAAGTCCCGAATCCGCATAGCTGACGGTTCTTACTCACCTGTGACTGGACTAGGAGAAGTACAAATAACAGAGAACTTTTCTCTCGATAAAGTCCTACATGTCCCAAACTTGTCCTGTAATTTACTTTCAATCAGTAAACTTACTAAGGATGAAAAAGTGCTTGCTGAATTTTCTTCAATTGGTTGTGTGATACAGGAATAGAAATCGGGGAGGATGGTTGGCACTGCTAAAGTTGATAATGGACTATATGTTTCGAATAAAGACAGCACACAATGGGGATTGGCTCTATCCACTTCAAACACGATTATGTTATGGCACCGTAGGTTAGGGCATCCAATTCTTTTGTATTTGAAAAAACATCTTCCGCTGTTATTTTGAAATAAAAGTATTAATTCCTTGAAGTGTGAAATTTGCCAATTATCCAAACATACCCGTGTGCCATACCCATTAAAACCATATATCCAGTCCCAACCATTTTCATTAATCCACAGTGACCTATGGGGAGCCAACCGTGTGAAGAATATTACAGGGGCTAAGTGGTTTATAACATTCATTGATGATCACACTAGGGTTTGTTGGGTTTATCTTCTCAAAGAAAAATCTAAAACACCCAAAGTATTCCAAAATTTTCACTCAATGGTTCGAACCCAGTTCAACTCTACCATACATACTCTACACACTGACAATGGGAGAGAATACTTTAACTCTGTCCTAAGCCCATACCTTTCTGACCAAGGCATTATACACCAAAGCTCTTGTCCTGATACTCCACAACAAAACGGGATCTCCGAGAGAAAAAATCAACATCTCCTTGCTGTGGCTCGAGCCATAATGTTCACTATGAATGTTCCAAAATACTTGTAGGGAGAGGCTGTCCTCACTGCCTGCTATCTCATAAACCGAATGCCATCTAAGCTCCTAAATTTCCAAGCACCTCTAAATACCCTTCTAAAGGACTTTCCTCTATTTCGTGTTCCTAATCTTCCAGCCAAAATATTCGGTTGCAAAGTGTTTGTCCATAACCATCAACCAAATCAATCCAAACTTGATCCTCGAGCCCACACCTGCATCTTTATTGGAATTCCCCCACTAAAAAAGATTATAAGTGTTACTCACCAACCTTGCGTCGAATGTTTGTCTCTCGGGATGTCACTTTCTTTGAAAATGAACCATACTTTGCAGCATCTCATCCTCAGGGGGGACTTTCAATAAAGATGAGACCCTTAATACTCTCCTCATTATACCTCATGATCCTACCACTACTATTACAAATAAGACTAACAACCAAGGTGCTATCCCAGATTTAGATACTGTTTCCCTTATACAGCAAGAAGTTAGCACAATCCTTCCCGATAACAATACCACCACCGAAGTACAACAGCCCCCTGATAAAGGAAAATAGCAAAAACAGGTTCCCAAAATACAAGTTTACTCCCAACGGAATCGCTCTCCTGAGACTGATACAGTAGTGCCAATTGCATCTCCAACCGAGGACTGTTCTGAAACAGAAGTCTCACCTCCGTCACCATCCATCTATCTTCCAATTGCAGTGAGAAAGGGTACAAGGAGCTGCACTCAATACCCTATTTCTTGATTTGTATCCTATGGAAATTTATCTAAGTCTTACAAAGCTTTTGTGACTAATGTTGATTCTGTAAAAACTCCAAAAAATATAGAAGAGGCGCTTGAATCAGATGAGTGGAGACAAGCTGTGATGGAAGAACTGAAGGCCCTAAAAAACAATGAAACATGAGAAGTCTCAGATCTACCTAAAAGAAAAAAAATAGTAGGATGCAAATGGATCTTTACTACAAAATTTAAACCTAATGGCCATATTGACCAATACAAGGCTCGACTTGTGGCTAAGGGCTTCACCCAGACTTATGGTCTTGACTACGATGAGACATTTGCACTGGTTGCCAAGCTAAACACCATTCGAGTCCTCCTATCTCTTGCTGCCAACTTTGATTGGCACTTGACTCAATTGGATGTAAAAAATGCTTTCCTCAATGGGGCATTAAATGAGGAAGTGTACATGGATTTCTCACTCGGGTTTGAAGAAAGCAAGGGCCAAGTGTGTAAGTTGAAGAAGTCTTTGTATGGGCTGAAACAATCTCCACGGGCGTGGTTCAGCCGATTTGCAAAAGCTATGACTAGCAGAAATTACATTCAAGGACAGGCAGACCACACTATGTTCTACAAGCAGTCAGAAAAGGGAAAATGCTGCAGCCTCATCGTTTATGTGGACGATATAATATTAACAGGATATGACACAAGCGAAATTATAAGGTTGAAAGAATTCCTTGGTACAGAGTTTGAACTTAAAGACTTGGGAAATCTTAAATACTTTCTTGGTATGAAGGTAGCAAGGTCTCAAACAGGTATTTCCATCTCCCAAAGGAAATATGTTCTTGATCTACTGACAGAAGTTGGTTTGATAGGCTGCAAACCAGCCGAAACTCCTATGAAATTTAATCTTAAATTGGGAACTGATGAGGATGGAGAAGAAATCGACAGGGGAGATATCAACGACTAGTAGGAAGACTCATCTACCTATCTCACACCCGTCCAGACATGGCCTTCAGTGTGAGTGTTATCAGTCAGTACATGCATGCCTCGAGGGAGAAGCACCTGTAAGCTGCATACCGAATATTAAGGTATCTCAAAGGAACTCCTGGTAAAGGCCTACATTTCAAGAAAACTGCCAACCAGAATGTGGAAGTCTATACTGATGCAGACTGGGCAGGTTCTATTAACGATAGATGCTCTACAAGTGGCTATTGTAGTTATGTTTGGGCTAATCTCGTGATGTGGAGAAGTAAAAATCAGCCTGTTGTAGCACACAGTAGTGCAGGGGCAGAGTATCGAGCACTAGCTCATGGTATATGCGAAGGAGTTTGGGTACAAAGACTTATGTGGGAACTAAAAGTGCCTTATACTAGGCCTATGAAGATGTACTGTGACAACCAGGCAGCTGTCAGCATAGCACATAATCCTGTGCATCACGATTGCACCAAACATGTGGAAATAGATCGCCACTTTATAAAAGAAAAAATACACTCAGGAGAAGTGTGCGTCACCTACCTACCTACTAGACAACAAGTTGCAGATGTGTTAACTGAAAGTTTGAACAAAAACATGTTTGAGGAACTTGTTGGCAAGCTTGGTTTGATAAACATCTACACTCCAGCTTGATGGGGAGTGTTGGAATTCCTAAAATTAAGGACAGAAAACTTACCTTATTACTAGGATATCTCTTGTAATTAGAAACTAGTTATTGATTCTTAGGAAGTTACTGTTTTTTAGGGATTGTTTCCCTAATTGTGTTAATTCCTCTCTTTATAACTGTAAGCTAATTAACAGAAAGGAGTATTAATCTTTTCTTTAAAATCTTCATTGTCGATGCCCCAAGACGTAACATACTTCTTCATTGTTAATCAGGCATAGCAAGACTACTGTACGCCCCACTTTTAATCAAAATTTGAGCCGCCCTTTTTAGGTTTTCAACTCAAATCCCTTTTGGTCTCAAAGCGCCTTTTGCGGGTTTTTGCCTTGGCCTCTCCTTTTTTTTTGGAAAACTTTTTATTGAATCTAAATTTATCGGATTGGGCAAGCCCTTGCCATCCATCTCGGTCAATATCCATGCTTCCCCAGAACAGGCCTTCTTTGCTGCATAAGGTCTTTCCCAGTTTGGCATCCACTTTCTTCTGAAGTCCTTTTTGCATGGGAAAAAAAATCTTCTTCAATGCCCTATCATGAAATTTTCTAGGGCGAACCCTTTTTGTTGTAAGCTCGCATCATCTGACCGTGACAGATAGCTTTTAACACTTTTTCTTCAAATTCAACTGATCATATCGGGATTAAATCCATTCTACCTCTTCCAACTTCTGTTCTGACAAGACTGGAAAAAAGAATGTCGACTTCAATGGACAAAACGCTTTTATTCCACAAACTAAGGCACTGCCCCAGTGAAGGTCTTGGCCAAAGTTTGATAAGCATAGAGGGTAAATGTAACTTCTTTATGCCAATCTTTACAAGTCTAGGTCATCTTCCTAATGATCCCTGTTTTGTTGCTTTTATTTTGTTGTTTTTTGTTTTATTTTGTTTTGTTTTTTTTTACTGATGACTATCAATTTTGTGATATTGGCCTACGAAGCTACTTCCACCCTCTTAGCGAAATAATTAATGCCTGTTAGAAGCTTCCGACGAGATTATCCCAATAAACTCCATGCCCCATATAGATAAGGTCTGCGAAGAGATGAAGGAGGCACATGAATCTTGTCTTCATAAATTTGGCATTTACAGTATAACTGAAGCAATCCCTTTCTATGATGTACCAGCAGAATCTGAATCTCATGATTAGCTTGGCTATCGTAAAATAATTAGCATGTGATCTTCAAATACCCTTATGGATCTTTTGTAGGATTTCATTAGCCTTAACAGCATACCCATTTCTCAGTAGCCCTGGCATGCCTTGATATATGAAAACATCTTTGAATTCTTAAAAATAGCTCAATGATGTCTCACCTGTTTTCTGCGTTGAGCTAGGTTTCGATATTCACTCTTTTCTTAGACTCGCAATATCCAGTGACGCTTTGCAAGGTAGAGTCTATTTTCATCTTGTTTTACCACCCTTAACAAATCAAAAGATAGACTACAATCTCTGTCATCTTCAAAGTCCTTAGATCCCTTAGACCCATATCTCATTCAAAAAGGGAGTTAGTAATAGAGTTGCTCATGTCTTGATATCCGGGTACCTATTAAAGGCGATAATTTTGAAGATGATTATTTATGTGGTATGATCATAAAAGAATATCCCAAAGAACAGAAGAATGTATATTATGAAAAAGAATAAAAATATTTACTTAAAAAGATGCATTTTATTGAAATAAAAATTCTGGACACAAGCCTATTTCACAAAAGGATTCTTGTTGCCTCTAGGCTTAAAGCAACAAGTGTGTTCTGAATATTACTCTAAATTAGTTCTAAAAATACAAAGATCTCTTCCACAGTCCCATTGTTCAAAACACTCTCAAGTACATAAAGGCAGATGCTTGGAAAACTTTTATTCCTTGGTTCCCTTTTCGGATACGCCATTGGTGTTCTAATTTCTCGATTTCCAGGCTTCTGATGACTTCTTCAAGGAAATGCAACTCTCCTGACCCCACTTTCAATTATCACATTTTATTGCTTCATCAGAATGATCAGGTTCTGAAAAATCATCGAACTTCACAATTCCCATTTTAATGAACCTTTCGACCAACTTCTTAAATGCAATGCAATTTTCTATTGAATGTCCTGTAATCCCAGCATGGTACTCACATTGAGCATTTGAGTCATACCATTTGGGGTACAGGGGTTGTATTGGTTTTAGGTAATGAGGAGCTACAACATGCATATCGAATAAGCTCTGGTATAACTCCCTATATGTCGTTGGAATAGGTGTGAATTGAGGTTTTTCTGAGTTTGATCTTGGATTCGGTTCTTGCTTTGGAGAGACCTGACGGCTGGTAGTTACCGTCTTTGGCTGGCTTACTGTGATCAACTCCGAATGGCCCTTGTTATACCTACTCATACTATTTGCTTCCTTTTCCTTTTTTTTGGGGCCTTTAAAGTCCACTCTCCCCTTTCCTTTATTTTTTCCAGAACAATCGTTTTGACTCGACCATCCTTCCGATTAAAACCTGAGCCCATCGGGAAGTTCAACAGGGTCGAAGTATCAGTCTGACATTGGGGTCTGATAATGACGGGTACCCCATGCGAATAAGTGTCTGCTTGAGTCGGGACACTTATTGGGGAAAACCTTGGGGGAATAAATGATGTCTTTGTTATCATCCATACTGTTGACCACTGGGTCACTCCTTTTTTCAAGTCCTCTAACTAGTAATTGGGTTAACTGACCCATCATATTCCTTTGGAATTCTAGCATTTGTTCCCGCATCTCTTGTTGAATTTTGGTCAATTGCTCCTGCATCTGTATTTTCATTTTCTCTATTCTTCCCAACCTCTGGTCCATGGCTTTTGTTCTTGCACAAGTACCGTAACGATGCTCAATTCAGTAGACTTTTTTTGGTTCCTCAGGTTAACTGAAATAATTTTACCTAATTAGGGACCTTATGTGAAAATGTAATGCACAAAATGCAATGCAAATGATGTAATGCAAATGCATGAAATGAATGCAAGAAGAAAGAGAGACGTTGGTTATGAATTCAATTCCATTAGAAGAAATTTTCTAAAAAACAAATATCTTTACATAAAACGGATTACATATGCGGCTTCGTCCTCATAGTCCAAGTGAAGGCACCAATTTTTTTCTTCGTATCCAGACGTTATGGTCGTGTCCCATGGACTTTCTCAATAGATGTTTCTTCTAGCTCCTTGTTGCTTGATCCAGGCCTTGACTCTTTGCTCACTTATCCCCACGATGCTTGTTAGCTCCTTTAAGAAAGTCAAGACATGACAGCTTTTGAATAGTTTTTCTTGACTTGAATCCTCGGGCGAAGTCTTGTATTCTTCTGCGGACTATCAGCCTTCTCTCATTGTTTACTTAGACTATATTCGGATGACCATATTATAATCCACTTTATCAAGAAATTCGTTTTCCTATGACAAACTCCTCTATTTAGCAATCGAATATTAATCAACACCTCCTTTCTATGATGATGCAATGCAATGTAATCAAAACAAAAGAAAACACATTAGTACAAGAGAAATAAACAACACAGAACACCTGTCTGGGAGACCACTAGGGTTTGGCGTGACTCTATTTAGGGTAGGCTCCTAGGTCTCTCTATATGTGGTTTGGTTCTAAAGTTGAGGTTCCTAAACCAGCAGATTCCTTGATCCTCACCCATGATAGGCTAATACGGACCGAGTTCGGTTCAGGGGGACACATTTCCCTATGGCTGCACGGAGATGAAAATCTCACGAAGACATAGGTACGGATGTATCCCGAAAGTAACCCACTAGCCCATGCGGAGGAGAAAACCTCACGAAGGCGTAGTTTCTCACTCCCACTTAGAAGGTGTAACCACAACGGTCATGCAATGCAATGCAAGCATATTCTACGAGACTCAACATTATTGCAATCATAGCACCAACAAATGCATTAAAAGAAACATGATTTTTCAAATTTTTTTTCCAAATTTTCAATCAAAAGGACATAAATTAATCAATTTATGGCCTGACTCTCAATTGGGTCCCCAGTGGCGTCGCAAAGCTGTCGAAACCATTTTTTCATTTTGGAAAAACGGGGATCGACTTTAAAATGAAATATGGAGTCGCCACCAATCTTTTTTGGTTTAGGTGTGATTGGATCACCTTGTAAAAATAACTTTGGTCTAGAAATCTAAGAGAACGGATTCGGGAGTCGGTTACGTACGAGGAAGGATTAGCACCCTTGCAACGCCCAAAATCGATACCAAATTGATTAATTAATGCCCTTGTGTCGAAAATTTAAAAAGATGTTCAAATTATGATTGTCTTTGACCCGTTTGAAGATGTTCGAATTTGAATATTAAGATTCTCTTGTTCCGAAGGAATAAAATATCACATCCAGCACGTTAGGATACGACAATTTAAGTCCTCGAATTCAAGATCATCCCAAAATTCTCAAAACTCATGCATTGGAATTTTAAAAGGGTATTTGGTTATTTGGGCAAACGAAAAAAAATCGAAACCCAGCACGCTAGGGTACGATTTTTCTTTCAGATTTCCAAACACGAAATATCGCCTTATCTTTTAAAAGGAAAGCGTCGACAAAATTACGAAAGGATACTTAGCTACTCGGTCAAATGGAAAATCGAAACCCAGCACGTTAGGGCACGATTTCTCAAATTTCCAATCACTAAATATTACCTTGTTTCGAGGAATTTTTAAAATATACAATCATAAAACTAAATCTCAAAATGTATTAATTTATTCGGGGTAAAGCGAAGCATCTATTAAAATTTGAATACTTTGGAATTTAAACCACAAAGCAATATTAAGAGAAAACAATCATAGCTTTAAGCGTAAAATAATATGTGAGCTCAATATTATGCAAATGAATAATGATAATATAAACAATCTGAATATACAAATCCACAATAGCGATTATTTTATGGCATATTCTATTTCAAAAGGCACATTTCAAAAATCAAAGACAAATAAAATAAAAGATATAGTAATCCTACAAAATTTACGAGGCAAATTAGTAAAAAATAATTTTTAAATAATATCGAATAGATTTAAAATAACCTAAAAATGTTTGAAATCAACAATTTATGAAACTATTTAGAAAATGGGTGTAATAATTTACAAATAAATTTATGAAACAACTATTCTATAAGAAGGATTTTAAGATGTATGATGTTTAAAATAATCTAAAACCGAACATACTTATTATAAAAATTTAATAAATAATATATATATATATATATATATATATAAAGCATAATAAAAATGTTTGAAATAAATATAGTTTAAAAAAGCTGTTTTAAAAGAACGGTTGTATATATACATATATTTAAATAAAGTGTATACATAGATAGATTAAAAGGAAAATGCATACATAAAATATTACGAAATCAATAAAATAATTTTAATACTAATTATATATATGTATGTATAAATTAATAATAGATAAAAGCACTTAAATTAAATATTAGATGAATCTTTAAAATGAAAAAACATAAAAAGGAACATTTTGAAATTAAATATTTATATAATAAATTAAAAACACATATAAATAGAAGATAAGACAAATTAAATCATTGTAAAATCTGTAAAATAGTTCAAAATAATTTATTAAAACAGCTTCTAAAATAAATAATGAATAGATTTTATAAACTAAAAAAATACTTAATTGAAATAAGAATAAAATTAACAGGCTACTTTCTAAAAATTTAAACAGAGTTAAGGACTAAATTAAAATGCGCATAAATAATCAAGGACCGAACTAACAAATATTTCCGTGATTCAAAACGCAGCGCATAGACTAGACTGAATTGAAAAAGCGCACAAATCCTTGGGCAGAATTAAAGAAACAAAAGAAATAAAAGAGAACCCCATCAAAACTTAACACGAAACAAGAGGGACTGAGCGCGAAATTATCCCATCACCGCAAAAACACGCGGATCCTATGAGTGCTGGATCGGGTCAAGTCGGATCGGCTTCACACGGCATCGTTTTGAAGCTAATGATATGAGCCTAAACGACGCCTTTCTTGTAATGAATTAAAACCGAGTTTAAAGGCAAATTAACCCTTGTTTTAATCGAAACCCTAGTCCCTTTTGGCTTTCTCCCTCAGCAGCAGAAAGAAATCCCCTTTTTAGCCACTATAACGCCACGACAACCGGCGATTAGTGGCCCACTCAGGTCCGATCGAATGATCACTTTCGAACCAGACCCGAACGCTTCATGTTCTCTGGCTCGAAGGATCGCTTTGCTCCGATTACGACTAAGAAAGCAGTCCGACAGTCCATATTTCGAAGGTAAATCCCTTCCTTTTTTTTTTTAGACTTTAATGCGACCAAATAAAACAAAGGTTCAAAAAAAGCAAAAGAAAAAGAGTATCGAGGACTGAAAATCACCTTTAGAATTGTTTTTCCTTTTTTGTATTTCGTAGTTCTTGTGTATCGTGTGTAAGAACAATGTTCGTAAAAAACATGAAGAAGCCTACAATGGTTTCTTTGTGGTCCTTTTAAGCCGAAATCGGAAATAAAAATAAAAAAAATATATGAAAAATACAACTCCTCTCTTTTTTGTTTTCTTTGCTGCTATTTGTTTATTTGCTGTCATTGTTTGTGTTCTTTCACAGGTACGGAGGCCATGGAGGCGTTGATGTGGCAGTACGGAGGCTGTGGAGGTACGGGCAGTGGCGTGCGTGTGCGGAGGCTTGCGACGCTGCTACGAGGCTAAGTCGTAGGGTTTCAAATTCTGAAACCAAAATTTGGGCCATTTGGGCCATTTTAAAAATTGGGCCGTTAAGCTAGGGTTTGGGCCAATTGGGCTTTTAATTTCTGTTTGGGTAATAAAATTTTGTAATGGACTTGGACTATAATTGGATTGAGATTTTTATTTTTATTTTGGTTTTATCTGGTTTGTACGGGCTCGGGCAGATTTGGGCTCTTATAAGATAAGTATCCTGCATTGGTATTAAAATTTGCCCTTAAATTTTAAAATGTTTATTTTAGATATAAAATAAAAAATAAGCTAATTTAAATAATATTATGAGGTATAAAATAAGAGAGGAAAAGAAATTTTATTTTATTGATGAATAGATATGTTTATAATGCTTTTTCAAAATTTATAATATAAAAAGTATAAATGAAATAAAATTCTAATGACCATTTTACTAATAAAGGCCAATTTCTAACTTTATTTACGAAAATGGGCCAAGTATTTCATTATTTACTGGAAAGGGCCGAAATATGCAAAACACGTCCACGTAGGAGCGTTTTTGGGTGAAATTTTAGCAAATCGCTCCCTCAGGGACGCAATTTGCTCCGTGTTTTTCTAGGGGGCTATTTTGCATGTTTAGTCCCTAGAATTTTTTGGTTTAAGGTTTTGTTAAAATAATTTATGTTTAGGGTTGTAAGGATAGGGTTTTGTTAAAATAATTTATGTTTAGGGTTTAGGGTTTAAGAATTTTAAAAAATAAATTAGGGTTTAGGTTTTTTTTAAAAATAATTAAATTAGGTTTTAAGGGTTTAAATAAATTATTTAAATTAGGGTTTAGAGTTTTTAAGAAAATTAATTAAATTAGGGTTTAGTTTTTTTTAAAATAATTTTGTGTTTAGGTTTAGGGTTTAGGGAAAATTATATTGACAATAAGGATTTTGTTTTTTCTCTACAGTAGTTTTATAAAAATTAATTTTGAGAAGACGGTTCTGAAAAGATAATGTAAGAAAGGCTTCAAGTAAGATGCACTGTCAGCAAAATTATTGAAAAAAGCTCCCACGTGGACGTTCTTTTTCTACAATAGTTCCTGAAAAAATAATTTTGAGAAGACGATTCTGAAAAAATAGTGTAAAAAATGCTTCAAGCAGGATGCATTGTCAACAAAATTGATGAAAAAAGCTCCCACGTGAACGCTCTTTTTCTCTAGTAGTTCCTGTTTGGCCTTAGGCTATAAATGGGCCAAATTTCATTCTCAGGTTGCACAAGTTACAACAAGAAAAATTAGAGAAGCTAAGCAGAATAGAAATTGAAGATGAGTGAACGTATTAGTGCTATTATTTACTATGATGGTGAGGTCCGTGACACCGAGAACGACGTTATTTTTTTATCGGAGAACACAGCGTGACTAGTTTTTAACCAGAACATAGATTTGATAGAACTTCATAAAAGAATTAGGCGCAAAAATCTTCAGAACGACACCAATGAGAATTTCGTCTATTAAATATCGATTTTGTGCTTCGGTTGATCCCGTAACATATGACTCATTTGATATCAAAGGTGGTCGTAGCTTGGAGTCGATGGTGCAAACTCATCTCGCTAGTGGATCACCCTATCTTAAGTTATATATACAATTTTCATGGCCAAATGAAGCATTTACAATTTCAATATCTATTGTTGTTCGAGAGGAATACACGACTCCTACCTGTCACTCCGTTAGTGGGAGGCAGAATACGGAAGTGCTCGTGTTTGGTGGCAGTATGGAATACACAACTCCTGCATGACACTCGGTTAGTGGATGAGACATGCACATCGGTAGGTCGATGTTCGATGCTGAAAATACGTACTGGGAATGGCATCAACTTCTAGTGGTTGGCAACCCACATCTGATTGGGGACGCTATGAAATGTCCATAAGAAGGGATGATGTATTCTCTACGACGTCCAACGGCGACAGGACCTCGTACGTTGCAAATGATGGTGTGTTGGATGATGAGTCAGATATGGATCCATCTCGAGAGCCCGGCCTCGATGGTGCAGAAGTTGCATTATTTTCTGAACCAGAGCCTGTTCCAACCAAACTTGAAGACGTTGAAGGGGGTTCAAATGAAGAAGAAGAAGATCCGCGATTCAGGGCATACTCGCATCTAGCCCACATGTATAATATCAATCTATTGGCAGATGATGCGTTGGAGTTTCCAAATCTACCACACAAAAGGCGTGACCGTACAAGTTCGTCATTGGATTCGGGTGAATTGGAAGTTGGTAAGGAGTTTTCCAGTAAGGATAGTTTTCTTGGTGCATTGAAACAACATAGCATCATGAACAAGGTTAACTACAACATGGTTAAATTCAAATCCGAGAAGTTTGAGGCCAAGTGTACAGTGCAAGACGATATATGTTCATAGAAAATCATGGCTTCGGTTAGGAAAAAGACAGACTTGTGGAAGATAAAAAAAGTACAAAAGTCCACATACCTATGTTGCCGGTACAGTATCATTGGGTGTTTAAGGTTTATGAATAATACTGCTATTACTTAATGTTGCATTATTTAACGTACTTCATTGACAGGTGTCTCACAAGATCATCCCAAGATGGATTCAAATATGATAGCTAGCTTAATACTACCGATGGTGAAGGCGGATCTTAAGACTTCTGTGTCAGTCTTAATTGCCAATATTCGTAGCCAATTGAGGTATACGCCCTCTTACTGCAAGGCTTGGATAGCTAAGCAGAAGGCGTTGGAAAAGATGCATAGTAGGTGGGGCACTTCATATTATGAGGTGTGGCAGTTGTGTCAAGTGCTGGAGAGGTACGTCCCAAGTTGCATAATAGACCTTGAAACGGGCCCTGCATAATACAACGACCGATTGCTCCGTGGATACCAAGTGTTCAAGCGTCTGTTCTGGAGCTTTAAGTAATGCCGGGACACATTTGTGTACTGGAAGCCATTGGTACAAATTGACGATGCCTTTATGTATGGTAGATATACCCATCGACTATTGATAGCTGTGGCACAGGATGGCGGTGGGAGAATCCTTCCAATTGCATTTGCAATAACACCAGGGGAGGCAGGTGATGGCTGGGATTTCTTTCTATCTAGGTTAAGGAGGCATGTCTGCCCTCAACCTGATATTTGCGTTATATTGGATCGGGACACTAGAATACTAGTCACAATTGAGTGACAAGGAAACCTATGGGATCGCACACACCATCTGTATTGTCTAAGGTACGTTGTATCTAACTACTACGGGCAATATCGGTCTACCACTGAATGATGGCAAGTAACCAACATGGGTATTTAATCTCTATTAATATAATTTCGTCTGTAATATTAAATTTATTCTGAATGGAAAAGTGATATGTATTTTTTGTTATCAACTTATATTGGTAGGGTACGAGACCAATAAGGACCGTTTTTATGAGATGTTGGTGATTTTGCATTTAATTAATGGACAAGGTGCAGACTGTCTGTGTAACATACCTTTCGAACAGTGGACACAAACATACGACGGCGGCCTACGATATGGTCATATGAGCTCAAACTTGGCTGAATGCATAAATTCTGTTCTAAAAGGAACGTTTCATTTGTCGATAACCTCAGTTGTACGAGAGACATATTTTCGTTTGGCGGCACTATTTCCAAAGTTAGCAGCAAGTTATAAAGGCTAAATGTAGGGAGGCCATGTATGGTTCTAGAAGGTATTGCAAGAAATTAACAAGGTGAAAGCGCGGGCCAAGACCATGCACACAGTGTGTGTCAACCTATTGTTTCGTGTGACAAAGTTCGACAGATCGAACCAAGGTATTACCGGCGGGCAATATCATGTACACCTGAGAAATAGGACTTACAACTGTGAGACATTTGACACACTTTGTTATCCATGCACTCATGCAATTGCAATTTGTCAGAATCTTTGTTTGGATCCCATGAGATATGTCGACGAAGTGTACAAAATAAAATACATGTACAATGTGTGGAGACACGTATTCCCAACGGTCCTAGATGAACGTAAGTGATCGTCTATATCACTTGCTCCATTTAAGTTGTTACCAGATAGAGAATTGCGAAGCAAACCAAAAGGTCAACCTTACTCGAGTAGAATACGTAACAATATGGATATTCGGGAAAGAACGAACCAACAGAAGTTGTGTGGATGGTGTAGGAACCAAGGCCATATAATTCGAGCATGTCCAAATCGAAATAGTTGATAATTGCTGTAATGAAACTATGTTGCATTATATCTATTGCCTTATTCAAAAGAACTTCTATTTTATTAAAAATATAAAAATAATTTACTATTAAATTATTAAAAAAAACTTTTATTTTATTAAACGAAACAATATAAAGACAGTTTGTGCAAATATATTAAAAAAATCAATGTATGTGCCAGTCGAAATCAGTGCCACATAGGGGTGGTCGACGGTTACAAGCTGGATTCCTCCTTGGTTCAGCTTCTGGCGGGAGTTGTGATTGCTCCGGCTGGGGTTGTGGTTGTTCTGGTTGTTAGTGTTGGGAGGATGACCCACCTTGATAGAATAAAGAATGCGAAGATATTTACATCACCCATGTCGAGGTGTTTGAATCCTATAAGGCAATGAGGATTGGTAATGAGATGAGCTCCCCGACGGTGCATCGTGTGATCCCTCCTGTGGCAATGGCCTATATATCGTTGGTTGAGTCAGAGTCATCGGGAAAGGAGATACATCGGGCTATGCATTCCAACCTACAAAGGACCGGGAAAAGAAAACATATAAGGGTTGGGATACGCACCTGACATAATCTGAAAGGGCTGTGGTGTGGGTATCGTCGCTTGAGGTGTTGGGCTTGGTGATTATGTGGGCGTTATTGATGGACTCGTGCTGTCATCCATTCTCCTTCAATTTAAAGGGTCCCGTTGTTCCCTTTCGACATGGATTTGTCGACACCTCTACTCTTCCGACAGCAAATATGGCTTGCTATGGATTCTAAACCATGGTATGTAATCCGGCGCACACGCTAACTCTGGAACGATGATCGATTCGCGAGTAGGTATATGATCATATCGATTTTCCCAAATTTTGATATATTCCGAGAAGAATACCAACCAATTCGTATTTGATTGTCATAAGTCAATTTTGTGCTCATCATCGAGCACCTCAGGTGCCACGGGAATCGGTTGTCCGAATCTAAATTGTCGCAACACTCTATCCGTCTGGTGCATATCAATAGTAGCATAGTTGACCAATGGGACCTTCACATGCCAAATGTTTAGATTTTGAAAGAATTCATTCGAAATTACAGCCTGAATTGTCGGATCCTCATATGGTGTCTATTGAAACTATATGAACATGATAAAATAATTAGTTATATACATAATACTAAATACTAAATATGAAACGACTATGTTATATATATATTTTATTTAATACTTACACGCGCTTTCAACTGTTCGTCTAATAGAAGCCATATATCTTCAAGAGCGGTAGGTATTCCAACATAACTCGCTGAATTGTTTGACCTAATTAAATAAATTTTTAGCATAAAATTATATTTTAAATCTATTTAATAATTGTAAAATCTAATATAAATTTTACCTCGTTATGAGTGGGAATGTATATGGGTGGTTCACTCGAGGATGTAAAAATGGAAAGCGAAACCGAGCCCATGATTGTAGTAGTGATAGGAACCTCCAATTTTGACTTTATTTGGTGGCGTCGCCCCGCACATCTCCCGGTACAATGTTGCCAACACGACAGACCCCCAACTAAGTTCGCTAGCTGCTCTAAAATCAACGAGTTTCAGTAGCCACCTCAGATGTACAAGGTTTCGTGACAAGTCTGACATCAAATAACCTTTAATCATCTCAAGGATGTATGCCCGAGCATATCGTATACTTTCTACTTCAGTCGAATCATTCCCCAGCTCCGGAAATGTGTCTCATAACCAGCCCATCTCGATCAGACCTCCTTAAATATTATCCGAAATCGCACCCAAAAGATCGTAGCATACAGCTCCCCAATCAGCAAATTGAACGGACTCGGTGAGTGTGGACCCATCCACCAGCAATCCCAATTGTAATTGCACATCCTCCAAAGTGATGGTACTCTATCCATATGGAAGATAAAATATGTGCGTCTCGGGTCTCCACCTCTCTATTAACGCGCTGATGAGTTTCGGGTTCAACTTGCACCCTCGGCCTATATTGGCCACGTGCCAAAATCCCGCTTCTCTCAAGTAATTTTCTATCAACAGTGATGGAGGACCAGACATATTACGAATATAACATTGTAACACCCGATCTACAGACAATTATAAAAAATTATAAAATAAAAAATAATTAAAATTACATAAATGAAAAAACTATTAAATAATATTCAAAAATTAAAATTAACTCTTACCATTTTCATTTGTTCGACGGAGATATGTTTATGATCGAGACGAATTAATTCCCCAACCATTGCTAACATGATCAAATATTTTTGAAATTATAAAAAATAATACTAATTTAAAAAAAAGTAAAGGAAATAATTTAATTAAAGAGAGCTTTGAGAAATTTAGGGATAAATTTGAGACATTTTTTGAGAAATTTGGAAGAAATGTTGTGTAAAGAAAATAGGAGGGGGTTTTATAGTTTTTTTTTTACCATTGGGCCCCCAACGATCAAATTTTAAAATGACCGTTAGGATAAAAAACGGAGCAAATCGCGTCCCTCAAGGAGCAATTTTGCCACGCCAGCAAAGCGCGTCCACATCAATGCGTTATGTGCTAACATGGCAAAACCGCTCCCTCGATAATGCAATTTGCTGAAATTTCACCCAAAAACGCTCCCACGTGGACACATTTTGCATATTTCGGCCCTTTCCGGTAAATAATGAAATAATTGGCCCATTTCCGTAAATAAAGTTGGAAATGAGACTTTATTGGTAAAATGGTCAATTCTAATTCTAATGATTTTAGAACCCTAAAGTACATCAAACTTATCTTGATCAGTGGATGTCTATTAATAGAAATATATCTCGTTAAAATATTGATAGAAAATTCAGTGGCATAAAATCTCGGTTAAGGAAAAAAGAGTACAACGCATGTTTATTTTCCTCAATGATAACATCATGTAATATCTTATATTCTATGTATTCAATCTTGAACACTAACTGTTCAAATGATCACTTGAATGTATTTCCTAAGCATTGATATCACCCTCTCTTGAAAGTCATGAATGAGAAAAAAAATTGGGGAAATAAATAATCATAGCAAACTTTGATCATGATCTTTCCATAAAAATACAAATAAGTATTTTGGATTAGTTTATAATCCTCTTTCAACTACTATTCACTGAGTCAAATTTACCATATTTTCAAATCATTTCAACTCATATAAATGTTTACGCAAACATTTGAACAAATTTTCAAGAATTTCTATATGCTTCTAGCATTCTAAATCTTTTAAGAATTTTAATATAAACTTCACTATATAGTGATTCATATAAAAGGTTGTAACAACAACCATTATACGCATATCAGTTTTTCATGAATTACTAGATTAATAAGATATCTATTGGTTATTCCATCAACTACAAAAGAATATTATATTTTCTTTTCATAATCAATGCCAGGACATAGAGAAAAACTTTATTTTCTTTTTTTGTTCTTCCAAAACTACTCAATTGTACCATCAACTCATGATTTCAAGCTTACTTAAGTCTTATATGTTATAACTTGCAAAATGAGGTATCTTGACATGTTAATATTGGAGCATGACTTGGAGATGTTTAGGTTTGAGTATGTGTTTTGTGCTATCTGATCAATGAGTTTAAAAGTGTTATAAATTTGATTTGGCATAGTTTGGCTTGACATTATGCATTGATGAATATGGTAGAGGTTAATGTTTATTTGAATTTGGAAGAATCATATAAGTGTATAAACATGTTTGGTAGGAAACATGAAATATGTACCAATTCGATTTTTGCCAAAACAAGAACAACGTCACGTAAACGATGACAAGTCCCCAATGTAGCGACTTAGACTAACAATGAGCAGTGCTGTGACGTCAAGATTCTGAAGGTCGGGATGAAACTAACTGATTGACGAGATCACAATGTGAAAGTTTCAATGTCATGAAGTCAGCCCGCAAGCTTGAAAACTTTACAATTAAGTTCTTAATTGACCTCGAGTTAGCAAAAGAGTTTTCGTAAGTTTGTATAAGACATAAAATTGATTTTACATTATATTGAAAATGTGTTTTATAATAGTAAGCATCCTAGAATGGTTAAATTGTACTAAAACTTTTTATGATTGCTCCGGCAACAAATGTGACATCTTGTAGCTTGAACCCGACGATCGGGTCGAGCAAGAGGTGCTACATGGCCATCACTAGTCCCCTCCTCATTTAGCCCATGTTCACTAAATTCTCCCCCATCTGTTACATGTGCTCCTAGCCCAACTTTATTAGATTGGCCTTGCGACAATGGCTTTGAATGGTTGGAAACAAGCATACTTATATCACTTGCAATGCTCTTCCCTTTATCTTTATATGGCCTAGGACGTGAACTGTGCATGTGAATAAAATCATTCCTGTTATTTTTTTGGCATAAGATCATCATTACCTGTAGAAACTTGATCACCATCCAACCCATTCAGTATCTTATATCGCGAAATGTCAGTTTTGAAAACACTAGTTCAAACTCATGTAAATATAAAAAAAAATTCATTGTTTTCAAAAATATTTAAATATCAAATTTGTTACCTTGATTTAAATCCATATAAATGTAGGGACGGCAAAACTTGAACCACTTCATGGATTTCGAACTAATTTGCTTCAAATGGAGTATTTTTTTTTTTTTGAAAAGTGGATGTAGGGTAGGGTGGATTGTTTTTCTCTTGGATAGTAGGTATGGTATGGAACAGTTATGGTAATTGTTTGCCCCACTCCGCCCTGCTTCACTATATAAAATTACTATTTCATCATTGTATTTATATAATTATTAAAAGGATAAAATGTAATAATGTATTATAGAAAAAGGAAATATTTTATGTTTTTATAAAGAATTATATTCAAATATTTACTCAACTTCAAATATATTAAATATAAGTAACAAAAAAAAAAAAGCGGAGTTGAGCAAGATGGGGCGGGGATGGATGCATCCAACACCCATGGAGGTGGTAGCAATTTTCAAAATTATACATCAATAATTAAGCGGGGTGGGTGGTGGAGTAGAGCGTGGTAAATTGAGCAACATGCATCTCAATCCGCTCCATTATCATCACAATATAAATGTAAGTATTTTTTTTGTGACAGCCCGATTTTGACCCTAATCGGAATAGTGGTTTCGGGACCACAAATCCGAGTCCTAAAAATATTTTAATATTATTTTCTGCGTTAATTATGTGTGAGTTTACATGTGTGAAAGTTCCCTGAATTAATTTTATTGTTTGTGCGATTAATTTGAAAAAAGGGGCTTAATCGCGTAAAATGAAAATTTAATGATTAAATATGAAAGTGCCTAATTGTTTTTGTCTTTATAATTTGGAGGTTTTATGATGAATTTAACCATTATATAAGTTAGTGGGTGGCAATGGTCAATATTAACCTTATTATATATGTTTTATATATTAATTTATAAAGGTTAATTAGGTAAATCAATAATAATGTTATTATATGTCATAAAAAATAAAATGAAAGCCATGTTATCATCTTTTATTCTTTGACCGAAACTAAAGAAAAGAAAAGAAGAAGAAAAAACTAGCTAGTTCGGCCATCTCTTAAGCTTGATTCAAGGTTAGTTTTTGTTCGATTTTTGATAATTTTTACGTTTTTGAGATCGTTGCTAAGTTATCTTCAAAGCCCATGTCTTAATTTTTGAATTTGATGATGATTTTGGGTTTTTCCATTGATGAGTTTATGAGTTTTATGATGTTTGATGATGAATTATGAAATATATGTGCTAGATTAATATGTTTTGTCTTTGAATTTTTGATGAAATTTGGACTAAATTGTGAAAATAAATTTTTGAGGGACTAAAATGTAAAATAAATGAAATATACGGACTTGTATGGGGCTTATGAATATTCGGATCTAGCATGATATATGAAAATTTTGTGTATTTTGTGTTTTATGCAATAGGGGCTAAATTGAAAAAAGTGTGAAATGTCAGGGCAAAATAGTAATTTTCCCATTTATGTGTTTTTGGATTAAATTGAATGAATTTGTGATTAAATAAGTTAAACTTGAATTTATTTAGATCAAGAACAAAAGAAAACGGAATTAGATCGGGGGAAGTCAAAAGTAGTCGAGTAGTTGATTTCATCCGTCGATATCCGAGGTAAGTCAATAAGTATAAAAAATGTCGGTAAATTTGATAATGTATATATGTTACATGATGAATGGAATTTTTGTGAATATATTTGTGTATGGTCGAATGTGTATTGAGCAAGGGAGCTATATTTCGAGTTTGATCCGATCGAGATTCAATGTCCGAAAGCCCCTTATGAACCTTGGGAATAGATAGGATACATATGTCATGACATAGGATTTTCGATATGTGTTATCGTGTAAGACTACGTCTGGGACGTTGGCATCGACTTGTGTTTACGTGTAAGACCATGTCTGGGACATTGGCATCGTATTTGATTCGTGTAAGACCCTGTCTGGGATAGTGGCATCGATATGTGATTACACGTAAGACCACGTCTGGGACGTTGGCATTGTACGAGCTTCCGACTATCTGCGTTTCCTTTTAATTCCAAATGGTTCAACGAGCAACGATAAGTGTGATCGAATGTGTAAATTAAGCTAAAATGATCAAGTATGAATGAGTTTATTTCCTACTTGAAATAAGGTAAGTAAGCTACTTGATATTTATTGTAAGTCTTTTATGAAGTAAAGAAAGAACATATGTGAACATGGTAAGTGTATTCGGCTAATGAATAAATGATAAGAATATTGTGGAATTGATTCTTAAATATGTGTATATATGACCATGTATATTCGGCCACATAAGTAATATATGTACATGATGTTATATTATGATTATTGAGTTTGTGCGTAAGGGTGTATGTATATTTGGTTATATAATGACATTTTTGGTTTTGAAAATTGAATGATAATTTGTTATTTCAAATATATGAGCATTCGGCTAAAGTAGCATTGGTGTATGAAAATGTATATTTATGTAATTTGTAAGTTTGAGACTAATTGTGGTAATGATAATATAACTTGGTTTTGTTTAAATGAGTTGATTATATCATTAAATTAATTATTTTGCTTATGACTTACTAAGTTTAAATAGCTTACTGTGTGTGTTTTTGTATACCTCTGTTTTATAGATTTTGAAGTCACGTTATGAGCTCGGGGATCGTCAGCAAAGCCTATCACACTATTGACAGTATTTCGGTATTTTACTAAGTTGATTTTGGGCATATGGCATGTATAGCATAGATGAAATATTTGATTTTGGGACTTGATATATATAGCCATGCGAAAATGGCTTAATCTTGATATTAAAGCTTATGTGTATTCGGTCATGGCAATAGCTTATTATGCAAGTATATTTTATGGTGTGTTCATGCGTGGTATTTGGTTATATGGTTGGTTTGATTAATGAGTTAGTTGATGGTTGTGTAAATTTGGTTGTAGTATATGCATGTTTTGGTAGGTATGTTCCATGACATTTATGAATGATGTTTTGGGATAAATATCTTGGTTGTGTAATGATATGAATGACTTGCAAAATAGCTCATTGAGTATGCTTGTTACATGGTTTGGTTTGCATTTATGGTTAGTTTATAATTCGGCTTTTAACGATTGAGTCATTAGGTATGGAACTTGTTGGAAATGGTAAGTATATCATGGATAAAATAATAGATAAAGTTGGTTTGTAAGAACATATATTTTACATTGGTAAATTGAGTTGAAAGTAATTAGTAATTTTCAAATGTATATTCAGCTATATTCTATAAGTAGAGTAAGTTTGGTATGACTTGTTAAGCATTGGATTTCATCATGGTTTAAGTAAATTGGGAAGAAATATAATGTATATATGTAATATGTGCATAATCGGTTTTATGGGATTGCTACAAAATGGGCTATAATATGCTTGTGGATTCGATTATGTGTTGGATATATATATATATATATATATATATATATAATGGTTTAAATCAATTAGTTAAGTGATTAATTAAATGGCAAAGTATATGGTTTGGTTGTGCATGCGGATAGATGCTATGAAAAGTCTTGATGTTCGAAAATAATATAAGATGTTGTAGGTAAATTGCACATAAATCAGTAATGCATATAAATTAGTGTTTTGGGATAAATATCTTGGTACGTTTAGTCTTGTAATTTATTAACAAAGTTGTATATATGCTTGGTTAATGGAAGGTGAGTAATAGATCATTGGGTTTATAACTTGCATATGTTGATTTGAGTTGTTATGTATTAATTAGGTTATAGACATATAAAGTAAGTAAATGACATTAAAGGTATATACAGCTATGTTATAATGATGCTAAAGTTGCCTATGTGATTGAACTTTAAGTTGTATATAATTTGGTTTGAATTAAATTATTATGGAACATGTACAATTGTTTTGATGTAAGTGCGAATTGTATTAGTTGGAAGTTTTGAAAAGTGCTGATTATGAATTAAGATTAGTAAGATATGATTGATTTGAATTGGAACTATGATTCATGTTTATAAATTTTTAAATAATTGATTCGTGAATAGTTAAGTCTGATAATGTTTATAAATGTATCGTTATTCTTTGGTGCATAAAAGGTGTTTTATGATTGTGCTAAATCATGCTATGTCTGATAATGTCTCGTAACCCTAATCCGACGACGAATACGGGTTAGGAGTGTTATATTTTTATTTTATTTTCTCATGTTTTTATTATAAGAAAATAGATAATAAACATGTTTTTTATTATTAAAAAACAAATATTCATTTTTATTTACCAAGCATACTTTTCAATTTTAAAAAATAACAAAAAGAATTTTAAGAATAAAAATGGCCTAATTTATATATTGATTAGAAAAGTTAGTGGTTTAGCGTTACTTAAAAAAACTCTGATATTACTCGAAGAAAGGATGCTAATGAGTCCTTATTGTACGCCTTGGGATTTGGGGGAGAGAATTGAGGTTTGTCTGCAAATTAGTTGGCAATTGGCATGTTCCATTAATTAGGTTGGACGCATTCCTTTTTTGGCCTCATGTCTAGCGGTCACTACCACTGTCTTCAATCAAATATATTCAACAAATGTTTCCAACAGATGGATTCACCAAACCACGACAATCTACTCAAATCTAACCACCAACTGCAAACACTCAAACACATTGAGTTGACGACCGAATAATACACCCCCTCCTCCCATTTCTCGACAGTTACTTGATAGATGCGATTGCGAGTACCCCTATAATACACTTATGTCTCATATTAATTAGCTTTGAAAAGAAGCTTGTAAAATGTTATAACATTTTTATCCAAAATTATAACAAAAGAGTCACATTTATGATCTTATAACATTTTAGAACATTTCAAAAATTTACTTATCAATCCCTATTGCATATACATATGGCATCTCGTACCAGCGAAAAATAGAACCCTCTCCAGCTAGAATATTTCCAATAATCTTCAACATACAAGCTCTGTTCCAACATTCCAAATCCTTCATACCTTGGCCCCCTTCAGCTTCAGGTGAATGAATATGACTTCAATTAATCCTAGCTCCAATAGCAGCAACATCCTGCCCTTTCCAAATGAATTTGGAGCACAATTGATTCATTCTTTTAAGGACAAACTTAGACAAGAAAAAGTGCCTACACCAATAATTCTGAATATTAAACGCTATTGATTGAATAAGTTGAATTCTGCCACCATAACTCAACTGCTTAACAGACCATTTAGAAATTCTCGATTTAACCTTCTGAAACAAAGGTAAACTATCCCTTTCAGATGATTTCCCGGTCACTAGAGGAATCCCCAAGTACCTCTCAAGAAACTTGCCTACTTTAAAACCAGTAAACTCTCTAATTTCCTCAGTCTCCCCCATTTGCAATTCCAGAATGTAAATTTCACTTTTTGCAAAATTTAACTAAATTCTAGACATCAAATAACATTGAGAAAGAACACTCCAAATCCCCACAATTGAATCCAATGTACCCTTGGTAAACACAAGCAAATCATCACCAAAACACAAAGTAAGATAGCTTTATCCTGTGACACTTTAGATGAAATTTAAAAATTCCACAATCGGCAATAGCTTCCAAAAGCCTTGAAAGAATCTAATATATGTTGTCTTAGCTCAGCTGGTAGAGCGCATGGCTTTTAACCATGTGGTTGTGGGTTTGATTCCTATAAATGGTGAATAATAATTATTATTATTTATATCATTATTCTTCTTTTATTATTATTTATTTAATTCATAAATTTTGAAATAAAATTATTACAAATACTAGCATTTTAAAATGATAAACTTTAGAACATTAGAATCTTCAAAATTTTAAAATTTTCGTCCAAACACATCCTTGACGAGACAATTTAGACTTTATACTATTCAAAATTGAACAAATAAGAAAAAAACTAATGTTAATTATTTTCATTAATAGAAGTTAATGCACAAAAATAAAGTATTCAAAAATTCAAAGATTTAATAGGAGACAATTAACAAAAATCATAATCAAATATAAATATATTTGAAAGAGCCCATATTTGGTGAGAATTAAACTTGTTCGACTACTCATCTAAACTCGAAGGTCTGCTCAAATTTTGAAAAAGTTTGAGTAAAAATATTAGGCTCAAAAAATAGACTTTGGTAAAATACTAGACTCGTTTAAATATTAGTCAGACTCAGGCTCAAGCATTCAAAGCTTAAGCTCTACCTAGCCAAACTTATTTTCTAAGTTTGTAATATATTATATTATGTTATTTTCATATATTATATAATTTATAATATATAAAACTTAAATCTATAGAAATATATAATACAATAATGTAAGCATTAAAAAAATATTTAGTTGTCTATATAAAAATCCTAACAAATGAAAAATATATAAATTTATTAAATATTAAATTAAAACTAATATAAATATTTCTCAAAATTGTAAAAAAAAATGCACAAACCTAAAATGGGCTTGGATAAGTTATTTATAAACATGAATTTCCTTAAATAAATATAAAATACAGTAATATCATACTTAAAACTCGATTGAAACTCAATTTCCTAAAACTTCAAAGTTTTCAAAAATTCCTTATCATTAAATCAAGTCTTGTGTACATAAAAATTATTATTTTTTAAATTAGCTAAATTTATTTAATAATAAAGAAATTAACGAATATTTTTCAGTCATAATTGTATTAAATAATGCCTATTAATTCGCCATATGTATTTAGTGAAATGTCACATTTATTCTAGATATCCATTACATCAGTTTTCATACAAGTTGGCAAATTCTTGAAAATGACTTAAGATATGAAAATGAAAGAGAAGTCGGTCCTTCCAATTCTCAAATTTTAATCAATTAATCTCTAAAATCTACATGTTCTTACACTTTTTTAAAACGTTTTCTAAATTGGGTACTTATGAGTTTTTAAGTTTCGAATATTTTGAGATGTTATTGAAGGATTTGCATCTCTGATAGAGATTGGTACATGTGATCGTGAAATTAATTGTATTTTATAGGTTGTAAGACTTACAATAACAGGAAGAGATTAGACTTCATAAAGAGAGGTATTAAGAAGGGAGGGGGAAGAGAAGGGGATCTACAAAATCTAGGTTTGGAATGGTATTTTTTAGAGTAATGTGCAAAAATAATTATTAAATTATTGTTCACATTCTATTTTGATCACTAATCTGTTGTCAATTGTGGTGGTAGTTTTAGTACATTTCGGCACTTAACGATCTTATTTTCTATTCGTTTTATGTTTATTTTTTACATTTCCAGTTTTTGTAGTTTAGATTTAATTAGTTGTAAAATAAATGTTTTTACGCATTTGACAACCTGTAAGGCCAATCCGGGCCTTGAGAATGACTAATAGGTCATTTGAGTGTGTAGGATGCTATTTCAGGTCAAGGAGCACAAGGGATGATGGTCGTGTCTCCACACAAGGCGGTCCATGTCGCAACACTGAACATCAAAGTTGTCAGGGTTGAAATCCACCCCACATCGTGACAAGGGATTTTCCCCACGTCACGATGACGCGAAAAATATGGGAAGAAAATCTCGACGGCAACACTGCAATGAGGAGTGCCCCGATGTCACAACCAAATTTGGAAAGCCTCGACCGAATTTGGATGACCACTTAGGGTTATGCACCCTAATTAAAACTTAATCCCTCTAGGGGCATTTTAGGCACCTAACACCCTAACGTATGCTTATATAAATAGCTTTATAACCTCATTAGAGGGCGAGACTTAGTTAGACCTAGACTTAGACAAACAATTTTATTTTACATTGCTTTCCATTTAGTTTATTTTTATATTTTCTTAGTAAAGATTCTTCTTGTTCCAATGTGAAGACAATTGTGAGTGGAGATTGCTTCGGGACCGCGCTTATATTTATTCATGAACTTTCTCTTATCTCTTTGTTTTATTCATTTATTTGTATTTCATTAGCCTGATCAACTAATGTTTGTATGAATATTGGAATAAATTATCATGTTTTATTTATATCTGACACGTTCCGGTAATGCAACTGATTAAATAATTGAGTTAGTATTTATCTGAAATTGAGTGTTTATTCAAGAGTACTTAATATATTAGGAAATGACACCTCTAATAGGATATCTAGACAGGTGAGACCGTAAAGGTATCTTGTCAAGTATAACTTATTCTGAGCGGTGAGATTTGGAGGGTATTCATATGCTTAGGAAGTGACTGGAAGGGTAACTTAGATGGTAATCCTTAGTAAAGATTAAGGGTTAATTTAATGGCTTAGTTAGTTAATTAGGTATTTAATCGATCATAGGCTGAGAGCTCGCATCGTTGACACTAGGAATAAGAAATTCCATTAGGTTACTTTAGGTTGATTAATTTAATTAGCTTAATTAATATTTTAGTTTTGCATCAACGCTAGTAATTCATGACTCGATTAGGTTAGTGATTATTATATATAATTAATTATATAATAAGTTTCTCCAATCCACAATTTATTGGTTACGATCCTTGGAATACTTTCCGAGTGTTTCGTTGTAACACTTTACTATATTACAATTTGATCCCTATACTTGCGGACACCGCTACTTTATTCTATATCTTTTTGCTGCAATATTTCCAGTCCTAACGTTTGCACGTCTGGTGGTGGTCAGTCACTGAACTTTTAATTTAACTACTCAAAATAAAAATTTTGGTCATCAAACATTAATAGTTGTCTAAATTTTGACAGAAGTGTTCAAGTGAATTTAATGTTATTTCGCATAGTTTTAATGGAGGAGGTACCATTTTTTACCAGGTCACAATGGTTTCTTTCTTCTTCTTTTTTTGGCTTGATCTATGGCTTATGAAGTCTTCACTCTTATCAAGAGGTAACCCCAAAAAGTATTGGTTGTTTTGGGTCAAGTTTACATGGGAAATAGTTTTTCAGTGTGAGCTTAATCTATAGTGCAATGATATCCAAGCCAGGAACGATGATAGCCTCGAGGTGTATCTTATTTGCATCAAGGCCAACTTCACAACCAAGATTCATATAACACAAAAAAGAGGCATTTTGGTTCTACTGGTTCCTCTCAATAGGCTATAACCATATCATGAACCTAGGTTACTGGATTGAAGACATGAGGGATGATGCACTTGAGCCAACAGATCTCAATGACAGGAACATAATGGTTGTAAATGTTGGTGGTGGAACTGATTTCACTACTTTGGGCATGGTTAACCATGTGGATGCTAACAATGCTTAACCAATCTCTACACCATATTGCAAAATCTAAACAAATGGAGCCTTTCAAGGAATGCAACATAATTGAAGGTGATTTAAATATTCCTTTCCCTACTAATTATGTCAATAGGTATGTGTCTACTGAAAGTTATATTTCAAACCCCCTTATAGAATTATCTGTTTACATGAAAAGCACTATAAGATGTAAAATTCTAGTAGTTGGCATTTGGCATGTGACCGCTTATAAACGAGTTATCGTTTATAAGAAAATACAACACCAACAATATAAGAGATTAGAACAACGGTGTTTGCAAGTGCACGACTCAAATTGTAATATAGTTTAGTACAACAAAATACTTTAGGAGTATTCCGAGGATCGTACCAAGAGAGGATGGAATAAATTATGAAAACATTTTTACAATAATAAGTCTAAGTAGTAGTAATTAATTCATATATTATGATGAACTATAAAATAGATTGATGAGATAAAAATAAATAATGAGAATAAATAAATAAGTAAAATAAACAAACGGTAAAAATCAATAAACCAATCAGAAAGATTAACTCGCTTCAGGGTTTGTAACTAACTTTGGATTAAGGTTTTAGGGTGGATTAGCTACCAATTAACCAATTATTATCTCTTGGCCTCTAATTAACTAATCGATTGGTTGATACTCGCTTATCTCTTGACCTCACATTCTCAACCAGAATAAATTGCGATTTACTCGGTTTGACTTATCTCCCTATCTCGTCTAGCCTATGATAACTTCTTAGGGTTGTCAATCCTAGTGGTTCAAGAACATGTAGTTCATACCAACTAACCCCTCTCGAAAAACCCTAACCACTCGTTAATCTCCCCTAAGGGATTTAGCCACTCATGTTATTCATAATCTTGATCTCAATTGAACAAATCATGTGAAGAACACAATTGATTTGAAAGAGAAAAGAGATTTGAATAATTGTGAATTGAATATCAAATGGGGAACGAAGTAGCAAATCAATTTATTGGAATAAAGAATTAAATCGAATGCAAGAACAAGTAAATTAAAATACTTCAATTAATTAAATAGACTCTTGGATCAAAACTAATTCCAAGGGGAAAACAACTAAGTTATGAAAAAAACTGAAAGAATTTTAATCTACTCCTACTCCTAAACTACTAGGGTTTTTGAAGGCATCTAGGACGACTTAGTTACATCAAACCCCTAATGTATTATTTATAGAAGTGTTGGCAGCCCAAATTAGGGCTTTGGCATGTCCTAGGTCTTCATATAAGGTTGATTGCAGGGACATAAATAACCCCGAAATAGTTGGGTAGCACGTCAACCTGTGTCATGCCACACCAAGTATATGGCGTGACACGACATACATTTTCTACCTTGTGTCATTTTTTTATGCTTTGACATCCTGGGAAGCTGGTGCTCACTCGTCCTTTGCTTCCACATCAATTAGGCCTTTATATCTTCATTCTACACATTTGATTAAACATATTAGCACAACCTAAGGCCTGTGTTGGCCTATTGGGTCACAACACTTACAAAATGTGTTAAAAAATACTTATTTTATTAATATTTAATTCTAAGGCCTAATTACCGAAAATGAAATATAAAATTCTAAATTGCATAGAAAACAAGCTCCTTAAGTGTGGAATTGATCCGAATTAGCTACTATATTTGACAATAGGTCAACATGCTATTGGTATGGTAGTTTTTCTAGTTGGTTTGCTATGCATGCATGATTTATTTTGAATTTGAGAGATAGTAGCTTGATAATGTCTCTAACTGAGAAATGAGAATATGGTATTGTGTCTTTTTCAACATAGAGTACTCGCCAAACCCATAACAGGGCATCAAGGAAGCATACAGGGTGTTGAAGCAAACACAATTTTAATGGAAAGACTTCATCCGTAATCACCACCCCTACACCCTCTTTTGCTTCACTGCTGCCCCCTACGGCGCCATCAAGAACAATTTTAGATGCTTGCTGCTCAACCATTGCAACAACGTTTCAAGTTCATGTCTAGCCGTGGACTGCAACACCACCCACTACTCCAACGACACCTCCATCAACCTCTAGATGCTTTTAGATTCCAATTTTTGTCTTCAGTTCAGAGGCGACAGCTTCACCTGTCAGTCCATCTTCAACTACATGATTGCCAACTTGATCCTAATTTTTTTTTTTCTTGCACTGAACGACTTACCTTCAGTACCAATGGTTCTTACTCAATGATCCCATCTTACTCCGTTTTCATCCACCATGACCTGGTAAAATATGGTACCTCATACATTAAAATTGTGATTCAAACTTACAGTATAAACGTGGAAATAACATTAAAATTGTGTGTATTTTTTTGGTCTAACAATAATATTACACGTGGAATATTGAAACATGAGGTGAAAATAACATTAAATCCATGAAAACATTCTGTCAAATTTCAAACAACTATTGGCATATGATGATAAAAAATTTAATTTCAAATAGTTTAGTGAATAAAAAGTCGAAAAAAATTAAAAGTTCATTAACCAAAATAGAACGTAGGCAATACTTTACCCCTTTTTAAAAGTAAAATGGAAATTAAAAAAATGTATTTTTTTTTAAGATTTGGGATGTGGCTTGACACATGGATGGATCCGATTAGCTAAGAATGTCCAGTAAACTATTTTTCACAATGTTAATGTTTTGAGATTAAATGTATTCGGTTTTCAAGTTCAGACACTAAATTGAACAACAACAATTAAGTGCTAAAGTGGATATAATTGACAAGTTCAAATGCCAAAAAAAAAAAAAAAATAAATTACAATAATGAAATTAAAAAACCTAAATAAATATAGCTTCTAAAAACACAATATAAATGCAAAATACAAAATATAAAACATCACACAATTTATTATATAAAATTATAAATTGATGTGCAATAAATATCTAAATAATAATTAAAATTTGTTACACTCAAAATACGAGTAAAAAATAATATTTCCTTACAAACAAAAAATTCCTAACTAATAAATTAAAAAAATCAATTAAATTCTCATTCTAAAATTTCAATTCAATTGAGCTATTATCAATAAAAAATAATTAATTAAATCCTTCTATTAAAACTGATCGTGTCCATTATGACTTTTTACTAACATGACAAATGATAATACAATACAATACCACATGACGTGCTTCGTGTAATTAATCCTGACATGGTATTGTACAAATATTAATATTTGTTAGGATCGTCCCGATTAAGCAACGAACAAGTAAAAATAGCAGAAGAAATTGAGAAATTGAACACACAAATTTAACGTGGAAAAACTCCTCCAAAGAGGATAAAAAACCACGGGCAAAGATAATTTTACTATAATGGCAACAGAATGAAGAGCACAAAAGATGGAGATAAAAAACTAAACCCCAAAAACCCGAAAATAAAGAACCCTCAAAACGTAAACACAAAATTCTCTAAATGTGTTATGAGTTCTAATATCTAATGGGTGTGTTTTCTAAGGTTGTAAAAGAGCCTATTTATAGGCTAAATCCATAGGTCAACTAATAATAAAATAATCTAAACTCATCAGTCTTTGATTGAAACAAATAAACAGAGTTTAACTAGAAGATTACTTCTCAAATTTGACTGAAATAGGAGTCATAATTAACAAATCTCCACCTTGACTCATATTTCCACAACGCCATCTTTGCTAAAGCCCGCCACGAGCCTATCTTGAACCATGCAGGGAATTAACTGAGTCGAATCTGTGCTTAGAAACTGGAAGACTTCTAGCCTTCGACTTGTACACTGCCAAATCAAAACTAACCCGGGTTTGATTTTCACGAACATAGTGCCCTAACTTTTCAAAACCTGCATCCAAAAGAGAACCTCTCTTCAACGAAACGGTCATACCTTTTTCCCTCCTATGACCAAGTTACCTTCGCTCTAAATGAGTTGACTTCGACTCTGTAACAGACGAGGGACGTCTGATTTCACTGGTCACTGTAGAACCTTCCAGAATATAAAGACTGCCAGTTCTTTTACCTTTTAACAAAATGAGAGCTCCACGAGATACTTTAATGCCGCTCGACTCGATGTTGATTCTGCATCCTTTCAAGTCTAAAATACTCAAGGAGATGAGATTCTTTCGTAAATCAGGTACATACCTGACATCTGAGAGTGTCCTAATTGTCCCATCATGTATCCTAATTTTAACAATACCAATTCCAATTACCTTACTAGATGAATCGTTTCCCATGCACACAACTCCATCTTCAACCGAACTGTATGTGGAGAACCATTCTCTATTGGGACACATGTGGAAAGAACATCCTGAATCTAGGATCCACTCGGACGTGAGCTTGGAGTTATCGCTCGTTGGCACTAACAAGAAATCATCACCGCTTTCATCGGCCAAATTAGCACCAGCTACATCTTCCTCGTTACTCTCAGCAGTTCTTTTCTTTTGCAGTTTATAACAATCTTCTTTGACGTGACCTAACTTTTTACAATAGCGACACCTTTTGTCTCGTTTCTTTGATGCTATCAAAACGGAAGCTTGCCTATCTGCCTTGCTATCCAAATGAAGCTCATTGTCGAGTTTGTCTCTACTCAACAAATTACCCTTCACATATTCGAACGAGAGTTTGTCTCTGCCATAAATCAGGGTCTCCCTGAAAGACTTGTATGAAGGGGGGGTAAAGAGCACAATAATAGCATAGCCTGATCTTCATCGTCAATATGAACCTCAACATTCTTTAAATCATTTAAAAGAGTAATGAATTGACTGATGTGATCTCTAAGAAGCTCACCTTCGTTCATGCGGAACGTAAATAGACGTTGTTTCAACACTAAACGGTTAGCCAGAGACTTAGTCGCATAAAGAGTTTCTAACCTTTTCCATAAGGCAGATGAGGTCTTCTCCATCAATACCTCCTGCAATACCGTATTCGCGAGGCACAACTGGATTGCAGACAAAGCCTTTTCATCAAGCTCTTCCCATTCTGTTTTATTTAGATTCTCAGGCTTTTTCCCGGTAACAACCTTTTTCAAACCGGATTGAACTAGAATTGCCATCATCCGAACTTGCCACAGATTGAAATTTGTCTCACCATCGAACTTCTCAATTTCAAACCTTGTTGCTGCCATATCTGAATGGGCTGATTTATGAAAATTGAACTAGCTCTGATATCACTTGTTAGGGTCGTCCCGATTAAGCAACGAACAAGTAAAAATAGCAGAAGAAATTGAGAAATTGAACACACAAATTTAACGTGGAAAAACTCCTCCAAAGAGGATAAAAAACCACGGGCAAAGATAATTTTACTATAATGGCAACAGAATGAAGAGCACAAAAGATGGAGATAAAAAACTAAACCCCGAAAACCCGAAAATAAAGAACCCTCAAAACGTAAACACAAAATTCTCTAAATGTGTTATGAGTTCTAATATCTAATGGGTGTGTTTTCTAAGGTTGTAAAAGATCCTATTTATAGGCTAAATCCATAGGTCAAATAATAATAAAATAATCTAAACTAATCAGTGTTTGATTGAAACAAATAAAAAGAGTTTAACTAGAAGATTACTTCTCAAATTTGACTGAAATAGGAGTCATAATTAACAATATTTTTTTAAAATATTTAAATTATTTAAAAAATTAAAAAGTTATTAGATATTACTAAAACATGTTTTTCAAATTCTTATCAATGTGTTCATTATTATGGCGATTAAATGAAAAATCAATGTTATAGATAAAAAAAGTATTGTTGAGATATTTGAATAGATTATATATAAAATAAGTATATTCATTTCATTTATATCTTATTTTCCTATCACATTTGTCGAAACCATTTTTTTTTGAAAAACGGGAGTCAACTTTAAAAACGTAAGTGGAGTCGCCACCAATCCTTTTTTTTTTGAGGTGTGTTCGGATCACCTTGATATTGATCATTAAAACATTTTGATTTATTAAAATGATGATTTTGGCCTACAAAATTCGAGAAAACAGGTTCGGGAGTCGGTTACGCACGAGGAAGGATTAGCACCCTCGTAACGCCCAAAATTGATACCAAATTGATTGATTAATGTCTTAATGTCGAAAATTTGAAAAGATTTTAAAATACGATCCTCTTTGGTTAAAAAAAATTTGAATAAATTATATTGGATGCTGAGACCCGCTTATTTCGAAGAAGTAAAATGTCATGCCCAGTGAGTTAGGATACAACATTTCGAATCTTCGAAACTAAGCTTGTCTTTTGACTTTTAAAACTCGTGCATTTAAATTTAAGAATGATGTTTGGTTATTTGGGTCAAATGAAAAATCGGAACCCAGTAAGTTAGGGGACAATTTCTCAAAATTTCAAATACAGAATATTGCCTTTGTTTTTTTAGAAATCCTTACCTCGAAAGATCACAAAATGTCACATCCAGTGAATTAGGACACAACATTTTTGAATTCCTGAGAATAAGTTTTTATTCAACTTATATGCTTCGATTTTTTAAAAAAGATAATCAGTTATTTAGGCTCGACTAGAAAAATTGAAACCCAGTAAGTTAGGGCACAATTTCTAGAGTCTCGAATTACAAAAAATTGCTTAATAAAAAAATTTGTACCGGACGAAGATTAGTGTAACACGATTTTATAGCAAAATATAAAAAGATGAATTATGGTTCTAATATCCATAACAAGCTAATAATAAATCCATTAATGTAAATGACAATAATAAGAGCAAAAATAAAAATAAGATAAATAATTAAAAAACAAATAATGAATAAATAAATAAAATAAAAAAACTAATTATAAAAAATAACCAGTAAGTAAATAAAAAAACTAATTTAAAAAATTAATAATGAACAAACAAACAAACAAATGAATGAATATTAGGTAAAACCATTTAAAAATAACAATAATAGTAATATTAGCGATAATAATAATAAACGAAGTATAAATGATAAATAATAATACATAAATAAACAAATAATAATGATAATAAAATATATAAATAAATAAGGGTAATAATGAAATTAATAATAATAATAATAATAATAATAATAATAATAATAATAATAATAATAATAATGATACTAATGATAAAAATAAAATAATAATAATAGTAATAATAATAGAGGATAAAAAATACGACATAGATAAAAATGTATACATAATGTTAAGTTTAAATATTTTAGGAGTAAAAAATAAAATAAAATAATTCCTAATATTAAATTTAAATATTTTAAGAGTAAGAAAATGATAAATAAATAAATGAATTGATAAATCTAATATAATAATCAAATTAATCAAACAATGATTAAATTAAAATTAAAACAGAAATTAAAGGAAAAAATGGAATAAAAATAAAATATTGGGCCCAAATTGTGATACGCAAATGAAATGGGGGACCAAATGGGATAATATCCCTATCCCCAAAACGCATAACTTCAGTATGGACCGAATTGAAACACTACAAAAATTACAGGGTAAAAATTAAAGAAAAAAAAGAAATAAGACCAAATCGCAACAAGCCTTAAAAGCGGAGGGACCTCGCTCATAAATAACCACTTCACCGCAAAAACACGTGGATCCTGAGGGTAAATGGGTCGGGTCACGGGTTAGAGACCAAAACGACGTCGTTTTGGTCTCTGAACCTAAACTTCAAATCGACGCCGTTTTTACTCCTTATAAAAGCTTTTTTTTGAAAAATTTCATTTCATGCTTCCCTTTCAAAAAAAAAAAAAAAAAGAGAGAGAATCCTCTCAACTCTCTCCTCCCTTTGCAATTTCCGGTCATCGGACCAGTCATCGATCGCCGCAGTCCGCCGCCGTCTGTCGTTGTCGGCGACGCCGTGCACGGCGGCCGGAGCTCAGAAAAGGTAAATTTTTTTCTCTTTTTTTTATACTATATTTTAAGACTTATATATAGTAAAAAAAACTAGAAAATCGTTTTATATACACAAACGGTTTCGAAAAAAAAAGAAAAGAAAAGAAAAAATGAAAAAGAAAATGAACAGAACCTTTTCTAATCTCCTTTTTCTTTTTTCATATTGATTTCGTCTCCAAAAAAAATGCAATGGTTTATCTTTCGGTTTTATAGCCTAATTTTTTTGAAGAAAAATAAAAAATATACAATATTTTTATGCTGTTCGTTTGTCCTTTTGCAGGTACGGAGGTGCTGACGTGGAGGTACGGAAGCCAACGGTGGTGGCGCGCGTGTGGAGGAGCGGCGGCGGCTAGGGCTGACCTAGCTAGGGTTTTTCTTTTTTTTTATTTGTTTTAATTTTTTTGGGCTGGTTTGGGCTAGGGTTTAGTTGGGCTTGTATTGGGTTTAAAATGGACTATTTATTATTGTTTGGTTTATTATTTTTTTGTATTTGTTTGGGTTTAATGGGCCCGGGCAAATTGGGCTAATTACAGCTGTCCCTCTTTGCTCGTTGTCGTGTAGCGAAAATGGAGCAAAGACTTAAAAAGAGCCAACTTTGCCCGGCCTCGCTGAGTCTCTACTTGTTTTGGTGCCTCTCTTCTTCGAGTAGCTTCATGCCATCCTGCTGCATCTTCAAGGGTATAGAAACTAGCGCTTCGATCCAATTCAAGGAGATAAGAATTGGTAATTTCAACCTGCTCCACTGCAACTTCAGGGAGATAAGGTCTGGTGGTTTCAATCTGCTCCTCTACAAATTCAAGGAGATAAGATTCGCTGTCTGTAGCTTTAATCTGTTCCACTACAACGCTAGGGAAATAAGATTCGTTGTCTTCAGTCTGCTCCGCTGCAACTTCAGGGAGATAAGGCTGGTGGCTTCAATCTGCTCCACTGCAACTTCAGGAAGATAAGATCCGCTATCTTCAGTCTGCTCCGCTGCAACTTCAGGGAGATAAGGCTGTGGCTTCAATGTGGTCCACTGCAACTTCAGGAAGATAAGATCCGCCGTAGCTTCAATCTGTTCCACTGCATCTTTAAGGAAATAAGATTCGTTGTCTTCAGTCTGGTTCGCTGCAACTTCAGGGAGATAAGGCTATGGCTTCAATCTGCTCCACTGCAACTTTAGGAAGATAAGATCCGCCGTAGCTTCAGTCTGTTCCACTGTATCTTTAAGGAAATAAGATTCGGTGTCTTTAGTCTGGTTCGCTGCAACTTCAGGGAGATAAGGCTGGTGGCTTCAATCTGCTCCACTGTAACTTCAGGAAGATAAGATCTACCGTAGCTTCAATCTATTCCACTGCATCTTTAGGGAAATAAGATTTGCTGTCTTCAGTCTGCTCCGCTGCAACTTCAAGGAGATAAGGCTGTGGCTTCAATCTGCTCTACTGCAACTTCAGTAAGATAAGATCCGCCATAATTTGTAGCTTTAATCTATTCCACTGCAACGCTAGGTAAATAAGATTAACTATCTTCAGTCTGCTCCACTGCAACTTCAGGGAGATAAGATTCACCATGGTGGATTTGATCTGAACTACTGCAACTTCAGAGGTATTGGACTTGTAACTCGTAACTTTAATCTGCTCCACTGTAACTTTTGGGGAATAAGATTTGTAGCTTCAATCTGCTCCACTACAACTTCAGGGAGATAAGGTTCGCCATGATCTATTCTGCTACAACTTCATAGAGATAGGATCTGTACTTTATAGCTTCAATCTGTTCCACTGCAACTCCAGGAAACTAAGATTCTCTATCTTCAGTCTGCTCCACATCAACTTGAGGGAGATAAGACTTGTAACTTCAACCTGCTCTACTGCAACTCTAGGGAGATAAGGTTTGTAACTTCATTGGTCTATTGCACCATTCTCTAGGTGACATAACCTGTACAATTCATTTCATGAGCCTATCTTTGTGGCAAATGATTAGGAAGTCATGATCAGAATGAATCAAATACTCCTATTTGGATGTGTACGAATGACATTTGCATGAATGCAGAATGTCATTTTTCGAGAATGATCCCTTTTTAATGCTTAGGTTATCATTGCTCGTCATTCATCAAGGTTCTATCATTGATATGCTACCCTGCCCTTTCTTGGGTTTTCAATTCAAAACTCCCTTTGGTCTCAAGGCGCCCTTTACGGGTTTTCGCCCTGGCCTCTCCTTTTTCTTTTTCTTTTGGTTTTTTAAAAGCCTAGTTCTTCTTGACTGAATCGAATTTATGGGATTAGGTAGGTTCTTGCCATTCATCTCAGTTAAAATCAATGCTTTTACAGAGAAGGCATTCTTTACTTAAGGTCTTTCCTAATTTGACATCCACTTTCCTCTGAAGTACTTTTGTATATGAAGGATTCTTTTCAAAACTAAGTTCTTCTCATGGAATTCTCTAGGACGAACCTTTTTGTTGTAAGCTCTTATATTTGACCATAATGGATAACTTTCAACCTCTTCTCTTTTATCAAATTTAGCTGATCATACCGAGATTAGATCCATTCTGTTTCATCCAACTTCAGCTCTGACAAGACTCGAGGGGAAGAAAATCTCAACTTTGATGAGAAAGGCGTTGCCCCGGTGGGCGTCCTGACAGACATTCGACAAGCATATGAAGCTCAATCATTTCCGCCACGATCCCTCATTTTCTTCTTCTTCTTCTTCTTCTTCTTCTTCACCATTCATTTTAGGGTAATGTGGTGTTTAATCTTGAACAGATTGCAAACTTCTGATATCATGCTGTTGTTCAAATTTAATGTATCGTCAGATATGATCCTTTTTGGCATTCCATACTGACATATAATTTGCTGACTGTCGACTTTGTGACATCGGCATAGGAAGCATCTTCCGCACACTTAGTGAAGTAATCGACGACCACAAAGATGAATCGATACTCGTTAGAAGCTTTTGGTATGATTGGACCACTGACATCCATGCCCTATATATAGAAAGACCATAGATTCCACTGATTCTTTGTAAGGTGGGATCTATTTCTCATATTTAACAAATCAGGAAATGAGCTACAATCTTGGTCATCTTCAAAGTCCTGAGGTTCCTCTGGACACATATCTTGCTCAAAAAGAGGTTCTGAGTCAATAGCAGTGTCGCTCATATTACTGATATCTGGAGACCTGTTATAAGGACGAAGGAAGATTCGAAGAACAAAAGAATCTAAGAATATTTTTCTTGTGTGGTATGATTATGAATGGAAGGGAAACAATAAAAGAATATTTGCTTGAAGTGAAACAAAGATGCATTTTATTGAAATAAATATATTGGACGTATGCCTATTTCACAAAAGGATTCTTATTGCTCTTAGACTTAAAGCAATAAGTATGTTTTGGACATTACTCCGAATTGGCTTTAAAAAATACAGGGATCTCTTCCACAGTCCCATCTCTCAAAACACTCCCAGGTATGCAAGGGAAAATGTCTGATAAATTCTCTTCTCCGGCTCCCTTTTTGGATACGGTGTTAATGTTTAGATTTCTCACCATTCCTTCCGGCCTTTGACTTCTTCAAGGAATTCCAACTCTTTATTATCTATTAGGCTCTGCACCAAACCTTTGAATTCAGTGCACTCTTGGATTTCATGACCTTCTTCAGTATGGAATTCACAGTAGCTCCTCATCCCTTTGGGTGTCTCCTCTGAATTCTGAATGATTAGTCCCATGTCTATCATTTGTTTCAAAACCCATTTCAATGGGGTTTTTACTTCTCCAATACTCTTTTTGAATCTCTTCCTCATATCCTCGATTATCACGTTTACCCCCTTATCAGCATGATTAGGTAACAAATTTTCTACACCAGACAGATTGTCAAATTTCACAATGCCCACTCGGATGAGCCTTTCAAATAATTTTTTGAAAGTGGTGCAATTTTCTATCGAGTGTCCCGTGACTCCTGTGTGGTACTCGTATTGGGCGTTCGGGTCGTACCATTTGGGAAACGAAGGCTGCATAGGTTCTGAGTAGAACGGAGATACCACATGGGCGTCAAACAGATTTTGGTATAACTCCCTATACGTCATGGAGATGGGAGTGAACTAGAGTTTTTCTGAGTTCAGCCTCGAGTTGGATTCTTGCCTTGAAGGGCCTTAATAGCTGGTGGTTATGGCCTTCGGCTGGCCAATAGTGATTGGCTTAGGGTTCCCTTTACTAAACATGCTCACGTTATCCACTTAATTGTCATTTTCCTTCGGGGTTGACCTTTTAGTACTTTCCCTTGCGTCTATCTTCCCACTCCTTACGGCGTTTTCAATCATTTTGCCGGACATTTGTAACACCCCTAACCCGTATCCGTTGCCGAATTAGGGTTATGAGGTATTACCAAAAGAATACAACTTTCATATAATCACATAATCACGTGGATTTTATTAGTAATTATTTATATATTAAATAATTGCTAACTAAACATATGAATCATACTTCAGAGTTCAATCTAATTTCATTTCAAACATATATCATATTTACAAGCCAATGCACATATCTCACACCAAATACCATATAATACATATATATATATCATGAGTTTAATAGTCGAACCATATGAGGCATTAAATATGGTTAATATGAGCAAACTTACATATCATATTCATTAAAGACTAACATACCTATTTCAATTACAAGATCATTCACCAATAATCATATTATTATTCTATCATGCAAATCATCATTTACGGTTATGATCAATAAACTCAAAGTACACCTAGGTCATTAGCATACTAGCATGTATAATAGCGTTTCAATTTGTCTTTGCTCAACTAATTCATTTCAATAGCCATTTTGACATATGCGCATATATATACATATATCTGTATATTTAATTTCAATTAACAAATAAACAACCGAAACCAATTTCTCATTCAAATTATAGCATAACCACAACTTCATGTAAATTTAAATAAACGCCAAATGTACATATACCATAACCGAATTATCAAAACCAAACACTTAAACGTTTAATTAAGAACATATAAAATCAAGTTTAAACCAAAGGGTCAAACCATTTTCGCAAGGTACCATGATCATTGTTCTTCAACTTTTATCTAAATAAAAGACTAATTAAAAAAAAATACATCACTCACATACATATATACCATGAAAAGAACCTTCAAATTAAACTTATAACAAGACCGAATATCCACAACGTTAATACCATGACCAACATTACCAAATCAAACTCAAACATAGAAACATAGCCATTTTCACATGGCATATATGTATATATATATATATATATCATTCGAACACAACCCAAGAGACATAGTCTATATGTAACAGACCAATTTTGACCCAAATCAGAACGGTGGTTTCGGGACCACGAATCCGAGCCTGAGAAATATTTTAATATTATATTTTGTGTTTATTATATGTGATTTAGTGAGTGTGAAAGTTTCGTAGAAAAATTTAGTCGTTTAAGTGCTCAATTTGATAAAAAGGATTTAATCGAGAAAACGCGAAAGTTTCATGCTAAAGTGAAAGGTACTAATTTGATTGTGGCTTTTTAAGTGGGTGTACTAAAAGGGTAATTAGCCCATGTGCTACAAAGAGGGACAGCAATAGGCCTTTTAATTACAAAATTTATGTTGTTTTAGTATAATTATAAGTTAAAAAATTAGTGTTAATAAATATGATAATATATATGTTTGTTTTAACATAAAATAATAAAGTTAAGTGGGAAGAAAGAGAACTTCACCTTGCTCATCTCCTTGGCCGAAAGTTGGAGGAAGAAACTCCATTTTTGGAGCTTGAAATTTCGGCACTTTGGGGCTTAATTAGGGGTATGTGTTTTGTTTAATTTTTGATAATTTTTGCATTTTTAGAATGGTTGCATTGAATCCTATACAACCCATGTAGAAATTTTTGAGATTATGGCACATTAAATTCGGCTATGGTTGTATATGCTTGACTTAAGATGTTTGATAGTAGATTTCAATTAGTATATGTTAAAACATCCTCTTTTGAATTTGAAGTTGTGGTGGAATTGGATGTAAGGGATTTATTTGAAAAAAAAAAAGAGTTGAGGGACTAAAACATGAAATAAATGACATGCATGGACACATAAGAATATGGGGGATATTCGGCCAAGCTATAGTGTTGGAAAATCTTGCATATTTTGTGTTTTGTGTAAATTGGACTAAATTGTAAAAATGGGAAACCTTAGGGGTAAAATTGTAAATTGCCCATTTGTGTGTTTTGGGACTAAATTGAGATGAAATGCGATTAAATGAGCTAAATTTTAATGTGTTTTAGATCAAGAGCAAAGAAAAACGGAATTAAACAGGGGGAAGACGAAGGTTCTCGAATAGCCGATTCGCACGGACTATCGACAATCGAGGTAAGTCCTTTAGCTAAAATATGTCAATAAATTAATTATGAACTTAGTGAATGATGAATTGTGGAAATTTAGAGTATAAATTCATGATATAGCCGAATGTGAATGTATAGTATTGAAGTGAATTTATTTTGGCTAATGCAAGGTGTATAAGTAAGTTCTTGAGCTACCTTATGTTTAAAGGTTAATTACAAATCTAATGAATGGTAGAATTTGTATAAGTTTGGTGTAAAACCATGAGTTGGCCGAATGTGATGATGATGGATTGGATTGATTTCAAATATATTTTATGCAATGTGAATAAATGCATATGGTTCAATATGTGATAGTGAAATGTGAAAAGCATGTAAAATTATTCTGACATTCGGGCTTTGAGCCTACAAGGCCTCGTGCCGGTGACAAAATCGGGCTTTATGCCTAGCAGGCCTTGTGCCGGTGTTACTTTTCAAGCTTTTATGCCTAGCAGGCCTTGTGCCGGTGTTATTTATCGGGCTTTATGCCTAGCAGGCCTTGTGCCGGTGTTATTTATCGGGCTTTACGCCTAGCAGGCCTTGTGCCGGTGTTACTTTTCAGGCTTTTACACCTAGCAGGCTTGATGCCGGTGATGTAATTTATAAAAGAGAAATTGAATCTTTGTTCAAGACAACTTAAAGCTAATTTATTGAGTATACGGTTCAGGTAAGCATGTAAGGTATGCCATGCTTAATATTACTTGGGTCAAATTAGTATTATGAGAATTGTGTATATGTGTTCGAAGTTAATATTGATGGATGTAGTATGATGGAATTCGAGCTTAGAATGTGCTATTATGGAACAATTGGTTTTCAAGTTTAAATGTTAAGAAAGGAGATTTTCATGCGATATGCTTATATGAACTACAAAGAAATGTAGGTTGAAGGAAATGATTCCTAATTTACTTGGGTTAATGAATTACTAGTATCTGGCTTGTATAAATAATTTACTTAAATTGCCTATGTGAAATGCCATAAGTTGATTGCTTTCATTTCGTAAATAATTAAATGTTTTATTATCATGAGTTAGGACTTACTAAGCTAGTAAGCTTAATTATGTGAAATGTTCTCCTTTGTTTTATAGATTTTGGTCACGTTGCGGGCTCGTAAAGGATCTTCAAGAAGTCAACCACACTATCGCCTTCCTTTGGTATTTTGAATTTTGGTTACGAATTAGAAGGCATGTATAGGCTAGATGAAGTTTTAGAAACATATGATGTTTGACCTTGTATATAATAGCCATGCGAATATGGCTAAATTTTTAGTTAAGTACGCTGTAGTGTCTTGATATGTATGTTGGTTCATGATGGCAATGTTTATGCATTCTTAATCAAAGTTTAATCGTTTTTGTTAAGGAAATGTTTGTATACGAAATGAATCCTTGAATTAGGGATGTAGGTAGGTTCGGTTAGAAGCTAGTCTTTCATAAAATGCAACAAAACAGCTTGTAGTAGCAGCAGTGATGTGAGTTAGAAAAATCACCAAAAATAGGGTATATTGAATTAGAAGGTGAATGAGATATAAAATTAAACCTCATTGTGTCTATTTTTACATGAAAGAAGCAGGGTAGGCAAAATATTTATATATTATGAGATAATTAAGTTTCAGTGAGACCTGCCCTGAATGAATTCGGGAGTCACTGTTCTGTTTTAGAAAAATTGTCAAAAATTGTACAAAAACAATTATGAAGCATGGTTTATATGTTTAGAATCATTAATGAGTCTATTTTTGATTGGTACAAACAAGAACATTATTTAAAATTTGTACAATGAGATAACTGTATTTTTGTAATGATAGGTCAGAATTGTCAAGCAGTGAAATAGGGGTAACTTTGATGAATAAACTGTACTAATTGGCCACATGAAAAATTCTGGAAAAATTATGGTAAATTCTTATATGAGTCTAGTTTCCAGGAAAATTTACGGATATGAATTTTGAATTTTGTAACTCGAGTTATGGTCAATTTAGTCATCATGACGCAGTTTGACAGCTTTAAATTTTTATGTCCTGAACTTCTAGTCAAGTCTAGGAATGCCACATACTCGAGTCCGGCGAAGGTCTCGGGTAAGGGGTGTTACACTATACATGCCATAAGTTCAAAAGAGATACAACTTATAGAATACCAAAGTTAGGTGATAGTGTGATTGACTTTGACGAAGATCCCCGAGCACGAACTACCCTTCAAAATCTATAAAATAGTCAAATGAAACAAACAGTAAGCTAACTTAGCTTAGTAAGTTTTAAGCAATGGTAAAGAATGGAATTAAACATTTCACAAGTTAAATCAAACTAACATGATTATCAACAACCTCATAGCCGTAGGTTTATATGTATATATATCTATCAACTTACCATTCAATAACTACCATGTTTGGTAATCTCAAAACCAAACATTCATACATTCCTTATTAGATATCATATAAAACTAGGCATCATCATTACTTTCAAAACATACTTGAAAACTCATAATCACATAATATATCTCAAATTTCATAAGTTAACTTAACTTACCATTTTAATACTAACCTTCTCAAACTTCCTGAATCACATACCTGTTTATTCCATTACATTTAACACATTTCGCTAGTTGATATCTTTAGAGTATTCGCAAACCCGCACACTTAGTGCAAATTCATGTAACGTATCGCACACTTAGTGCCGTTACTTGATAGAATGCACACATAGTGCAAATCCCTTGTAATGTATCGCACACTTAGTGCCATTACATTATATTATGCACACATAGCGCCCAACGACCGATTTCGCACACACAGTGCTCGGTACCTTGATTCGCACACTTAATGCTTCATTCGAACCTGTTACTCACCTCATTAAACATATATACATATTTATAATATAGCTCGTTTCATTCCCAAATCATCTTCACATTCGACAATCCCAACAATTTGCACACATACATTTCATTAGATAAATTTCATTTCTTAAGTCAACATCTCACATAACTACATTATCAAATAAGTATACATTTCATTCAATTAAACCCATTATTCCCTATTATTATATTCGGCCATACCATATATTTCTTATTTAACTCTATTAAAACATATACTTCATTATGAATAAAAATTCAATACATTCCAATTTCTTAAAAACTTACCTCGGAAATCGATGGATTAGGGTTTCCCGGCTATTCGTTCAACTTCGCCTTTCCCTTATCCAATCCCGATTCTTTTTGCTCTTGATCTAAATAATTTCAAATTAAGATCATTCAAACATATTTTCATTCAATTTAATCCAAAAACACATTATGCAAATTACCATTTTACCCCTGACATTTACAATTTTTACAATTTAGTCCCTATTACACAAAACACAAAATACACAAAATTTGAACTCACTCCTTTAGGGCTGAATTTTCATAGCTCTCACACAAGCTCATATATTTCATTTAGTTCACATTTTGACCCCTCAATTTACACTTTTCACAATTTAATCCTAATTACTCAAAATCATCAAAATTTCCAATACAAAACATGTTAATCTACAACATAGCTTTAATTTATAATCATCAAACATCGCAAAGCACAAGTTTCCACCCATGGCCGAACATCACACATGCATTAATCTCAAAAATTCTAACATGGGTCGGATAGTATTCGAAGCAACGATCTCAAAAACGTAAAAATCAACAAAAATCGAACTCAATTACATACCTAATCAAGCTTGCAAAGGGCCGAATATTTGAGAGCTCAAGCTTCTCTTCTTTTTCTTTAGTTTCGGTCAAAGAAAATAAAATAAGGAGAACATGCATCTTTTTCTTTTATGTTTTTATTATATTATAGTTATAATATAATACATATATTATTATAAACTTCAATTATGAAAACAAAATATAAAAATACATTATAAAAGTTTAATGCCGTCCACTAGCATGCAAAAGGGTCATTTACAACTTAAATCCTCATACAAAAGAAGACAAATCAATTTAGCCACTAAATTTAATAAATGGCTACTTTTACCACTTACGCGATTTAGCCCTTTTCTTTAAATTAAACACACAAACGGTCAAATTAATTCACGAAAATTTTTGCACATGCACACTCATAAATCATAGACACCAAATATAATATATAAATATTCTATCGACTCAGATTTGTGGTCCCGAAATCACTATTTCTGATTAGGGTCAAAATCAGGCTGTTACAACATTACTATATTTGAGAAGCTCATGGTAGCGCTTCCCAACATATGCTTAATGAATGGGGCTTTCAGAGTATTGATGAAAAGCATTGTCGTTTTTTTTCCAGAAGAGGTGGCTGGACTTGTGTTGCCACCTCTCTCCATCTCTGGGCATATTGTCTAAAGTTCTCACTTTTCTTCTTTCCCATATTCTGCAGTGTAATTCTGTCAGGTGTCATGTCTGTTGGCTATATTGCTTCATGAAAGCCTATGCTAAGTCCTTCCACGAGTGGATTTTGGCACGGCTCAGCTAGTTGTACCATTTGGCAGTCGACCCAATCAGGCTGTTTTGGAAGCAATGGATTAATAGTTGGTCATTATTAACATACCCTGTCATCCTTCGACAGAATATCGTGATGTGAGCTTCAGGACTAGTTCCATTATACTTTTCAAATTCTAGAGTCTTGAATTTCGGCAGGAGTATTAGATCTGGGACTAAACTTAGATCCTTAGCGTCAACCTCGCCATGGTAATCAGTATTCTCCATTGCTCTGAGTTTTTCCTCTAACCACCTGTATCGATCTTCGAGTTGTTTTGGCAGTTCCACCCTTGCTTTTTCTATGTTTGCCATTTCATCTAGATCAGGAACTACAAGATTGGTTGGATTGTTCCCCGGGTTGGAACCTGAATCCGTTGAGCAGTTCATTGGTGCCGAAGTACCGGCTTGATATTGTTGGGGTCCGGTAGTGATGGGTACCCCTCGCGGATACACCTTAGGTTGTGTCTGTGTATTTGTTGGAGTAAAACACGGAGTATAGAGAGGTTCCTCATTACCTTCTCCAGCATTAACCATGGAGCCCTTTCCTTTATCTATTCCTCCAGTCAGTAGTTGGGTCAACTAAGTCATCATATTTCTTTGGGACTCCAACATTCGGTCCATCATGTCTTGCTGGATTTTAGCCAGTTGCTCTTGCATTTGTAATTGTAGTTGATCTTGCATCTCTTTTTGGAGTTGTTCAAGTCTTTCCAATCTTTGATCCATGTATTTTGTCTTTGCTCGGGTACCTTAATGATGTTTGGTTGGTAAGTTTTGGTTGGTTTCCAGATTAACTCTGAAATGATTTTAACCAATTAGGGTCTTTTGTGAGTTTCATTGTACATGATGAAATGCAATGCTAATACATGAATGCAAAAAGAGGTGTCGATTCTGATTCAATTTCATTTAGAAAACTTTACTAGAAAATAAAATTCTTTACATAAAACGGATTACAAATATACGACCAGCCGCATTATCTTCCACTTTATCAAGAAATTCGTTCTCTATGACAAGCTCTCTAATTTAGTAATTGAACGTGAATCGACACTCTTTCGAACATGACATGCAAACATAGAAAAAACATAATAAGTCAGTACAATATACAAAAACAAAACTCCAAACAACTGAAAGAGAATCAAGCACCTATCTGGATAACTGCTAGGGTTTGGCGCAGTACTATCTAGGGTGGGCTCCTAGGGTCTTCTACATGCGATTTGGTTCTAAAGTTGAGGTACCCGAACCAGTAGATTCCTCGATCCTCACCCATTATAGGCTCATACGGACCGAGTTCAGTTCAGGGGAATACATTTCCCTATGGCTGCATGGAGATAAAAATCTCACGAAAACATAGGTACGGATGTATCCCGAAAGTGATCCACTATCTTACACGGAGGTGAAAACCTCACGAAGGAGTAGCTTCTCACTCCCACTTAAAAGAGGTAAAACCAAACGGTCCTTATGTAATATGATGCGAAAATATTCTACGAGACTCAAACCACAGCAATCATATAAAATAATACAAACAAATGCAATAAAAGGATCGTAGTTTTTCAATTTTCCACAACAGGACAGAATAATCAATTTTACGGCTTGAATCTCTTATTGGTCCCCAATGGAGTCGCCAAGCTGTCGAAACCATTTTTTTTTGTTGAAAAATGGGAGTCGACTTTAAAAACGAAAATGGAGTAGCCACCAATCCTTTTTTTTTGAGGTGTGATCGGATCACCTTGATATTGATCATTAAAACATTTTGACTTATTAAAATGATGATTTTGGCCTACAAAATTCGAGAAAACAGGTTCGGGAGTCGGTTACGCACGAGGAAGAATTAGCACCCTCGTAACGCCCAAAACTGGTACCGAATTGATTGATTAATGTCTTAATGTTGAAAATTTGAAAAGATTTTAAAATACGATCCTCTTTGTTTAAAAAAAAACTTGAATCAATTATATTGGATGCTGAGACCCGCTTATTCCGAAGAAGTAAAATGTCATGCCCAGTGAGTTAGGATACGACATTTCGAATATTCGAAACTAAGCTTGTCTTTTGACTTTTGAAACGCACGCATTTAAATTTAAGAAGGATATTCGATTATTTGGGTCAAATGAAAAATTGGAACCCAGTAAGTTAGGGCACAATTTCTCAAAATTCCAAATACAGAATATTGTCTTTGTTTTTTTAGAAATCTTTACCTCGAGATCACAAAATGTCACATCCAGTGAGTTAGGAGACAACATTTTTGAATTCACGAGAATAAGTTTTTATTCGACTTATATGCTTCGATTTTTAAAAAAAAAGATAATCAGTTCTTTAGGCTCGACGAGAAAAATCGAAACCCAGTAAGTTAGGGCACGATTTCTCGAGTCTCGAATTACAAAAAATTGCTTAATAAAAAAATTTGTACCTGGCGAAGATTAATGTAACACGATTTTATAGAAAAATATAAAAAGATGAATTACGGTTCTAATATGCATAACAAGCTAATAATAAATTTATTAATGTAAATGACAATAATAAGAGCAAAAATAAAAATAAGATAAACAATTAAAAAACAAATAAAAACTAATTATAGAAAATAACGAGTAAGTAAATAAAAAAAACTAATTTAAAAAAATTAACATTGAACAAACAAACAAACAAATGAATGAATATTAGGTAAAACCGTTTAAAAATAACAATAATAGTAATATTAGCAATAATAATAATAAACGAATAATAGTATAAATGATAAATAATACATTAATAAATGAATAATAATGCTAATAAAATATATAAATTAATAAGGGTATTAATAAAAATAAAAATAATAATGATGATACTAATGATAAAAATAAAATAATAATAATAGTAATAATAATAGAGGATAAAAAATACGACATAGATAAAAATGTATACATAATGTTAAGTTTAAATATTTTAGGAGGAAAAAATAAAATAAAATAATGCCTAATATTAAATTTAAATATTTTAAGAGTAAGAAAATGATAAATAAATAAATAAATGAATTGATAAATATAATATAAATAATCAAATTAATCAAACAAGGATTAAATTAAAATTAAAACAGAATTTAAAGGAAAAACGAAATAAAAATAAAATATTGGGCCCAAATTGTGATACGCAAATGAAATGGCGGACCAAATGGGATAATATCCCTGTCCCCCAAAACGCATAACTTCAGTATAGACCGAATTGAAACACTACAAAAATTATAGGGTAAAAATTAAAGAGAAAAAAAAGAAATAAGACCAAATCGCAACAAGCCTTAAAAGCGGAGGGACCTCGCGCATAAATGACCACTTCACCGCAAAAACACGCTGCTCCTAAGGCTAAATGGGTCAGGTCACGGGTTAGAGACCAAAACGACGTCGTTTTAGTCTCTGAACCTAAACTTCAAAACGACGTCGTTTTTACTCCTTATAAAAGCTATTTCTGTTTTGAAAATTTCATTTCATGCTTCCCTTTCAAAAAAAATAAGAGAGAATCCTCTCAACTCTCTCCCCCCATTGCGATTTTCGGTCACCAGACCGGTCATCGGCCGCCACGATCCACCGTTGTCTACCGCCATCGGCGTCGCCGTGCACGACGGCCGGAGCTCAAAAAAGGTAAATTTTTTCCCTTTTTTTTATACTATATTTTAATACTTATATGTAGTAAAAAAAAAAAACTAGAAAATCGTTTTATGTACAGAAACAGTTTCGAAGAAAAGAAAAGAAAAGAAAAAAAAGTGAAAAAGAAAATGAACAGAACCTTTGCTAATCTCTTTTTTCTTTTCTTTGTATTGATTTTGTCTCCAAAAAAAATACAATGGTTTATCTTTCGGTTTTATAGTCGATTTTTTTTGAAGATAAATAAAAAATATACAATATTTTTGTGCTGTTCATTTGTCCTTTTGCAGGTATGGAGGTGCTGACGTGGAGGTACGAAAGCCAACGATGGTGGCGCGCGTGTGGAGAAGCGTCGGCGGCGGCTAGGGCTAACCTAGCTAGGGTTTTTTTTTTTTGGTTTGTTTTATTTTTTGGGGCTGATTTGGGCTAGGGTTTAGTTGGGCTTGTATTGGGTTTAAAATGGACTGTTTATTATTGTTTGGTTTATTATTTTTTTGTATTTTTTTGGTTTTAATGGGCCCAGGAAAATTGGGCTAATTACAACATCTTTACAAATGAAATGAAAAATAATGATCTATGAAGAAAAAATCATAAATATTTTCCAAATTCACCACAAGTTTCTCCGATCAGAAGTCTTTTTAAATGATCCTAAAAGGGTTCTTGGTTGCTAAATTAATTTTAAAGAAAAGCATACCAAATTTAGAATCACTTGGTTTGAATTGATAACTATGAAATTTCAAGAGTAAAATATACAAATGGTTACCCAATTATGCGAACGTTTTTGTTTTAGTCACTTAATTTTAAGAAATTTCAATTTAGGCACTAACGTTTGAATTCGTTCCTGTTTTGTTCATTTGCCATTAAATTAATAACGGAAAATCTTTTTCTAGCTAGTATAATAACACATTTAGTCCTCAATACTTACTTATTCTATCAATTCGTTCCTAATTCTAAATAATTAAATAAATTTAACCCATTATATTTACAAATTCTATCAAATTGATCATCAAACTTCCTAATAAAAGCTTTCAGCTTTTAGAATATAGGTATTCCACATCTATAATTTTTTAAAACTCAAAAAAAAAAAAAAAAAACTTCTCTCAAGCTCAACTAATGAGTCGTTTTCTGAGTCAATTCCTGAAACCAGTGAGTTTATCTTGAAACTTTTTTTCATTAGTTCTCTTCTAAATATAATATTTTATAATCCTTTTATTGATGAAATGTTGGCTAAAGAAAATGGAAAAAGCTTTTAAAAAATATTTTATATTTACTCTTGTTGTTAGCAGTATGATATTTCCTTCAAGGTATGTAGAAGTAGTCCTCGAAGTTGGTCCTTGAAATTGGAAATTAAATCCAAATTTAAAAAATATGACTTTGAAAAATCCAATTGTTCAATCAATAATTATATAAGAAAAAATTATAAACATTTAATTTTTCATTAGAAAAAAATGTGAAAGAATTAATTGAATTTCCTTTTTGTTACATTGATAATGATATTTTTTTTTTTAGTTTTATGAGCTGATTAAGAGATTATTATGTGTTCTATTTTTTAAAATTTTTAAATCTACAATAAGCAATATGTATCACTAATTATCCGATTTAGTGTCAAACCATTTACCAAATTAATTAAAAACTAAAATTATGCTAGTCATGGTGAAAAATATTTTTTACAAATATTAAATTATTTATATAATTTTAGCATATATATTATATTTTTAAAATTTTTATTTTCTATTATTTTTAATGATTTTAGTTAATTTCTAACACGAACTTCTTAAAAATATAAACAAAATGGTTATGCATCAAATTAGATAACTTCAACCATAAATAAAACAATTAATAGATGTGGAATGCCTTTATTTTAAAAGCTCAAAACTTTTGTTAGTAAGTTTAAGAATCAAATTGATATAATTTGTAAATGAAGGGTTAAATTTATTGAATTATTTAGAATTAGGATCAAATTGATAGAATAAGTAAGTATTGAGGACTAAATGTGTTATTATAATAGTCTGATTTTCAATGGTGTCAAAAATGATATGTAACACCCCAAACCCGGCCCATGCGTTTCGACCAGATCTGGCATGTCACGGCTTGTACTTTGAAAACCTTTGCTTTGATGGTTTTTGAAAATTTGTGAGTTAATTAGACAATATTTAAGTAAATAAGAGGCATTTTAAAAATAAAACCTTGTATTAAGTATTATTAAGTATAAATAAACCTTATCATAAAATTCATAAGTTGCTTAACATTGAAAGCGACTTAGTTGAATGAAAACTAGGGGCCTTATTGCATAAATATTCTCGAAATAACCTTGTAATAAATTAAACCTAAAGAAATCTCAAAAGAAAATAACTTGTAGAAATAGAACTTGATGGCCCTTCGAGTCCGTCTCGGCTCCCATGTCCACGATCTACTGTTCATCTGGAAGAATAGAGAAAAGGAAAGCGTGAGTCACAAAGACTCAGTGTATAAATCTCAAAACACACATCGACCTGAGCCCACAAACACATTATGGGCCCTGGCCCATAAAGGAAGACATCAATCATTATCACATAATAAACAATAAAGAATGAAAAATCCAACTCATCCTAGGTTTCCATCCTCTACACACCAACCCGTACCAACCATCACACCTTGGGGATTTCTACAATCAACCCTCCATCCGCTGCACACCAAAACGACAGCCGTACTGCCTATTCCTATTTAGTAGGAATCATTAAACGTGGCATAGCCACCGATCACAATGTGACCTAGCATTTATATTTGTGGGTTTTCTACCACCGATCACTGCGTGACCTATCATGCACTTCCCCTTCATCATATCAATATCCCATCCCATGCATACACACATAAAGGAAACATCATGCAATCATATATATATATATATTTCGATACACATAGGGAGTTCTATGTTTACGTACCTGGCATCCTTGCTTAACCCTTTTAGGGTTCCATTCGACTGTTTATACAGCCTTATTCCGGCTTTTAGCCCATAACATACATAAATAGATTTACATACATGTTTATTAGTAGTGTTTTAGATGTCTACACACCTGGTTAATGTTGATACCCTTGCTAAACCGATCTACAACTTTGTTCAAGAAGCCAGAAAGATGTGAAACTACGGCCTCTCCTATATTCGGCCATGGTTAGTGTTCTACCCAATTTTATGTATTTGAATAAACAACTCTTCTTACCTTAAAATCCCGAAATTGAAGGCTAATGATTTTTTCAGCTTTTAGATCTAGTCGACCAAGCTTCCTTCAAATCCTGAAAAACCATTAAACTATTAGATTTCGGCTTTTTCCTTTCAAAAGCCGGGAATAGATTGTGAGAACTAAACAAAAATCGACTCTTACCTTAGCTTAGGAGATTCGGCTAGCACTAGAGAGAGGATTCGGCAATGCCAATGGAAGATTTAAATACCGGAAGTATAGAACAATTTCTCAAATAGGATGAATAAAAGAAAAAATGATTTGGGCTTCATTAAACTCATTTAAAAGATTTAACTCATTAATTCTAAATGCTGAAATTTAACTCATTTAAATTAAAAGATTTGGGCTTCATTAAACTTAAATTTAAATCCCTTAAATCCCTTGTTGTGGCGTCACCATTGCTCCCATTTAATTGCCGAAAATGGCCCAAAAACATGGGCTCCTTGCGACCCAAAACTTGTTCCTTTTTAATTGTTAATGATGCCACCTTAAAATAATTTAATCTGGGCCTTTGCCTAATTCTAAGCCCAAATTTAGACCCCTATCACTTAAATTAACAAATTAATTCTATCCCTACACTAAATGCATAGGCCCATAATTTTAGGATGTTACACGATAATTTTGAAACCCCATCTTTGATGTTTGAGTCTGTAATTATTATTATTTAATATTTACAAGGATCGTATTAAAGTTTGGTGCCTTAATTTTGTCAAATAAATAGTTAATTAAGTTATAAGAACTAAATTGTAAAATTTGTAAAATTTTATCGCTATAGATTTTTAATTAAACAAAGGACTAAAAGAGCAATTAGACAATTACTAAGGTAAAAATCAGTGGTGGATAACAATTAACATCTTTCTATTCATCTTCTTCACCGTATCAAAGAAAATAAAAAGGATTTAAGAGCTTCAAACTTTCGGGCATTAATAGGTATGCTCAATTAAGTCATTCTCTTGTAATTTTTATGTTTTTGAGGTCGTGGAAGCTTGATTTAGCTAGCCCATGTACCAATTTGTAAAAATATTAAAGTTTCTAAAAGTTTTCACTGATGAATCCTTGAAGAAATTGATATTAAATTGTTAGATTTTAAGTTTAGAAGTGAAAAATGACTAGATTATAAAGTTTAATTGCTAGTTTTTGAACATAAGGACTAAAGAGTATAGAATTCAAAATCGATGTGAAATTTTTACAAGTTTTGATATTAGAGGGTCCTAAAAGGATGTAATTGAGATCTATTTTGAAATCGAGGCTCAAATTTAAAAGATATTTCCATTTTGGTTTTAGAGACTAAATTGAATAAAATGCAAAAATTTAGGGGAATTGGAGAAATGAAGTTGAACTGAATTGTTAATTTTGTGAGATATAGGGACTGTTTTAGTGGACTATTCTTATGCTGGAAAATTTGGGACTTATTTGCTAAGTCCATTATGTATATAAAGTATGTCGTGATAGGAAATTGGCTAACAATCACTAGAAATGAGGAAAATGTTATAATATAAATTTGGTTAATATTAGTAGAAACAAGAATGGTATTAATTGAGTTAAATTGTAAAAAAATAGATCACAAGAAGAATAGAGCGGGTATCAACCGAGGAAAGGAAAAGACCACTGAGTAGATATCCGTCGTATTTTGGTAAGTTCGTAGAGTCGAACTTGATTTTACTTCTAATTACCATTTAAATTAAGTAATGTTACACTTGCCCATGATATGAAATGTATCTATGTTATTGAATAATAGTAAAGAAAATAAGTGAGAAAAATCGTTGAAGTAAACAATTGTATAATCGTCGATATGTTCGACTAGCGTTGGGCGCAATCTTCGTCAGCTTGTCTATCTAGTGCTGGGCACATAATTGTCGGTTAATCCGACTAGCGTTGGGCGTAATTACATTTTTTTTATCCAACTAGAGCTGGGCTTAAAAATTATTATTTCCGGTATACCCGACTAGCATTGGGTGCAAATATTGTTGGTTAATCCAACTAGAGCTGGGCTCACTTTCATTACCGTCTGTTAATCCGGCTAGGCTCTGTGTGCCACATCATTACTTGATCTCATGATGAAATTACTTGAATTATTGAGAGAATTGAAATCTTAATTGGTTAAGTTAGAATGTCATATTAAGAGAGGTTGGTTTGTGTTTAACTAATAAATGAACCTATTAATGATAAATTGATTTATATTTTACAGGTTAGATGTATAGTAGAATTAGACTCGTCGTCCAGTGAGAATCCCGTCCTCAAAGTTGGTGACGTTTCTTCTTTTTTTATATTTTGTGTTTTGGCATGTACTTAGGATGCAAATTTATTGATAGTGTCCTTTTGTTTAATGAACACTAGAGTACTGGTTTTTATAAGTGTATATCTTTGTAAGTACTTGTTGATATTTGATACTATGTTAAAAACGATGTTTGCTTAAATGAGATGAATATGAAAGCTAACTGAAGAATATGCATTTAACAAATTCAATGTTGTATTTGATAATGATACACGTGTTAAGTCAAATTTTGGGTTGATTTGAATGTTTATTATATTATGGTCATATGCATATGGTTGAATTTAGCTGGTATCAATTTGGGTGAGAAATAAGGCTTGGAAAATAGCCTATTTTGTCCACACGGGCAGAGATACGGGCGTGTGTCTTAGCCGTCTGTGACACACGTCCATGCGCACTGGCGTATGGTTTAACCGTGCGTCTCCTGTATCTTAAAATATAGAAACAGAATGCTCAGGTAATTTCACACGGGCAATGACACAGGCGTGTGTCTCAGCCGTGTGTGACACACGGCCTAGCACACGGGCATGTGACTTGGTCATGTGACTCCTGCACCTAAATTGTGAATTTTACATTGTTCATACAGCCTAGCACACAGGCGTGTGGTTGGCAGTATATCTCAAGTTAGAGAGTTACACGGGTATAGACATGGTTTGGGGCACAGCCATGTGCCTTACATTGAATGTCCACATGGCCTGTGACATGGGCGTGTCGCTTGGCCGTGTACGCCACAAGGCCTGGCCACGCAGGCGTGTGTCCCCTGTTTCTTTGAAAAATTTATATGTTTTTCAAAAATTTCTTGAGTACCCGTTTTAGCCCCAAACTGATTTTAATGATTATTTTGGACCCTCGAGGGCTTATACTATGGATCATATGAATATTTATGAATAATTTGTTAAATGAATGAAATATATGCATGAGATGTTTGATTGATTAAGTTGTAAGTCCGGTAATGCTTCGTAACCCTGTTCTAGCGACAAATACGGGTTTAGGGTGTTACATTTAGTAGTATCAGAGCGTGCAAGTTTAGTCAATTCTCAGACTAAATCAAACTCAGAAGTGAGTCTAGAGGTACATGCCAAAGTCGAGTCAAGTTTGAGTCGGGATTGGATGCTGATAATCATATTTTATTTATATGTAAAGATGTTAGATGATGCTAATAACGTAGTCGATCAAGAAGTACATATTGCTGATGAATCCACTAGGGAATTTGATAAATTTGAGTCGGTAACACTGGGTGTACGCATGGACAGGGTACGACGACTTAATGCTGCTAGTGGCCCAATTGAAGGGCAATCTAATAATGATGTATTACGAGTGTTAGCGAATGCTCTTCAAAAGGTAGCGGCAGTCGCTCCACTCCCGATGGCCACATCTATGACTAGATGAGCTTCTATTAAAGAACTAAAGAGTACGATGCTACCGAATTTGTTGGAACAAAAGGAGTTGACCCCTCAACGGCAGAGTTTTGGTTAGAGTCAACAACTCGAATCTTACAGCAGTTAGAATGCACTCCTAGAGAAAGCGTTATCTGTGTAGTTTCACTATTACAGGGAGAAGCCTATGCATGGTGAAACATAGTTTCGTGGCATGTTACTACAGAAGTAGTCAATTGGGAATTTTTCCAAGCGGAATTCCAGAAGAAATACGTTGGTGAACTTTATCTTGAAGATAAGAAACAAGAATTTCTCATGTTAAAACAAGAAGATATGTTGATAGTAGATTATGAAAGGGAATACTTGTGACTTAGCAAGTATGGGAAGGAATTGATTCCTACGGAGAAGGAAAATTGCAAACGTTACCTTCGGGGCATGCGCAATGAAATTCAGACTCAACTAGCAACATTGAGAATTAAAGAGTTTGCGGATTCATTAGAATGAGCAAAAATGGTCGAACAATATTTGGGATTTGCGGATTCATCAGAACGAGCAAAAATGGTCGAACAATCTTTGGGCTTACGCAAAAAGGCTGAACCCCTTCGTAATACAAGTAAATGATTCGGGAACTTCAATCTTTCCTCTACATCAAAAAGAGGTAGAGAATCATTGGAAATTGGAAAATCAACTGCAAAATCGAGCATGCCAAGTAAAGTACAGGACCGTCAACCTACGATATCAGTGGGTAGCATAAATGGACTGAATAGAGTTCTAGGGACACAAAATTTTGAACATTGTGGAAAGAAGCACTGGGGAAAATGTTGGAAATTAACAAAAGGTTGTTTTCGTTGTGGTTCATTAGAGCATTTTTCTAGAGAATGTTCGAAGCGCGAAAATGATTCACCCGATGATTCTTTGAGAGCTGCTTCTGCGGTGAGGGGCTGAGGGAGGAGTAGAGGTGGATCGGGTTTGAAGGGAGGATCGAGAAAGAAGGATGATATTATCACTCATCAGAATGGGAGCAGAGCGTCTACACATGCTTAGGTAGTGCAGACCCGTGATAAAAGGGATGCTACCGATGTTGTAGTAGGTATTTTTCTTCTATTCTCTACATCTGTTCATACTTTAACAGACCCAGGCTCTTCTCACTCATATGTCAATTCCTATCTGGTTAAATCTGGGAATATGAATTATGAAATGTCGAATGTATCTATGTCTGTGTCAAGTCCCTTGGGTCAAACTGTATTAGTAGACCAGGTGTGTAAACGTTGTCGTTTAGAGATTCAAAATCTAGTGTTCACTGTAGATTTATTAATTATGCCTTTTGGAGATTTTGATGTAATATTGGGTTTTGATTTTTTGACCGAACACGGAGTAGTTTTGGATTGTCACAAGAAAAAGTTTTTGATCCAAGATATAGAGGGGAAAGTCATAGAGGTTTGTGGTGTTAAAACGAATGAACCAAATCAGATTATTTCTTCGATGCAAGAAGTAAATTGTTGAAGCAATGTTGTGAAGCTTTTGTAGCATATGTCATTAACACGAAAATGGGAAGCAAAGATATTGGTAGTATTTAGACTGTTTGTGAGATTTCTGACGTATTTCCTGAGGAATTACTAGGGTTACCACCGGATAAAGATGTCAAATTTGCGATCGAAGTGTTTCCTGGTGCGGCTCCTGTATTTATAGCTCCGTATCGAATGGCTCCAACCAAGTTGAAAGAATTGAAAGTTCAGTTATAGGATTTGTTAGAATGTGGTTTTATTCGCCCGAGTCTACTGCATTGGGGAGCTCCAGTATTATTTGTTAAAAAGAAAGATGGTTCAATACGGCTCTGTATTGATTACCGTCAATTGAACAAGTTGACAATTAAGAATCGATACCCCCTTCCGCATATCGATGACTTGTTTGACCAACTTAAAGGATCTTCTATCTTCTCCAAGATCAACCTGAGATTGGGATACTATCAGCTGAAAGTAAAGGATAGTGATATACCGAAAACAGACTTCCGAACACGTTATCGTCACTATGAATTTTTAGTGATGCCCTTCAGATTAAAAAATGCTCTAGTAGCTTTTATGGATCTAATGAATCGCATTTTCCAACCATATCTTGATCGGTTCGTGGTTGTTTTCATTGATGATATTCTAATTTATTCAAAATTAGAAGTTGAACATGAACAACACTTAAGAATCGTGTTGCACGTGTTATGGGAGAAATAGTTGTTTGGGAAATTCAGCAAATGTGAGTTTTGGTTAACCAAAGTGGTGTTCTTGGGACACGTGATAACAGTGGATGGAATTCGAGTAGATCCAAAAAAGATTGAAGCGATCCTTCAGTGGAGAGCACCGAAGAATGTGTCAGAAGTTCGTAGTTTTATGGTTTGGCCAGGTATTATCGAAGATTTGTGAATGGCTTCTTGAAGATAGCAATGCCAATGACAAGACTCCTCTAGAAAAGCGTGCAGTTTGTTTGGAGCTAGAAGTGCCAAGAGAGCGTTGATAAGTTAAAGCGGTTGTTGACAGAAGCACCAGTCTTAACACTACCCGAGTCGAGAAAATAGTTTGTGGTGTATAGTGATGCTTCGTTAAGTGGCTTGGGTTGTGTTCTAATACAAGAGGGAAAAGTAATTGCGTACGCGTCTCGATAGTTGAAGACTCATGAACATAATTATCCAATGCACGATTTGGAGTTAGTTGCGGTGATTTTTGCTTTGAAGATTTGGAGACATTATCTATAAGGTGGGAAATGTCATATATACACGGAGCATAAAAGTCTTAAATATCTCCTAACCCAAAATGAGTTAAATTTAAGGCAACGGCGTTGGATCAAAATTTTGAAAGATTATGACTGTGTTATAGATTACCATCTGGGTAAAGCCAACGTTGTAGCAGATACATTGATAAACCACAATGGTAACATATTTTAATCCTACATTTAGCATACTTCCGGATAATTTAAGCCTCGATTTATGTAAAAAGGTGCTCTTAATCCTTTGTTTTCATGTCTTATACTCAGGAAAGCACCCGAGGATAGAAAGAACAAGAAATGAGCCTAAAACGAAGCAAATTGGGCCAAGGAAGTAATCGACACGGCCTGGCCCAAAGACCACACGGTCGTGCCTCATTAAAAGTCTGAACACGGCCTGGCTACAATTCACACGGGCGTGTGCCATGGCCGTGTCCCTGTCGCTGGAAAGAGCAATTTCATTCGAGAAAAGATACTTAGAGGCAAAGAAACACATTCTAAGCCTATTCAAACACCCTAGTAGGAATTCTACTTAAATTAGGATACTTAGGGGCAAAGTAAAGCATCTCAAAGTCTATACAAACACCCAAGGGGGCAATTTGAAAGGGGAGTTCGGCAGAAGCTGGAAAGGGCGTCAAGTTAGGCCAAGGAGCCAAGCCGAAAAGGTCAAAGTTGTGGGAATCGCTCGAAGTTAGCCAGTTGATCCATCCCAAGAAGCCGGAATTCTACTCAAGACGGCGGATTTCTCCTTCAATTCCTTCAGGGAGTTTTAGGGATTTCTTATGTTTTGTTTTATCTTTTCTCTTGAGATGTTTTCTTTATTTGTTATGAACTAAACCCTTCAGATACCTGAAGGGGATGAAACCTAGATGAATCTTGTTATTGTTTTCTGAATTATATGATAAATACTTAGTTTGTTCTTAATTATGTGTGCTTAATCCAAATTTGATGTGCTTAGGTGGAGGAGGAATAGACCCTGCTTAAGAGTAGATCTAGCATAATTAAGCGGAGTTGATCGCACGCCTAGAGATAGGGTGACGAGGTTTTGCCGGATTAGGGTGAAACCTAATATGGGAGTCCATAAATCGATTTACTACTATTCTAGGGGGTTATTATTCGAGAAAGAGATTTCTGTTAATTAACCTAGGGTTAGACGTTATTCGCCTCGAGAGAGGGTTTAATATACGTTAGGGATTCCTACGGATCAAACTAAGTGAATAAATCGTATGGTTCAGTATTAGATAACAAGTGAAGTCTAGGTGGATTCTTCCTAAGGGTATCGTCGTGATCAACTGAGTTTTCCTTCAAGTTATTTCCCAATTCGTTCTTTTTGTCTTCGCGTCTTTAGCTTAGTAGTTGTTAATTTAGATTAAAGAAACTTCACTTTATTTTAGGCTAAATAATAAAAAAAAAGTTAGTATTAGTACTTTTAGTTCCTTTGGGTTCGACAAATCCGGTCTTGCCTAAGCTATACTACTGTTCGATAGGCACACTTGCCTTTAATCGTTGTCAGAGTTAGTTTCTAGGTTCGATCTCATTCATTATAAATTTAAAACTCGACACAGTGATCATGCACTAAGCGGAAAAGTAATAGCTGACTTACGAGCAATGTTCGCTCGACTCAGTGTTAACAATGATGGTAGCCTTTTGGCTGAGTTGAGAATCAAGCATGTATTGATTGATCAGATTAGAGAAGCACAGTTGTTGGATCGTAAATTATCAGAGAAAAGAAAAATGGTTCAGGATGAATCAATTGAAGATTTCAGCATCGATGACCGAGGTTGCTTACGATTTCGTAATCAAGTATGTGTCCCTAATGTTGTGGAATTAAAAGAACTGATTTTACGGGAGGCACACGATAGTCCTTTTTCCCTACACCCAGGTGTAACAAAAATTAATTGAAACCTTCGAGAGTTGTATTGGTGGCCGGGCATGAAAAGAGAAATAGTGGAATTTGTGGCTAAATACCTAACCTATCAAAAGATCAAGGAGGAACATCAAGTTCCCACGGGATTGCTTCAACCTATTTCTATTCCTCAATGGAAATGGGAGTGCATAACCTTAGACTACCGCTATCTTCAACCAAGAAAAATACTGTATGGGTGATAGTCGATCGTTTCACAAAGTCGGCTCATTTCATCGTGGTACGAATGGATTGGTCTCTACAAAAGCTAGCTGAAATCTATATTCAAGAAATTGCCAGATTACACGACATACCTGTATCAATTATATCAGATCGGGATTCTCGGTTCACTTTACGATTTTGGAAGCAATTGCATGAACTGCTTGGTACCAGGCTAAATTTTAGCACAGCTTTTCACCCTCAGTCGGATGGACAATCTAAACGTGTCATTCAGATCCTAGAAGATATGCTTTGAGCCTTTGTGATTGACTTTGAATCTGGGTGGGAACGTTATTTACCTTTGGCCGAGTTTGTGTATAATAATAGTTTTCAATCAAGCGTTCAAATGGCTCCTTACGAAGCTTTGTATGGCCGGAGATGTAGAAGACCTGGATGTTGGTCTGAATTAAGTGAGAAGAAAGTAATTAGGGTTGAGTTAATTTAAGAGACAGAAAGTATGGTTAAGGTGATACGAGACAGATTGAAAGCGGCTTTTGACAGACAAAAATCATACACAGATTTGAAACGCCGGGACATTGAATTCGTCGTGGGTGATAAAGTGTTTCTAAGAGTATCCCGTGGAAGAAAGTTTTGCGTTTTGGGAGGAAAGGGAAATTAAGTCCTCGATTTATAGGTCTGTATGAGGTTACTGAGAGGGTAGGACCTGTTGCGTAACAACCCAATTTCGAAGAAATCAGAACAGTGGTTTCGGAACCACAAATCCGTGCTAAAAATAAAATTTATTTTTATTTTATTTTATGGTCCGTAATATGATAGAAATTTCATGTAAAAATTTTGATAAGAAAACTTTACCGATTATGTGCTTAATTACGAGAAGGACTAAATTGCATAAAATGCAAAAGTTGGATTCTAGTAGCTAGAAGGATCAAATAGCTATGGAATTCAAAACTTAAGGTCCTTATATGATAATTAGACCATTAATGAAAAGTTAGTAGATATTATTGGATGATTCATCCATGGAAAATTAGAAAAAGGCTAAGGGCTAAATTGGAAATTGAAATAATTTAATTAATTAAAAGATGATAAAAGAATTATCATCTTACTTTCTCATCTTCTTCCCCAAAATATTCCATGGAAACCCTAGGAAAGAGAAAACAAGCTTTCTTGGCCAAACTGGGTAAGTTTTCTTGTGCCGTTTTTAGTAATTTTGATATTTTTGAAATCGAGATATCTTAATCTATCTATTTGGGGGATTGATTTTTTAGAGTTACCAAAGTATGGAAATTAGGTCATGGATGAATATGCTAAAAATTTGAAATTTATGGTAGAAAATGAAAGGTTGTTGATAGATAAACAACTTTTACAAAATGATTTTTGATGAATACATGATTTAGGGACTAAAATGCAAAGTTGTGAAATTTGATGAAAAATTCTAAATTTTTATGAATACATGTGCTGTAAATTTTGAGATGGAATTTTGGTTAGGCTTGGAATAGGGAGTAAATTGCACAAATTTCATTTTCCAAGCCTAGGGACGAAATGGGAATTTATGGAAAAGTTAGGGGCAAAATAGTAAATTTTACTAGGATGAAAATTCAGTCCACTTGAATGTGAAATATGATAAATTGATGTTAAATTTACTCGTATAGATCCAGATAGACCAAATTCGGAGCTAGAACGAGGAAAAGAGGAAAATGTTGGATTAATAGATGTTTGTACACGAATCTTTGTCGGGGTAAGTTCGTGTAACTAAATTGTGTTTATTGATATGCTTTCAATGATTGTATTTATGTAAATTATATAAATTTCATGAATATGTAAAATGATTACATATCCAATCAAGCTCGATAAATAAAAATGTTTAAATTAAACTATAATGCCCGATAGATAATAAAGGATAAACAATGAAAATGTTAATTTTATGCTTGGAATGTGATCATTTGAATTATATGGATGTTATACATGTATGAAGTAATCACATAACGGAAAATGCTTAAAAATGTTAAATCCCGTTTGAATAAATGAAAATCGATGGATAAATGTAATTGCCAAAATGAATGAGGTTCTACATTTGTTGCAGAATGGATTAGGCTAGAACGACCAATCCTAATGACTTCATTACAGAAAGGATTTAGCTCGGACGGGTAATCTTGATATAAGTCCTCTCGAGAATATGTTATGGATTGGATTTAGCCCGGACGGGTAATCCAGGTCAAGCTCTCTAGAGCATATGTCATAAAAAGGATTTAGCCCGGAATGGTTCTCCTGTTGTATACATGTGTGCCTCGAGAGTGTACTCTCTGAAATTGTACCTTATAGGTACTATTGGACATGAATTGACAGATTCTGATTTGTACACCTCGAGTGTACTACCTATGTATCCATCGATATTTCAGATAAATTCAATGGGTAAAAGTTCTTGACATGAGAAGATATGAATAAGAAATGGGTTATTATACAAATCGGCCTGAAATACATGAAAATGACGATACGGGATAATTGATATATGGAAATATGAAATAATGATATTGTACATAGAATTTATTTGATGAGTATGTTCATCCTTGATTATAGACTCGTACACCTTGAGTGTACTAATCGTGACCTTAATATTCCAAGTAATATGGGTATGGTTTTGATATGAAATGATCTGAACTCGAGATGAACTATTATGAAATTATACCTGTAATATAAAGAGATGATTTATACATGATAAATGAATACATGTTGTGGGAAGCATATGTGCATGGAAACTTGATTGTTTTCGAGCCCATTTATGTTTGTGTTATTATTATGGATTCTATGACTAACAAGGGCAATGAGGATATGTGTAGGGCTTGAGGGCAAATTGATTGAATGTGCTCTACATAGTTACCTCAAAATAAAATAAATGGTAAGTTAAGTACCATGTTATACAGACTTACTAAGCATTTTGTGCTTACTTAGTTTTATTTCCCTGTTTTATAGTAAATCGAAAGCTCGTTGGATTGGAAGCTTGGCGGAGATCACTCACACTATCCATTGGCCCACGTCGGTACAATATGGCAAATCAATTATGGTTGTAATGGCATGTATAGGTTATATTGGTCCTATGGGCATGTAAATGTAAATGATTCTTGTAATCTAGCTATTGGAATGGCTAGTAATGGTTTGTTCTAATATACTTGTAATGTCAAACTATGGTAGCTACATATGTGCTAAGTAGTTGATCAAATTATGCCTAACATATGGACTAAACAAAGGCAAGATCATGAACATGTATGCATGTAATGGTATACTATGTTGAATGGTGGAGTTTGCTTAACTTGAATGCTTGAAATGGTTGGCATTTTGATGTGAGTTTAAGTGCAGGTCATTGGTGTGATTTTGGGTGAGAAATGAAGCTAGAAATAGTTTTATTTTATCCACACGGGTAGACACACGGGCGTGTGTCTAGACCGTGTGTGACACAAGGCCTGGTAAATGGGTGTGTGGTTAGGCCGTGTGTCCCTTACACCTTAAATTTGAGAAAAATAGAATGCTCAGGATTGAGCACACGGGCGTGTGTCTTAGCCCTGTGGGAGTGATGGAGCTCGAAACTAACTATAATTTTGACAAAGACAAGTGCACCTATCGAACAGTAGTATAGTTGTGAGTCCGGAATATCGTATCCTCAAGGACCAAAAGCACTAGTATTAACTATCTTTTTATTATCTAGCCTAATAATTAAAGGGATTTATTTTTAATCTAAAATTGACTAACTAATTTAAGTAACTATGCACGTGACAGGGAATAAATTGGGAAAATACTTTTGGACAACTTCTATGAGATAGGCAATACCTAAGGAAGAATCCACCTAGACTTCACTTATTACTTTTGATTCATGCGATTTATTCACTTGGCTTAATCCGTAGAAATCCCTGAATTATATTAATACCTCTTTCGAGGCAACTAACAACTGACTCTAGGTTGATTAATTGAAACCTCTTTCTAATTAAAACCCCTATCGTCGCATTAACTCGATCTATGGATTCCTTTATTAGGTTTGACCCTAATCCGGTAGATTTTCGTCACCTTATTTCTAGGGTTGCAATCAACTCCGCTCAATTGTGTTGATCTCCTCTTAGACAGGGACTTTTACTCCACTGAATAAGCACATTCGACTTGAATCAATAACCTAAATTATCAAAACAAGAATAAGAGCTCACAATTAAGAATAAGCACAAGTATTTATCTCATAAATCAAATAATAAGATTTGTCTTAGGTTTCATCCCCTCAGGTATTTAACGGATTTAGTCAATACTAAAAGAGGGAAACATCATAAAAGAGGAAAAACAACAAAACATAAGAAAACCCAAAAACTTTTAAAGAACTTGATCGGAGATCCTCAGTCTTGATGGAGATCTTTCTCCTAAGTTGTTCCCGACGGCTGTCTTGGAGTATCTTCTCCTTCTACTTGGCATCTATTCGACATCCTATCGAACCCACCTTTTAGGTTGCCCCCCTAGGGTGTTTATATAAGCTTCGAGATGCCTTTCTTGGCCCACAAGTATCCTATTCTGAATAGACTTCATCCTTATTTCGGCAGAGACACACTCGTGTGACATACCCCTGTTCGATAGCCCAGGCCGTGTTTGATCCAACTTGCCACACACGGCCGTGTGGTTTTGCCCGTATGCGGTGGTCCAGGCCGTGTAGGCCCATTTTGTCCCTTTTTGGCCCATTTCTCATTTTTTTCGACTCCGTAAGCTCTCCTGAGTATAAAACATGAAATTAAGAGATTAGGAGCACCAAATTCATCAAATTCAATGGAAAATCATCCAAAATTAACCCAAGAATGGGGTTAAAATATATGTAAATTATGGTTTATCAAATATCCCAACACTTAAGCCTTTGCTTGTCCTCAAGCAAAATCCTCAACTCACAATTAAAATTAACTTCCTTAATTCATAATCCTTATCAATAATGTTTCATCATAATTCATAGATAATTCATACATTGATAATTTAACTAAAAGAGTCTTAAAGATTCAAACAATGTAAGTCATAAATTTTTATAGCACGAAAACATAGATGTTTCCCCTTACCTAAATAATTACCTCTGATTCAAAACCGACAAGAATTGGCATCTTCACTAAATATTCAGTCAAATCACTCAAGGTGTTTTAAGGTTCAAATTAAGCACTCAAAAAGTCAAACATGAAAAGTTAATCCCATAGGCTTGCGTGAAAATCAAATCTCCACCACTATAAAATGAGATGATACACAAATCAAAAGGTCTTAAAAAGGGTTGTCATAGGGCTTGGGTTAAAGTTGTGAATATAGGCTAAATTAGAAGGTTAGAATCGAGACTGAATTGGCAAAGTACCTAACTAGAAACAATGAACTAATAATGAATAATTACATTAATAACAAGAGCTTCTTCTAAAGATGTGAATTTAACAGTTTCAGCTCATACTCATTAATAATGAATAAATCTTCGATTTTTTTAATACAATGATAAGAAAGAACTTTAACAACTAAAATAAAGAACATAGGTAGGCAATTGCTCAAATCAAATCTCGACAAAAGGACGTCAAAAGATTAGGGGAAGTAAAAATTTGGTTTTGGGTTAATATTAATGGGTGAGTCAAGAAGCGATTTATTAGGCTAAAAAAAAGGTTCACTAGGGGTTAATTATGGAGGTAGGCTTTTTATGGAGTAAGTGGGTTAAAACCTAGGTGTCTTTATCATCTCAGTATATCAAATCAAAAATGTGGTCTCGACATGTATAATCGAAGCAAGTTCTAGAATAACAGATCAATGTTGACACACTCATAATCAATAAAGTGAGCAAGGAAAATATATGCTCTAAAAAGCTCAAAGACTCACAAAAGTTATGGTTTTTGATGTCAACCTTGCAAATTTCAAACTTCAAAGTAATATTTAAGATTAGGGAAACAACCTAAAAATTTTAATTACGGAAAATAGACTTATCATGCTTGATTCTCTAATATCTTAAAGTTTAAACCATCAATGCACAATCACCTATGACTTAATCTGAAACATATCAATGAGAATCATAAATCAATAGAAGTTTCATTCTAATAGTAAATATGAGAACATTACTTTAAGAACAAGACATAATTTAGGGATTTTCTGGTAATAAAATCAATAACCTCCCCACACTTAAGATGTACATTGTCCTCAATGTACAAAGATGGATAATAACAATATCGTAAGAAATCATAAGAGAGGGAGAGAGGTGAAACTTCCTGAATTATTGATGAAATCCTTAGAAAGATAGGCACGATGGACTAGGTAGAGGTGCACGATGGATACTAGGGTCCTGGTGTGGTGATTCTCTAACAACCTTTTGAACCTAAATCAAAGAAATCAAAATATAATAATATAAATTAAAGACAAGAAAGATAAAGGGAAGAAAAATAAAGGAGAAGAGAAAAGAAAAAGAAAAATAAATGGACTCAAAGGTCATTGTCCTGTCAAGTTAATGAAGTGGCCGGCATGAACTTATGTATATCGGTCTCGTACGGGGAGATTGTACTAGGCTCCTTTCGCTTCTTCGACATGGTGATGGTGGTGTAGAGAAAGAGTGAGGGAAAGGGAAAAAGGGAAAATGGAAGGATAAAGGTAATAGAAAGGAAGAGGGGTGTGGTGGTTGAAAAAGAATTTGGAGAAGGTGGGAAGAAGGGGGGTTTTAAATAGAGTTAGGGATCTGGTTGCTGCGCACGCCTGTATGCCATGGCGTGTTGGGTCACACAGCTGTATCGCATGGCCGTGTTGTGCTTTGTTCATTTCTCCTATGCCCGTGTAGAGGTTGCCACGCCCATGTTGATAAATCAGTGTCGACCACGGCCGTATCGCACGACCGTGGCATTTTTATTGCAGCCCGTGTTGGGGAAAAGTTTTTCTTCCTTGGCTCGTACGGTCTCCTCTACGCCTATGTCTCTTCCCGTGGTGTCCACACAGCCACGGCCACGCCCATGTGCTATGCCGTGGGATGAGAAATCCTGCGTCTATTAAATTGGTTAGTTCTTAGTTAGATGTTAAAACCAAAAATAAAAATAAAAATATGAAAATTAATGGGGTTAGTGTTCGGGTTGCCTCCCGAGAAGCGCTCGTTTAAAGTCTTAATCTAGAATTACTTCTCATTCGCGTATTCATGGTAGTTTGAGGAGTTGAAACTCCTCTCCCCTGCTATCAGTCCTATGATCATTATATAGTTCGAGTCGAGTAATGTTTACCTTAAAAGTGTCGAACTTAGGATTAGTTACCTCGACTATTCCATATGGAAAGAAATTAAGTACCGTGAAAGGAATCTCTTTGTTTGTATTCAGGTCTGAAATGGAGATTCGATGGTCTGTCTTATCCAACAATACCTGATCTCCACTCTGAAATTTGTTTGTCCCATGGAGTGGCTTTTGTTCTGCTTCGTGTGTTCCTAGTTTCTCCTTGAAATGTGTCTTCCACTCGTCTAGTTCATCGATCTGAAGCCGTCGTTCCTCGTGAGTTATTTCTTTGTTGGCACAAGGTCTAGGATGTGGCTCAGCTGTGTAGTTTCATGGTGTTTCCTGTAAAGGAATTTGAACCAAATGGTCATTAATAGAATTTATGTTCTCACTTTTATTGCTTGATGTCCTAGCCGAGTCAAGAGCCTGAAGAGTGATCGTCTCATCACCTACACGAAGTATGAGTTCACCTGTACCAACGTCAATTTTAATTCTTGCAGTTGCTAAAAAGGGTCTTCCTAAAATTAAAGGAACATTGTTGTCCTCATCCATGTCTAAAACAACAAAGTCTACTGGGAATATGAATTTGTCAATTTTCACTTGTACATATTCAATTATACACCTAGGAATTCTAATAGTTTTATCAGCTAATTGAATGCTCATCCTAGTTTGTTTGGGTTTCCCTAGACCTAGCTGTTTAAACATTTTATAAGGCATAACATTTATGATTGCCCCTAAATCAGCTAAAGCATTATCAGCAGATAAACTACCAATTAAGCACGGAATTGTAAAACTCCCTGGATCTTTTAATTTTCGTGGTAGTTTATTTTACAAAATTGCTGAGCACACTGCATTTAGCTCCACATGCGACGTATCGTCTAACCTCCGTTTGTTTGCCAAAAGCTCTTTTAAAAATTTCCTTGAATCTGGCATCTACGAAAGAGCTTCAAGAAACGGTAAGTTAATATGTAATTTTTTTAGAAGTTTAAGAAATTTACCGATTTGTTCATCTGTGCTATCTTTCTTCATCGCATTAGTGTATGGCACACGAGGTTGGTACTCTGTAATTATTGGTTTTGGTTTATCATGGCTTACCTCAACCTTATCTTCCTCTACCATATTCTCTTGCCTTAATTTTGGTTCATCTAACCTTTCACTATCGTGAGCAGTTATGGCTTGAAGTTGCTCCTTTGGGTTAGTTTAGTGTTACTTGGCAAGCTACCTTGTGGTCGTTCATATATGATCTTAGCAACTTGTCCTAATTGGTTCTTGATCCATTGAATCGATGCTTCTTGATTTTTGAGTGCTGTTTCGGTGTTTTGGAAACGGGTTTCTGACACCGTGGTAAATATTGTTAGCATCTTCTCAAGGTTTGGCTTTTTCTCTTGTGGGTAGGGTTGCTGTTGAAAGCCTGGGAGGGGTTGCTATCTCTGATTTCCTTGACCACCCCATGAGAAGTTGGAATGGTTCCTCCAACCCGGATTATAAGTGTTACTATAAGGGTTATTTTGAGGTCTAGAATTGTTACCCATATAGTTCATCTGCTCGCTTTCTATGCCATGGTTGTAAGGTGGATATTCTGTGTTGTTCATTCCTCCTCCATTCGTATCACATTGCATAATCGGATGTACCTGTGAAGAACCATACAAAACCATCAATCTTTTTTTTTTTAACATCTCTACCTGATTTGATAGCATGGTTACTGCGTTGAGGTTGAAAACACTGGCGGCTTTTGTTGGCCTTGTCCTTGTAACGTGCCACTGATAGTTATTCAGTGACATCTCCTCTATAAACTCATAAGCCACTTTAGGAGTCGTGTTATTCAGGGTTCCACCGGTGGCTGAATCAATTAACTGCCTAGTTGAGGGGTTCACACCGTTGTAAAAGGTTTGAACCTGTAGCCACAAGGGTAACCCATGGTGAGGGCACCTTCTTAATAAATCCTTGTATCTCTCACATGCATCGTAAAGTGTCTCTAGATCCATCTGTACAAAAGAAGAGATATCATTCCTCAACTTAGCCGATTTAGCCGGTAGAAAATATTTTAATAAAAAATTTTCGGTCATTTGTTCCCATGTAGAGATTAATCCTCGTGGTAACGAGTTCAACCACTGTTTTGCTTTGTTCCTTAACGAGAAGGGAAACAATCGAAGGCGAATGGCATCATCCTGCAAGTGATTGTTTGGATCCTCATCCTGCAAACCATCAAACTGAATAAACTGTTGAATCATCTGTATAGTGTTAGGTTTCAGTTCAAAATTATTTGCAGCAATAGCAGGTCTAACAATACTTGACTCAGTTCCTGTTAAATTAGGTTTAGCATAACCATACATAGTACGAGGAGCAAGATTTTGATTCACTGAATTTACGGCAACCACAGGAGGTAGTGAATTATTATCAGCCATCTCTTCAGTAGTATTGGTTTCGTCTTCTTGCTCTTCTTCTATGTATTGTAAGCTTTGCCTTATTTCCCTACGGTTTCTGCGAACGGTACCTTCTATATCACTGTCAAAAAGTAAGGGTCCTGACGGGTTTCTTCTAGTCATAAACTAGAGATACCTGCCAGAATCAAAGAAAAGCAAAATTGGCAAGTTAAAATAACAATAAATTGCAAATAAAAAAAGAATGGCTAAAGTAATAAAAATTTAGCGTTCCTCATATCATAGTCCTCGGCAACGGCGCCAAAAACTTGATGGATCTCGAAACTAACTATAATTTCGACAAAGGCAAGCGTACCTATCGAACAGTAGTATAGTTGTGGTGAGTCCGGAATATCGTATCCTCAAGGACCAAGAGTACTAGTATTAACTATCATTTTATTATCTAGCCTAATAATGAAAGGGATTTATTTTTAATCTAAAATTGACTAACTAATTTAACTAACGATGCAAGCGACAGGAAGTAAATTGGGAAAATACTTTTGGACAACTTCTATGAGATAGGCAATACCTAAGGAAGAATCCACCTAGACTTCACTTATTTCTTTTGATTCATACGATTTATTCACTTGGCTTAATCCGTAGAAATCCCTAAATTATATTAATACCACTTTCGAGGCTTCTAACAACTGACTCTAGGTTGATTAATTGAAATCTCTTTCTAATTAAAACATGAAAACAAATTATTAAAGGCTCCTTTTTACATAAATCAAGGCTTAATTCATCCAAAAGCATACTAAATGTGGGCTTAAAATATGTTACTTTTACAGTTTATCACATACCCCCACACTTAAGCTTTTGCTTGTCCTCAAGCAAAATTCTCAACTCACAATTAAAACAAACTTTCCATGATTCATAATTCCTATCAACAATGTCTCATCATAATTCATAGATAATTTATACATGGATGATCTAACTCGAAGAGTCCTAAAGATTCAAACAATATAAGTCATAAATTTGTATTCACGAAAACGTAGGTGTTTCCCCTTACCTGAATAATTACCTTTAATTCAAAACCTACAAGGACTGTCATCCTCACAAAAGATTCACTCAAATCACTCAAAGTGTTTAAGGTTCAGGAAAAGAGCACACAAAAGTTGAACCTGAAAAGTTAATCCCATAGGCTTGCCTGAAAATCAAATCTCCACCACAGTAAAATGAGATGATAAACAGATCAAAAGGTCTTTAACAGGGTTGTAACGGGGCTAGGGTTAAAGGTGTGGATAAAGGCTGAATCAGAAGGTTAGAATCGAGACTAACCTGACAAGTTACCTATCTAATAATAAGTAACTATATTAACTGAAAAGTAATAATCCTAATAATAATAAGAGCTTTTCTTTTGATAAATAGACTTTTAACTGTATAAGCTCACTTTCATATTACTAATACTGAATATACTTCGAATTTTTTTTTAAGAATGAATCAAGTAATAAAAGATGAATTAAACTATTGAAATAATATAATTAGGTAACTAATCAAATCAAATCTCGATATAAGGGTAGTCAAAAGGAATGGTGATAACAAATACAAAGGGTTTTGGGGTAATATTAGTGGGTGAGTCAATAAAAAGGGTTGTTAGGATCAACGGGGTTCACTAGGGGTTAATTATGAAGGTAGGCTTTTTAGTGGAGTGAGTGGGTTAAAACCTAGGTGTCTTTATCATCTCGATATATCAAATCATAGGTGTGGTCTCAACATGTATAATCAAGGCAAGTTCTAGAATAACAGTTTAATGTTGACACACTCATAATCAATAAGGTGAGCATGAAAAAGAATATATGCTCTATAAGGCTCAAAATCTCACAAAATTATGGGTGTTTTTAACATCAACCTCATGAATTTTAAATTTCAAGGTAACATTCAGATTCAGGTAGATAACTTATTCAAAAAATTTTATTCTGAAAAATAGACTTATCATGCTTGATTCTCTAATATTCTTCTAATTTAATCATGAATGCACAATTAACTATGGCTTACTCAGAAACACGTCAATAAAGATCATAATTCATCAGAAATTTCATCCTAATTAGTAATATGAGAAAATTACTTAAGAACATAATATAATTCAGGGATTTGAGAATAATGAAAAAAAGTTTGGCACTTTTATCCTCAGGGATTGAGAATAATGCAAAAAGTTAGGCACTTTTACCCCCCACACTTAAGATGTACATTGCCCTAAATGTACAAAGATAGATAATAACAGTTATTAGATAATCAAAAGAGAGGGGAAAAAATGACACTTCCTGAATTATGGATGGATTCCTTAGAGGATGTGGAGAATACGTTGGGGGTGTCGTCTTTTGTTGTGGCAGTTACTAACGAGCTTTGCGCTAGATGAAGAAATTGGGGAGCTCATGAAGAATTAGCCAGGATCTATTAAGACACATTTAAAATAAACTAAATATATAATTAAGGATAGGAAAACTAAAGAGAAGGAAAATAGAAAGTAAAATAAAATTAAAAGAAAAGATGGATGGACCGATGAGTCCTTATTGTTGGATGGTTCGCAGGTGGGTGTCATTGCTTAGGTTGCGGAAGTGCTGGCGGTGGCGGAAGTGGTGTGATTCCCAAGAAGCCTTTAGTACTTCGAAGGCTGTGGTGGTGATGGTCGTGGTTCCCAAGGTGTGATTCCCTAGCAGCCTGACGAACCTGGCACTAAAAGATTAATTTAAAATTAACTAAATTAAGCATAAGATAGTCAAAGGGAAGGAAATTGAAGCAAAAGGGAAAAGAAAAATAGAAACTAAATGGTCTCAAAGACCCTTGGCTTGTTGTTTGGATGAAGCGGCCAGCATGAACTTATGTATCGGGGTCTCCTTTGAGGAGACTATGTTTGTCATCTTCCACTTCTTCGACATAGATATGTGTAGCTTAAGAGGTTATCGAGACTTGTTATGGAGAGGGGAATCTGAGAAAAAGGAATAAGAAAAGAGGGGGAAAGTAAATGAGAAGAAGGGGGAGGGGGATTGGTGTTTAAATAGAGGCTCAATTCTGGTACTTTCCCACGCCAGTGGACCGAGGGCGTGTCGTTTCACACTGCCACCTCGCACCGCCGTGTGTCTAAGCGTGTTGATTTTTCATTCCCGTTTTTCAGCCAGCCACGCCCGTTTCTGATAAGTCAGTATCGTCCACGGTCGCCTCGCACGGCAGTGGCGCTTTGTCGGTGCCCGTGGTGGGGTGGTTGGGTCTGTGATTTCGAAAATTAGTTGGGATTTGATTCATACCGCCTCTGCTATGTCAGTACGGATATTCTATACTTCCACATGGTCACGGCCACAGTCCTGTGCAAGACCGTGTGGTTTGGAAATCTGCAGTTTTGGTTAGTTTACAACTAGGTATTTAGAAAGAAAAGAAGAAAAGAAAGTAAATTGAAAGCAGAATGTGAAAATAAATTGTGTTAGTGCTCGGGTTGCCTCCCGAGAAGTGCTAGTTTATAGTCTTAAGCTAGACTTTCCTCGTATTTGAAAAATCAGGGAGGTTTAAAGGTTTGAATATCTTCCCTCATGCTATTAGTTCTATTATCTTGATAAAGTTTAAGTCGAGAAACGTGTACCTTAAAAGTGCCGAATATGGGGTTGCTTACCTCAACTGTTCATATGGGAAGATATTGTGTACCTCAAGGGGGATTTCTTCGTTTGCTTTCAGGTCTGACATGGTGATTCGAGGATCTGATTTATCTAACAGTACCTGGTCTCCTATTTTGAAGTGGTTTGATGTTCTTATGAGCTCTTCTAAGGGCTCCTTCGATTTTTCTTTGTGCGATTCTGGTTCCTCTTTAAAGTGTGTCTTCTACTCTTCTAATCTGTCGACTTTAAGGCTTCGCTCCTTGTGTAATTCTTCTATGTTGGCACGAGGTCCATGATTTGGCTCAGGTTTGTATCCTTGTGGCATTTCTTCTGGTGAAAGTTGAACAACCTGGTTATCAACTGAATTTGCTTTTTCACCTTTATCAATTGTTGTCCTGGCCGAGTCAAGAGCTTGTAAACTGATCGATTCATCACCTACCTAAAGTATGAGTTCTCCTGTGCTAACATTAATTTTAGTTCGAGCAATTGCTAAAAAGGGTCTTCTTAAAATTAAGGGAATCGAATTATCCTTATCCATGTCTAAGACAACAAAATCTACTGGGAAAACGAATTTATCAATTTTTAAAAGAGCATCTTCGATAATACCCCTAGGAATTCTAACAGTTTTATCAGCTAATTGAATGCTCATCCTAGTTTGTTTGGGTTTCCCTAGACCTAGTTGTTTAAACATTTTATAAGGCATGATATTTATACTTGCCCCTAAATCAGCTAATGCATTATCAACAGTTAGTCTACCAATTAAACATGGAATTGTAAAACTCTCTGGATCTTTTTGCTTCCGCGGTAGTCTATTCTGTAACATTACTGAGCATACTGCGTTTAATTCTACGTGTGGCTCTTCGTCTAATTTGCACTTGTTTGTCAAGAGCTATTTTAAAAATTTCCTCGAATCTGGCATCTGAAAAAGAGCTTCAAGAAGAGGTAAGTTGATATGTAATTTCTTTAAAAGTTTAAGAAACTTACTGAACTGTTCCTCTGTATCACCTTTACTTTACCTTCTTTTACCTCGTTTCCTTATATTGAATTGGGTTCATCTAACCCTATACTATCATGAGCTGTTATGGCTTAGATTTGCTCCATTGGGTTAATCTCAGTGTTGCTTGGTAGACGCCCTTGCGGTCGTTCGGACATTAACTTTGCAAGTTGTCCAACTGACTTAGTAAGTTCCCCAACTTGGCTCTTGATCTCTTCAATCGATGTTTGTTGGTTTGTTTCAGTGTTTTGGAAATGGATTTCTGTGGCTGCCATGAATTTTGTCAGCATCTCTTCAAGGTTCGGCTTCTTTTCCTGTGGATAGGACTGATTTTGGAAATTTTGTGGAGGTTGTTGTCTTTGATTTCCTTGATTTCCTTGACCTCCCCATGTAAAATTTGGGTGGTTCCTCCAACCTGGATTATAAGTATTACTATAAGGGTTATTATTAGATCTGAAATTATTACCTATATAGTTCATCTGTTCGCTCTCTGCGCCCAGTTGGTAGGGTGGGTACTCAAGATTCGCCATAATTCCACTTGCGTCACACTGCATTACTGGATATGCCTACAAAGAACACAAACTATCAAGTTTTTTATTCATCATCTCTACCTGTGTTGATAGCATGGTTACTGCATCGAGGTTAAAAACTCTGACTGATTTAGTTGGTTTGGTCCTTGTAACCTGCCACTGATAGTTATTCAGTGACATCTCTTCAATAAACTCGTAGGCTATTTCAGGAGTTCTGTTGTTCAGGGTTCCACCGGCGGCTGAATCAATTAGTTGCCTCATTGAGGGGTTTACACCGTTATAAAAAGTTTGGACTTGAAGCCATAAGGGTAAACCATGGTGCGGACACCTTCTCAAGAGATCCTTGTATCTCTCCCATGCATCGTACAATGTCTCTAAATCCATCTGCACAAAAGAAGAGATATCATTCCGTAATTTGGCCGTTTTGGCCGGCGGGAAATATTTTAATAAAAATTATTTGGTCATTTGATCCCACGTAGTGATTGACCCTCGTGGTAACAAGTTTAACCACTGTTTGGCTTTATTCCTTAATGAAAAAGGAAATAATCGAAGACGTATGGCATCATCAGAAACGCAATATATTTTGAAGGTATCACAGAACTCTAAAAAATTAGCTATATGAGTGTTTGGGTCTTCGTCCTGCAAACCATCAAATTGAACAAATTGTTGAATCATTTGTATAGTGTTAGGTTTTAATTCAAAATTATTAGTAGTTATAGCAAGCCTAACAATACTCGATTCTGCTCCTGTTAAATGAGGTTTAGCATAATCGTACATAGCACGCGGAGCATTATTTTCTCCCACATCTTGTGGTGGTGTTTTATTCTCGTCCATCCCTTCAGTAGGATTGGATCTGTTTTCGCGCTCTTCTTCTGTGTAATTTAGGGCTCGCCTAATTTCTCTGTGATTCTTGTGAGCGGTTGCTTCAATATCACTGTCGTATACTAATGGTCCTTTCGGGTTCCTTTTAGTCATAAACTAGAGGTACCTGTTGAGAAAAGAAAGAAAATTTAGCAAAATCAAAATTTAACCTAAAGATAAAAATAAATAAATTGCGGAAAATAAAAATAATGGCTAAAGTAATAAAAATAGAGTTTTCTGAATATTTTAGTTCCCCGACAACGGCGCCAAAAACTTGATCGTTAAATTTCAGAGTTTTAAATTTGTATGAATGAGAATGATTAAACCTAGAAACTAACTCTGACAACGATTGAGGCAAGTGCACCTATCGAACAGTAGTATAGCTTAGGCAAGACTGGATTGTTGAACCCAAAGGAACTAAAAGTACTAATAACAACTTTCTTTTTATTATTTAGCCTAAAATAAGTGAAGTTGTTATCTAATCTAAATTTAACTAACTACTAAGCTAAAGACTCAAGACAAAAAAAGAACGAATTGGGGAAATACTGTTGGGAAAAATCAGTTGATTATGACGATACCCTAGGAAGAATCCACCTAGACTTCACTTGTTATCTAACACTGAACCAGACGATTTATTCACTTGACTTGATCCGTAAGACTCCCTAAATTATATTAAACCCTCTCTCGAGGCGAATAACGTCTAACCCTAGGTTGATTAATTGAAATCTCTTTCTAATTAAAACCCCTAGAATCGCATTATGTAACATCCCAAACCCAGCCCACACATCACGACTGGGTCTGGCATGTCACTTGAGAAGAATTATAAAACACTTCGCAATTTTAGAAAAAAAATTTCAGGTTAATTTTCTTATTGCAACTCCAAGTTTGGTGGTTTATTAGAAAACTTAGGAATTCTTTTCTTTTATGTTAAAATAATTTAATTAGCCAGAGACTTTGTCGTAAAAGAAATCCTCTTGATGAACTTGTTAATTTCGTTGTATGAAACTTTGATGTCCTTTATTAAAAAAAACGACATATTATTAGTCTTATACTTAGAGCGTTTAAAACTTAAAACTGGAAATTTAAAACCAATTTAACAGTGGCCTTATTACAACGAAAGTAAAACCCAATTATTAAATATAAATAGAGTTCTTAATTGAAAAGAAGGAAACCGTGCATGGCCACCTCGTAGTCCTCTCCGGCCCGGTCCACTGCACTATGTGCTACCTGCAAAGATGTTAATCAACGAGTGTGTCAAAAGACCCAGTATGCAACTCTCGGGCACCATCAGATTGGGCCTTAGCCCTGCAGTACAGAATAGCAGAATAACATATGCAAAATGATGCAGAACCACCCCAACCTAAAATTTCCATCCGCTACACACCTCCCATACCTGCCAAACACACCAATGGGGATTTCTACAATCAACCCTCACCGCTACTCACCATCGATGGCAGTCATGCTGTAGTTAGCCGCTCATCATCAGAATTGTGACAGAGTCAACAGATTATGTGGCATGGCCACCAGAACAGATTGTGGCAGAGCCACCAGAACGCTTCCCCTTTCATTTAATAGCATATGCCCGACCCCATGCAAGCATAAAATCCTGATGTATAGATGTAACATGTTTCAGCTTGCATGTAAAAGATATTCAGGGAATATATCTAGTCATCTCATCATCATCATTTATTTAACATATACAGAAGTCACTAACCTGTTATCTCGTATTTATCCTTCATGGGTAACCCAATGACCAATACTGAGATTTCAGCATTTAATAGCACATACATAAATTAACAAAACAACGACCAAAGGTGTGAGAAGTTACACACCTGATAACACACAATATAATGCTCTCTAAGTCGACACTATCGCTTGCCAGGATGACTGCTATCTACCTACTATTCTATTCTGAAGCCGGTCCACAACCCAGTGGCCAGTCTCGAACAGTAGACACCGCACATTTTTTGAACTTAGGGGCTGGGACTACGGGTCCAACCCCTTCCTTCCCTTGTCTAGCATTGGATTCCATGAAACAGATCTTGGTCAAAAGACCAGGTTAAGGCATTGAAGAATATGGAAATGAGAACACACGCTCAAATGAAGAGATTTCTTACCTAGATCGACAAAATACTGAAGAGATCGATTGAGTACCTATAGAATACCATGTAAGAATCGGTTCTCCAAGAAGAAATGGATCCAAAGAAGTGACCTTTCGGCCAACCAAACAAACAGAAACCCCTTATGGCCTATTCAGCTAACGACACTTACCGACACCCTCTTGAAAACAGGCCACCCAAAGAAAAATATATGATGCAGACACGTCCTTCTACCACTGACCAATGTTCATGGATACGAATCAGAGCCTTCGATTAGCCATAACAAAAGAAAGAGAAGTGAAAACGATAAAGAAAGCAAAGAAGATCCCTTACCGAACAAAAGTGTACCGCTTAGGAGTTCTATAATCGGCTCACAGCAGGGTTGACAGAAGGGTGCAGATTTGGCTAAAGCAGGAAAAGAAATCGAAGAGAAGAAATGATAATAGGTGATGATTCGGTCAAGAGAAAGAAATAAGGGATGGAGTTCAGCTTTAGTGATGATTAAAACAATATCAAGGTAAAGAAATGAAAGGTAGGTTTTCGGTTATGAAGAACAGGTAGAAGAAATATTGAGCACGAAAAAGGGGAGAGGAGAAACAATGGTGCTACAGCTTTGAGTAAAAGAGGAAAACCAAACAAAAAGAAAAGAAAAGAGACTTGTGAGAATTCGACAAGGGTTGGAAACTTGGGGAAAAATGATGCAGTTGAGAAAATAAGGAGAAAATAGGAGAAAGAATGCCCAAATAGATTTCGGTTCACAAATGAAGAAATGTTCACGTAGCAGCTTTAGGAGTTTCGACACACAGAGAAGGAAAATATGCTAAATGAAGAGCACACTAAAACCGGAAATGGAACCCTTAACGCACACAACTTGCTAAAAACTTACCAAAGTTTCGGTACCTCAACTCCCCATCAACCGAATGCCTAAACCCCCTACACTACTCAAAATTTCGGCTAACACCCTACTCACCTCACTCCCCATGCTTCCTCCTTGATTTTCTCTTAAATTCCCTCTTCTCCACTCATTCAATTTAGTTTGAATATTTCAAACTCCCCAAATGATTCTCCACCACTTACTTGAATTGCTTGACCAAGTCTTCCCTCTCTCCTTCAGAGTTTGATTACCATTCAACCACCTCTCTTGCCTGAGCCAAAAATAATACTCCCTTGTGCTACTTGAGAGATTCAAACCCTCTCCCTCAGCTTCCCTTGTGACGCCACCCCTTTGCATGCTAAGTGGCGTCTCCTTGCCACCTTACTACTGCATCTCTTGTGTCATCAACCACAAGCAAAAACCCTTGAAGCTAGACCCAACCAGTTTCCTCTTTTAAAGTACCAAAACTTAAAATTTACTAAGGCTTCCGCTCAACCCCGAACCTTCTCGAGCCCCCCTAACATAGCAGACTAACTGATAAGGCATACAAATACACAGAAACTCAATAAATGTAAAGCCCCTAAATCCTGAGTGTTACATATTAACTCGATCTATGGATTCCCATATTAGGTTTCACCCTAATCCGGCAAAATCTCGTCACCCTATCTCTAGGCGCGCGATCAACTCCGCTTAATTATGCTAGATCTACTCTTAAGTAGGGACTTTTGCTCTTCCACCTAAGCACATCCAACTTGAATCAATATCCCAGAAATATTAACACAAGAATTAAGCATACATAATTAAGAACAAATCAAGTATTTATCATATAGTTCAGAAAACTATAACAAGATCCGTCTTAGGTTTCATCCCCTTCAGGTATCTGAAGGGTTTAGTTCATAATAATAAAAGAAAACATCTCAAAAGAAAAGATAAAACAAAACATAAGAAATCCCTAAAACTCCCTGAAGGGATTGAAGGAGAAATCCGCCGTCTTGAGTAGAATTCCAGCATCTTGAGATGGATCAACTGGCTATCTTCGAGTGATTCCCACAAATCTAACCTTTTTAGCTTGGCTCCTTGGCCTAGCTCACCGTCCCCTTCCAGGATGCACTTTAGGGGGGTTTATATAGGCTCTTGGAATGCGTTTCTTTGGCCCTCAGTATCCTTTTTCGATTGAAATTGCTCTTTGCCACGACAGGGACACGGCTATGTCACACGCCCATGTGAATGGTCTTTAAGCCGTGTTCGGATTTCTTTAATGAGGCACGACCATGTGAATCGGGATCAGGCCGTGTTCTAGTTGCTCAATGAGGCACGACCGTGTGGGCTTAAGTCCAGGCCGTATCGATTTCCTCTTTGGCCTAATTTGGTTTGTTTTAGGCCCGTTTCTCGTTCTTTCCATCCTTGGGTGCTTTCCTGAGTATAAGTCATGAAAAGAAAGGATTAAAAGCACCTTTTTACATGAATCAAGGAATAAATCATCCAAAAATATGCTAAATGTGGGATTAAAATATGTTACTTTTACGATTTATCATTGCCATAATGTGATTTTTGGGCTAAATTGAATAGAATGAATAATGAATAGATTGAATTTGATATTATATAGATCAAGAAAAATGAAGTTCGGATTTAGATCGGGGGAAAAACAAAGTGTTGGACTAATCGATATATTTAGTCGTTTTTGCATTCGAGGTAAGTTCGTATGTTAATAAGCATTATCGAAATTATGTTTTAAATGCTTTATATTTAAATTGTTGATGAATATGATTGTACGGAAACATTTGACAATGATTCAGCAAATGTGAAATCCCAGTTGAACCTTAGGAATAGATTAGGATATGAATGACATGTCATTAGGGGTTATGTAATTTGGATGCTGGTCCGTACGTCCTACCGGTGGCTGAGTTATCCGGCATGTGTTGTGGATTCTCGTTAGCTTGTGTGAGCAGCACCCTGTAGCTTCATCATGATAGTCAGCTTTTGCGAGCAGACCCATTGATAGCGCGAGAGTGAGCATTATGAGATATGAGATTGAGATAGCTTCGGCAATGTATGTGGCACTTAGGGTGCGAGGTTCTCGTGTATCCGATATTATTTCGAATGGTTCAACGGGTATATTAAAGATATGGAATGATGAGAAACAGATACGTATCAGTACAGGTATGTACGGAAACTATATGAGCATTGAACCTATGAAAGTTGTGAGTTCATGATTTCTTATGTGATCAAATATATGTTAACCTTGTGAATTAATGATTTTGTAGTATCTTGTGTTCATATTACTTGATTGGTGAATAAATAGTGATCTTTACTTATTAATTATACGAACTTACTAAGCTTTATAGCTTACTCTATTTAGTTTTTCGTGTTTTATAGTGTTTATCGAAGCTAGCTTGGATTAGGAGTCGTCGGAGATCTCATTACACTATCAAGCTTTCACTTTGGTACTTTTGAACTTATGTATTTGGTTATATGGCATGTATAGGAGTTATGGCCATTTTGGTATATGTGTTAGTAATAGATTTAGCCATTTGAGTTGGCTTGTAATTAGTGAATGGTTTGCTATATATTTGGCCATGTGACTTGGCTTATTTTGGTTGATTTGGTTGTGTATATAATAAGTGTGCAAATGGCCTTTGTTATGCATTTAGTAATTGCTATGTGAATGATTGTGGTGAATGGTTGTTGTGAAATGGAAATTTGAGTAGCATATAGTTACAATTGAGATTGGTATGCTTGTGGCTTTAGGTAAAATGGTGCTTAATTGAAATTGACCATTAGGGTGATTTATGAATGTGAATTTGGTATGAAATTGTATGACTTATCTTGACACGTGTGTGTCTTATGGTTGAGGGTATGGAACTAGCATGAATAAGGCTTGGTTGAGATTGGTTTGATTGCCTATTTAGGCCTTGTTATGTGCCAATTGGTTTGGTGTAGGAGTGTGCAAATTTGGGTGAGAAAGATGTCTTGGATAACAGCCTATTTTTGTCCACACCGGCAGAGACACGGGTGTGTGTCTCAGCCGTGTGTGACACACGGTCAAGTGACATGGTCGTGTGTCCCCTAGTGTTTAATTAGTAACCAAGTCAGTATGCTCCACACGGCCTAGCACATAGACATGTGACTTGGGCGTGTGGCGTAAGTCAGTATGCCCTACAGTTTTGGCACGACCTAGCACACGACTTGGTACACGGGCGTGTGTGGCCATTTTGAAGGGCACACGGGCTAGTCACACAGGCGTGTGTGTTGGTTGTGTGACCCAAGTCAGAGAGTTACACGAGGTAGGACATGGGCTGGGACACGACCATGTGATCCCATTTCGAATGTCTACACGGTCGGGCCACATGGGCGTGTCCCTTGTATTTTTTAAAATTTTCTAAGTTTTCTATATGTTTCCTAAGTTATCGATTTAGTTCTGAACCACTCCTAATGCATGTTTTGGGCCTCATGGGCTTGCATTAGGGACAATATGATTGATTATGTATGGTTTATATTTGAAATTTGAATATGTGATAAACCGTAATTGTAACATATTTTAATCCCACATTTAGTATGCTTTTGGATGACTTATGCCTCGATTTATATAAAAAGGTACTCTTAATCCTTTCTTTTCATCTCTTATACTTAGGAAAGCACCCGAGGATAAAAAGAACGAGAAACGGGCCCAAAACAGAACAAATTGGGCCAAGGTGGAATTTACATGGCCTGGACTTAAGCCCGCACGGCTGTTCCTTGTCAAGCATCTATAACACAGCCTGACCCTCGATTCATACGGCCGTGCCTCATTAAAGAAATCTGAAGACAGCCCAAAGACTTGTCACACGAGCGTGTGACATGGCCGTGTCCCTGTCGTGGCAATGAATAATTTCATTCGGATTTGGATATTTTGGGGCAAAGAAACACATTTCAAGAGCCTATATATACCCCCTAAGTTCATCCTTGAAGGGGGCGGTTAGCTAGGCCAAGGAGCCAAGCCGAGAATGTCAAATTTGTGGGAATCACTCGAAGATAGCCAGTTGATCCATCCCAAGAAGCTGGAATTCTACTCAAGACGACGGATTTCTCCTTCAATTCCTTCAGGGAGTTTTAGGGATTTCTTATGTTTTATTTTATTTATCTTTTCTCTTGTGATGTTTTCTTCATTTTTTATGAACTAAATCCTTCAGATACCTGAAGGGGATGAAACCTAGATGAATCTTGTTATTATTTTCTGAATTATATGATAAATACTTAGTGTGTTATTAATTATGCAAGCTTAATCAAAATTTGATGTGCTTAGGTGGAGGAGGAATAGACCTTGCTTAAGAGTAGATCTAGCATAATTAAGCGGAGTTGATCGCACGCCTAGAGATAGGGTGACGAGATTTTGCCGGATTAGGGTGAAACCTAATATGGGAGTCCATAGATCGATTTACTGCTATTCTAGGGGGTTATTATTCGAGAAAGAGATTTCTGTTAATTAACCTAGGGTTAGACGTTATTCGCCTCGAGAGAGGGTTTAATATACGTTAGGGAGTCTTACAGATCAAACTAAGTAAATAAATCGTATGGTTCAGGGTTAATTAACAAGTGAAGTCTAGGTGGATTCTTTCTGAGGGTATCGTCTTAATCAACTGAGTTTTTCCTAAAGTTATTTTCCCAATTCATCCTTTTTGTCTTTGTGTCTTTGGCTTAGTAAAAAAAGAATGGCTAAAGTAATAAAAATTTAGCGTTCCTAATATCTTAGTCCTCGGCAACGGCGCTAAAAACTTGATGGATCTCGAAACTAACTATAATTTCGACAAAGGCAAGCGTACCTATTGAACAGTAGTATAGTTGTGGTGAGTCCGGAATATCGTATCCTCAAGGACCAAGAGTACTAGTATTAACTATCATTTTATTATCTAGCCTAATAATGAAAGGGATTTATTTTTAATCTAAAATTGACTAACTAATTTAACTAACTATGCAAGCGACAGGGAGTAAATTGGGAAAATACTTTTGGACAACTTCTATGAGATAGGCAATACCTAAGGAAGAATCCACCTAGACGTCACTTATTACTTTTGATTCATGCGATTTATTCACTTGGCTTAATCCGTAGAAATCCCTGAATTATATTAATACCACTTTCGAGGCTACTAACAACTGACTCTATGTTGATTAATTGAAATCGCTTTCTAATTAAAACATGAAAACAAAGGATTAAAGGCACCTTTTTACATAAATCAAGGCTTAATTCATCCAAAAGCGTACTAAATGTGGGCTTAAAATATGTTAATTTTACTGTTTATGAAATACCCCCACACTTAAGCTTTTGCTTGTCCTCAAGCAAAATTCTCAACTTACAATTAAAACGAACTTTCCATAATTCATAATTCCTACCTACAATGTCTCATCATAATTCATAGATAATTTATACATGGATGATCTAACTCGAAGAGTCCTAAAGATTCAAACAATCAAAGTCATACAGTTGTAGCACAAAAACGTAGGTGTCTCCCCTTACCTAAATAATTACCTTTAATTCAAAACCGACAAGGACTGACATCCTCATAAAAGGTTCACTCAAATCGCTCGAAGTGTTTAAGGTTCAAAATTAAGCACTCAAAAGTCGAACCTGAAAAGTTAATCTCATAGGCTTGCCTGAAAATCAAATCTCCACCACTGTAATATGAGATGATACACAGATCAAAAGGTCTTTAATAGGGTTGTAACGGGGCTAGTTAAGGGTATGGATATAGGCTGAATTAGAAGGTTAGAATCGAGATTGAATTGATAAGTTACCTACCCAAAAAAATGAACTCATCCTAAATAATTACATCAATTGGAAACTGATAATACTACTATTGATAATACTCTAATACGAGACTCTTCTTCAATAATTGGAATTTAATGCATAAGTTCACTTAATCACATAACTAATAATGAATATGCTTCGTTTTTTTAAGAACAAATCAAATATATAAAGGATAAATTTAACTACTGAAATAATATAATTAGGTAACTAATCAAATCAAATCTCGATATAAGGGTAGTCAAAAAGGAATGGTCATAACAAATACAAAGGGTTTTGGGTTAATATTAGTGGGTGAGTCAATAAAAAGGGTCGTTAGGATCAACGGGGTTCACTAAGGGTTAATTATGAAGGTAGGCTTTTAGTGGAGTAAGTAGGTTAAATCCTAGGTGCCTTTATCATCTCGGTATATCAAATCATAGGTGTGGTCTCGATCTGTATGAACGAGGCAAGTTATAGAATAATAATTCAAAGTTGACACACTCATAATCAATAAAGTGAGCATGAAAAAGAATATATGCTCTAATAGGCTCAAAATCTCACAAAAATTATGGGTATTTTGACATCATCCTTGTAAATTTCAAACTTCAAGATAATATTTAGATTCAACTCAACAACCTAGCATAAATTTTAATTCTGAAAAATAGACTTATCATGCTTGATTCTCTAATATTCTTCTAATTTAATCATCAATGCACAATTAACTATGACTTACTCAAAAACATGTCAATAAAATTCATAATTCATCAAAAATTTCACCCTATTTAGTAATATGAGAAAATTGATTAAAAACAAGACTAATTTCAAGAATTTGAGAATAATGAAGAAAGTTAGGCCGAATATGAGAATAATGCAAAAAGTTAGACACTTTCTTCAAATAAATATTCATCCCCCACACTTAAGATGTACATTGCCCTCAATGTACAAGCATAGATATTCAATTTAAGAGAGAGGGAGAGGTGAAACTTCCTGAATTTGGATGGTTTCCCGAAGTTGGAAGTCGATAGGGGTGGTGGCTGCTACCGAGCTCTGTGCTAGATGAAGAAATTGGGGAGCTCATAGAGAGTTAGCCAGGAGTTATTAGGACACATTTAAAATAAACTAAATATATAAATAAAGATAAAAAAGATAAAGAAAAAGAGACTAAGAAGGAAAATAAACTAAGACTAGAAGATAAAATGGCTTGAGAATCCTTATTGGTAGATGGTTCGTGAGGTGGGTGTGACTTCTAAGGCGACGGAGGTGCTGGCGTTGGCGGAAGTGGCGTGATTCCCAAGTAGCCTTTTGAACTTCTCAGGCTGCGGTGGTGGTGGTCGTGGTTCCCAAGGTGTGATTCCCTAGCAGCGTGAAGAACCTAACACTAAGAAACTAAAATATATTAAACTAAATTAAGCATAAGATTGTCAAAGAAAAGGAAATTAAAGCAAAAGAGAAAAGAAAAAGAAAAGATAAATGGTCTCAAAGACCCTTGGCTTGTTGTTTGGATGAAGCGGCCGGCATGAGCTTATGTATATCGATCTCCCTAAGGAAACTACGCTTGCTTTCTTCTGCTTTTTTGTCATGGCTTTGGTGTGGCTCAAGGGTTTAGAGACTTGTTATGGAGAGGAGAATGTGAGAAAAAGGGGATAAGAAAAGAAGTAGAAAGTGGATGAGAAGAATGGGGAGGGGGTTGGAGTTTAAATAGAGGCTCAATTCTGGTACTTTCCCACGCTCGTGGACTGAGGGCATGTCGTTTCACACGGCCGCCTCACACGGTCGTGTGTCTAGGTGTGTTGATTCTCCATGCCCGTTTTTCAGACAGCCACGCCCGTTCTTGATAAGTCAGTGTCGTCCACGGTCTTGTCGCACGGCCGTGGGCGTTTGTCGGTGCCTGTGTTGGAGTGGTTGGGTCCGTGAGCTTCAAAAATTAGTTGAGTCTGATTTGTACCGCCTCTGCCATGTTTGTACAAAGATTCTTGAGGTACACACGGCCACGGTCGTGTGCAAGGCCGTGTGGCCTGGAAATCTTCACCCTTGGTTAATTTAGAATTAGGTATAAAGAAAAGAAAAAAACAAAATGTGAAAATAAATTGTGTTAGTACTCAGGTTGCCTCCCGAGAAGCGCTCGTTTATAGTCTTAAGCTAGACTTTCCTCGTATTGAAAAAATTAGGGAGGTTTAAAGGTTTGAATATCTTCCATCATGCTGACAGTTCTATTTTCTCGATAATATTTAAGTCGAGAAGCGTGTACCTTAAAAGTGCCAAATATAGGATTGCTTACCTCGACTGTTCCGTATGGGAAGATATTGTGTACCTCAAGGGGGATTTCTTTGTTTGCTTTTTAGGTCTGACATGGTGATTCGAGGATCTGATTTATCTAACAGTACCAAGTGTCCTATTTTGAAGTGGTTTGATATTCCTATGAGCTCTTCTGGGGGCTCATTCGACTTTACTTCGCATGGTTCCTATTTTTCTTAGAAGGGTGTCGTCCACTTTTCTAGTTTGTTGACCCTAAGGCTTCGTTCCTTGTGTAATTCGTCTTTGATGGCATGGGCTCCATGATTTGGCTCAGGTTTGTAATCTTGTGGCGTTTCCTATGATGAAGCTGGAACAATCTGGTTATCAACTGAATTTACTTTCTCACCTTCATCAATTCTTGTCCTGGCCGAGTCAAGAACTTGTAGGCTGATCGATTAGTCACCTACCTGAAGTATGAGTTCTCCTGTGCTAACATCAATTTTAGTCCTAGCAGTTGTTAAAAAGGGTCTTCCTAAAATTAAGGGAATCGAATTATCCTCATCTATGTCTAAGACAACAAAATTTACTGGGAAAACGAATTTATCAATTTTTACAAGAACATCTTCGATAATACCCCTAGGAATTCTAACAGTTTTATCAGCTAATTGAATGTTCATCCTAGTTTGTTTGGGTTTCCCGAGACCTAGTTGTTTAAACATTTTATAAGGCATGACATTTATACTTGCCCCTAAATCAGCTAATGCATTATCAACAGTTAGTCTACCAATTAAACATGGAATTGTAAAACTCTCTGGATTTTTTAGCTTCCGTGGTAGTCTATTTTGTAACATTGCTGAGCATACTGCGTTTAATTCCACATGTGGCTCCTCGTCTAGTTTACGCTTGTTTGTCAAGAGCTGTTTTAAAAATTTCCTCGAATCCGGCATCTGAAAAAGAGCTTCAAGAAGAGGTAAGTTAATATGTAATTTCTTTAAAAGTTTAACAAACTTACCGAACTGTTCCTCTATATCATCTTTCTTCATTGCTTTGGGATAAGGTATGCGAGGTTTGTACTCTTTGATTTCCGATTTCTGCTTGTTATTGACCCCAACCGTATCTTCTTCTACCACCTTCTTTTGTTTTGTATTAGGCTCGTCTAACCCTTCACTATCTTGAGTTGTTATGGCTTGAATTTGCTCCCTTGGGTTAGTCTCGGTGTTGCTCGGTAGTCTTCCCTGTGGTCTCTCAGAAATCTGCTTAGCAAGTTGCCCGAATTGATCCTTGAACTCTTGTGACAATGCCTCAATTTTTGTTTCTATCTTCTGGAAACGTGTGTCTGAGGCTGTTGTGAAGTTTGTCAGGACCTCTTCAAGGTTCGGCTTCTTTTCCTGTGGGTAGGGCTGTTGTTGGAAGTTTTGGGATGGTTGTGATCTTTGATTTCTTTAACCGCCCCATGAAAAATTGGGGTGGTTCTTCCAACCTGGATTATAAGTATTACTATAAGGGTTATTGTTAGATCGGAAATTATTACCCATATAGTTCATCTGTTCGCTCTCCATACCTTGTCCGTAGGGTGGGTACTCAGGATTCACCACTCCTTCACTTGCGTCGCACTGTATAACTGGATGTGCCTGTGAAGAACTATAGAAACTATCAAATTTTTTATGTAACAATTCCACCTGATTTGATAGTGCAGTCACTGCGTCAATGTTGAAAACTCCGGCTGCTTTAGCTGGCCTTGTCCTTGTAACTTGCCACTGATAGTTATTCAGTGACATCTCCTCTATAAACTCATAGGCTGCTTTAGGAGTTTTGTTGTTCAGGGTTCCACCGACAGCTGAATCAATTAGCTGCCTTGTTGAAGGGTTCACACTGTTGTAAAAAGTTTGGACCTGAAGCCACAAAGGTAGTCCGTGGTGTGGGCACCTTCTCAACAAATCTTTGTATCTCTCCCATGCATCAAAAAGTGTCTCTAAATCCATCTGCACAAACGAAGAGATATCATTCCTTAACTTGGCCGTTTTGGTCGGTGGGAAATATTTTAATAAAAATTTTTCGGTCATTTGATCCCATATAGTGATTGAGCCTCGTGGAAGAGAATGCAACCACTGTTTGGCTTTATTTCTCAAGGAAAAGGGAAATAGCCGAAGACGGATGGCATCATCAGAAACGCCATTTATTTTGAAGGTGTCGCAAAATTCTAGGAAATTTGCTAAGTGTGTGTTAGGATCCTCATCCTGCAAACCATCAAACTGAACAAACTGTTTTATCATCTGTATAGTGATAGGTTTCAGTTCAAAATTATTTGCAGCAATAGTAGGCCTAACAATACTAGACTCAGTACCTGTTAAACTAGGTTTAGCATAATCATACATAGTACGTGGAGCATAATGTTCGGCCATCTCTAGAGGTGGCAGATTATTCTTTGCCATCTCTTCTGTGGTATTTATTTCGGCTTTTTGCTCTTCGTCAATGTAGTTTAGGCTTCGCCTTATTTCTCTACGATTTCTACGAACGGTACCTTCAATATCACTGTCGTAAAGCAGAAGTCCTGTCGGGTTCCTTCTAGTCATAAACTAGAGGAACCTGAAAGGGACAAAAGAAAGAAGAAAGAAAATTTAGAAAAATAAAATTGCAAAAATTAAAATAAATAGTAAATATGGCTAAAGTAGTAAAAATTAAGCTTTCTTAATATTTCAGTTCCCCGGCAACGGCGCCAAAAACTTGATTGTCGAAATCAGAGCTTTAAAATTTATAATAAAAATGATCGAACCTGGAAACTAACTCTGACAACGATTGTAAGGTAAGCGCGCCTATCGAACAGTAGTGTAGCTTAGGCAAGACCGGAATATCGAATCCCAAAGGAACCAAAAGTACTAATACTAACTCTCTTTCTATTATTTAGCCTAAGAATTAAGTAAATGGTTATCTAATCTAAATTTAACTATCAACTAAACTAAAGACGCAAAGGCAAAAAGAATGAATTGAGGAAAAATAACTTGGAAGAAAAACCAATTGATTAAGACGATACCCTAGAAAGAATCCACCTAGACTTCACTTGTTATCTAACACTGAACCAGACAATGTATTCATTTAACTTGATCCATAAGATTCCCTAAGTTATATTAAACCCTCTCTCGAAGTGAATAACGTTTAACCCTAGGTTGATTAATTGAAATCTCTTTCAAATTAAAACCCCTAGAATCACATTAACTCGATCTATGGACTCCCATATTAGGTTTCACCCTAATCTGGCAAAATCTCGTCGCCCTATCTCTAGGCAAGCGATCAACTCCGCTTAATTATGCTAGATCTACTCCTAAGCAGGGACTTTTGCTCCTCTACCTAAGCACATCCAACTTGAATCAATATCCTGGAAATATTAACACACGAATTAAGTACACATAATTAAGAACAAATCAAGTATTTATCATATAGTTCAGAAAACAATAACAAGATCCGTCTTAGGTTTCATCCCCTTCAGGTATCTAAAGGGTTTAGTTCATAATAATAAAAGAAAACATCTCAAAAGAAAAGATAAAACAAAACATAAGAAATCCCTAAAACTCCCTGAAGGAATTGAAGGAGAGATCCACCGTCTTGAGTAGAATTCCGGCTTCTTGAGATGGATCAACTGGCTATCTTCGAGTGATTCTCCACAAATCTGGTCTTTCTGGCTCGACTCCTTGGCCTAGCTAACCGCCCTCTTTCAGGTAACACTTAGGGGGTTTATATAGGCTTTCGAAATATGTTTCTTCGCCCCAAACTATCCAAATTCGAATGAAATTGCTCTTTTCCACGACAGGGACACGGCCATGTCACACGCCCGTATGACTAGTGGTCAGGCCGTGTTCGGACTTCTTTAATGAGACACAGCCATGTAAGTCGAGATCAGGCCGTGTTCTAGTAGATTGGCATGGCACGGCCGTGTGGGCTTAAGTCCAGGCTGTGTCGATTTCCTCTTTGGCCCAATTTGGTCCGTTTTAGGCCCGTTTCTCATTCTTTTCATCCTCGGGTGATTTCCTGAGTATAAAACATGAAAACAAAGGATTAAGAGCACCTTTTTACATAAATCGAGGCTTAATTCATCCAAAAGCATACTAAATGTGGGCTTAAAATATGTTACTTTTACGGTTTATTAGTCACACCGGCGTGTCCCTTGGACCACATGGGCGTGTGAGCCCTATACCTTGGAAAATTTTGCAATTTTGTAATAAATTCTTAAAGTTTTCGATTAAGTCCCAACTCAATTCTAACACTCGTATTGGGCCTCGAGGGTCCAATTAAGGGATGTTTTGATTGATCTTGGTAAATGAATAGTAATTTACATGACTTATCTGAAAATTTTCTGAAAGTTCCAAGTAACACTACGTAACCTTATTCTAGCGACGGATACGGGTTGGGGTGTTATATTTTTCCTATCAACTAGCACTACCTATAGAGCTACAGATAATTCATGATGTTTTCCATGTGTCGATGCTTAAAAGATATCGGTCAGATCCGTCTTATATTCTATCACCGGAGGAAATTGAACTACAGTCAGATTTGACATATGAAAAGGAATCGGTCAAACTCTTTGCTTGTGAGGTAAAAGAATTACGTAAGAAACGAGTTCCGTTAGTCAAAGTCCTTTGGCATAGTCATAATGTCGAGGAAGCGACATGTAACACCCCATACCCGGCTAGACATTACGACCGGATCTGATGTGTCACATCAAAGTGTTGATTTGAAAACTGGTCTTGTCGATGAAAGTTCGTGACTAAAGTTTTAAATCCCTTTTTAACTAATCGTTATTGAAAACGTTGGTATTGGAAATCAAAACATGTTGACTAACTATTGGTCATATCATTTGTTACAAGTTTATTAATCTGAATTAAAGACCGCGGAAGCTTTACTAACTATGAACCATTTAAATTTGAAATGTGTGATTTTCTTTGGAAACAGTTATTATTTTGAAAAACCATTTTTTCTAATTTAGCGGGTAGAAATAAGAAGTGAAAACCAAATAAAAGTTAAACCTCAAATGGCCTTATTACAAAAACAAACCCAAGCATAAATTAAAAATACTTAAGTCTCAAGCGGAAAATCAGTGTTCACGTGGCCGCCTCCGTGTCCCTCGTGGCTCCAAATCGGTTAAGGCCAAGGATTACTTGTACATTTAAAAGAAAGGGTGAGTTTCCCAAAACTCAGTGTATAATCCCTTATCAGTCAAATCACAACCAGTGCAAGCAGAAACAGACTAGGCCTAAGCCCTATATAGTAACAGATCAGCTTGGGCTTTAGCCTTATACATTAGCGATGTGGGCCTATGCCCAAAATAATAACAGTACAAAACAGAGATGCAACCTAACCCAATCCAGACAACACACCACTCGTATCGACAACACACCATGTGGGGACTAAGTCAACCCACCCAGCCAACACACCAATATCGCAACATAGCTACTAAGAGTAACGCAGCAAAGCTGTTCATAACAGTAAACGTGGCCAAGCCACTAAAATTAGAATACGTGGCGAAGCCACTAGAACAGAAAAAATGTGGCAGAGCCACTAGTACAGTACTTCCTCCAAATCAGAATCCCCAACCCCAATGCAGAATGTTGTGTCATAAATATTACGTGTATGCAGTATGTCATAATCATAACCAGTCATATAAATATCATACACACATCACTTAGGCTACCACTAGGGGTATAATGGTCATCTCGTCGGTTAGGGGTAAAACGACAATTTCACCCCTCAGGGGTATTTCGATCATTTAACTACTTTTAGAGTCTCGGCACAGATGACGACCCTTCAGAAAGTCTACAGTCGTCTGAACGACTCGGATAACCTATATGGCTAAAATAGTGTAAATGGGCCCAAAGCCCACTATTTGGCCCCAATGGGCCCACACGCTCGTGTGGCCCATTCAGCCCAATTTCAGTTACAGCTATGCATACTTCATAGCCCAATCCATTATTTGTCACTTACCATGGATTCTATCCATGTGAGGCCCATAAGCCCATTGGGCCCACATGGCCTATTTTGGCCCATCGAGGCCCATTACGACCTAAGTCCACGAGAACGCTCGTGGTGGCTTCTACAGTCTAGCGCCCATGTTCATGGGCTCGGTTTACCATACGCACGATCGCACACTCGTGTGGCATCATACGCCATATCTTCAGCTTTTCGGCATTTTGCCGATCTACAGTCATAGCAGTGTAACCATTACATACTTTCGGCATTTCAGCCAATCATCGAATACAGTATACGATTGCACACCTTTCAGCGACCACTAGCGAATTCCAACAGCACCAACCTAGATTCATCGAAATCCGATGTTAGGCCTTAATCGTTAGGGTAACGCCCTCTTAATAGCACTTAATCCGAAATATCTCCCTTACCTTGCTTGACGACAGACTTTAATCTCTTAAGGCCACCGATCAGAATTGATCACACATGCTTATGCCGAATATTTGTATCAAAACAGTTCTTATTAACCAAAATAGTGATCCAATATGTGGCCTTACTCCACAAATGCTACTTACCAACCGCCGGAATATTCGGCCTAATCTAAGAGTAGGGTATCAATCTTACCCTTAACGAGAGACAGAGTTTGACAACTTGAATAACTTCTGCACTTCTCTACTCCTTGAGAATACCTAAACCCAACGATCACCACACCAAGAGGAAGGGATCACCATTTGGCCATCAAAGAAAATGAAAGAAAGAAATAGTCGGCTTTTAGAGAAAAAGGGAATAGGAGAGAACAATTTTAAGTACGAAAAGAAAAATATGAACACTTACCTATTTCAAAACGCTTGCAGAACTGAAACAGAGATGGAAAGGAAACGGAGAAGTTGGTCACCACCAAACTAATCAAGAGAAAAGACTCGGTTCACGAGCTAATAGGAAACCGAAACCAAAAAGAGGAGGGATGATATTCGGCTTAAGAGAAGAAAGGGAGAAGAGGGAAGAAAGAAAGAAGAAAAAAGAGAAAACAAATGAATGGAAAGGGAGGGAGAGGAAGTATATTCGGCTTAGATTGGAAGATGGAAAGGGAAGCAAATATTTGGCCAACAAAAGCATGAAGAAAAAGGTGCAAAACTCAAGCAACAAAATGCTCGACTGATAAGTTGCTATTTCGGCACTTAGAGAGAAAGAAAGAAAACTCTTCTGCAAGGAATTTCGGCACACCCAAAAAGTGCCCAAAACCAAACAAGTATAGAGAAAAGAACTCAAAAATCCCACTTGTCGAAATTGCATGCTCAAGACTCCTTGTTCGGCTACAACACACCCACCTTTGAATTTGCTTGATTCTCTCCACAATTCTCTCCTTGATTTGCTCCCAACCTCCCATTCAAAACCATTGAAATTTGATGACCAAGTCTCCAACCACCTCTGCAGAGTTCGAATCAAACTCTATCTCTCACGCCACAGAGATAAGAAATAAAACTCCATCTTTGCATGCCATGGGATTTGAACCCACTCTCTCTTAAATGCCCAACACGCCACTTGCCACCACAACACAAGATCTTTTTGGGTTGTAAAACAAACCCAACTTAATATATGCCCTTCAAGCTAACATCCAGGTTTCCAAAAGAGTAAAAATCAAAATTTTTCTAGAGGCCATACTTGAACCCAGGCTTCCCAAATACCCCCAAACACACCCAAATCACTTAGCCATTGAAGCAGACAAGCAATTTTATCAAAACATGAAAAATTAAAGACCCTATATTTTTGGGGCGTTACACGACATGGGAGTCAGAAGAAACGATGAGGTCATAATACCCTCACCTCTTGGGACGAAATTTCTTAAGGGGGAGAGGCTGTAACGACCCGAAAGTTGGGGTTCTTGAAAAACATATTTCAGGGACCTCGTCTTTGTGTGTTTTGTTTAAAAATATTAATATTATAATGTTTGGAGTTTTCTTTAGAAGTTTATTGAACAATAAAGTAGTAATTTTAATTTATAGGGACTAAATTAGTTATGAGAAAGAAATAGCTACAAGGACTAATTGAGTAAATAGTCCAATTTTTATGTTAGTCAAAGAGGGTTAGTGGTTGTGTATGAGACTAATATTGGCCTATGAATGATATCACTAAAAAAATAATAGTATAACTAATATATATATATATATATAAGAGAAATAATAAATAAAAGGAAAAGAAATAAAGTAATGAATAAAATGATAATTATAGAAATAAGAGATATAGTTGGTGAAAAGGAGATATGGGGGGAGAGATAAATCATTTATCTTCTTAGCTGCCAAAATATAGAAGAAGAAAGAGGGGGGAGAGCCATTTGGCCATGGAAAAATTTTAGGAGTAAAATTTGTGAGTAAAATTTGATGATTTTTACATGAAAATCATGTTTTTGAAGAAATAATGCTATGAATTAGTTTACTCATGTTGAAATTTAGAGAATGAATGGAACTTTTGAGAGTTGCCATGGATGAGAAATTCAAGGGTTTGATGTTATTTTATTGAATAGTATATGTTTTGATATGGTGATTTGAGTATAAATGTTGTAGACTAAATTGGTCATGTTGAGTGGTGATTTTATTGATAATAATTCCTAGGGACTAAAATGTTGTTAAGTCAAAATAAGAAAGCTTGAATTGTTAATTTTGTGAGATATAGGGACTGTTTTAGTGGACTATTCTTATGCTGGAAAATTTGGGACTTATTTCTAAGTCCATTATGTATATAAAGTATGTTGTGATATGAAATTGGCTAACAATAACTAGAAATGAGAAAAATGTTATAATATAAATTTGATTAATATTAGTAGAAACAAGAATGGTATTAATTGAGTTAAACTGTAAAAAAAAATAGAACACGAGAAGAATAGAGCAAGTATCAATCGAGGAAAGGAAAAGACCATTAAGTAGATATCCGTCATATTTTGGTAAGTTCGTAGTCTCGAACTTGATTTTACTTCTAATTACCATTTAAATTAAGTAATGTTGCATTTGCTAATGATATGAAATGTATCTATGTTATTGAATAATAGTAAAGAAAATTGTTGAAGTAAACAATTGTATAATCGCCGCTATGTTCGACTAGCGCCAGGGGCAATCTTCGTCAGCTTGCTTGACTAGTGCTAGGCACATAACCGTCGGTTAATCTGACTAGTGCTGGGTGCAATTACCGTTGGTTTATACAACTAGAGCTGGGCTCAAATATCATTATTGTTGGTATCCCCGACTACCACTGGGTGCAAATATTGTTGGTTAATCCAACTAGAGTTGGGCTCACTTTCATTATCAATAGTTAATTAGGCTAGGCACTGGGTGCCACATCATTACTTTATCTCATGATGAAACTAATTGAATTATTGATAGAATTGAAATCTTAATTGGTTAAGTTATAATGTCATATTAAGAAAGGTTGGTTTGTGTTTAGCTAATAAATGAAACCTATTAATGATAAATTGATTTATATTTTTCAAGTTAGATATATAGTAGAATTGGACTCAGCGTCCAGTGAGGATCCCGTCCTCAAAGTTGGTGACGTTTCTTCTTCTTTTTTTTTGTGTGTATTTTGGCATATACCTAGAATGCAAATTTATTGATAGTGTCCTTTTGTTTAATGAACACTAAAGTACTAGTTTTTGTAAGTGTATATCTTTGTAAATACTTGTTGATATTTGATACTATGTTAAAAACGATGTTTTCATAAATGAGATGAATATGAATGATCAATGAAGAATATGCATTTAACAAATTCAATGTTGTATGTGATAATGATACATGTTTTAAGTCAAATGTTGGATTAATTTGAATGTCTATTATATTATGGGCATATGCATATGGTTGAATTTAGGTTGGTATCAATTTGGTGAGAAATAAGGCCTGGAAAATAGCCTATTTTGTCCACACTGGCAAAGACACAGGTGTGTGTCTCAGCCGTGTGTGACACATGGCCATGCACACGGGCATGTGGTTTGGCCGTGTGTCCCCTGTATCTTAAAATATAGAAACAAAATGCTCAGGTAATTTCACACGGGCAAAGACACGGGCGTGTGCCTCAGCTATGTGACTCCTGTACCTAAATTGTGAATTTTACATTGTTCACACGGCCTAGCACACGGGCACGAATTGGGGCATAGTCGTGTGACACGAACTGGGGCACGGTCGTGTGCCTCACATCGAACGTCCCCACGGCCTGGGACACGGGCGTGTCACTTGGCCATGTAAGCCACACGGCTTGGCCAAACGGGCGTGTGTCCCCTGTTTCTTTTAGAAATTTATATGTTTTTCAAAAAATTTCTTAAGTTCCCGGTTTAGCCCCGAACTAATTTTAATGATTATTTTGGACCCTCGAGGGCTTATACTATGGACCATATGAATGTTTATGAATAATTTTTGAATTGAATGAAATATATGCGTGAGATGTTTGATTGATTAAGTTTTAAGTCCGATAATGCTTCGTAACCCTGTTCTAGTGACGAATATGGGTTAAGGGTGTTACATTTAGTGGTATTAGAGCGTACAGGTTTAGTCAATTCTCAAACTAAATCAAACTCAGAAGTGAGTCTAGAGGTACACGCCAAAGTCGAGTCGAGTTTGAGTCGGGATTGGATGCTGATAATCAAATTTTATTTATATGTAAAGATGTCAGATTATGCTAATAATGAAACACCCCAAACCCGGCCCACGAGCCTTGACCGGATCTGGTATGTTCCTCGATGTAAACCGGTTCAAAATCCTTTTGTTACTTTGGAAAACTGTGTGTTTTGAAAGAAAGATTGCTTTTGGGTTGGGCTCGAGTGGAAAACAAGTTTATGTTATTTTAATAACCCTTTATTTAAGGTGACAAAACGTTTAGAGTTTATTTGAAAATAAACTTCACTTGATCTTTAATTAATAAAAATTTGTACCGTAATAAATAAAGGAAAAAAAATAAAGTAGTTCAACTATGGCCTTATTACATCAAATAATTCCCAAAAATAAATTAAAGTGCTTAAATAAAATAAAAGTCCAAATAATAAAATTTTCCTTGCTGTGCATGGCCACCTTTAAGCTCCTGCCGACCCGGTCCATTACTGATCGTCACCTGAAAAAGGTTCCCACAACGGGGTGAGTCAAACAGACTCAATGTGTACACAAACTGTAACACCCTGGTTTTAGGGGTTAGGCTTTTGGGGCTTAGCTCGGGGGTTGGCACACTTTAGTGTGTGGTTGGGTAAGTTTTAGGGGTCCTGAGAACCCTAGGTGGTGGTAGATGCCTTAGGAAAATTTTTAGTTTTAGGGGTCAAAAGGGGAGCTTGGATAGAGGGGGGCCTTAAGAGAAATTTTGGTGGGAATTAGGCACAAGAAATAAGCTGGCAGAGTGGCAAGGAGGCGCCACATAAGGCATGGGAAAAGTGACGCCTCAAGAGGGAGCTGGAAGGGTCTCAGGTTCGATTCGCAAGGGTAGCGAGAGGCCTTTGTTTTTGCGTCATAAAGGTAGGGTGTTGGACGTTTTTTTAGTGCTAAAATGATGGAGGAAGACTTGGTCTTCCATTTTGAATTCGGCTAGGTGGTTGGGTTGACCCATTCAACCTTTTTGAATGGATGGAAGGGAGGTGTTTTAGGAGAGAAATAGGGGATTTTGTGGGGGGTTGAGTGGTGGCCGGTTATGGGGAGCTTGGGGAGGGGTATTTTCGGTTTTTAAGGGGGCTGGGTAGATAGTAGTATAAATAGGGGGTGGGAGGTGCTCACCTTTTCACTTTTTCCACCAGTGTGCTCCCTTGTCGAAATTTTGTTCCCATTTCCTTTGGCTGCCGAAACCTTCATTCCCATCCTTTCTCTCTTCCTTTTGGACCCTTGGCCGAACCACTTATCTTTCATCCCTCCCTCTTCTTCCATTTTGCTAAACCGAAAGAACACCCCCATACTTTCCTCTCCTCTTCTTAAACCTATTTGGCCGAAACCTCTATTCCCTTTTCCTTGATTGTCGAATCTACACCTCACCCCTATGCCGTGTTCCTTTTCTTTTATATGGTAGCACCTTGGTCGAATGTTAGCATAGGTCTCGTTGGGTTTCCATTTGCAACCATTGTTAGGATAAGCCTCCGTCTGTAGCAGTCAGTTTGGTAAGTGGTGGTAAGGATTTTTGGTAAGCTATGTATGTGATATTTCGATTAAGTTTAAGGTTGTTAAAGTATATGATGATAAGGCCGTTTGTAGGGGGAGGAGAGCTTAACGCAGGAGGCCTTTTCGGGATTCGTATAGGCAGCATTTGCAGAGGCATAGAGTAGCGTTTCGGGGTTGACCGTTTGTGCTAGTAATTAGGTGCGTAATCATCGCACTATTTCTGTGGTTTGGATTGCTAACGTGTTTACATGTGTATTATGTGTGATAGTCGTTTATAATGGCATAAGTGATGAGTAACTGGTGATGGTAAGTTAATCTTGATATACATTTATATATGTACAATGTGGTAGTGATAAGTGATAAATACTCACTCTATATGATATTCTTGCATGATTTATTGACACATGGGCATGGGATTGGATTGAAGAAGGAAGGAGGTACACATGATGTACGTGGTCTAATGTCAGCTCAGGCTAAATTAGCGCTTGATGGTTAGCTTTGTGCTACCTCAAGGGAGGTGTGGCTCGGTGCCCATCTCGGCGGTTGATGGCTACGTGCTTCACCGTAGACGAAGCATGTTGTTGGATCACTTGGGTTGATCGGTGGCTCAGCCACGGCCTTGAGCAGCGAATTAGCCAAGGTGAGACTTTGTGGATCACGATGTGATCAGTGGTGGGTTAGCCATAGCCTTAGGCAGGGAGTCTGCTAAGGTTGGTGTTACGGTTGGATCGTGGGTTGGGCTGAAATGCATTCTTACATGATTTCGTTACGAGAACTGTGTGGGTATGGGCCAAGCCCATACGTGTGAAATTTGTGGTGTGGTTATGCACTGAGTCAGTGGACTCACTCTATTTTTCCTAACCATTTCAGGTGATGCGTAGAATTGGACCGGGATCGGAGAGGACACATGGTGGCCCATGCAGAGGAGGATAATTTTGAATATTTTAAACATTTTTATGTTAAGTACTTGGTTTAAATATTTGGGTTGTAATAAGGGCCTTTTGATCTTTATTTATTTTGGGAACTATTTTATTATTATTTTAAGTTATGGTTGGATTATATTAAATTACTAAGTGAAGACGATTTTATTCTAACAACTTGATTATTCAAATTGGCTTTATATATTTAATAAAGTTTTTAATTCAGACATTTTATAACTTCAAAGTTTTTCATAAGATAAATAAATGAACAAGGTTTTCAAAAGTTAATAATTTTAGTGCTTTACTCTAAAGTCAAAAAAAATTTTCAACCGTCTTTCCGCAGTGACATAACCAGATTCGGTCGTAGTGAATGGGCCGGGTTTGGGGATGTTACACAAACACTAAGTCTTAACAAATTCAGGCATAACAAATCATATTCATGCATATCATAATTTACACTTAATGATGCAACCCGAACCCAAACCTAGATGCCATCCGCTACACATCACCCGTACCAACCTGCACACCGTGGGGACTACTAAGTCAACCCTCCATCCGCTACACACCATCGAAGGCAGTCGCTGCAGTCGACGTGCTCATCGCCCTTATAAAATTTGTGGTCTTAGGTCACCACATTCAGATATCGTGGTCTTAGGTCACCACATTCAGATATCGTGGTCTTAGGTCACCACATTCACTTCCCCTTTTCATATAACCCATATGCCTCATAACATACATATCATACATTAACATGCCAAATTCTTATTTCACATTCTTATAATTTCGTATGTGTGTCATAACAGATATTTAACATATTCCTAGTAGGAGTAGGAAAACATACCTGAGTTCTTTGTACCATTGCATGGTACCTTAGCCTTATTTTCACATTCTTATATTCACATACAATAATTTAAAGCCATAAAGCTATTAAGGTTTCGTGTGGGGTACACACCTGATTCGCTTAAGGTTTCCAATCCAAATCCCGAAAAACTTGATCTAATGCCTTAGATCTTAGATCTCTACATTTAATCAATCATTTAATACTTAGTAAAGAGCCATTCGGCCATAAATCCAAATCCTAGTAGGATTAGTACACTAAAACTTACCTTGTTGCCGATTGACTTAAGAATCAAGTCCCAAAACTTTGTATCCTTCTTTCTTGAAATCGGCAATCACTAGATTACTTGAATAGATTAGTTTCGGCTATTAAACGAAATAAGAAATAGATCTTCATACCAAAATAAGCCTTGGCCGAATGCTATAGACACTTACCTTGTGGATTTTAAATCCCGAAACTCACCGAATAACTAGGGAACACGCGGCCTATGGTGTACCTTCGGGAAAAGAACTTCTCCTTCCTTGTCGTTGACACTTAGTAAATCCCGAAAGATCTCTTCAAGGTTTCGGCAACAAGATATTAATGGCATTAGAATCTAAATTTCGGCTTAAAGAAATGAACTAAAACGATGTCAATAACATCCTTACCTTTAGTATTGAAATCGGCAACACTTGATATCCCGAAATTCCTCCCCTAATGTTGTAGTCGACAACACCTTGGCTTGAATCCTCAACAATATTCGGCTTTTAGGAGATTGAGAGAACAAGAATAAGAGAATAGGGTGTAGAAGGATTCGGCTAAAGAGAATCAAAAGAAAAAGAGGATGATGAGCAGAGAGAATTCAGCAGAGGTTATCAAGGAAGAGAAAATAATGCTGAATGGCCTCTTTTTTCCTTTTATAGCCGAATTTACTAGGCCAAGACTCCCTTACTTGGCCATCACTCACATATCCTTATCTCTTTATTTAAAAATTAAAGAATAAATCCTCATTTATCTCTTGAAAATAATCCAAAATAAATTCATTATTTATCCCTTATTTATCCACCCTTTATCTCTTAAAAATAAAAGAATAAAAGCTCCTAGAATTTAGCCATGTGCCGTCCAACTCCCTTGCTCCTTGCAGCAAAATAAAACTCTTTTATTTGCTTCCCCTGTGACTCGAACCTAGGCCCATTTGCACCTGCTTGTGGCGTCAACTCCAGAGGCCCTAAGTGGCGCCTCTAAGCCACTTTTCCAAGCCCATTTGTATGTCATATTTCACTCATAAATTTTCTTAAGGCCACCCTGCTTTACTTCCCTCTCTTAACCTCAGAACTTAACTTTTCCTAAAACGTTTCCTTACATTTCCTTACATTTCCTTACATTTCCAAGTTTCCAAAAATGTTCGTTTGCATCCTTTAAACTTAACATTTCTTACATTTCCAAGTTTCCAGAAATGTTCACTTTCCTCTTTTGAACTTAACATTTCTTACATTTCCAAGTTTCCAGAATATATGTTAACTTTCCTCTTTTGAAACTTAACATTTCTAAATCATTTCCAAGTTTCCAAAAATGTTCATAATACATTCATAACACATAAGACATGCCATTTCGTATACTTAAATCAAAAATGCATAGGCCCATTTTCAGGATGTTACAAATAACGTAGTCGATCAAGAAGTACATATTGGTGATGAATCCACCGGATAATTTGATGAATTTAAGTCGGTAACACCGAGTGTACGCATGGACAGGGTACAATGACCTAATGCTACTAGTGACCCAATTGAAGGGTAGTTTGATAATGATGTATTACGAGTGTTAGCAAATGCTCTTCAAAGGGTAACGGGAGTCGCTCCACTCCCGACGGCCACATCTATGACTAGACGAGCTCCTATTAAAGAACTAAGGAGGTACGATGCTACCGAATTTGCTGGAACAAAAGGAGTTGACCCCTCAACGGCAGAGTTTTGGTTAGAGTCAACGACTCGAATCTTACAGCAGTTAGAATGCACTCCTAGAGAGAGCATTATTTGTGTAGTTTCACTATTAAAGGGAGAAGCCTATGCATGGTGGAACATAGTTACAAGGCATGTTACTACAAAAGTAGCTGATTGGGAATTTTTCCAAGCGAAATTCCAAAAGAAATACGTTGGTAAACTTTATCTTGAAGATAGGAAATAAGAATTTCTCATGTTAAAACAAGAAGATATGTCGATAGAAGACTATGAAAGGGAATACTTGTGACTTAGCAAGTATGGGAAGGAATTGATTCCTACGGAGGAGGAAAATTGCAAACGTTACCTTCGGGGCATGCGCAATGAAATTCGGACTCAACTAGTAGCATTGAGAATTAAATAGTTTGTGGATTTATCAGAACGAGCAAAAATGGTCGAACAATCTTTGGGATTATGCAAAAAGGCTGAACACCTTCGTACTACAAGTAAATGATTTGGGAACTTCAATCCTTCCTCTGTGTCAAAAATAGGTAGAGAATCACAGGAAATTGGAAAATCAACTGCAAAATTAAGCATGCTAAGTAAAGTGCAGGACCGTTAACCTACGGTATCAGTGGGTAGCGTAAAAGGGTCGAATAGAGTTTTAGGGACGTAGAATTGTGAACATTGTGGAAAGAAACACTGGGGAAAATGCTGGAAATTAACGAAAGGTTGTTTCCGTTGTGGTTCATTAGAGCATTTTGCTAGAGAATGTCTGAAGCGCAAAAATGATTCACCCGATGATTTTCTAAGAGCCGCTTTTGTGGTGAGAGGCCGAGGGGCGAGTAGAGGTAGATCGGGTTCAAGGGGAGGATCGAGAAAGAAGGATGATATTGTCGCTCATCAGATTGAGACCAGAGCATTTGCACGTGCTTTATGTAGTACAGACCCGTGATGAAAGGGATGCTACCAATGTTGTAGCAGGTATTTTTCTTCTATTCTCTACACCCGTTTATACATTAATAGACACGAGCTCTTCTCACTCATATGTCAATTCTGATCTGGTTAAATTTAGGAATATGAATTATGAAATGTCAAATGTATCTATATCTGTGTCAAGTCCCTTGGGTCAAAATGTATTAGTAGACCAGGTGTGTAAATGTTGTCGTTCAGGTATTCAAAATCTAGCGTTCCCTATAGATTTATTGATTATGCTTTTTAGAGATCTTGATATAATATTGGGTATGGATTGGTTGACCGAAGACGGAGTAGTTTTGGATTGTCACAAGAAAAAGTTTTTGATCCAAGATATAGAGGGGAAAGCCATAGAGGTTTCTAGTGTTAAAACAAATGGGCTGAATCAGATTATTTCTTCGATACAAGCAGTAAATTGTTGAAGCAAGGTTGTGAAGCTTTCTTAGCATATGTCATTAACTCAAAAATGGGAAGCGAAGATATTGGTAGTATTCGGACTGTTTGTGAGATTTCTGACGTATTTCTTAAGAAATTACCGAGGTTACCACCGGATAGAGATGTCGAATTTTTTATCGAAGTGTTTCTTGGTGTGGCTCCTGTATTTATAGCTGCGTATTGAATGGCTTCAACCAAGTTGAAAGAATTGAAAGTTCAGCTATAGGATTTGTTGGAACATGGTTTTATTCACCCGAGCATATCGCCTTGGGGAGCTCCGGTGTTTTTTTTTTTAAAGAAAGATGGCTTGATGCGGCTTTACATTGATTATCGTCAGTTGAACAAGTTGACAATTAAGAATCGATACCCCCTTCCGTGTATCGACGACTTGTTTGATCAACTTAAAGGAGCTTCTATCTTCTCCAAGATTGACCTGAGTTCGGGATACTATCAGCTCAAAGTAAAGGATAGTGATATACCGAAAATAGCCTTCCAAACACGTTACAGTCACTATGAATTTTTAGTGATGCCCTTCGGATTAACACATGCTCTAGCAGCGTTTATGGATCTAATGAACCGCATTTTCCAACCGTATCTTGATCGGTTCGTGGTTGTTTTCATTTATGATATTCTAATTTATTCAATATCAGAAGTTGAACATGAACAACACTTACGAACCGTGTTGCAACTGTTACGGGAGAAATAGTTGTTTGGGAAATTCAGCAAATGTGAATTTTGGTTAACCGAAGTGGTGTTCTTGGGACACGTGATAACAGTGGATGGAATTCGAGTAGATCCAAAAAAGATTGAAGCGATCGTTCAGTGGAGAGCACCGAAGAATGTGTCAGAAGTTCGTAGTTTTATGGGTTTGGTCGAGTATTATCGAAGATTTGTGAATGGATTCTCGAAGATAGCAATGCCAATGACCAGAGTCCTCCAAAAAAGTGTGTAGTTTTTTTTGAGTGAGAAGTGCCAAGAGAGCTTTTATAAGTTAAAGCGGTTGTTGACAGAAGCACCGATCTTAACTCTACCTGAGTTAGGAAAAGAGTTCATGGTATACAGTGATGCTTCGTTAAGTGGCTTGGGCTGTGTTCTAATACAAGAGGGAAAAGTAATTGCGTACACGTCTCGACAGTTGAAGACTCATGAACGTAATTATCCGACGCACGATTTTGAGTTAGCTGCGGTGATTTTTTCTTTGAAGATTTGGAGACATTATCTATACGGTGAGAAATGTCATATATACACGAATCATAAAAGTCTTATATATCTCTTAACCCAAAAGGAGTTAAAATTAAGGCAACGGCGTTGGATCGAACTTTTGAAAGATTATGACTGTGTTATAGATTACCATCCGGGTAAAGCCAATGTTGTAGCAGATGCACTAAGCAGAAAAGTAATAGCTGACTTACGAGTAATGTTCACTCGACTCAGTGTTAACAATGATGGAAGTCTTTTTACCGAGTTGAGAATCAAGCCTATAGTGTTTGATCATATTAGAGAAGCATAGTTGTTGGATCGTAAATTATCAGAGAAAAGAAAAATGGTTCAAGATGAATCAATTGAAGATTTCAACATCGATGATCGAGGTTGCTTACAATTCCATAGCCGAGTATGTGTCCCTAATGTTGTGGAATTAAAAGAAATGATTTTATAGGAGGCACACGATAGTCCTCTTTCCCTATACCCAAGTGGAGCAAAAATGTATCGAGACCTTCGAGAGTTGTATTAGTGGCCGGGCATGAAAAGAGAAATAGTGGAATTTGTGACTAAATGCCTAACCTGTCAAAAGATCAAGGCGAAACATCAAGTTCCCACGGGATTGCTTCAACCTATTTCTATTCCTCAATGGAAATAGGAGCGCATAACCATGGATTTCGCCACTGGGTTGCCGCTATCTTCAACCAAGAAAAATGTTGTATGGGTGATAGTCGGTTGTTCCACAAAGTCGGCTCATTTCATCGCGGTACAAATGGATTGGTCTCTACAAAAGCTAGCTGAAGTCTATATTCAAGAAATTGTCAGATTACACGGCATACCTATGTCAATTATATCAGATTGGGATCCCTGGTTCACTTCATCATTTTGGAAGCAATTGCATGAATTACTTGGTACTAGGCTAAATTTCAGCATAGCTTTTCACCCTCAGTCGGATGGACAATCTGAACGTGTCATTCAGATCCTAGAAGATATGCTTCGAGCCTGTGTAATTGACTTTGAATCTGGGTGGGAACGTTATTTACCTTTGGCCGAGTTCGTGTATAATAATAGTTTTCAATCAAGCATTCCAATGGCTCCTTAAGAAGCTTTGTATGGCCGGAGATGTAGAACACCTGCATGTTGGTTTGAATTAAGTGAGAAGAAAGTAATTGGTATAGAGTTAATTCAAGAGACAAAAAGTAAGGTTAAGGTTATATGAGACAGATTGAAAGCAGCTTCCGACAGACAAAATTCATACGCAAATTTGAAATGCCGGGACATTGAATTCTTGGTGGGCGATAAAGTGTTTCTAAAAGTATCCCCGTGGAAGAAAGTTTTGCGTTTTGGGAGGAAAGGGAAATTAAGTCCTCGATTTTTAGGTCCATATGAGGTCACTGAAAGGGTAGGACCTATTGCCTATCGACTAGCACTACCTGTAGAGCTACAGAAAATTCATGATGTTTTCCATGTGTCGATGCTTAGAAGATATTGGTCAAATCCATCTCATATTCTATCACCGAAGGAAATTGAACTGCGGTCTGATTTAACGTATGAAGAGGAACCGATCAAAATCTTGGCTTATGAAGTAAAAGAATTATGTAACAAACGAGTTCCGTTAGTCAAAGTCCTTTGGCCTGGTCATAATGTGTAGGAAGCAACATGGGCGTCAGAAGAAACGATGAGGTCACAATACCCTCAGCCTCTTCTCAGGTAAATTTCAGGGATGAAATTTCTTAAGGGGGAGAGGTTGTAACGACCCGAAAGTTGGGGTTGTTGAAAAACATATTTTCGGGACCCCGCCTTTGTGTGTCAGGTTTAAAAATATTGATATTATAATGTTCGGAGTTTTCTTTAGAAGTTTATTGAATAGTAAAGTAGTAATTTTAATTGATAAGGACTAAATTAATTATGAGTAAGAAATAGATACAAGGACTAATTGAGTAAATAGTCCAATTTTTATGTTAGCCAAAGAGGGTTAGTGGATGTGTATGAGACTAATATTGACCTACGAATGATATCACTAATAAAAATAATAGGATAACTATTATATATATATATATATATATATATATATAATAAGAGAAATAATAAATAAAAGGAAATGAAATAAAGTAATGAATAAAATGATAATTATAGAAATAAGAGATATAGTTGGTGAAAAGGAGATATGGGGGGAGAGAAAAATCGTTTTTCTTCCTAGCTACCAAAATATAGAAAAAGAAAGGGGGGGAGGGAAGCCATTCGGCCATGGAGAAATTTCAGGAGTAAAATTTGTGAGTAAAATTTGACTATTTTTACATGAAAACCATGTTTTTGAAGAAATAATGCTATGAATTAGTTTACTCATGTTGAAATTTAAAGAATGAACGAAACTTTTGAGAGTTGCCATAGATGAGAAATTCAAGGGTTTGATGTTATTTTGTTGAATATGATATGTTTTGATATAGTGATTTGAGTATAAATGTTGTAGACTAAATTGGTCATGTTGAGTGGTGATTTTATTGATAATAATTCCTAGGGACTAAAATGTTGTTAAGTCAAAATAACATAGCTTGAATTGTTAATTTTGTGAGATATAGAGACTGTTTTAGTGGACTATTCTTATGCTGGAAAATTTAGGACTTATTTGCTAAGTTCGTTATGTATATAAAGTATGTTGTGATATGAAATTAGCTAACAATCACTAGAAATGAGAAAAATGTTATAATATAAATTTGATTAATATTAGTAGAAACAAGAATGGTATTAATTGAGTTAAATTGTAAAAAAATAGATCACGAGAAGAATAGAGCGACTATCAACCGAGGAAAGGAAAAGACCACTGAGTAGATATCCGGCGTATTTTGGTAAGTTCGTAGACTCGAACTTGATTTTACTTCTAATTACCATTTAAATTAAGTAATGTTGCATTTGCTCATGATATGAAATGTATCTATGTTATTGAATAATAGTAAAGAAAATAAGTGAGGAAAATCGTTGAAGTAAACAATTGTATAATCGTCGATATGTTCGACTATCGCTGGGCACAGTCTTCGTCAGCTTGTCTGACTAGTGCTGGGCACATAACCTCGATTAATCCGACTGGCACTAGGCCCAATTACCGTAGGTTTATCCAACTAGAGCTGGGCTCAAAAATCATTATTGTTGGTATACCCGACTAGCACGGGGTGCAAAAATTGTTGGTTAATTCAACTAGAGTTGTGCTCACTTTCATTATCGTCAGTTAATCCGGCTAGGCACTGGGTGCCGCATCATTACTTGATCTCATGATGAAATTACTTGAATTATTGAGAGAATTGAAATCATAATTGGTTAATTTAGAATGCAGAGGTTGGTTTGTGTTTAGCTAATAAATAAAACCTATTAATGATATATTGATATATAGTAGAATTGGACTCGGCATCCAGTGAGAATCCCGTCCTCAAAGTTGGTGACGTTTCTTCTTCTTCTTTTTTTGTGTTTTGGCATGTACTTAGGATGCAAATTTATTGATAGTGTCCTTTTGTTTACTGAACACTAAAGTACTAGTTTTTGTAAGTGTATATCTTTGTAAGTACTTGTTGATATTTGATACTATGTTAAAAACGATGTTTGCTTAAATGAGATGAATATGAATGATAAATGAAGAATATGCATTTAACAAATTCAATGTTGTATGTGCTAATGATACACATTTTAAGTCAAATTTTGGTTTGATTTGAATGTCTATTATATTATGGTCATATGCATATGGTTGAATTTAGGTTGGTATCAATTTGGGTGAGAAATAAGGCTTGAAAAAAACATATTTTGTCCACACGGGCAGAGATACGGGCGTGTGTCTCAGCCGTGTGTGACACACGGCCATGCACACAGGCGTGTGGTTTGGCTGTGTGTCCCCTATATCTTAAAATATAGAAACAGAATGCTCAAGTAATTTCACACGGGAGTGTGTCTCAGCTGTGTGTGACACACGGCCTAGCACACGGGCGTGTGACTTAGCCGTGTGACTCCTGCACTTAAATTGTGAATTTTACATTGTTCACATGGCCTAGCACACAGGCGTGTGGTTGGCCGTGTGTCTCAAGTTAGAGAGTTACAAGGGTATGGACATGGACTGGGGCATGGCCATGTGCCTCACATTGAATGTCCACACAGCCTAGGACACGGGCTTATAGCTTGGCCATGTAAGCCACACGGCCTGGCCACACGGGTGTATGTCGTCTGTTTCTTTGAAAATTTTATATGTTTTCTGAAAATTTTCTTAAGTACTCGATTTACCCTGAACTGATTTTAATGATTATTTTGGACCCTCGAGGGCTTATACTAGGGACCATATGAATGTTTATGAATAATTTGTGAATTGAACGAAATATATGCATGAGATGTTTGATTGATTATGATGTAAGTCCGGTAAGGCTCCGTAACCCTGTTTCAGCGATAGATACGGGTTTAGGGTGTTACATAAACAACATTTTCAATTTCCAATTCAGTGTATTTATCCATGAAATAGGTAGATTCATCCATAGCATAAATAGTTTGCTTACATACAAATACATCATTTAACTCATCAATTCTTTATTATCATCATACTATATCCCAGTATTGAACTTCCCGTTTCACTTCCTTTTGTTACCCTTTCCATTTACATATTACCAAGCATAGGCATAAAAATCAACCATGAATACAAGGTTAGTACAAGCCTAAATATCATCAATGCACGAGTTAGTGCACACATACATATATCACTTAAATTAAACATATGATGATCCATTTCCATGTGCATATATTCCGTTTGAATCATTTGACCTTTCCAAAAACATATGCATAAGGTCAAGTGAAAGCTTACATTTTCAATGAATAACTTCAAAATAAAACATCATACAATCCAACCAATAGCTTGGCACATCAATAACACATGTTAGTTCATTTAAGCATAATTCAAAAGAATTTAACATGAATAACCACTATACTTGAGCATAATTCAATTGGATTTATCATCCATCTCAACATAACATGTTTTCCATGTAACTCACCATTTTAAAGTATTTCATACATACAAGTCTTGGTTCATATAGAACACTTACCATATCCTTGAAAAATTCATGCCCGTTGAATCAAATGAAATAACATCGAATAAGGGAAATAATATTTTCATTACAACTTACCTGATATAATACATTAGCACGAAGACTGTCATGCTTGAAGCCTGATAAAATACACCAGCACAAAGCATAATTGGCACAAAGCCTGATATAATACACCGGCACGAAGCTTCCTAGGCACATAGCTTGAATATCATCGGCACAAAGCCTGCTAGGCGCAGAGCCCGAATATCACCGGCACAAAGCCTGCTAAGCACAGAGCCCGAATAACGTTACGCTTCTATTTCTTAAAACATAGCTAAATGACATTCAAGATTTAACCAATAATGAAATAGTATGAAATATTCAATACAATTAATAATAATCGTATAACGAACTTACTTGGCAAAATTGCAGAAATGTCAAAGTACATGGGCATTTTGGAAATTTTCCTTTCTCCTCGATTTTCCACCCAATCTTGATCTAAAATAATAGTTTCATTCAATCTATTCATTTAGACAATAAAATAATGTATTTCATGCAATTTAGTCATTTTTTGAAATTTTTACAAAATTACTCCTAAAGTTTTACTTTTATTCAATTTAATCACTGAGCTTAAAACATGCAAATTAACCATTTTTATTGCAATTTCACAGTAGCCAAATATTCATAGCCCCCATTTCAGCCCATTTTTGCAACAATTTCATATCAAAACCTTGTACTTTTACTATTTCAAGCCCCTAATAAAAAAATTCATCAAAATCACTTAACAAAATACTTTTAAATATAAAAAAACATTTCAAATTCATCATTTAACATCTAATATCACAGAGATTCATCAATGGTAAAATTTAAAATGTTTAACAGTTTCAAAAACAAAGGTATGGGCTAACTAGACCTAGTTGCAACGATCTCAAAAACATAAAAATTACAAGAAACAGAATCAAAATGGGCTTACATGCAAGTATTAAAAATGGCCGAACCTCCCAAGTTTGGTTCTCATGTTGTTTTGGCATGGTGAAATGAAAAGATGAAGAAGAAATGACTTTTTCTTCTTTTAATTTCATAAAATCTACAATTTTGCCATTAAATCATATAATATTTTATAATTTTAATACATGGTGTCGTCCAATGTCAATACTATCTATTACATTGGTGCTTTCTAATTTAATAATCAAGCCATTAAATCACTAAAATGTTATATTTACTACATTTTGCACCATTTACAATTTAGTCCTTTTTAATTTATTAACTATCGAAACATGAAAATGTTTTAACGAAACTTTAATACCACCTTAATGAAACTCCATAAATATTTATAAAAATAGTTAAGGCTTGGTTTATAGAAACGAGGTCCCGATACCTTACTTTCTAAAACCACTTGACCTTAAGGTCTTACCATTCAGATTTAATAAATAGTTTAAATGACATAAATTATCAAATCAAAAACCTTTTTAAAGTCACATTTGACTCATAAGTATTAAATAATAATATTTATGAACTTATTCGTCGAATTTGGTGGCCCCGAAACCACTATTTCTTACACCACTGAAAATGGGCTATTACAATTTCTTACACCACTATTTCTTAATTGATTGAGATTGACAATGGGATATTCAAAATTACATGAATTGGGTTAATATATGATTGAGATTGGTATATGGTTTGAATTCATGCTAAGCTCCCCTTGTTGTTGTTGTTGTTGTTGTTGTTGTTATTGTGATTTTTCATGTTTATAATTTATGACAAGCTAGTAGCTTATTGTGTTTGAATTGAAAGTTAATGTAAGATTTTGTTTAAATACCTATGAACTTACTAAGCATTTGATATGCTTACCTTTTTGTTTTCCCTTTCCTTGTAGGTTATCAACTTGCGGAATGTGTTTATTGAATTGGAGAGAAGCTCACACTATTTCAAATTGGTAGTTTTTTAATCGTTCTAAGTCCGATTTTGTGGCATGTAAATAGGTGTTGTGTATTTGATAATCTTAAATATTGAACATGGTTAGAAATCTATCTTATACATGAATTTGGAAATACTAATGCCTATTAGAAATGGTATGTTTTGAGTAATATGTTTAAGGTTTATAATGATATGTGAATAGGTATGTTTTAATAATCTTTGAGATAGGTAAATGGTTGGCATTTTGGTAAATGGTTTGGTTTGTATGCCATGGTATAGAAATGATATGTTCAATCGTTGGTTAGGTTATATAAGTTGGAAGAAGGTTTAATGTAGTTATTTGCACTTGGATTGGTAGGTATATAGAATGGTTTGATGTAGGTAAGGTTGGCTAAATGTGTACAAAATGTTAGAATTTTGTGGAAGTTTTGAAATAGGTACCAAATGGCCAAAATTTTTGCCAAAAGCAAAATCCTTATCTCGACGATTATGTTTCCTCGTCACAACGCCGACCAACATTATGTAATGTCGCAACATCGAGTGGCCTGACATCATATGAAATGAAAAACTATTTGGCGACGTCACGATGTGGAAGTGATGATGTCACAATGTCGGGTCTAAAATTTTGAAACTTTGCAATTTGGTCCTATTACATGATTGGGTTAGCATAAGAGCTTTCGTAAACTTGAAAAAGTTTGTGTATCATATTATGAATGTTTTTCAGACATGAATGTATGTTTGAATGATATATTTACAATATATTTGACGGTATTTTCTTCTAAAATAGATGTGACATCTTATAGCTTAGACTCGACTATCAGGTCAAGTGGTGTTATAGTTATTATTCTTGGTTCTGATACCTTAAGTGTAGTATTTTCGTCAATATACACTTGTATTTTTTTTCGAACAGATTGGTTAATAAAACAAATTGATTAATTACATTAATATACTTATAATTGTCCTCAAATGGTTTTTGCACGTAAAGCAAAATAGAAGCAAATGTTGTTGATTGGTTGTCTAAATGATTAACTAATACTAAGTGGTATTACGTGGTCAGATCAATGTATACGAAGACAACTTGCATTAGTAGACGAATCTAAACATGTTCTTAGTCTAATCGGGAATTAGCAAATCGATTAAAAGACTAATATGTCGTCTATCAAGTCCAATTGGGGAGATGCTTTATCTTTGGCATCGGAGCAGATGACTACCAGAAGATAGAGACATAGAAATGACTGACTGAACTGACATTACATTGGACATGACCCAAGTATAATAGATCCTAAATCTATTTACGAATTTATTCACTTGTGACGTTCATAGTGTGACAAACCTAAATCCTGAGTGGATGGCGGACTATGTATGTGTGACTTGTACACTTTGATGTAAGTAAAAGTCTGAGTTAAAATAGATAAGGAACCAAAACCTGGTGCGTCGGGTGTACGACTTCTGTAGCATGTAGCGTCATTTACAATAGTGGAATTCATAGCCCAAAACATGGTAAATGATATCCTCTCATTGTCATTACATGGTTGATGAAAAGTAATGTGGCTACAGGTTGTCCGTCTTTGTGATGGATGACTTGATCATTATTTGATAGTCATTGACTTTTCATGAAGGAAGATGTAATGGTTACCATGAGCTAAAATAGGATCATTGGACGAGCACTGAGTAGTTGCTTTTGTAATGGTATGTCGTTGAGGAGAGCTCACTCACGATACTATAGTGGAATGACTTCGTGACTAAATGAGTTTATAATTAATAGGCAAAAAACTAGAACTTAATTATAAATCATTTGAGCCTCAACTACATATGTCAAATCGGTCCCTCCATTAGCTCGTTGAAACTAGAAATGAATTATATATTTGAATAGAAATGAATAGAAAAAGAGAAATGGGAAACATTTAAGAATAATTATGGTTTTCTCCGAAATGGAGAAATGGAATCATTTAGAAATGAATGTAGGTTTCCAAAAATGGAAATGAAAATGAAAATGGAAACTTGCAATCCTATATAAGATTACTTAAAAAAGGATGGAAGAATGAGTTTATGTTTTTGGATTGTTTTGAAGCCCGAAAATGAAAATAAACCATTTGCTCATAGTGAACATGTTGAGTTGTGACATATTGAATGAATTTTCTCGAAATTTTATTAGGGGTAAATTCGTCAAAAATTTATTGGAGTAAAATTGGGATGATAAAATTATTTAATATGTAAATATTATATTTTATTTTGGGAAATAGAAAAATTAAATCGAGTTGGATCATATTATAGAGTACTGGGTCAATACGACTTAGGAAGTACTCGTAATTGAACCCGATGTGAGAGAGACCCAAAACCCCTCAAATAACATGAAGGGGCCGACAACCCTAGTAGAAATACAAGGGTGAATCGTTCACTCCTCTCCTACTCTAAATAGGATGTTCTTATTCTATTTAAAATAAACCTCAACAACTCTAAAAGGGTTCTACCACCTCTTCCTATAAATAGATGGCACCGGTAGAACTATTAACACAACTTTGAAAGATTGTTATTCTGCCGAAAAATAGAAAGTTTATTCTCAACTATTACATATATTTTTCCTAAATAACAATTTTACCGGTTTCTATTATAAAAGAGAGAATTTTCATTTTTACCCTAAAAGGAAAACTTTTTCTAGTTTTGTGTTTTGATTCAATTGGTTCGAGCCCACACTCGAAGCAGTTCGTGGTACGTGAATAGCAAAGATCTTTTGGTGAAAGCCAGAAAACATCAATAATTCGCTTATCCAAAAACACAAGTATGAATTTAGTTGAGGTTTATTGCTATAAATATCACAAACTGGGTTAATTTTCAAAATTTTAATATTTTGCTATGCAAGAAAACCGTTTTTAAACTGATTTTTTTCCAACAATTATACCAATAAGAAAAATATTTTCCTTATCAATTTAATGACAGGTGACCAAAATAGAAACTATTTCAAACGTTAATGCTTAATTTGAAAACTTTTAAAGTTGGCTGACCAAAAGGGAAATGTGGGCATAATTAGATGAACATTCGTATAATTTACTCAAATTTCAAAGTCAAGTAAAAAGAAAATAAAGTTGATACCTACGACAATTTTCTTTTGGATTTTTCTACGCAATCAATCAATTATCTGATCTTGCGATTGATAGTAAATGGTCCGACCTTCCATTTCCACGATGGATGTTGTCGTTGTGCTTAATCAAATGGTGGCAATATGGCGGAAAGGTGCGATGGAGATTGAGTTGAGGTCGAGGAGATATGCACAATGGTGGAGCAAGCGAACAGGGCGAATTTTTAATGATTTTAATAATTTATAATTTTTCTATAATTTTCATAAATTTTTTATAAGTTAAAATTTTAATAACATTTTTAATAGTTGTTACTATTTAATAATTTTTTTATAAGTTAAAATTTTAATAACATTTTTAATGGTTGTTCCTATTCCATAATTTTTATTATTTTAAAAAAATATTTTTTAATATTTGTTGAAATGATATAACACCACGTCAGTATTAATTACATATGGCATTGTATTGTGTTTTTGTATACCATGTTAGCAAAAGATAATGGAATGGTCAACGCAATCAACTTTATTGGAGGGAGTTAATTAATTATTTTTCTATCAATAAATCTCAATTGAGTGAATTTTTTATAAGAATTTTTTTACCCTTACGCAAAAATATTATAAATTTTATATTTTAAGAAATAATAATTTTTAGGTGAATAACATTGTGTTATTTTAATTGTTTTTTCATGAATTGAGTTGATATCACTTGATTTATGAGTTATGACACTATAGTCAATCAATTGAGTTTTGATTTTTTTTTATATTGGCGGGATGAGGTCAAACACATATCAAACGAGTATTTAACAAGAATTTTAACGATCGTTCCATATAATCAAAACAATTGAATTTTAAATTATTATTTTCATAATATTTTTTATTTTTTTTACCATACTTAAAAGTGAAAAGAAGTATGCAACTTGTCGAAACCATTTTTCTTGTTTGAAAAACGGGCCGACTTTAAAAAGGAAAATGGAGTCGCCACCAATCTTTTTTGAAGTGCGATTGGGTCACCTTATAAAATATTTTGGTCTGTGAATCTTAAGAAAATATGTCCGGGAGTCGGTTATGCACGAGGAAGGATTAGCACACTCACAATGCCCAAAATTGATACCTTATTGATTGATTAATGTCCTAATATCGAAAATTGGAAGAGATTTTAAAATACGAATCCTTTAGAAAATGTTTGGATAATTCGAATTGGATATCGAAATTCTCTTGTTCCGAAAGAATGAAATATCACATCCAGCACGTTAGGATACGATGTTTCAAAACCTTGACACCAAGATCATTTCATGATTTCCATAATTCATGCATTGCAATTTTAAAAGGGTATTCCCTTATTTGGCCAAATGAAAAAACCGAAACCCATCACGTTAGGGCACGATTCCTCGAATTTTGAAACATGAAATATTGCCTTATTTTTGAAGTTAAGAAACCATGGTCAAAATCTTAAAAGGATATTTAGTCATTTGGACGAACGGAAAACCGAAACCCAGCACATTATGGCACAATTTCTTGAACTTCCAAACACGAAAATTTCTTTGTTTTCAAAAGCTCTTAAATAAGCAATTATGAAATTGACCGAGAATGCATCTATTCGATTTGTTTGGGACAAAAGTGAAATGACCAATATCGGCCAAAACGTTGGAGTTTAAACCATAATGTAATAATAAGAACAACACAAGCATAATATTGAGCATGAAATAAAAATACATGGTACTAATACTACACAGAAAAAAATAATAATAAAACATATCAATCCAAATAAACAACGTACATGAAATGAAAAAAAAAAACTTATTATAAATATATATATAAGTAATAATATATAAAAATGTTTGAAATAAACAAAACTATATAATAAAATAAGGACTTTAAAAGAAAAATTATATATAATAGATTTTAAGAATATATGTACATAAATAGATTTAAAAGATAATATACACAAAATAACATGAAATCAATAATATATAGAATAAAAAACTATTTAGTATGGATAATATATATATATATATATATAAATGATAATAATAAAATAATACTAATAATACTAATGAATATAGTAATAATAATGAAGTTAATTATAAAAAAGGTAATAATAATATTAAAATAACAATTATAATAGTAGAATAATAATAACTGAATTAGTAATAATAATAGTAATAATAATAATATAAATGAAAATGATAATAAAAAATAGTAAAATGAAAATAGTATTAATAATAACATAATAGCAACAATATTAGAATTAATAATAATAATAATAATAATAATAATAATAATAATAATAATAATAATAATAATAATAATAATAATAATAATAATAATAATGATAGATGATAAAATTAGCAATGATAAAAATAATAAATAGAAATAAAATAAAAATATAAAATAATAATGGCAGAATAAAACTATATCAAAAATCACAAAAAACTAAAATAGGACAAAATTGAATTTAAAATCAAAATCTGGGGCAAATTTTAAAAAAGTAAAAATTAAAAGGGGACCTATTTGAACATGCGGATCACACAGAAGGACTAAAATGGAAAATATTCCCCTCCTTCCAAAACGACGTCGTTCGAATAAGGGCCCAATTGAAATTGCGATAAGTTATAGGGCTCAATTGAAAAACAAAAAGAACTTGATTGCAGAACAATAAAAATGCGGAAGGACCACGGGCATAAATAGCCCATTTTTAAAAAAAACACGCGGATCCCTTCCTTGGAGTGGGTCGGGTCGCAGGTCAGAGGCCCAAAACGAAGTTGTTTTGGCCTCTGAACCCAATTCGCAAAACAACGCCATATTGTGTAGTTATAAAAGCCAAATTTTTCTTAAAAAATCTCATTTTCTTCTTCTTCCTCTAAAAAAACATCAAAACTCTCTCAAACTTTTCTCTCCCCCCTCCCTCCGATCGGACACCGGCCAATGTCCGATCGCCGGACTGCCATGAAGCAGCCGCTGACGCACAGTGGCTGAAATCCCAAAAAAGTAAGTTTTCCCCCTTTTCTTTATTTCCCTTTAAAACTCTTATGGATTCTTAAAAAAGAAAAGAAATCTCTTGAAAGAAAAGACAAACAGATTCGAAAAAAAAAAAGAAAAATAAAAGCGGAACCTTTCTTATTTGCGGATCTTTTTTGGATTCCTGGTATTCGTATTCGTGAAAAAGTAAGTGTGTATCTCACGTATATCTATAAAAATTGTCCCCATTTTCATCGTTTTATTTTGGCTTTTATAGCCCTCTTTTACAACTAGTTTTCTCCTGTTTTGTAGGTGCACACGTCGTGGAAGAGAGCACGATGCGGAGAGGCGAGACGTGCGGCGTTGGGGGTTCGGAGGTGACGTGCATGAGCGTAGGGCTGTTGGCGGCGGCTAGGTTTATGTTTAGGGTTTTGGCTAGCTAAATTTTCCTTAGGTTATTGGGGTTTTAGGTTTTGGATTAGTTTTTTGTGCCATGGACTGTTTTTTTAATTTGGACTTTTTGTTTTGTTTATTTTTTGGTTTACTTTGGGCCCGGGCAAGAAATTGGGTTCTATAGCTGCCCCTTTTTACTCGTTGTCGTGTAACGAGAATGGAGCAAAGACTTTAAAAGGACCAATTTTGCCCGGTCTTAATGAGTCTCAGCGTTTCTCTTCTTCAGGTAGCCTCACTTTAACCCACTGCCTCTTCAGGGGTACAGGAATTTTCGTTTCAGTCTGCTCCACTACTGCTTAGGGAGATCTGATCTGTAATCTTCAACCTGCTCTACTGCTGCTCAAGGAGATAAGGCTCACCGTCTTTGATCTGCTCCAATACTATTTAGGGAGATAAGATCTGCAATCTTCAGTCTGCTCCATTTCCGATACATGGAGATAAGACTTGTAATTTTTAGCATGTTCCACTATTGCTTAAGGTGATAAGGTTGGTGGCTTGAATCTGCTCCATTGCTTATATGGATGTAAGATTCGCCGTCTTCGATCTGCTCCGCTACTGCTTAGGATGACAAGATCTACAATCTTCAGTCTGCTCCATTGCCGATACATGGAGATAAGACCTGTAATTTTCAGCCTGTTCCACTACTGCTTAGGGGGATAAGGTTTGTAGCTGAAATCTACCCCATTGCCGATACATAGAGACAAGATTTACCAACTTTGATCTGTCCCACTGCTATCTCGAGGAGACAAGATCTACAATTTTTAGTCTACTCCATTGCTACATCAGGAAGATAAGACTATGATCTTCAGCCTGCCCTTGCTACCTCCGGAAGATAAGGCTAGTGGCTAAAATCTGCTCCCCTGCTACCTTGGGAAGATAAGATTCATCGTCTTCGATCTGCCCCACTGCCATCTCGATGAGGCAAGATCTACAATTTTTAGTCTACTCCCTTGCTACATCAGGAAGATAAGACTATAATCTTCAACCTACTCCTTTGCTACCTCAGGAAGATTAGGCTAGTGGCTAAAATCTGCTCTCCTGCTACCTTGGGAAGATAAGATTCGCCATCTTCGATCTGCGCCACTACTATCTCGAGGAGACAGGATCTACAATTTTTAGTCTGCTCCCTTGCTACATCAGGAAGATAAGACTATAATCTTCAGTCTGCTCCCTTGCTACCTTAGGAAGATAAGGCCAGTGGCTAAAATCTGCTCCCCTGCTACCTCGGGCGGGAAGATAAGATTCGCCATCTTCGATCTGCCCCACTGCTATGTCGAAGAGACAAGATCTACAATTTTTAGTCTGCTCCCTTGCCACATCAGGAAGATAAGACTATAATCTTCAGTCTGCTCCCTTGCTACCTTAGGAAGATAAGGCCAGTGGCTAAAATCTGCTCCCCTACTACCTCGGAAAGATAAGATTTGCCATCTTCGATATGCCCCACTGCTATCTTGAGGAGACAAGATCTACAATTTCACCAATGTTGCTACACCGTCTTCTGGGGGACATGCCCTGTAGACTTGATTTCATATGCTTATGTTTATGCCAAATGATTAGGATACTATGATCAGAATGAATCAAATGCTCCTAACTGAGTGTGTTATGAATGATGAATGCAAAATTTCATGAGAATGATCATTTTTTAATATTTAAGACGTCATTGCTCGTTGTTCGTCTTTATTACTTATGTATTACGCTGTCTTCTTGCTCGGGTGGTATTTTGACCAAAAACTCAAAGAGACAATCGTATTTTGCTCAACTGGTTTGGCCCACTGTAACTTCAGCCTCCCTTCCACTGTACCTTGGGGACATAAGATTTGTACCACATTTAACCATCCCACTGCCATTCATGGCTATAGGATCTATATCAACTTCAACCCATCCCACTGCAACTCAAAGGATAGGATCTGTAACTTGTTCAATCAACTAATCACTCCCTGGATGACCTAACCAAATGTGCATGCATGATATTTGCATGGATGCAAAATATCATTTTTTCCTCGAGAATGATTCCCCTTTTTATATCCGGGTTAACAGTGCCCATTTTTCGTCAAGATTGTATCACTAACACAATATATTATCATCTGCTCGATCACCATTTTTGATAAAAATTCGGAGAGATAGTTTAAGTTTAGACTCTTCCTCTACCAATATTTCAATCCCTTCAACTTGGTGAGTCTTAAACAATAGTCCTGTTTCAAGTTCTTTTAGTATTTAGAAGCTTACAGAGTAATATGCAAAAACTCCTTTTATGAAAGTGTTATTAGTCCACTAATTGTTATTTCAATGCAAAATGCTTGAAAAAGATCATAACCATGGAAAAGAAGGAAATTAATTAGGAGCATAGCTTGAAACAAATAAGTTAAGCAAAGATAACAAATGCAATCAAGAAGGAAATTTATTGGTAGCGTAAAATAAAATGATTAAAGATGGCAAAATTAGTATGGTAAGATGGAAGCTAGGTGCCCCAGATATCGCAGCCTGAGCTTCTCTGTTCAAACTTCTTGAGGACTATTTTAAGCTCAATATGTGTTTAGGGGATCCGGAGTACTTTGATGATGCCCCAAGCCATAACATACTTCCTCATTGTTAATTCAAGTGGAGCAAGACTACTGTATGCCCCAATTTCAATTAAAATTTGAGCCGCCCTTTTTGGGTTTTCACCTCAAAGCCCCTTTGGTCTCAAGGCGCCCTTTGCGGGTTTTCACCTTGGCCTCTCCGTTTTTCGTTTTTTTAGAGAAAGTGTCAAAGCGCCCTTTGCGTGTTTTCGCCTTAGCCTTTCCCTTTCTTGACTGAATTTGAATTAACCGGATTGAGCATATCTTTGTCCACATCAATGCTCCTTCAGAATAGGCCTTCTTTACTACATAAGGTCTTTCCCAATTTGGCAACCACTTTCCTCTGAAGTCCCTTTTGTAACACCCCTTACCCGAGTCTAACACCGAGACTGGATACGAGGCATTACCATGCTCAATCTTACTAAATACTTCGAAACGGGCTATAAAATTTTGTTCCGACTTAAAAACTTCTCTTTCTTAGTCTAATCATACATTTCATGGGCCTACGAGGCCTTAAGCACTTATCCGAAGACTTTCAGAACTTAATCGAAAACTCATCGTTGAAGTAGGGTTCACACGCCCATGTGACCTGGAACACGCCCGTGTACCCTTAGACACGCCCATGTTTTCAACCGTGGGATGTTACTGACTATATTCACACGGCCTTGGCACACCCGTGGGCTTAGACCGTGTGCAAGTCCTTAATATACTGACTTAATCACACAACCTTGGGCACACGCCCATGTTCCGACCGTGTATAACAAACGACCTAAACAAACGACCGTAGGATTAGCTGTGGTCTATCCTAACTTAAAAACACTAAGGTGCAGGGTATGCACGGCCTAGACACACGTCCGTGTGTCTACCCATGTGGGCACATGAAGGCTATTTTCCAAGCTAATTACCACTCTAATTTGCATACATTCATTCATCATCACATAACTTCTAGCAATACCAATAAATATCTCGATTTAAAGACATTTAATCATAAGAGAACAAAAGTCTTCAACCCATACACTAAGGGAACTATTTCCCATAAGATTACAAACAACTTAAGCCATCATCTGTGGCTATACACAAAACAAGCTATAAGTTTTCTTAGGCCAACACAACTTGGCTACATCCATTGAAACTAAATCAACTTTAAAAGAATCACTATACATGCCATGACTCATATGAACTTGAAACACCATACCAAGCGATTATGCGATAGTGTGAAAGCATCTTCAGCAGCCTCCAAACCGTGCTAGTTAAAAATAACCTATAAGAGATAAGAAGAGTAAAGGAGTAAGCAAAAATGCTTAGTAAGTTCATACACAAAATCATAAAAACGTTGACATTCATTAAATATCCACGAGTACAAGGTATTAAAAATTAAGTTTCTCATAAACTCATGGTTACTTACTCAACCACTTTTGAAGCTTACTCATTCTATCTCTTACCACATTCTTACCATGCCACAAGCCAATTGCTCGTTTAATTAGCATACATTCTTGCACTGATCACTACATGATCATACAAACAACATATTAAGCATTTTCAACAAGTCACTCACTCTATTAATCTATTGGTGGTTACTCACTTAACCTATCATTGAATCTCTACTAAGGTGGTATCGCACACAGCCCATCACTAATCATCAATAAGGTGACATCGCACATAGCTTACCATTATTATTCATTCATGGATAGTCATCCAATTGTAATTCTCTATTTCAGATGTTCACCCAGGAACACCCTCACACACTACTATACTTGCTTAACTTTCTACGATACTCGTTTGCATTCACACAATGCATTAATAAATCTATCTCATACAATTAAAGTGTATTGGTTTCACATAACCCACTAGAATTCATTATATACTGAATTCATCTCAATTCAATTCTAACACACACATGTGCTCCTCGGGGTACAACCACATAGTTCTGACTTTCAACATACAAGTTGAATCACTCACAGTGTTAAAAGACTCTCTTGAGTATCATACACTTAGTGTCACTTTGACACCATACCCCAATAGGGTCTCACTTGCATTAACATGTTGATGCCATGTCCCAGACATGGTCTTATACGAATTCTTATACCGAGGCCATATTCCGATATGGTCTTACACGAAACTTTAACTAGCATCATTTCATACTATCTACATTTTCTCATTTCCCTTTGATTCAATTCTCTTGACATCTCATTAAAAGATAATTCATGCATTCGTAAGTAATCATACATTCCATACAGCATTGGAATATTAGACTAACTCGTACGTAATTGCAATAATTGTACATAAACTTACCTCGATGATGAAAGGCCAAAAATGACTTTTTACCCACCTTTCTTTTTCACTCGTTCTAGGTCCGGAACTTGTTTCCTTTGATCTAGAACAATGGAATTTAGTGATTTAATCACTTATAAATCATAATATATCACAAACTACACTTTAGGCAAAATGACTATTTTGCCCTACACTTTGGCAAAATTACAATTTTCTCCCTAGGCTCGTAAATAAATTTTCATCACATTTTCTTATTAAACAAGCTTAGCTGAACATTTAATCCTCTTACAACTATCCACAATTTCAACTATTTCATGCCTTAATGAACAATTTACAACTTTTGCATTTTAGCCCAAATTAGGTGTTTTTAGGACAACACCTTTCACAAAAGTTGTTTCTCATCATCTTATCATTCATTTTCTTCCATAAAAACTCAGCAACCAGCATAAACTCTCTAATGGAGAGTCCCTAGACTCTCAACCATATTGCAAAATAGTCCCCTCATTAGCTAGCTTAAGCTTTGGGGACTCCAAAAGTACAATTTTTATCAAGAAAAGTCATCAAAATCACTTACTAATAAGGGAGATAGCTTGGATGAAAGTTCAAACCCCCAAAGTTCCATTTCTTCTTCAATTTTCGATGGAGAGAAGATAGGTGAATAGTGAAAGATGATAACATCTTTTACTCATCTTATTTTATTCATTTTATCACCTAATTCCCACCTATTTTGACCAAAATTAAAAATTCTTGTCCCCTATGTCACATGGCCAGCCTACTCACTTAAAACAAGGCCAAGTTGCACAATTGGGACCTCCAATTAATATCCCATAGCTATTTGGAACCTTTTGCAAATAACTAGAACTTTCACACTTTATGCGATTTAGTCCTTTTTCACAATTTAGCTAGAAATCGCTAAAATTAAGGCACCAAAATTTTCATGCATCATTAATAACATGTTATAACACATAACATGACATGAAAATAATTTTCTCCAACCTCCAATTAGTGATTCCAAGATCACTGTTCCGACTAGCCCCTAAATCGGGCTGTTACACCTTTTGCATGACAGGGATCCTTTTTTACCATCATGAGGTTCGCTTGGGCGAACCTTTTTGTCATAACCTTGTATCATCCATTTTTGGTGCATCTGACCATGATGAATACTTTTAATCAAGCTTACTGGAGATGTTTTGCTTCATCTAATTCTTAATTCAATTAAAGCTCGGAGAAAAGGGATCTCAACTTCCAAAAATTGCTTCCATTCCATAAACCAATGAGAAAGGTGTTGCTCCGACGAAGGTCTTGGACAACATTCGAGAAGCATAAAGGGTAAATGGTAGCTTCTCTATGCCAATCTTTAGAAGTCTCAATCATCTTTCTTTTTGGATGTTTTTTTTTTTTTGAATTCGAATTTGAATTTGAAATTGAAATTGAATTCGATGACTGTTGACTTTGTAACTTTGGCATATGAACCAACCTTCACCCTCTTAGTGAAGTAATTGACAATCACAAAGATGAATTGATGTCGACTAGATGCTTTTGACGAGATCGTCCCCGCAACTTCTATGCCCCACGTGTAGGAAAAAATGAAGGAAGCACATAAATCTTGTCTTCCTCAATTTGGCATTTATGGCATAACTGATGCAACCTCCCTTTCATGGTAGACCAGCTGTACCCAAACCTTATAATCGGCTTGGCTATCAGAAAAGCATGTGCCTTTTCGAACACTCTACAGCATCCTCGCACCTAGGCATATCTTGATACGATCATGCAAAGACATCTTTGAATTCTTGACGTCTTGCTTTGTTTTTGTGGTGGGCTAGGCTTCGATCTTATTTCCTAGGCTTGCAATGTCTACTAACCCTTTATACGGTAGAGTCTATTTTGTTCTTGTTATACCATCCTTTACAAATCAAAAGATAACTTACAATCTCTGTCATCTTCAAAATCCTCAGATCCTTTAGACCCATATCTCACTCAAAAGGGAGTCAATAACAGTGTTGTTCATGTCTCGATATCTGGGTATCTATTGTAGGTACGAAGGCAAATTCCAAAGAATAAATAATTCTAAGGATGATGATTTATATGGTATGATCATGAAAGAAGAATGAAAGAATATTCCAAAGAACAAAAGAATGTATAGTATGACATGGAAAGAATGAAAAAATATTTGCTAAAAAAAAAGATGCATTTTATTGAAATAAAAATTCTGGACACAAGCGTATTTCACCAAAGGACTCTTATTGTATAGGCTTAAAGCAACAAGCGTGTTTTGAATATTACTTTAGATTAACTCTAAAAATACAGGGATCACTTCCACAGTCCCATTGTTCAAAACACCCCAAGTACGTAAAGGCAGAAGTTTGGAAAAAGTCTATTGCCCGGTTCCCTCTTCGGATATGTCGTTAATGTTTAGATTCCCCCAACGTTCCCACTGGGTCTTTGATCTCTTCAATTTATTATCCATCAAGCCTTGCACTAGGGCCCTGAGCTTGATGTATTATTGGATCTCATGCCCCTATCTATCATGGAACTCATAATGTTTATCCCTTTAACAGAAAGGTTGGGTAATGGATTTTCTGCACCAGAGGGATCATCGAATTTTACAATACCCAATTTGATGAGTCTTTCGATCATCTTCTTAAAAACGATACAGTTCTTAATTGAATACCCTGTGATTCCCCCATGGTATTCACATTAGGTATTTACGTCATACCATTTGGGGTATGGGGACCGTATTGGTTCTACATAAAAAGGGGATACCACATGTGCGTCAAACAGAATTTGGTACAACTCCCTATATCTGATTGAGATGGGTGCGAACTGGGGTTTTTCTGAGTTCGGCCTTGGATTGGGTTCTTGCCTTGGGGAGACCTGATGGCTGGTAGTTACCGTCTTTGGCTGGCTTACTGTAATCGGATCTGAATGGCCCTTGTTATACCTACTCGTACCATTCGCTTCCTTTTCCTTCTTCTTCGGGGCCTTTAAAGTCCACTCTCCCCTTTCCCTTTTTTCTGCCAGAACAACCAGTTTGGCTCGATCATCCTTCGGGTTAAAACCTGAGCCTATCGGGAAGTTCGACAGGGCCGAGGTATCAGTCTGACATTGGGGTCCGATAATCACGGGTACCCCATGCGAATGCGTGTCTGGTTGGGTCGGGACACTTATTTTGGAAAAACCTGGGGAATAGATGAGGTCTTCATTATCATCCCCACTATTGACCACTGGGCCACCCCATTTTTCAAGTCCTCTGGCTAGTAACTAGGTTAACTGGCCCATCATATTCCTTTAGAATTCTAGTATTTGTTCTCGTATCTCTTGTTGAATTTTGGTCAATTGCTCTTGCATCTGTATTTGCGTTTGCTCTATTCTTTCCAACCTTTGATCCATGGCTTTCGTTTCCTTTCAAGTGTAGTAGTGATGTTCTAGGGTAACTATAATATGATCTCTAGTTAATAGGATTCTTTTATGACATTTAATGCATATGATGCGATGTAATGCAAATGTATGAAATGCAATGCAAAGGAATGATTGCAAAAAGAAAGAGAGGCGTTGATTCTGAATTCAACTCCATTAGAAAAACTTTTCTAGAAAATAAATTTCTTTACATAAAATGGATTACATATGCTTTGTCATCATAGTCTAGGTGAAGACACCAATCCTTTTCTTCGTATCTGGATGTTATGGTGTGTCCTATGAACTTTTTCAATAGATGCCTCTTCTAGCTCCTTGTTGCTTGATCCAGGCCGTGACTCTTCATTCACTTATCCTCCGTGATGCTCATAAGCTTCTTTAAGAAAATTTGAGGCGTGATGACTTTCGAATAATCCTTGTTGGCTTGAATCCCCGGGAAACGAGGCAAAGTCATATACTATCAATCTTTTCTCGTTATGTTTAGTTGGACTATGTTTGGAAGAACGTATTATAACCCACTTTATCAAGAAATCCATTTTCCCATGACAAAACACTTCTATTTATAAATCGAATATGAATCAACACTTCATTTCTATGATGATGAAATGTAATGTAGTCATAAACAAAAGAACGCGTTAGTATCATATACAAATGGTAAAAGTCAAACACTTATCCAGGTGACTGCTAGGGTTTAACATGGTTCTACCTAAAGTGGGCTCCTAGGGTTCACTATATGTGATTTAGTTCTAAAGAGAGGGTACCTGAACCAGCAGATTCCTCAATCCTTACCCATTATAGACTCATATGGATCGAGTTCAGTTTAGGGAAATACATTTTCCTATGGCTATGCGGAGGTGAAAACCTCACAAAGACATAGGTACGGATGTATCCCAAAGCAGTCCACTAGCCTATGCGGAGGTGAAAACCTCACGAAGGCATAGTTTCTCACTCCCACTTAAAAGGTGTGATCACAATGGTTATGCAATATGATGCAAGAGTACCCTAGACACTCAAATTGCAACCAACTAAATGACCCAACAAATGCAATAAAAAGAATCGTAATTTTCAAATCTGATTTTCAACTTTCGTCTAAAGGACAGAAATTAATCAATTTACGGCTTGCCTCTCCTTTGTCCCCAGTGGAGTCGCCAAGCTATCGAAACCATTTTTTTTTGTTTGGAAAACGGGCCGACTTTAAAAAGGAAAATGGAGTCACCACCAATCTTTTTTGAAGTGTGATTGGGTCACCTTATAAAACATTTTGGTTTGCGAATCTTAAGAAAACAGGTCCGGGAGTCGGTTACGCACGAGAAAGAATTAGCACCCTCGCAACGCCCAAAATTGGTACCTTATTGTTTGATTATTGTCCTAATATTGAAAATTGGAAGAGATTTTAAAATACGAATCCTTTAGAAAATGTTTGGATAATTCGAATTGGATATCGAATTCTCTTATTCCGAAAGAATGAAATATCACATCCAACACGTTAGGATACGATGTTTCAAACCCTTGACACCAAGATCATTTCATGATTTCCAAAATTCATGCATTGCAATTTTAAAAGGGTATTCCCTTATTTGGCCAAACGAAAAAATCAAAACCCAGCACGTTAGGGCACGATTCCTGGAATTTTCAAACATGAAATATTGCCTTATTTTTGAAGTTAAGAAAACACGGTCAAAATCTTAAAAGGATATTTAGTCATTTGGACGAACGGAAAACCGAAACCCAGCACGTTAGGGCACAATTTCTTGAACTTCCAAACACGAAACATTGCTTTGTTTTCAAAAGCTCTTAAATAAGCAATTATGAAATTGACTGAGAATGCATTTATTCGATTTGTTTGGGACAAAAGTGAAATGACCAATATCGGCCAAAACGTTGGAGTTTTAACCATAATGTAATAATAAGAACCACACAAGCATAATATCGAGCATGAAATAAAAATACATGGTACTAATACTACACAGAAAAAAAAATAATAATACATATCAATCCAAATAAACAACGTACATGAAATGAAAAAAAAATTATTATAAAAATATATATAAGTAATAATATATAAAAATGTTTGAAATAAACAAAACTATATAATAAAATAAGTACTTTAAAAGAAAAATTATATATAATAGATTTTAAGAATATATGTACATAAATAGATTTAGAAGAAAATATATACACAAAATAACATGAAATCAATAATATATATATATAGAATAAAAAACTATTTAGTATAGATAATATATATATATATATATATATATAATGATAATAATAAAATCATACTAATAATACTAACGAATATAGTAATAATAATGAAGTTAATTATAAAAAAGGTAATAATAATAGTAATAAATAATAATATAAATGAAAATGATAATAAAAAATAGTAAAATGAAAACAGTATTAATATAACATAATAGCAACAATATTAGAATTAATAATAATAATAATAATAATAATAATAATAATAAATAATAATAATAGAAAATAATAATTAGCAAATGATAAAAATAATAAATAGAAATAAAATAAAAATATAAAATAATAATCGCAAAATAAAAATATATCAAAAATCACAAAAAACTAAAAGTGGACAAAATTGAATTTAAAATCAAAATCTGGGGCGAATTTAAAAAAAATAAAAATTAAAAGGGGACCTATTTGAACACGCGGATCACGCGGAAAGACTAAAATGGAAAATGTTCCCTCCCTTCCAAAACGACGTCGTTCGAATAAGGGCCCAATTGAAATTGCGATAAGTTTTGGGGCTCAATTGAAAAACAAAAAGGACTTGATTGCAGAACAATAAAAATGCGGAAAGACCACGGGCATAAATAGCCTTTTTTTTTTAAAAAAACATGCGGATCCCTTCCTTGGAGCGGGTTAGGTCGCGGGTCAGAGGTCCAAAATGGCGTCGTTTTGGCCTCTGAACTCAATTCTCAAAACGACGTCGTATTGTGTAGTTATAAAAGCCAAATTTTTCTTAAAAAATCTCATTTTCTTCTTCTTCCTCTAAAAAAAAGTCAAAACTCTCTCAAACTTTTCTCTCCCCCTTCCACCGATCGAACACCGGCCAATGTCCGATCGCCGGACCGCCATGACGCCGCCGCCGGCCACCGTACACAGTGGCTGGAATCCCAAAAAAGTAAGTTTTTCCCCTTTTTCTTTATTTCCTTTTAAAACTCTTATGGATTTTTAAAAAAGAAAAGAAATCTCTTGAAAGAAAAGAGAAACAGATTTGAAAAAAAAAAAAGAAAAATAAAAGCGGAACCTTTCTTATTTGCGGATCTTTTTTGGATTCCTAGTATTCGTATTCGTGAAAAAGTAAGTGTGTATCTCCTGTATATCTGTAAAAATTGTCCCCATTTACATCGTTTTATTTCGGCTTTTATAGCCCTCTTTTACAACTAGTTTTCTCCTGTTTTGTAGGTGCACACGTCGTGGAAGAGCGCACGACGTGGAGAGGCGAGACGTGCGGCGTTGGGGGTTCGGAGGTGACGTGCACGAGCGTGGGGCTGCTGGCGGCGACTAGGTTTCTGTTTAGGTTTTTGGCTAGCTAAATTTTCCTTAGGTTATTGGGCTTAAAACACCCCACACCCGGCCCACGAGCCTGAACCAGACCTGGTATTTCCTTAAGAAAATCGGTTTCAAAGTTCTTTGTTACTTAGAGAAAATTTGTGTAATTTTTTGAAAAATATTGTTTTGGGTTGGGCTTAGATCGAAACCCACTTATTTACTTAGAAATCATTTAATTACGATGACAAAACAGTTTAGGGTTTATTTTTAAATAAATAATTCTTAAGTTGAACTTTAATCAAAAATAGTTCGTAACATAGTAAATTAAAAGTTTAAACAGAAATAAAGAAATCCTACTTGGGCCTCATGGCCTTATTACATCAATCAAAACCCAAAATAAAATTTAAGTACTGAGTAAAATAAAAGCCCAAGTCTTTAAATTTCTCCTTGCGATGCATGGCCACCTTTAGCTCCTGCCGACCCGGTCCATTACTGCTAATCACCTGAAAAAATATTTCCCCAACGGGGTGAGTCAACCAGACTCAATGTGTACGTGGCACTAAATCGTAATAGAATCAGGCATACAATACATTCAATCATAAAATACAAGTTATGATGCATTCCCAAACCCAAACCTAATTGTCCATCCGCTACACACCCCCGTACCTGCCAAACACACCGTGGGGACTACTAAGTCGACCCTCCTTCCGCTACACACCAATTTGCGGGCTTAAGGCTCCGCATCTGTGGTCTTAGGAAACCACTTTTCAGATTACTGTGGTCTTAGATCACCACTTTTCAGATTACTGTGGCCGTAAGTCACCACTTTTCAGATTACTGTGGTCTTAAATCACCACTTTTCACTTCCCCTTTCAATATACAACCATATGCCCCATAAACATTAATATGCATAATATACCATAGTTCACATTCTTATCATATTCTCATGTTATGAATAACATATTTCATATTCCTAGTAGAAGTAGGAAACGTACATGAGTACTTAGTACCTTAACATGGTACCTTAGCCATGCTCATATTTTCATTAACATATATTTTAATACATGCAACCATAATTCATATTACAAAGTAGTGTGGAGTACACACCTGATTCGCTTAATGAAGTCCTCGAAAATCCCGAAGAGAACCGATTACAGATTTAGATCTCAAATCCTACATAAGTTAATCACTTACTATTTAAAAGGCCATTCGGCCATTTTTCCAAATACAACTAGGATTTGTATTACTTACCTTGTAACTGAATTGATTTTAAGAATCAAGGGCCGGATCTTTGTATTCCTCCGTTATGAATTCGGCTAAACACTATATTACTCCACAGGTTAGTTTTCAGCTTCTGATAATAAATCTAAATATTTAAAATAGCCTTGGCCGAATATCTTAAACACATACCTTGTGATTTCAAATCCCGAAAAGTAACCCTTGGCTATGGAGATGTTGAAATCCCTACACACATATGTTAGATCTGATTTCCATATCACTTAATAATCTTAAATCAATTGGCCTCTGGCCTAAACCATGCTTTTCTTACCTTAAATCCTTAGATCTGAAATCCCGGAATTCCTCCTTTAATATTCGGCCAAAAGACAACCAAAAGAATCGGTTCCCAAATCTTGGTTGAAAGAGAATAAACAACAAGAATCCATTATTCTTACATTATCACCACAGTCGACGGCACCCTTGATTGAAGCCACAGAGATTCGGCTATGGAGACTTAAACAGGAATCAAAGAAGTTTCGGCTTGACAGTAGAAGAGAAAAGAAGAAGAAAAGAGGAGAAGAAAATTCGGCAGAGAGAGTTTGCCAGGAAATTTTCGGCAGAGCAGAGAAAGAAACAAACTGATGAGTAGCCCTCCTTCCTTCCTTTTATAGGCAAAATTATCAGCTAAGGAGTCCCTTAGTTGGCCACCACTCCTCTATCTGATAACTTTATCTTTTTAATATGATAAATAAAAGGGTTTAATCTAATTTAAATCCTTTATTATCCCTTGAAAATAATCCAATTAAAAATCCTTTATTATCTCTTCAAAATAATCCAAATAAAAATCCTTTATTATCTCTTCAAAATAATCCAAATAAAAATCCTTTATTATCTCTTCAAAATAATCAAATAAAAAGCTTCTATTTATCACCTTATTAATCACATATTTATGAAAATAAAACACCTCCTTTTCTAGAAGCATGTGCCGTCCACCTCAGCCTTCTGGAAGCCAAAATAAAACCTCATTTATTTGCTTCCCAAGTGACTCGAACTCAGGCCCAACACCCTTGCATGTGGCGCCATTTCCAGAGGCCCTAAGTGGCATCTTCAGGCCACTTTTCCAAGCCTGTTTGTGTGTCAAATTTCTCCAACTTTTTCTTTTAAGGCCTCATTGCCCTAATTTCCTATTTTAAACTTTAAAATTTGACATTTCTAGGTCATTTCCAAGTTTCCTAAAATTTTCGATCGGCTCTGTAAACTTGTCATTTTCTTACATTTCCAAGTTTCCAGAAATGTTCACTTTCCATTTTCGAATCATTTCCCTAGTTTCCAAAAATGTTCATGTCCATGCATTTCCAGGTTTCCAAAAATGTTCATTTCCAATTCATTTTCATACATTTCTGAGTTTCCAAAAATATCAAAAATTTATTCATAGTGCTTAAGACTTGTCATTTCGTACAGTTAGACTGAAAATGCATAGGCCCTTTCCAGGATGTTACAGTTCTACCCCCTTAAAATAATTTCGTCCTCGAAATTACTTACTAACAAATAATCGTACGGTCTAACTCACCCCACTACACTATTGCTGCGCACTCTGATCCTAAAGAACTATCATACTTTCTAGGCACATTCTCTAGGTTCACATCCAAAGTTTCAGTCACTTCACCAGCAATACAAGAATAAGCTAACCCTATAACAAGCAAAGCAATTAAGGGTATTCCAGAAATGAGGAACGTACCCGTTGTCACATCTGGCACATTTTCCTCCTCGCGACGGCCAACTGCATAAACCAACCTTGGTTGCCTCGCGTCTGCACCTTCAGCACCTCTTCTTGGTGCTTCACGTCCATGGCCCGAACCATTTCCTCCATGGTTCGGTCCACGACCTTGATGAGGCTGCTGTCCTCCTCTACCCGTCTGACTAACATTCTGAGTTGTCGGTTGGCTTTCATCTAAGTTCTTAGGACATTCCTTGACCACATGGTTCTTGGACCCACACCTAAAACATCCTCCTGTTTTCCTCCAACACTCTCCCAAATGCGTCTTTCCACACACATCACAAGGTCGATACCGCCCTTCTGAACCAACTTGCTGACCTCGCGGCCCATCAACTCTAGGCCTCTTATTCCCAGATGAGCCAGACGATCCAAAACCTCTTTCTGGCCTATTCCGATCAGTGTTCTGCCTTGCAGAATCCTTAATTCCTTCAGCCACTTTAGCCTTTTCCACTAACGCAGAAAATTCCCGCTCTTGATGCGGTGCTATCAACAGTCTCAGATCATCCCTTAGCCCGTCCTCAAAACGGACACAGCGCTCATGCTCAATCACCACGACACCTCGAGCGTACCGGCTCAACCTCAGGAATTTCGCTTCATATTCTGCAACAGACTTGTTTCCTTGGACCAGCCCCAGAAAAGCTTTCCTTTGTTCATCAGTGTACCTGGTTCCCACATACTTCTTTTGATACGCTTCCTTTACGTACTCCCAGGTCAGATCCTCAGTCGTGGCACTATCCCAAACAGTTAACCACCACTGATACGCTTCATCGCGTAACAGTCCCACCATCCCTTTCAACTTTTCCTCAGGGGTCAAATCAATCTCATCCATGATGCGCTCTGTTGCTTCCAACCAGTACTCAGCTGTACTGGGTGCCACTCCCGATACTCCTCGAAACATCTCCGCTCCATTAGCTCGGAGCCTTTCAGGCACAGACTTACGTGTTCCCGAATTTCCTCCTGCCCCTGCCACTAACTCTAGAACTCGCAGCACAGCCCGCGACACAGCATCGTCCCCCGTCTGAGCTTGCTGCTCCACACCAACAGCTGGGAGTGGTGGGGGCAGTGGTACCTCATTATCTGATCCTTGACCCGATCTAACGGGTTCCGACCTAGTTATTCTTCCTCTACCTCTTCCACGATGACCACGTCCTCTAGAGCTCATTTTCTAACGTCGAGATCTGATTAAGAAGTTTTATGAATTAGTCATTGTTCCACTTATTTACTCGCGAAGAAGTTTTATGACAAGAGTTTTAGGAGTGGTTCTTTCGTATTCACACAAGCATACAGTCTTTCCATTCATTCATTCATCCATCAAACAAGCATGAACTTTCGTTCATTCAGAGAAACGTTGTAATTTTCATCGTTATTGTGTTTCCACTACCCAGGGGTATTTCCGTAATTTTGTCCTACAGGGGTATTTTCGTAATTTTTCAAGATAAAAAGTTCCTTGATGATTTTGTCGAAAATATTTTGGTAATTTTAAAGTCTCGGGGTAATTTTGGAAAAATTTTGAAATCCAGGGGTATTACGGAAATTTTTGACCTCGGGGGTATTTCGGTAATTTTCCAAAAACCAGGGTAAATTTGTAAAATTTAATAAGTTAGGGATATTTCAAAAGTTGTAAAACTTTGAGGGTTCTTTTTTTGAGAGTTTCCCTTTTCAAATGGTGATGTTTGCAAAAATTTCGGAAAACGGGGTCATTTTGGTCATTTTGTAAGTTAGGGGCAATTTTGAAAATTTTTTCAAAATCAAGGTATTTTTGATAGTTTGCAAATTAGGGTTTGTGAACACTTATAAAATAAGGAAATTTTGGCAAAACTATTAGGTAGGTTCATATTTTGTAAATCAAGGGCATTTTGGTAATTTTGCCACTAGGGGCATTTTTGTAATTTTCACAAATCAGAAATTTTTCAGAAAATTTTATAAAGATAGTTTTCTCAAATTCAAAAGAAAGTTTTGAGAATTTTAAAACTGGGGTTTGTTGTTTTGTTCTTCTTTTTTTTTTTTTAAACATGGCTAGTTCCCTTCCGGGTTTTAGTCATTGTGTTTAGCCTATGACCGAGCCCTCTTGGTCAGGGTGAACCAAAGCTATGCACCAGGCAGGATTCGAGTGGAGAGGAGGTGAGTCACGCGGACTGCTTAAATACCAAGCTCCCACCGAAACCATTCCTAGACATGCGCACAGAGGTTGCCACACCACTGAGCCCTCTAAGTTAGGGTGAGCGAAGAGGAGGTGAGTCACTAGGACTGCTTAAATACCAGGCTCTTCCGGATCCAATCCTAGACATGCGTACATGGGTTACCACACCCTAGCTCAGTGACCTAGCCATAGGTTTGTTTAGTGCATTAAGTCTTATGTGTTTTGTGTTTGAGTAGTCTAATCCTAGGGTTCAAGTTCCTATCATACTATTCTACGTTCCATGCCTTTTCTACCCTTCTAATATTCACAACATAATTCACATAGTCACCCAAATAGTTAGGGGTACTTACCTGGTGGACTGGGGTCGGAGACTTAGGTGCCATGCCAGAAAACCTGTTTAATTTCAAGGAAAATCATTTGGCTCGCTTTGAAGACGTTTTGGGCCTTAGCCCACAGGCCGAGAGTTTAAAACTAGGCTCTGATACCAAACTGAAACACCCCACACCCGACCCACGAACCTGAACCGGACCTGGTATGTTCCTTAAGAAAATCGGTTTCAAAGTTCTTTGTTACTTAGAGAAAATTTGTGTAATTTTTTGAAAAAAATTGTTTTGGGTTGGGCTTAGATCGAAACCCACTTATTTACTTAGAAATCATTTAATTACGATGACAAAACAGTTTAGGGTTTATTTTTAAATAAATAATTCTTAAGTTGAACTTTAATCAAAAATAGTTCGTAACATAGTAAATTAAAAGTTTAAACAGAAATAAAGAAATCCTACTTGGGCCTCATGGCCTTATTACATCAATCAAAACCCAAAATAAAATTTAAGTACTGAGTAAAATAAAAGCCCAAGTCTTTAAATTTCTCCTTGCGATGCATGGCCACCTTTAGCTCCTGCCGACCCGGTCCATTACTACTCATCACCTGAAAAAAATATTTCCCCAACGGGGTGAGTCAACCAGACTCAATGTGTACGTGGCACTAAATCGTAATAGAATCAGGCATACAATACATTCAATCATAAAATACAAGTTATGATGCATTCCCAAACCCAAACCTAATTGTCCATCCGCTACACACCCCCGTACCTGCCAAACACACCGTGGGGACTACTAAGTCGACCCTCCTTCCGCTACACACCAATTTGCGGGCTTAAGGCTCCGCATCTGTGGTTTTAGGAAACCACTTTTCAGATTACTGTGGTCTTAGATCACCACTTTTCAGATTACTGTGGCCGTAAGTCACCACTTTTCAGATTACTGTGGTCTTAAATCACCACTTTTCACTTCCCCTTTCAATATACAACCATATGCCCCATAAACATTAATATGCATAATATACCATAGTTCACATTCTTATCATATTCTCATGTTATGAATAACATATTTCATATTCCTAGTAGAAGTAGGAAACGTACATGAGTACTTAGTACCTTAACATGGTACCTTAGCCATGCTCATATTTTCATTAACATATATTTTAATACATGCAACCATAATTCATATTACAAAGTAGTGTGGAGTACACACCTGATTCGCTTAATGAAGTCCTCGAAAATCCCGAAGAGAACCGATTACAGATTTAGATCTCAAATCCTACATAAGTTAATCACTTACTATTTAAAAGGCCATTCGGCCATTTTTCCAAATACAACTAGGATTTGTATTACTTACCTTGTAACTGAATTGATTTTAAGAATCAAGGGCCAGATCTTTGTATTCCTCCCTTGTGAATTCGGCTAAACACTATATTACTCCACAGGTTAGTTTTTGGCTTCTGATAATAAATCTAAATATTTAAAATAGCCTTGGCCGAATATCTTAAACACATACCTTGTGATTTCAAATCCCAAAAAGTAACCCTTGGCTATGGAGATGTTGAAATCCCTACACACATATGTTAGATCTGATTTCCATATCACTTAATAATCTTAAATCAATTGGCCTCTGGCCTAAACCATGCTTTTCTTACCTTAAATCCTTAGATCTGAAATCCCGAAATTCCTCCTTTAATATTCGGCCAAAAGACAACCAAAAGAATCGGTTCCCAAATCTTGGTTGAAAGAGAATAAACAACAAGAATCCATTATTCTTACCTTATCACCACAGTCGACGGCACCCTTGATTGAAGCCACAGAGATTCGGCTATGGAGACTTAAACAGGAATCAAAGAAGTTTCGGCTTGACAGTAGAAGAGAAAAAAAGAAGAAAAGAGGAGAAGAAAATTCAGCAGAGAGAGTTTGTCAGGAAATTTTTGGCAGAGCAGAGAAAGAAACAAACTGATGAGTAGCCCTCCTTCCTTCCTTTTATAGGCAAAATTATCAAATAAGGAGTCCCTTACTTGGCCACCACTCCTCTATCTGATAACTTTATCTTTTTAATATGATAAATAAAAGGGTTTAATCCAATTTAAATCCTTTATTATCCCTTGAAAATAATCCAATTAAAAATCCTTTATTATCTCTTCAAAATAATCCAAATAAAAATCCTTGATTATCTCTTCAAAATAATCCAAATAAAAATCCTTTATTATCTCTTCAAAATAATCCAAATAAAAAGCTTCTATTTATCACTTTATTAATCACATATTTATGAAAATAAAACACCTCCTTTTCTAGAAGCATGTGCCGTCCACCTCAGCCTTCTGAAAGCCAAAATAAAACCTCATTTATTTGCTTCCCAAGTGACTCGAACTCAGGCCCAACACCCTTGCATGTGGCGCCATTTCCAGAGGCCCTAAGTGGCATCTTCAGGCCACTTTTCCAAGTCTGTTTGTGTGTCAAATTTCTCCAACTTTTTCTTTTAAGGCCTCCTTGCCCTAATTTCCTATTTTAAACTTTAAAATTTGACATTTCTAGGTTATTTCCAAGTTTCCTAAAATTTTCGATCGGCTCTGTAAACTTGTCATTTTCTTACATTTCTAAGTTTCCAGAAATGTTCACTTTCCATTTTTGAATCATTTCCCTAGTTTCCAAAAATGTTCATGTCCATGCATTTCCAGGTTTCCAAAAATGTTCATTTCCAATTCATTTTCATACATTTCTGAGTTTCCAAATATATCAAAAATTTATTCATAGTGCTTAAGACTTGTCATTTCGTACAGTTAGACTGAAAATGCATAGGCCCTTTCCAGGATGTTACAGGGCTTTTAGGGTTTGGATTAGTTTGTTGGGCCATGGACTGTTTTTTTTAATTTGGACTTTTTGTTTTGTTTATTGTTTGGTTTACTTTGGGCCCGGGCAAGAAATTGGGCTCTACACAACTGATATTCTTACACAACAACCCTAACAAACTAACATCCAATCGACTTGAAAAACGAAAAAACATAAATTTAAGTTAAAATAAATGTGAAAAAAAAAATTTGAGACTTGAAGTTTCAATTAAATTAAATGTAAAAACTAAAAAGTGGGCCAATGACAAAACAATGTTAATTTAACCAACTTTTCGGCAAGCATGCATCAAGAAGCTTGCTGTTGGTTACTTGGGTGTTTGCCTACCATTGGGCCCTTCGAATTGTCAGTTTCTTTGGGCTTTCATAATTTTAAAAATAATTAATTCTTTAGTTTTGTATTATATATTTAGAAGTATATGGAGCTGCTTGTATAATGATAAGTGTGTAATTTTTTAATTATTCGTGATTTTTTTGAATTATTTTATTTATGTTGTTAATTATATTATTTATATTTATATTTTATTTATTATTTATTTAGGGAATAATGGGAGAAGAATATGAGCTTAAAGTTTTAACAAGTTTTTGCAGCTTGAACTTTCAACACGATGCAATTTTAATATTTTGACTATAACATGAACTACAGACCTCCGTTTTAATCCTACAATATACCAATTTAAAGAGAATTGAAATACCTAGTTAAAGTTATTTCACGGCTGAAGCCTAAAAATGTCAGGAAGACATCCAACAACGGCTTGAAAGTTTGACACGAAAATTGCTCAAAAACCTAGAAAAATTTTGCTTTATGTATTTAAGGGACCATTTGTATTTTCTCCATTATATTATTTTTCCCTTATAAATAAACATTATTAGGTTAAATGGACCTCAATTGTGTGTTTGTTGGTTAGAATTGGGTCTTTTTCGCTCTTAATGTTATTGATAGATTAAATATTAAGCTATCATTATAGGGTTGTTTGCCAATAAGGGAAGTAATTAATGATATTTGTCTTGATTTTCGAAAAGGTAAGAAGAGACTAGGTTGCTAGGCAATCGTCGACAACTATAACTAATTTATTAAAGAGCATTGAGACTCATCTTTGCATCAATGATCAAACTTTTGAATCAAACGGAAATTTTGTTATGACTAAAGTTCAATCTTATTGATTTTCCCCAATTTTAATTATTGTTTTCTTTTGTAGCTTTTAATTTAATTATCTTCAATTCTTAGTTTTAACTTTAAATTTTCTTTAAAAACAACCCCTTTTTATTTATTTTAGTTGAAGGAATCAAATTATTATAAAATTACGTGAATTCGACCTTACTCACCATTAATTACAAAATTTTATTTATTTGAGTAATTTTATTTTTGGTGGCTTCGGCAACCGTACATCCAATGATCAAATTCAGAGATTGTGTCGACTAAAGGCTTCACTCCATCAATGGTTTAGTGGATAGGTTTAGAAGCAATTTGATATTTTTCAAAATGAATTGGAAAATTTAATCTTTGTACCATTCGTAAGTGAGTAAAAGATCATTGGAATGTGTTTGGATGAAGGATTTGAAGGAACAATTTTATTTCTATCAAGATTTTTAAAATTATAAAAAAAATTTATTTATTTAGGTAGAAATAAGAAGTATTTCAAAATTAGTGAGAAATTTAAATTTTTGATTTGATTAACTTAAAATCCGTATTCAAATTTCACCTAAACAGGTGATTTTTCAAAGTTTCTCATAATCTTATTTTATTTAATACACATGAACTCATTATAATGTATATTGTTAAATATATATATATATATATATATCTTTCTACAAATCTAATGATATCATTATTTTAATTATTTTTAGGATAATTTTTTTTTTGGGTAAATGTTGAATTTCATTATCCAAAAGAAGAGTTCTGCTACAAAGAAATACATGAATCAACCAAATATCAAATCAAAACATGCCCTATACAATAGCCTTATACCCCAAACAAAACAAAGATGGGTCTTTACGATATTGACTCTATCAATATGTTTTTCAAAAAGTTTTGCCTATATAGTATATTTAATGTCTCTTAATACTTCTTATTCACTACTACATAGTCCTTGAAACAACCTCCTATTCCTCTCCCTCCAAATCAAATAGATGTAAGGACACCAAAATATCTTCATAATCAAAGTGATAAAAGATTTACCTTTCACTTTGGTATATGCCTAGGCCAACTCTTGTTGCCAATTCAAAACAACTCTATATCAATCTTGCATAGTCTAAGCACTTTAAACCAAACTTTCTTAGAAAACATATAGTTAAAAAAGAAATGATCCCTACTTTCAAAGTCCTTGCAATAAAGAATACATTTAGCATCAACCTTTTTACCCCCTGGACAAGCTCGTCTTTAGTTGGAAGCCTATCCAAAATGGTCGTCCAAGCAACTAAATAGTGTATCATAGGAAACCAAATTAATCTATACCAGACCACTCATGCTTTTTGCATTCTAATTTCAAACTAGATTTTAGCGACTAAAAGAGTATTCTACCCATTAATATTCTGCATGTTGATAGCTTCCTCTCTAAGCTTCATCAGTTTCCTCCAACTCGCATTTCTGCATGGAGAAACTTGCCAAAAATTAGAACCTCTCAAAAGATATGCTTGCAACCAAGCAATCCAAATAGAACCCTCTTTAGCAAGAATGTTTCTAATAAGCTTCAACATACAAGCTCCATTCAACATTCCAAATCCTTAATGTTTGACTATAGCTAACAGTAGTAGCAACAAAGGAAACAAATGAGAAAATTTTTATCATAAAAGCTCTAATTGTAAACAAGATGATCAAAGTTTATATACATGGTATTAAAGGTTGCTAAGAGTAACTAAACAAACTGACTTAACTACTAACAACTCTAACAAATTAACCAAACTAATTAATTTGTTATTCTAATATTCTCTTGGTTTTCTAACTTTTTTTGAGCTTTTACAACATCAAACAAGGACAGACTTCGCAAAGCATTTCGAAAGGAAGCAAACTATTTTGGTGTGAGTGGCTTTGTGAGAACATCAGCCACTTAATTTGCTGAGGGAACAAAATTAACCTGCAATACACCGTTGAGTGCTTTTTCATGAACGAAATGATGATCAATTTCTATATGTTTCACCTTAGCATGATGAGTAGGATTAGTAGCCATAGACACTGTAGATGTGTTGTCGCACCACACCAATGGTGGTTGCCTTATGGACATGCCAACCTCAGTTAGTAGCTGCTTTATCCACAGAAATTTAAAAACATAATTTTCCAGGCTACAATATTCAGCTTCTGATGAGGAATTAAACACCACAACTTGCTTCTTGGAGCATTATGCAACTATATTAGACCCAAGATAGATACAATAGCCTGTGATCGAGCTTCTGTCTTCAATAGTGGATGCCCAGTTAGCATCGAAGTAGCCAACCAAATTAAACTGACCTTTGGTGAAGTAAAAGCCATGATTCATAATGCCTTTAAGATACATTAACACTCTTTTAACAACTTTCCAATATCCGACTGTGTAATAACTTGGGATGTTCCAATAATGCAACGATATAAATGAACATTAGGAAACGGGTTATCACCTGATGCAGTTAACTTGGGAGTGCTTACCATAGGTGTAGGGGTAGATATTGCTTCAGCAATTCTTGTCTTGTGAAGCAATTCTGAAACATACTTTTTTTGAGTGAGATACAACTCGTGAGGTGTGTGACAAACCTCAATTCCCAAGAAGAAATAAAGATCATCCATATCTTTGAAAGAAAATTGGCTATGAAGCTGATAAACAACCTTGTCAACCTTTTTAGGTGAGCTCCCTATAATGATTATATCATTAACATAGGTCATGAGAAAAAGTGAAGCATTTGCACTTGTTCGAATGAATAATGAAGAATCTGTTTTTGAAGCATGGAAGCCAAGCTGTTCAACCAAATGTTGCTGCAAAGTATGAAACCAGGCTCGAGGTATTTGTCTAAACCCGTATAGTGCCTTATCAACTTGCACACAAGCTTTTCTCCATTTTCACTTTTAGCTTCAAAACCTGGTGGGTGATCCATATAAATTTCTTTAGCCAAAGTGCCATTAAGAAATGCATTATTAACATCAAATTGCCTCAATGTCCATCCATTCATGATAGCAACATCAAGAATGACTCTAATAGTGGTAGCACGAAGCACCGAACTAAATGTATCACAAAAATCAGACCCAGCATGTTGTGAGAATCCTTTAGCAACCAATCGTGCTTTCTACCTATCCACGATCCCATTAGGCTTCTTTTTCACCTTAAACAACCACTTACAACCAATGGATCTTCTAAATAAAGGAAAAGCACGGAGACTCTAAGTGTTGTTTTTTAGGAGAGGTTGTAACTCATTATGCATTGTATCTTGCAAATGAGACGACAACATTGCCTCATCAAATATCAGTAGGTGTAGAGTCACACAAACTGGTTACCTTGGTAAGATATGCCTTAGGTTTAAAAACACCTATCTTGTTGGAACATTTTCAAATATTTATAGTGTTCCAATAACTATAAATGAATGGTTGTAATTAATCAAAAGATTATATTATTTGATTTTTTGAAAAAGATATAACTATTTAAATAATATTATTTGAATGGTTATAATTAAATGAATAATTATGTGTTTATTTTAAAGACATTATTATTCAGAAAGACACCTATTGATGAAAGATGTCTCTATGAAGAGACATGAAAATTCCTATAAATAGGAATGAGATTTTATTTGGAAATATACCAACAAATTATAATATTCTTTCTTTTCCTTCCTTCATTTTCTAATATTATTAGATTATTCTATAAAGTATTACTGCAAAAATCCTTTATAGAAATTGAGTTTCTTGTCATACATTGCTCAGTGTGTAGTGGGCTATTCTCATCAGTGTAAAACGCAGATAGTCATTGGCTTCATTGTATCCTCGAGGTTAATTTCCTTAGAACTCGTTTGCACACCAAAGATAGGTGGGGGCGAATATAACCTTAAAAATAGTGGTTTGATACACGCCTTGGAGCCTTGTCCTATTTCTTCTTCTGTTCGAGTTTCATTCGTGTGTTCGAGATTTTCCTCACCGGAGATTTGTACTAACAATTTTTAAGGTTATATTTCATGATGACTACCACAACTCATGAAAGTGGAACACTAAGGGAGTTGGTTTCCAATTTTGTCAAACTTAATCGGTTTGATGGTGGCAATTTTCGATGATGGCAGAAAAAGATGCACTTCTTATTATCAAATTTGAAGATTGCTTATGTTTTGGATACTCCAAGACCTGACAAGACTGAAAACGAATCTGTTGCTACAACCTAAGAAAGACAAAAATGGTACAATGCTGATTACATGTGCATGGGCCATATATTGAATGGTTTATATAATGGTTTGTTCGAAACCTACCAAAACAAGGTCACCGCTAAAGAATTATGTGACAAATTGGAGACAAGATATATGACCGAAGATGTTACAAGTAAGAAATTTCTTGTAAGTCGTTTCAATAATTATCAAATGGTTGATGGTCGTTCTGTTATGGAACAATTCTGTGATATTGAAAAGATGCTGAATCAATTCAATTAATATGATATGGAAATGGATGAAATGATTGTTGTATCCTCCATAATAGACAAACTTCATCCATCTTGGAAAGACTTTAAAAGAAGTCTAAAACATAAGAAAGAGGAAATATCTCTTGAGGCTTTGGCAAATCATCTTCGTATTGAAGAAGAATATCGAAAGCAAGATCGGAATCTAAATTCTGAAAATGTCAAAGTGCATGTTACGAAGGAAATACAGACTACTAAACCATTCAAGAGAAAGTTCAAATAGACTGATAGAGCACCTAAGTTTAAAAAGAAACAAAAGGGGTCATGCTATCATTGTGGTAAGTCGGGACATTTCAAGAATGAATGTCGATTTTTAAAGAAGAAATCATCTTCTAAGGCTGATAATAACGAAAAGTTCGTTGCAATGATATCTGAAATTAATATGGAACAAGATGATAATACATGGTGGATTGATACCGGAGCAACCAAACATGTGTGCAAAGACAAAAGCATGTTCACAAAGTTCACACAATGTGAAAATGACAATGTCTTGTACATGGGAAATTCTTCCACCGCAACAATCAAAGGCAAAGGGTCTGTTGAACTACAATTCACTTCTGGAAAGGTTTTAACCTTAAATGATGTATATTATGTACCAGAAGTTAGAAAGAACTTAGCGTCTGGAAGTCTGTTAAATAAGTTTGGTTTCAAACTTGTTTTTGAGGCAGATAAGTTTATTTTGTCTAAGAGAGGAATTTTTGTAGGGAGAGGGTATATGTATGAGGGTATGTTCAAACTGAATATTATTAATAAGAATAAAAATACTATTTTTGCTTATATGGTTGAATCTTTTTGTTTATGGCATTATAGATTAGGCCATTGGAATTATATAAAATTGAATGACATGTATAAGTTAGATTTATATCCTGTTTTTAATAATAATATTGAAAAATGCAATACATGTATGTTGACTAAAATTACAAGAAACCATTTCCCTAGGGTTAAAAGAAAAACAAAATTGCTTGATTTGATACATAGTGATTTATGTGACATGCATAATACTCCAACATTAGGTGGAAAGAAATATTTTGTTACTTTTATTGATGATTGTTCTAGATATTGTTAGGTATATTTATTGCATTCAAAAGATGAAGCGCTTGATAAATTTAAAGTTTATAAATCTGAAGTTGAACTTCAGTGTGAATCATTTATCAAGTGCTTAAGATCGGATAGAGGTGGAGAATACTATAATCCAAGTTATTTTGAATCCACTGGGATTGTCCATCAAGTTTCAGCCCCTTGCACACAATAATAAAATGGTGTAGCTGAAAGGAAAAATAGAGTATTGACTGAAATGGTAAATTCAATGTTATCATGTTCAGGTCTTGGACAAGGTTTTTGGGGAGAAGCTGTTCTAACAGCTTGTCATATATTGAATAGAGTTCCTAATAAGGAAACTAAAATAACCCCTTATGAACAATGGAAGAAAAGGAAACCAAACCTTAATTATTTGAAGGTTTGGGGTTGTAGAGCTATTGTCAAAGTTCCAACATCTAAACATAAAAAGTTAGATGAAAGAGGAATTGAATGCATATTTATAGGATATGCACATAATAGCAAGGCATATAGGTTCATGGTAATTGAACCAAATGATTCAATTTCAATTAATACTGTTATTGAATCAAGAGATGCTATTTTTGATGAAAATAGATTTAATTCTATATTAAGACAATTACAGCCACAACAATTGATTCATTCTTCAAATGAGAATGAGATTCCATTGGAACAAATTGATAATAATGATGAATCTTGTCAAGAATTAAGAAGAAGTAAGAGGATTAAAAAGGTCAAAGATTTTGGACCAGATTTCATTATGTTTCTTGTAGAAGGAAAAGGTGAAAGTATATGCAATAAGATACCTTATTGTTATAATACGGAATCTAATCCTATTACATTTGAAGAGGCAATGAAATCTCAAGACTCTGCTTTTTGGAAAGAAGCAATAAATGATGAGATGGATTCAGTAATAGGAAATCAAACTTGGATCTTAGTTGACCTTCCTCCAGGTTCCAAACCAATAGGTTGTAAATGGATCTTCAAAAAGAAAATGAAGGTCGATGGAACCATTGATAAGTTTAAAGCAAGGTTGGTAGCCAAAGGTTTTACACAAAAACAAGGTATTGATTACTTTGATACCTATGCTCCAGTAGCAAGAATTGCTACAATTAGACTCTTAATATCACTTACCTCTATATATAATTTGGTTGTTCACCAAATGGATGTTAAAACTGCATTTTTAAATGGTGAATTGGAAGAGGACGTATATATGGAACAACCGGAAGGATTTGTTATTCCAGGACAAGAGCATAAGGTATGTAAGCTTGTTAAATCTTTATATGGACTTAAGCAAGCACCAAAACAATAGCACCAAAAGTTTGACAATGTTGTTTTAGCTAATGGCTATAAAATAAATGAATCCGATAAGTGCATATATAGCAAAATTGAAAATGGAAAAGGTGTCATAATTTGCTTATATGTAGATGACATGCTCATTTTTGGCACGTATTTGGAACAAATAGAAAACACAAAGAAATTCTTGTTAAAAAAACTTTGCTATGAAGGATATGGGTGTAGCAGATGTTATTCTTGGGATTAAAATAACCCAAGATGAAAACACTATAGCTTTATCACAATCACATTACATTGAAAAGGTGCTTAAAAAGTTTGATCTTTTCAACTATATACCAGCATCTACACCCATGGATCCTCAATTAAACTTAGTATCTAATGCTGGTAGGAAAACTGATCAATTGAAATATACAAGTCTAATTGGTTGTCTTATGTACATAATGACTTGTACAAGACCAGATATTGCATATGCTGTTGGGAAATTAAGTAGGTACTAGTTTGCATTGGAAAGCTTTGAATAGAGTACTTAGGTACTTAAAGAAAACTATTAACTATGGATTGAGTTATAATGGATATCCTCCAGTTTTAGAAGGGTATTCGGATGCTAGTTGGATTACAAGTTTGGAAGATCATGCAAGTAACAGCCTGATTTTGACCCTAATTGAAATAGTAGTTTTGGGACCACAAATCCGAGTCTGAAAAATATTTTAAAAAAATATTTTCAGTGTTTTTTATGTGTGTATTTGCTTGTGTTAAATTTTCGTGTTTTAATTTTATCGTTTGAGTGCCCAATTAAATAAAAAGACTTAATCGCGTAAAACGAAAACTTGATGGTTAGTTGTGAAAGTACCAAATTATTTTTGTCTTTTTAATATGGGGGATTTATGTTTCAAATAGCCCATTATTTAGTTAGTGGACGGCATGTTGGTTGTATATATATAGTTTTATATGTTATTTTAATTATAAAAGTTAAATTATAATATATATATATATATATATATATAATATAAACATATAATAAAAAAATCAAAGTGGATATTATTCTTACAAAACCGAATATGAAATAAGAAAGAAAAGAACAAGGTTTCAAGGTTCGGCCACCTCCCAAGCATGATTTAAGGTTCGTTTTTTACTCGGTTTTTGATAATTTTTATGTTTTTGAAATCGTTGCTTCGAGAACTACCCGACCCATGCTTGAATTTTTTATTTTGGTGAATATTTTGAGTTATGCCATTGATGAATATTTGTGTTTTGTGATGTTTGATGATAAATTATGAAAGATATGTTTTGGATTAATATATTTTGTATTGGAGTTTTTAATGATTTTGAATTATTAGGACTAAATTGCAAAAATAATAAATTGAAGGGATAAAAGGAAAAATTAATGAAATATATGGATTAGTATGAGCATATGGAAGATTCGACCTAACTATGATGTGGTGAGATTTTGTGTATTTTGTATTTTGTGCAATTAGGACTTATTTGTAAAAGTATGAAATATCAGGGGTAAAATGGTAATTTTTCCATTTATGTGTTGTTGGATTAAATTGAATGAAATAGTGTTTAAATGGGATTAATTTGAAATTATATAGATCAAGAACAAAAGAAATTGGACTTGGATTGAGGAAAAACGAAAGTTGTCGACTAGTAGCCCCGTTCCATTTTACATCGTCCGAGGTAAGTTTTTAAGTAATCATGTTGTATGGAATTTATCTATATTGATGTACCTAAAATTTAATGGAAGTATGCATACTAATTTTTAATATAGCCGAATGTATTATTAATATATGTATAAAGTATAACCGAATGAGAGGCATATATATATGTCATTGGTTCATTCGAATGTGATGTGTATATATATGTCAATGATATAACCGAATGTGACATTGAATTGAGGAATGAATATAACCGAATGTGATGCATATATATGGCAATGATATAATTGAATGTGATGTTGATCATAGAAATAAAATAAGCGAATTGGTATATATGCAATTGAGGTTTAAGTTTTATGTATATATAAATAAAGATTAAGTTTGGGAAATGCAATAATGTGCGAAATTGTATACCGAGCACTAAGTGTGCATAATCGGTCAATGAGCACTAAGTGTACGGAATTAAATACCGAGCATTAAGTGTGCAAAATCGGTTGTTTAGCACTAAGTGTGTGAAAAGTTAAATGTAACGGCACTAAGTGTGCGATACGTTATAAGAATTTGACACTAAGTGTGCGATACGTTACAAGAATTTGGCACTAAGTGTGCAAGGTATTAGTATGAAGACTCTAAGTATGTGATACGTGATAAGGTTTTTGCATTGAGTGTGTAGGTTTGCCGATCTTTTAATTTAATTAGTTAACGAAGGTGTTTAACATAATAAAATGAACAGGTATGCGATGATAAATCATCTTTTGAATAATAAGTGAGTTTTAGATGTTGAAATGAAAATTTTATATCATACGTATTTATAGGTGAATTATATGGATTGAAAGGTAAGAAAGAAAATTTTGTAGTTAATGTAACATCTGTGATTTAGGGGTTATGCGTTTTAATTTATAATCCAGGGGATAGTATGCTTTATGTGTGGGTTGAATGTGATTTAGGGGTTTTGGGAACCCTAGGATGTAGGAGAATGCCTTAGGAAAATGTTGGATTTTAAGTCTTAAAGGGGGAGATAGGCAAATGAGGCCTTAAGAAAATTTGTAGGGGAGTTGGGACATAAGAATGGGCTTGGTAGAGTGGCAAGGAGGCGCCACTCAAAGCCTAAGGAAGTGACGCCACAGGCATGGTGCAGGGCCTAGGTTCGAGTTGCAGAGGAAGTAGCATGGGGTTTCTTTTTGCGTCAAGGAGGAGGGGCAGTTGGACGGCATGCAAACACTTCATGGATGAGGATGAGACTTGGTCTTATTCTTTTTAAATTTTGCTAGAAGAGAAGGATAAGTGTTGACTTATTCAAAATTGTTTGAATAAGGGGAGAAGAGGAAAAATAGGAGAAAAGGGTGGGATTTGATAAGGAGAGAAGAGTTGGTCGGACAAGGGGTTCTTTGGATGTCAAATTCGATCATGTAGGGGAGGGAGTAAGTGCCGAAATTGTCTTTTATTGAGCATCCATCTTCTTCTTTCTCTTTTAGTCTCCTTGCCGAAATTCTTCTCACTTTCTCTTACTATTCCTTTTTCTTTCTTTCAACCCCAGTTCTACATCTTTCCTTGTATGGCCGAATATCCCTTTGTCATTTAGAACCTTAGCCGAAACTGGCAGCCTTCTTCTTCTCCTTTCTATTCTTGAGATCATTAAAGCCAAAACTTTGATCACTTGAATCTATTTCTATTCTTGGCCGAATCCTCTAAGCATAAAGCTCTCCCCACTTTTGCGTCTTCTTTTTCTTTTCACCATTAAAGTGCCGAAACCTTTCTCTTTGGGACCTAGAAGCCTATTCTCTGAGGATGCTTTAATAGTGGTAAGTATTTTCTTTCCCTAGCAATCGGTTTTTCCTTCTTTCTCTTTTGGTGGCTAAAACTGAATGGTTGGCCTTGATTTCTAAGGATGGCCGAATGTTCATAGGGCCATTATCTCGTGTTTCTTTTGTTTGTAGCCAACATGAAGGAGCATAAAAAGGGTCTCTTGGATTCGATTACTCAAGGTAAGCAAATGTAGTATTCGGCCAAGGGCCATCTTCATAGTTTTCATGTATTAAAGCCGATTCTAAGAGTTGATTAGTAGGGATTTCGACAACTTCGGGAATAAGTGACAGTTTTGGGATTTAGATAAGCAAGGTAAGTGGGTTATAGTATTCGGCCATAGGCCATTTTGTCTATTAGTGATGACCGATTCTGACTGTGGTTATTTAGGGGCAAATCGACAGAAGTAAGCAGAGGCTTTCGGGATTCTGATCCATTTTGATAAGGATGTTAAGTTGTAGTTTCTATTCGTTTAAGATCTCGTATTAATCGGGTTTTGATTAGAGTGTTCTTCGATGGATGCGAGTGCCAGTCAAGGAGAGAAAGGGGTAACCCCTATTCCTAAGTTTAAGAAGAGATCAGTCTCTGCGGTACGGGATTGGCCACCGGGGTGTGGGCCAGCGGCAGGGCAGGATTATAGGCAGATAGCGGTAGTTACGATTAGTGACAGCATCGGTATTGAGAGCGTAATACTTCAGGTTAACAGGTGTGTGATTAACCCACAATTTCCCAGTTGTATGTTATGTTTGCATGTGTTATGTATATGTGATTAATGCAGTGGAAAAAAATGAGATGGGTACTCTTGAGTGAGTATGTCGATAATCAGGTCAGTATTAAATCTGATAAAATTGTGGTTATTGGTGTATATAGGTGTGGTATGCCGAATAACATGTTCATGCATTATTCATCATGACACTATCATATGTTGCATGTGCATGGGGTGGGATGGTATATATGAAAGAAGGACAGGGTGTACATTTATGTACGTGGTTTTAGTGATGGCTACGAGCCTCACGTGGATTGATGATTGGCTCTGTGCCTCATCGTGGTTGGTATCGGCTTTGTGCCATATCGTGGTTGGTGACGGCTATGTGCCTCATCGTGGTTTGGTGTTAGCTACGAGCTATGTCGTGGATTGACATTGATTGAGGTCGCGTTGTGGATTATTTTGTGATTTATTTCACGTGGACGGCATTGATTGCCAAATTGGTGTGTAGAGGTTGGAGGGTTGATTTAGTAATCCCCTGGTGTGTGGTGGCTGGATACGGGGGTGTGTAGAGGATGGACCCTAGGCTGGGCTGGGTGCATTTTGCATTACTATTTGATATGTGGATTGGTGTGGATATGGGCTAGGCCCATGTGTGGAAATCTGTGGACTATTTACACACTGAGTCAGTTTGACTCACCCAATTTTTACCAAACATCGCAGGTGATACATGATGCTTGGACCGGGCTGGAGCGGATACGAGGTGGCCATGCAGAAGATGTTTTATTTATTTCATGCACTTAATATTTTCAGTATTTTTCAATAATTATTTACTGTAATAAGGGCCACTTAAGGTATTTGAGGATTGTTATTGTGTTTAAGTTGGATTGACGAGCAAGTTAATATTTGGGGAATGTTTATTTCTAAAAGCAAATGCATCTTAAAGACTTATTTTAAAGTTTTAAATCCGGATATTTTGTAACAACCTAATTTTACTTAGAATTTTAAATATACAATATTTTACAAACGACAGCAAATTTTTATGTTTTTACCTTTGAGTCAAATTCTTTTCAAACTTTTCATCGGTGGCATTCTAAATTCGGCCATGGTGTTTTGGGCCCAAAAACATTTTTCAAAGATGGGCTTTTCAAAAACATAGACTTTTATGAATTATTTCAGGTTTATTCTGGCATGGCACCTGTATCTCCGGCCCGAAGTCCACCAGGTAAGTACCCCTAACTCCTGAAGGGATTGGTATGTGAACTTTATGGGCATTATGGGATCGTAGATTAGTAGATTTGGAGCTATTGAACCCTAAGACTAGTTTACTCCAACACAAAATACAAAAGACTTAAGTACCACCAAACAAACCTGTGAGTAAGTCGCCGAGTTAGGGTGTGGCAACAGTTGTGCGCATGTCTAGGATTGGATGCGGTGGGAGCTTAGTATTTAAGCAGTCCTAGTGACTCACCTCCTCTTCACTCGAATCCTACTTGGTGCGTAGTAACCGTTCACCCTAACCAAGAGGACTTATTCACCGGCTAAACCGATAATTAAAACCCGAAAGGGACCAGCTACACTGTTTTGTAAAAAAAAACTACCTTAGATTGAATACAAACCCTTGGTTTTGTAAAAATTACACTGTTTTGATCAAAATATCCCGGTTTGGAAAATTTAATAAATTACCCCTGATTTACGAAATTACCAAAATAACCCCGATTTTCAAAATTTCCGCAATACCTTTGATTTAGAAAATTTTCAAAATACCCTCGAGTTTTAAAAATTTCGAAATACCTTGATTTATTAAGATTTTTGAATTGACCCCGAATTATTACTAAAATATCCCTATAGGATGAATTACGAAAATACCCCTGGGTCGGGAACGGAAAAAAAATGCCCATAGTAGTGTAGTGGATGTTGATAGATGAATGTGACTCTCTAAATTAGAATAGTAAACTTGAGCTGAAAAATTTGGTTGATCGAAAGAACTACTACTAAAAACTTCTTTTCATAAAATTGTTCGTGGATAATCAGTGGAACAAAATACTAATGCATAAAATTTCTTAAATCAGATTAAATCGCGACGTTAGATGGGACGCGGTCATCGTGGACGTGGTAAGGGTAGAATGACAGTATCAGAACCGGTGGGGTCTGGCCATGGGTCAGAAAAAGATGTGCCGCCGCCAGCGGTGGGCGCGGAGGAGCAAGATCAGACGGGAGGAGATGACATAGTATCGCAGGCTATGCTCCGAGTGTTAGAACGAGTCGCAGGAGTCAATATGGACAATGGGGCTCGGAAATCAGTATCTGAGAGACTTAGAGCAAATGGAGCTGAGGTTTTCAGAGGGGTGTCTGGGGTAGCTCCGAACGTGGCGGAATACTGGCTAGAGGCAGTTGAAAGGATCATGGACGATTTGGACTGCACTGCTGAGGAAAAACTGAAAGGTGCTGTTTCGCTGCTTCGGGATGAGGCATACCGGTGGTGGCTCACTGTCAGAGAAGGTACCCCTGCAGATCGAGTGGATTGGGGGTATTTTAAGGTTAATTTTGAAGGGAAATATGTTGGATCTAGTTACATGGACTCGCAGAGAAAAGTGTTTCTAAACTTGGTACAAGGAAGTAAGTCGGTAGCAGAGTACGAGGCAGAATTTCTGCGATTAAGCCGGTACGCCAGGGGGATCGTGGCTACTGATTATGAGAGGTGTGTCAGATTCGAAGATGGGTTGCGGGATGAGCTGCGGGTGTTGATTGCTCTGCAGAGAGAGAGGGACTTTGCTATTCTAGTGGAGAAAGCTCGGATAGCTGAAGAAGTTAAGAGGACTGAGAGACAGAACCGAGATAAGGATAGGAACTGGAACAAGAGGAGTTTTGGACCGACAGTATCATCTGGGGATTTCTAGAAAATACCAAGGATTGAGAATTCTGTACGTGCACCTGTACCAGTTGCTGAGAATCGGAGTCGTCCATGTGCTCGGTGTGGAAGAGCTCATGCAGGAGAGTGCTGGGGAAATAGTAAGGAATGTTTCCGGTTGGGTCCAAGGCTCATTTGGTTAGGAATTGTCCTCAGGAAATAGATAGGGCTCGGACAGTAGGCCAGGGTTATGTACAGCCGGGCAGAGGTGGTCAGCAGGCGACGAGGGGTCGTGGTTCAAACCATGGAGGGAATGGTTCCGGCTGAGGTCACGGAGCACCAGGTAGAGGTGCTGAGGATGCAGACACGAGACAGCCAAGGTTGGCTTATGCAGTCAGGCGTCGCGAGGAGGAAGATGTGCCAGATGTGATAACGGGTACGTTCCTTATTTCTGGAATACCCTTTATTGCCTTGTTCGTTGTAAAGTCAGCTCATTCTTGTATTGCTAGTGTAGTGTTGGAACCTTGAACGTGAACTTTGAGACTGTACCTAGGAAGATGACCGTACTTAGTTCTTTAGGGCAATCAGTGGTAGTAGGCAAACTTTGTAAATAAGTGACTTTAGAGGTTCGGGAAACAGTAGTAACCTTACTTAGTTTAGCCAAGTAATTTCGAGGATGAAATTATTTTTAAGGAGGGTAGAACTGTAACATCCGTGATTTAGGGGTTATGCATTTTCATTTATAATCCAGGGGATAGTATGCTTTATGTGTGGGTTGAATGTGATTTAGGGGTTTTGGGAAACCTAGGATGTAGGAGAATGCCTTAGGAAAATGTTGGATTTTAAGTCTTAAAGGGGGAGCTAGGCAAATGAGGCCTTAAGAAAATTTGTAGGGGAGTTGGGACATAAGAATGGGCTTGGTAGAGTGGCAAGGAGGCGCCACTCAAAGCCTAAGGAAGTGACGCCACAGGCATGGTGCAGGGCCTAGGTTCGAGTTGCAGAGGCAGCAGCATGGGGTTTCTTTTTGCGTCAAGGAGGAGGGGTAGTTAGACGACATGCAAACACTTCATGGATGAGGATGAGACTTGGTCTTATTCTTTTTAAATTCGGCTAGAAGAGAAGGATAAGTGTTGACTTATTCAAAATTGTTTGAATAAGGGGAGAAGAGGAAAAATAGGAGAAAAGGGTGGGATTTGATAAGGAGAGAAGAGTTGGCCGGCCAAGGGGTTCTTTGGATGTGAAATTCGGTCATGTAGGGGAGGGAGTAAGTGCCAAAATTGTCTTTTATTGAGCATCCATCTTCTTCTTTCTCTTTTAGTCTCCTTGCCGAAATTCTTCTCACTTTCTCTTACTATTCCTTTTTCTTTCTTTCAACCCCAGTTCTACACCTTTCCTTGCATGGCCGAATATCCCTTTGTCATTTAGAACCTTAGCCGAAACTGGTAGCCTTCTTCTTCCCCTTTCTTTTCTTGAGATCATTAAAGCCGAAACTTTAATCACTTGAATCTATTTTTATTCTTGGCCGAATCCTCTAAGCATAAAGCTCTCCCCACTTTTGCGTCTTCTTTTTCTTTTCACCATTAAAGTGCCGAAACCTTTCTCTTGGGGACCTAGAAGCCGATTCTCTGAGGATGCTTTAATAGCGGTAAGTATTTTCTTTCCCTAGCAATCGGTTTTTCCTTATTTCTCTTTTGGTGGCTAAAATCGAATGGTTGGCCTTGATTTCTAAGGATGGCCGAATGTTCATAGGGCCATTATCTCGTGTTTCTTTTGTTTGTAGCCAACGTGAAGGAGCATAAAAAGGGTCTCTTGGATTCGATTACTCAAGGTAAGCAAATGTAGTATTCGGCCAAGGGCCATCTTCATAGTTTTCATGTATTAAAGCCGATTCTAACAGTTGATTAGTAGGGATTTCGACAACTTCAGGAATAAGTGACAGTTTCGGGATTTAGATAAGCAAGGTAAGTGGGTTATGGTATTCGGCCATAGGCCATTTTGTCTATTAGTGATGACCGATTCTGACTGTGGTTATTTAGGGGCAAATCGACAGAAGTAAACAGAGGCTTTCGGGATTCTGATCCATTTTGGTAAGGATGTTAAGTTGTAGTTTCTATTCATTTAAGATCTCGTATTAATCGGGTTTTGATTAGAGTGTTCTTCGATGGATGTGAGTGCCAGTCAAGGAGAGAAAGGGGTAACCCCTATTCCTAAGTTTAAGAAGAGATTAGTCTCTGCGGTACGGGATTGGCCACCGGGGTGTGGGCCAGCGGTAGGGCAGGATTATAGGCAGATAGCGGTAGTTACGATTAGTGACAGCATCGGTATTGAGAGCGTAATACTTCAGGTTATCAGGTGTGTGATTAACCCACAATTTCCCGGTTGTATGTTATGTTTGCATGTGTTATGTATATCTGATTAATGCAGTGGAAAAAATGAGATGGGTACTCTTGAGTGAGTATGTCGATAATCAGGTCAGTATTAAATCTGATAAGATTGTGGTTATTGGTGTATATAGGTGTGGTATGCCGAATAACATGTTCATGCATTATTCATCATGACACTATCATATGTTGCATGTGCATGGGGTCGGATGGTATATATGAAAGAAGGACAGGGTGTACATTTATGTACGTGGTTTTAGTAATGGCTACGAGCCTCACGTGGATTGATGATTGGCTCTGTGCCTCATCGTGGTTGGTATCGGCTTTGTGTCATATCGTGGTTGGTGACGGCTATGTGCCTCATCGTGGTTTGGTGTTAGCTACGAGCTACATCGTGGATTGACGTTGACTGAGGTCGCGTTGTGGATTATTTTGTGATTTATTTCACGTGGACGGCATTGATTGCCAAATTGGTGTGTAGAGGTTGGAGGGTTGATTTAGTAATCCCCTGGTGTGTGGTGGCTGGATACGGGGGTGTGTAGAGGATGGACCCTAGGCTGGGCTGGGTGCATTTTGCATTACTATTTGATATGTGGATTGGTGTGGATATGGGCTAGGCCCATGTGTGGAAATCTGTGGACTATTTACACACTGAGTCGGTTTGACTCACCCAATTTTTACCAAACATCGCAGGTGATACATGATGCTTGGACCGGGCTGGAGCGGATACGAGGTGGCCATGCAGAAGATGTTTTATTTATTTCATGCACTTAATATTTTCAGTATTTTTCAATAATTATTTATTGTAATAAGGGCCACTTAAGGTATTTGAGGATTGTTATTGTGTTTAAGTTGGATTGACGAGCAAGTTAATATTTGGGGAATGTTTATTTCTAAAAGCAAATGCATCTTAAAGACTTATTTTAAAGTTTTAAATCCGGATATTTTGTAACAACCTAATTTTACTTAGAATTTTAAATATACAATATTTTACAAACGACAGCAAATTTTTATGTTTTTACCTTTGAGTCAAATTCTTTTCAAACTTTTCCTCGGTGGCATTCTAAATTCGGCCGTGGTGTTTGGGTCGGGTTTGGGGTGTTACAGTTAATATGTATATACTTGAACAAATGTATATGTATTTGTTTTGAGATGGGAAAGTGATTTATAGATCGATATGAAATCTATTATTGAATGTGTGAGTGTTTGGCCTTAAGGCTATGGAATTTTAAAGTTTACAAATGGTAATATAAATTATAGTTATGGTTTTAAACCTCGATTTCGATTATATTAAATTGGCCTTACTAATATAATGATATAATGCATTGTTGTTATGTAATTGCTTATAACTTACTAAGCTATGATAGCTTACTGTATGTGTTTGTTTGCATTGTTTATTAGATTTTGGAGTCAAGTTACGAGTTCGGGGATCATCGTCAAGTCTATCACACTATCGACTCATTTTGGTATTTTGTAAATTGAATTTTTGAAACTATGGCATGTATAGGCTATCTTGTGTTTTGGGTTCGTTTTGAAGCTGTAATTACTAAGCCATGCAAAAATGGCTAGATATGATATAATTATTGATTCAATGATTTCGATAGGGTTAATGTATAGAGTTAAATGAAATGGAGTAAAGATGTTACAAACTAGTTAACCATATTTTGCAATGAAACAGTTTTTGGTTAGCAGCAGTGACGTGATTTTGAAAAATCACCAAAAATAGGAGAAATGAAATTAAAAAGTGAATAAGATATAGAATTAAAGTTTATTGTGTCTATTTTTATGTGAAAGAAACAGAGTAGGAAAAGGAAATTTATATTATGTGATATTTGAATTTTAGTGAGACAGGGTCAAGATGGTATTTGAAGTCTCCTGTTTTGACTTTAGAAAATCATTCAAAATTGTACAAAATTAATTATGAGTTATAATATATATTTCTAGATTCCTTAGTGAGTCTATTTTCAATAGAAATAAGTGGGAACAACATATGAAAACTGGACAATGAGATATTTGAATTTAGGTTAATAGAGGTCAGAACCGTTGGTTAGTGAAATAGGGGAAATTTTAATGAATAAACTATACTAATTGGCCACACAAAAAATTCTGGAAAAAATTATAGTAAGAAGATATGTGAGTCTAGTTTTAAGAAAAATTTACGGATCTAAGTTTTGAGTTTCCTAACTCAAGTTATAGTCAATTTAGTCAACATAATGCAGATGGATAGTTTCATTTTTTATGCCCCGAATTATTAGTTAAGTCTAGTAATGCCTCGCAACTCTAATCCGGCGACGGATACAGGTTAGGGCTGTTACATTTGATTGGTATCAGGGCTATGGTTTAGTCTATTCTAGGACTACCATAGTTTATGTAATTCTAGCTATACATGCCATATTTAACCTGCGATAGAGTGATATCTCCTGACTCTGATGAAAATTATTTTGATGAGATAGATAAGTTTTCAACCGAGCTAATTTTGATAGTATGGAATGTATACTCAAATGTTTGAATAGAAATTTGTTGATGATGAGTTGAAACTCATAAAGGTATGGATCAAAGAGTATGATATATTGATGTTGACAAATGTTACAATTATATGAGCACATAGATTATGATATGTGAGTTGTGATTGCTATCTTAAATGTTTTGATCGTAAATTAATGATTTGAGTTGGTTTATGAATTAAGTGCTAAGAATAAAGGTGATTAAAAGAAAATGTTTATTAAACATTTGGACAATGTGAAATTATTAATGAATTGACTATTTGTGAAAGTGTGTGTTATGTATATATATGTGTAAGTTAAATTTGAGGCTTTATTACCCTCACCCCCTTTATTAGTGAAATATTACTGTGAAATCTATAAGATCTGTGTTGAATAAGCTCAAGATTGTGGAATTACAAAAGTCTGTGTTCGAAAGATTAATAATGTGGCCAGAAAAGAGATTGAAACAGCAAATGAAGACAGTATTAAAAGAGACATTGGATAGTTCTATAGATTATTTAGATTATGTGACGTCGCTGTTAAAGAAGAAGTTATCTCCAATCAAATGACTTATTCAGGTATGTTAACTAAGGAAAATATTAGTTAAAAGCTTCTCTGAATTGATTTCTGTTAGTGAGGGGATAATGTGAAAATTTCTAATGGCAGAATTAGACAGTTGAAATAATGTTTGAATTGTATTGAGGGCTGAGTGTAGTGGTTATAGTCAGGCAGTTATTATGATTCCTTTTGGGCATTCTATGTGTATATTTATTCTCAGAAGTATATGTGACTGTTTAATTTTAGAAGGAAATCTTATCATAAAAGAACATTGGCTAAACATATTAATAGATGAAAGTATCGTTGGTTTGTTTGGGGTTGTATTCGACATTGTTATGTCTTTCTTTGGTATTTATTCCTTCGTGCGGATATGAAAGACGATGGTGAAATCTGTATAATGCTAATACTCTGTTTCTGCTGGCTATTGTTCTGTTGAAAATATGTGAAGATTATATTGCTTCTATTACTGTGGATTTCAGCATTTACGAGTAATATTGTTCTTTCTGGACATTTTTGGAATATTATCGGAATTGATATAATTCTATATGGGTTGTAATTTTCTGATATTCAGTGTAGCTTCAGATGTTGAAAATTTAGTTATTCTGGCTTTCTCATGATTCTATGTGATTATCTATAAGAGATGTCCATTTGAAGGAAATAGTTATAAAAGTTGTGCTTTTGCATTGGTTGTTGTTTAAATCATATTTGATTTTCTTCTAGGTTCAGATGCTTCGTTAATAGCCAAGATATTATCTATTGTCATAGGTAAGACGATAATCCATTATGACAATATGATTTCTATTTAATGACTGTAGTATATATATGAAGATATGTCTGGATTATTCTTTCTAACGAGAAGAAAAGATTTCTTCGAAAAGACCAATTCTGTGGTTTAATCTGATCTGAAACTATTTGATTGAAAATGTAACTGGGTTATATAAGTTTGAATCTATCCACTGGATCAGAAACAAACTTTAAATGTACATGTGTGATCTGAAGGATAGTATGGAAGTAGAACTTGTATTTTTGAGGATTTGATACAGAATTATGTCTATCGAAACAATCCTATCTGAGAAATGTTGTGGTAAATTAAAGTTAGTTCAATTGTTGAAGCTTTCTTTTGCACGAAGACATTATGCACTAAAATATTAGTTCTGATTTACCCTAAATTGAACGAAGAGTTTACAAACCTCAGTCATGTGTCAATGGACGGGTTGAAGTATAATAATGGAGTACACAGAGATATCATGTGATTCCTTATGGTTATAATTGCTAAAAGACTATGAGCTTGTGATTAACTACCATCCGGGAAAGGCTAATGTTGTTACTGGTGTTTTAAGCTAATCACTATTTGCTTGGTGTGCAATGAATGCGTATATGGCTATGCCTGATTATGGTTCAATAATAGTTGAATTAAAAGTAAGACCATTATATTTATTCAACAAAATTAGTGATACTCAAAAAGTTGATAATGATTTGTTAGCAAAGCAGGTCCAAGGTGATTTGAAGGTTGATTCAGAGTTTCGAAGTTGATGCTGAAATTTGTTTGAGGTTCAGAAACCAAATATGTGTTCCGAGTAATTCAGATGTTGATTTAGATGATTTTGAATGAAGCCCGCAACAATTGATTGTCTGTTCACTCAGGTAGTACAAAGATGCATAATGATCTGAAACAACTTTATTGGTGGTATGGTATGAAACGAGATATTTCTGACTTTTCTTCGAAATGCTTAATCTGTCAACAAGTAAAAAGCCAAGCATCAGGTACCTTCTGGGTTGCTTCATCTGATTATGATACTTGAATGGAAATGGGATAGAGTCACGATGGATTTTGTATTTGGTTTTCCGTTGACACCGAGCAAGAAAGATGCAATTTGGGTTATTGTTGATTGATTGGCTAAATCGGCTTATTTTGTTTTGATATGTACAGACTACTCACTTGATAAGTTGGTTGAATTGTATGTTTCTCAATTTGAAAGATTACATGGTGTACCTATATCTATTAATTTGAATAAAGATCCGAGGTTTACATCGGGGTTTTGGAAGAAACTGCATGATGCTTTAGGTACGAAATTACATTTCAGCACAACTTTCCATCCACAGACAGGTGGTCAGTCTAAACAAGTCATTCAGATACTTGAGGATATGTTGAAATGTTGCATTCTTGAGTTCGAAGGTAGGTAGGAACGACATCTACCTCTGATTGGATTTCCATACAATAAAATGGCACCTTATGAGGCTTTATACGGTCGTAAATGTCATACGTCATTGTATTGGACTGAGCTCTGTAAAAATAAGATATACAAGGTCGAATTGATCAGAGAGACTGAACAGAAAGTAAAAGTGATCTGTGAAAGTCTGAAAACAGCGTCAGATCGTCAAACTCATTTGCCGACTTGAAACGAAAAGATATAGGGTTTCAGATCGGGGACAAAGTTATTTTGAAATTTTTATCGTGAAAGAAAATACTCAGATTCGGTTGTAAAGGAAAATTGAGTCCGAAATTTGTTGTGTAGTGTGAGATTTTAGAGCGTAACGGGTCGATTGCTTATAGACTATTATTGCCATCTGAGCTAGAAAAGATTCACAATGTATTCCATGTTTCAATACTTCAAAGATATCGATCTGACCCCTCACATGTGATTAATTCGTCTAAGATTGAGATTAAGTCTGATATGACATATGAAGAAGAACTGATTCGTATTCTGGCTTACGAGATTAAAGAATAGCGAAATAATAAAATTCTGTTACTTAAGTGCTGTGGCATAAACACAGAGTTGAAGAAGCAACATGGGAGCCAAAAGATGCAATGAAAGAACGTTATACGAACCTATTCATCGGTAAGATTTTCGGGACGAAAATCCCTAAGGGGGGAGAGTTGTAACAGCCCAATTTTGACCCTAATCGGAATAGTGGTTTCGGGACCACAAATTCGAATCCAAAAAATATTTTAAAAAAATATTTTCAGTGTTTACTATGTGTGAATTTGCTTGTGTTAAAATTTTGTGTTTTAATTTTATCGTTTGAGTGTCCGATTAAATAAAAGGACTTAATCGCGTAAAATGAAAACTTGATGGTTAGTTGTGAAAGTACCTAATTATTGTTGTCTTTTTAATATGGGGGATTTATGTTTCAAATAGCCCATTATTTAGTTAGTAGGCGGCATGTTGGTTGTATATATATAGTTTTATATGTTATTTTAATTATAAAAGTTAAATTATAATAATATATAATAAATATAAACATATAATAAAAAAAATCAAAGTGGATATTATTCTTACAAAACTGAATATGAAAATAAGAAAGAAAAGAACAAGGTTTCAAGGTTCGGCCACCTCCCAAGCATGATTTAAGGTTCGTTTTTAATCGGTTTTTGATAATTTTTACGTTTTTGAAATCGTTGCTTCGAGTACTACCTGACCCATGCTTGAATTTTTTATTTTGGTGAATATTTTGAGTTATGCCATTGATGAATATTTGTGTTTTGTGATGTTTGATGATAAATTATGAAAGATATGTTTTGGATTAATATATTTTGTATTGGAGTTTTTAAGGATTTTGAATTATTAGGACTAAATTGCAAAAATAATAAATTGAAGGGATAAAAGACAAAATAAAAGAAATATGTGGATTAGTATGAGCATAAGGAAGATTCGACCTAACTATGATGTGGTGAGATTTTGTGTATTTTGTATTTTGTGCAATTAGGACTAATTTGTAAAAGTATGAAATATCAGGGGTAAAATGATAATTTTCCCATTTATGTGTTGTTGGATTAAATTGAATGAAATAGTGTTTAAATGGGGTTAATTTGAAATTATATAGATCAAGAACAAAAGAAATCGGACTTGGATTGGGGAAAAACGAAAGTTGTCGACTAGTCGCCCCGTTCCATTTTACATCGTCCGAGGTAAGTTTTTAAGCAAATATGTTGTATGGAATTTATCTATATTGATGTACCTAAAATTTAATGGAAGTATGTATACTGATTTTTAATATAGCCTAATGTATTATTTATATATGTATAAAGTGTAACCGAATGAGAGGCATATATATATGTCATTGGTTCATTCGAATGTGATATGTATATATATATATGTCAATGATATAACCGAATGTGACATTGAATTGAGGAATGAATATAACCGAATGTGATGCATATATATGGCAATGATATAATTGAATGTGATGTTGATCATAGAAATAAAATAAGCGAATTGGTATATATGCAATTGAGGTTTAAGTTTTATGTATATATAAATAAAGATTAAGTTCGGGAAATGCAATACTAAGTGTGCGAAATCGGTCAATGAGCACTAAGTGTGCAGAATTAAATACCGAGCACTAAGTGTGCGAAATCGGTTGTTTAGCACTAAGTGTGCGAGAAGTTAAATGTAACGGCACTAAGTGTGCGATACGTTACAAGAATTTGGCACTAAGTGTGCGATACGTTACAAGAATTTGGCACTAAGTGTGCAATGTATTAGTATGACGACTCTAAGCATGTGATACGTGATAAGATTTTTGCATTGAGTGTGCAGGTTTGTCGATCTTTTAATTTAATTAGTTAACGAAGGTGTTTAACAGAATAAAATAAACAGGTATGCGATGATAAATCATCTTTTGAATATTAAGTTTTAGATGTTGAAATGAAAATTTTATATCATACGTATTTATAGGTGAATTATATGGATTGAAAGGTAAGAAAGAAAATTTAGTAGTTAATATGTATATACTTGAACGAATGTATATGTATTTGTTTTGAGATGGGAAAGTGATTTATAGATCGATGTGAAATCTATTATTGAATGTGTAAGTGTTTGGCCTTTAAGGCTATAGAATGTGAAAGTTTATGAATGGTAATATAAATTATAGTTATGGTTTTAAACCTTGATTTCGATTATATTAAATTGGCCTTACTAATATAATGATATAATGCATTGTTGTTATGTAATTGCTTATAACTTACTAAGATATGATAGCTTACTGTATGTGTTTGTTTGCATTTTTTATTAGATTTAGGAGTCAAGTTACGAGCTCGGGGATCATCGTCAAGTCTATCACATTATCGACTCATTTTGGTATTTTATAAACTGAATTTTTGAAACTATGGCATGTATAAGCTATCTTGTGTTTTGGGTTCGTTTTGAAGCTGTAATTACTAAGCCATGTAAAATGGCTAGATATGATATAATTATTGATTCAATGATTTTGATAGGGTTAATGTATAGAGTTAAATGAAATGGAGTAAATATGTTATAAACTAGTTAACCATATTTTGCAATGAAACAGTGTTTAGTTAGCAGCAGTGTTGTGATTTTGAAAAATCACCAAAAATAAGAGAAATGGAATTAGAAAGTGAATAAGATATAGAATTAAATCTTATTGTGTCTATTTTTATTTGAAAGAAATAGAGTAGGCAAAGGAATTTTATAGTATGCGATATTTGAATTTTAGTGAGATAGGGCAAGATGGTATTTGAAGTCCCCTGTTTTGACTTTAGAAAATCATTCAACATTGTACAAAATGAATTATGAGTTAGTAAGTCTATTTTCAATAGAAACAAGTGGGAACAACATATAAAAATTGTACAATGAGATATTTGAATTTAGGTTAAGAGAGGTCAGAACCATTGGTCAGTGAAATAGGGGAAATTTTAATGAATAAACTGTACTAATTGGCCACACAAAAAATTCTAGAAAAAATTATTGTAAGAAGATATATGAGTCTAGTTTCATGGAAAATTTATGGATCTAAATTTTGAGTTTCCTAACTCGAGCTATAGTCAATTTAGTCAACATGACACAGATGGACAGTTTCAATTTTTATGCCCCGAATTATTAGTTAAGTCTGGTAATGCCTCGCAACTCTAATCCGGCAACAGATACGGGTTAGTGGTGTTACAATGCATCTACTAGTGGATGGATCTTTATTCTTAGTGGATGAGTCATTTCTTGGGATTCCAAGAAACAAACATGTATTACTAATTCCACTATGGCAGCAGAATTTATTGTATTAGCCACTGCATCTAAAGAAGCAGAATGGTTAAGAAATTTGATTTATAATGTGCCTTTATGGCCTAAGCCAATTTCACCTATTTCTATTCGTTGTGATAGTGAGGCTGCTCTAGCAAAGGCATATAGCTAAATATATAATGGAAAGTCTAGACACATTGGATTAAGACATAGTTATGTCCGACAATTAATCTCTGATGGAGTGATCACTATTAATTATGTGACGTCAAGTGAAAATTTGGCAGATCTTTTGACAAAAAGTCTTGCTAGAGATGCAATAAACAGGACCTCAAAAGGGATAGGGCTCAAGCCCATTAATTAGAGTCATCCATGATGGAAACTCGACTCAATGCTTGGTATAACGTCAAGTCTTGAGTTCAATGAGACAAAGTACGTCATTAGTATGTGACTGTTAGCACTATAAATAAATCCATCCTAAGATTAAAGTGCTAGGTACCCGTAATGATAAGGGAAGGATGAGTAATGTACTTTTAATGGACCCATAACATAAATATGTTAGAGTGTTATAATTACGGGAACACTCTTAATGGGATCTACCTATGTGAGTGGAAGTGTGGCCGCTTCTAGGGGCTCAAGGGCTTGGTTCTGACAACACTCATGAAAAGAGGACACAGACACATGGCCATAATTGTGTCCCTAGATACTATGCATTGACCAATGTTGAAATCATTGTGTGAGATGCGTTCAGTTAATCAAATGAAATTGTTGGTTCAAAGCTTAGCCTACCATGCAATTTCGATTAACTTTAACATGTTTTCACTAAGTGAAGGTTCAATCGTAAGATACCTTCATTTTTGCAAATTGATTTCCAAGAATGATACGGGTCGGCTTGGGATGAGTCGAAACGTATACGGGTTGCCCAATCGTCTACGAGGAGGAATCAAGCCTTCGGAAAAGTAATCGAGAAATATGGATGAATTCGCGGAAGCTTTAAGTGAATAAAACAAGAAATGGTTCGATTTGATGAAAAGAAATGAAAATGGATAAATAAAAAAAATAGATAAAGGATAATTTTGATGGAGATGGATAAAAGAACTTAAACAAGAATCGATTCAACACTAAAGAGTGTTACCCCGGATTCTATAATGTTAAGGTGGTAATATGAAAAAAATCGATATGGACCAAGACCCGTTATCTAAAAAGATAAGAACCGTTGGTATAATTTGATGGATGAGATACGATTGACGCCACAAGCAAACTTGATAAGTCAAAACGAAACTCGTACGAAAACGAAGAGGAGATAAACTCACTCAAATGAACAAGAGTTCATAAATTTCCTTAAGTCTCAATTGTTAAATGATAATTACATAGCCTTTTTATAGGCTAAACAAAAGGTCAACCACAAGCTTGGCCTTTAACCCTTAAGTTTTCAAAAAGACACCAGTAACCTTGTCCCTTAACCCTTAGGTTTTCGAAAAGGCACTAGCAACCTTGTCCCTTCATGTTCACCAAAAGGCACCTGACAATTTTGTCTCTTCATGTTCACCAAAAGGCATTGGGCTAGTTGAATGCCGAATGAAGCTTGTAAAAACACTGGGAATATAAGCAAGCAAATGCCGTTCGTCTCCTTAGAGAAGAACTTGACAATCTAAGCAGGCAAAGGCAAGAATTTGAGCTCAAGAGGATTGAAGTTTGAATATTGAGTTGCTCCATAAATTTAAAAATTGTTGGTGCCCCAAGCGTGCCTGTATCAAAGAATATCAAAATCTAAAATATTTTGAAAATGGGGGGAGATTGTTGGAACATTTTCAAATATTTATAGTGTTCTAATAACAATAAATGAATGGGTGTAATTAATCAAAAGATTATATTATTTGATTTTTTGAAAAAGAATTATAACTATTTAAATAATATTATTTGAATAGTTATAATTAAATGAATAATTATGTGTTTATTTTAAAGACATTATTATTCAGAAAGACACCTATTGATGAAAGATGTCTCTATGAAGAGACATGAAAATTCCTATAAATAGGAATGAGATTTCATTTGAAAATATACCAACAAATTCTAATATTCTTTCTTTCCTTCATTTTCTAATATTATTAGATTATTCTATAAAGTATTACTGTAGAAATCCTTTATAGAAATTGAGTTTCTTGTCATACATTGCACAGTATGTAATGGGCTATTCTCGTCAGTGCAAAACGCAAATAGTCATTGGCTTTATTGTATCCTCAAGGTTAATTTGCTTGGAACTCGTTTGCACACCAAAGATAGGTGGGGGCGAATATAACCTTAAAGATAGTGGTTTGATACATGTCTTGGAGCCTTGTCCCATTTCTTTTTCTTCGAGTTTCGTTCGTGTGTTCGAGATTCCTCACCGGAGATTTATACTAACATACCTTGCTACGAGTGATCATAAAATGAGTGTTAACTATATTAGATGGTTGAGCTTGAGATTGACATGACATTGAGGGTATAGGTGGGTCAGAAATCAAGTCATTAGGTAAGTAATGTTTAAAGGTGTTATAGAGTTTGAAGTAGGTGAAGTTGAAGTAATGGATATGCTAGGTGACAAATGAGTGACATGGGAGTAGGACAGGAACACAGCTAATTTGGAATTAGATGTTAAACACGGTAGGGAATGACTTGACGGTTTGGAAGTACTCAAAATAGCTTGAAGTGGAACACATTCTCATGAAACGTAACATGTCGAGACACATAAATTTGACCTGAATGATCACGACATTTATAACATTTTTGTTGAGGAGAGTAGCCTAAAAAGGTACAGGGGACTGACCTAAACTGCAACTTATTGGTATTATAGGGCTTAAGAGTAGGGAAATACAAGCAACCAAAAACTCTAAGTGACAGATAGTTAGGTTTCACATGGAATAACTTTTCATAGGGAGAGATATTACCTAAAGGTAGGGAAGGTAACTAGTTTATCAAGTACACTGCACTGTTGAAAGCTTCATACTAGTAAGTCAAAGGCATCGATGCATGGGCAAGCATGAAGAGACCAGATTCCAAAATTTGCCCATGCTTCCACTTAACCAAACCATTTTGCTTGGAGGTGTAGAGACATGTGAGACTATGACTAATACCCCTCTATGACAAATACCACTTCAATGCCTAAAATTCACCTTCCCTATCAGTTTGAAGAGTCTTGAGCTTGCAACTAAGAACCCGTTCAACTTGCTGGTGAAACTAAGGAAATATAGTGACAATATTTGATTTTTTTTTCTTTAAGAAATAAACCAAACTATATCGAGTATAAGCATCTGTGAAGGCAACATGATAAGAAAACCTATTTGAATAAACTAGAGTTGGGCCCCAAACATCAGTAGCCACTATCTGTAGTGGAGCAGTATAGTCAGACATAGAAGCAGAAAATGGCAGCTTATGACCTTTGCCCAAATGACAAGAAACATAGTCAACTACACTTTTATTAGAACAAAACGACACATTACAATGGTGCAATGCTTTTTTAAGTGTAGCAAGACATGGATAGCCTAATTTAGAATTCCACACACTTAAAGGAATAGATCTATCAACAACAAAACATTGAGCTGAAATAGCAGGCATATGAGTTTTTGGCAGCACCATTTAAGTGCAACTTGTAGAGTCCATTATGAACTGATCCTTGTAGAAGCACCTTTTGAGTCCTCAAATCATGAACTTTACACCGAGTAGGAAAAAAAGCTCAAACAGTACCTGATTGTCCTTTGCAAATTTGGACACAGGAAACAAGGTTTTAGTTATACTAGACACAAAGAATAGAGTTCTCATGTATAGTGGCTGAGAATGAGTAAGCAAAGACAACTAACCAGTATGAAGAACAAGTAAGGCAGTACCATTACCCATATACAGCTTACCTGGACCACTGTATAGTGTACTTTCTCCCATTGATGCAGGAGAGTGTGGGCACACTTATAGATTGAGAGGGTACATGAAACAAATTTGACTAAGCATGACAGGGGTGAGAAATCCCAACTGTCTTGTGAATTGAAAACAAAGGGAAAAGTAGGCACAGGCAAACTAAATAGTGTCACCCAAGATGACATTGGTGACCCATTACCAAACATGCACATATTCGCTTTGGGGGGGAGGTCTATAACTCACACTTTTATAGGTAGCATCAATCAACAAGATGACATGTTTTCCCACATAACTGACATTGAATACGGGAGCCAGACGAGTGACCACGCCCACTACCACACGGATGTCCAGACGCTGAGGCAGGATAATAAGCAAGAGATGACACACTGGCAACAGTAAAGTCAGCTTGATAATATGTAACAACATTAGCTGAGCTAGGCATACCAACCATTATATTTTGTAGCCTTGCTTCAGCATCAAGAAGCATGGTAGTGATGTCTGAAATTATAAGACACTTGACTGGCTGTGATCACTGTTATAACATATTCAAACACAGAAGAGAGACCATTTAGAATCACAGTGACATGCTCATGTTCACTAATGACTTCTCTACAACTGGCAAGATTATCATAATAGCTTTTTATTTTCATCAAAAAATCTTTCATCAACAGATCACCCTTGCGCTGAGAATGAAGCGCACATCTATAAAACATCAACCTAGACATGGTATTGCTGCCATAGATATTAGCAAGTGTATTCCAAATTTGAGCACTAGAATCCATACCAATGAGATGAGGTAGCACACCTTGACTAACAGACGACAAGAGCCAGGAGGCAAGAGCACTGTCCTACTGCTCATATCGAACAATGGATTTTCTTGAAGCACACCATTGTCATTAGGAACAAGCGTTGGAGGAGGAGTCATACGACCTTCAAGAAAATGTTGTAGTTTGTGAGTCTTGATAGCAAGGAGAACTTGTTGTTGCCACAACAAATAATTGGAATTATCAAGAAGAATGTTAATCTTCTTGGTCTAAAATAAATGACTATTGAAAACACCATTATTGAAACCAGAAACTATTGCTGGTGCAGTAGTGGAAGTAGCGGACGAGCTAGAAAAAGCCATGAACACTCCACCATCCTTCAAAAGACCAAAACTGTGAGGATAGAAACTTCTAATACCATGTTTGACTATAGCTAACAATAGTAACAATGAAGGAAAACAAATGAAGAAATGTTTGTCATAAAAGCTCTACTTGTAAACAAGATGATTAGAGTTTATATACATGATATTAAAGGCTACTAACCAAACTAACTTAACTGCTAACAACTCTAACAAATTAACCAAACTAACTAATTTGTTATTCTAATACTTAATACCTTGGCTTCTTTCATCTTTAAGTGAAGAAATATGACTCCAATTAATCTTAGCTCCAATAGCAGCAACATCCTACCCTTTCCAAAAAATATTGGAACACAACTGATTCATTCTTTTAAGGATAGTGTTAGGCAAGATAAAGTGCCTACACTAATAATTCTGAATATTAAACGCTACTGATTGAATAATTTTGCCAACATCACTCAAGTGCTTAACAGACCAATTAGAAATTCTCTCTTTAACATTTTCACACAAAGGTAAACTATCCCTGTCAGATGATTTCCTGGTCATTAAAGGGATCCCTAAGTACTTATCAAGAAACTTGCCTATTTTGAAACCAATGAAGTCTCTAATTTCCTCAATCTCCCCCATTTGCAATTCCAAAACTATAAACTACACTTTTTGAAAATTTTAATTAAAGTTCAGACATCAAATAAAATTGAGAGAGAACACTCAAAATCCCCACAACTGAATCCAACGTACCCTTGGTAAACACAAGCAAATCATCAGCAAAATACAAGTGAGATAGCTTTATCGTGTGACACTTCGGATGAAATTTGAAAATCCCATGATCAACAACAGAACCCAAAAGTCTAGAAAGAATCTAATGTATGCCATATTAGCTCAGCTGGTAGAGCACATGGAAACCATGACCTTGATTCCCACAAACGGGGGATATGATCAAAGTTTTTAATACCATTACTCTTCTTTTATTATTTATTTATTTAATAAATTTTAAAATAGAATTCTCAAAAATGCTAGTATTTTTAAAATTTTCATCCAAACACATCCTTGACGAGGCAATTTAGGTTTTATACTATTTAAAATTGAACAAATAAGAATAAAAATAACGTTAATTATTTTCATTAATAGAAGTTAATGCACAAAAATAAATTATTCAAAACTTCAAAGATTTAATGATTTTTTTTAAAAAGATCCATCTTTTTAAACCTAAAATTTTCTATAGGCTTAATGCATAATTTGGTACTTGAGTTTCTCTCTTTTTTTTTTTTTAATGTGGTACCTGTTTTTTTTTTTTTTTTTTGTCCAATGTGATATATGTATCTTTCAAAAACTATGCCTTTTGGTACCTAAAGATAACATTTTAACTTTTTAGTGTTTAATTCAGGTTTACTTTATCGTTGATTTGATGAATATTAGCAATTACCTAATAATATAAGCAGTTAACTTTTATAAAATCAACTCTAAAACTGGAGTTAAATCACATTTATCAGACAATATTTGACAAATTAAACGCAAAATTAAATAAATTCACAATTATTATTAAGTTTATTATATTAACAAAACTATAACAAATTCAAACCTAATAAAATTAGGTGCTTATAACTAAAATTTTGAATTTGAATTTTTGCTGATTCAGATATCCAATCAGTAATAATATTTAATTTGGATTTAGATTTAGATTTGATTTAGATAAATTGTGTATAATAAATTAGTTTAAATTTTTAAACAAATTTGAAGATTTATATTCACATTATTCAAAAAAATGTAGATACTCGACCAACTTCTATCCCCAATTTCTATTTTAATATAGAGATTATCAAGACAAAACTAAAGTTTATGTTTTACATGGTATATTAAATCAATCATAAGTAGTCTTGAAATTTATCATTTTATTTTACAAAATCATAATAATGTTCACAAATTATTTTTCAATTGCGACTACTTAATTTTGGCACTTGGAGATAAAATTTTCTGCCTTTAAAAAATCAATTAAACTCGCAAAGTTTTTATTCTTGAAGTTGAAAGATATAGTTTCACATCTTTACCATTACAGTATAGTGAAATTTTGTTTATAAAGCATGGGCATAAGTTTTAAACTATACTAGAATGCATCTCGTGCTTTGTATCGAGATATTAAACAGGATGCCCTTCATTATTAAATGGATTAAATGGAGTTTCGGTAAAAAGAACATAATGTTGTTTTCAGCTATATGGCAAATAAATCCATCTTCCTTTCCAATTTTTACTCTATCATTCATCTCTTACACTGAAAAAAAAAAAAGGCATTAATATATAACACAACAAAGCTTCATATGTGAGAGCTACCCAGGCTGCTAGGTGACACAGTATTGACTTAGGATTTGAAGTATCAAAATACAAAATTTCCCTTTTGTTTCTACAGATGGTCTTGATGAATGTCTTAATAGATGAAATTGAAATAAAAATCAATGAAATAAAGAAAAAAAATTAACTTAGAATTTTCTTATCAAAATTTTAAAGAACGAAAAAGCTTCGATAATAAAATAATAACTACACATACGCATCATAAATAAATAAAATCACAATATAAAATATAAATGAACTTCAATAATAAAAAAATTAAATTAAATAAATTAAAACCACATTAAGGACCATCATATAAATATATAAAATAGAAAAAGACATAACCGTAAAATTTTTAAAAATAATTATTCAGTCCCTACATGTGAAAAATGGAGGATTGGATGTTTAACTTTATTTCTTTTATATTTTTATATTAATAAATATTAAATATTTTTATTTAATTTTTATCTCTATTTGAAGGAAATAACTGATTGAATAGGTTGAAGGTTATCAGGTACCTGAAAATTCAATGTGATATAATCAAGGATAGAATGGTGCCGTTTATTCATATTTAATTCTAACTATTATATGCAGTTCAATCCCACATCTCACTATAAATGCGATTTAAATTCGTAATTTTAATGATTAGGTAAGTTTCCTGTAGTTTTTGGCTTCAAGCTTAAATTTCTGTATCAACAGAATTTTGTACTAAGTTTTCTAATTTGTTACTAAATGTTGTACTTGTAGGTGAGCGGAGGAACTAGATATATGCAAGGGTTGAGAAGAATGTTAGTTTGACCAATTTGGTACTCGCCAAGTACGCATGTATGCTTTCTTGCTATCTCGATGGCATATCGTTAATCTTGAATGCTGGATGAATGAAAAAGATTTGACTGTTTTTTCTTAATCTCTTGTACATGTGACTGTCTTTTCCAAATTCAGGCCCTTTGGATGACAAATGATGGTGACATACCACATAATAGTTCTTCTAGAATCAGCCCAAGCCTTCTAATCAAAGGTTCATGGATGTTTCTACAATATATTGATGGTTAAGTATGGTGCCACTAAACTTAGCTATAGGGCATGGGTTCTATAGAGGTGATGTCTGCTCTTTTATTCGGAGAAGTTTTTAAAGTATCGTCTTTTAAGTAATTGAGTGAATTCTCAAATAGTAGAAGTATTGTGTGCAAGCTGTCTATGCTCGATTTTAGTTTTGAGTTTTTGTCTCTCTACTCCAAAGAGAGCCCAAAGGGGTGTCTAGGCGGCCCACCAAAACTCCGTGTACCCCTTTAGATTCTCATCAAAGTAGAGAGACAAAAACTTTGGGCTAAAATCAAACATAGACACCTCAAACACGATACTTTTATTGTTCAAGAGTCTGATCAACTACTCAAAGAACAACACTTCCAAGACTTCTCCCAATAAAAGAACTAATCCCCTCAATAAGTTCAAATTCGTAAAAAAATCTCTGAACTTTGACAAATAATACCTCATAGACTTTCTCTCGAACGAGAAACCAAGTTTAACCAAAAGGAAATGCATCTTTTGCCGGTGCTCTTTTTTGACCAAAAGGTTTCCTACTCGTATGTTCCACTTAGCTTCTCAAGAGTCGTTTTTAGATGCCACTTGTGAAGGTTCAGCATATCGATATATGGGAAGGATGAAGGGAAACAATTATCATAAAGCATCCATGTTCCTTTATTGAAAGGCAGGGCCACCAATGTTTTGTGCACACCAAATAAATCTGCCTTAATATGCTTTATGTTAACAAATAATGCTGATTATGTTTAGAAAATAAATTATTTTTTTAAGAAAAAGAACTCCATTAAGCTCAATGATTACAATTGCTTGATCATGTATATATCATCCTTTGGGGCCGACAACTGATCAAAAACATTTTATAATGGAAAAGTCATATATATACGTTGGATGATAGGTAAGTTACACTTGAATCAGAGACCACTACCCCATTATTGCTACTTGTTAATGCTTTCATCTCTCTTAAACAGTAGCGGATATCATATTTGCGAATCAAATCCCATTTGAAGAAAATGGTCAAAATCTAAACCACAATTGAGTCCCTTCTCTCTTGTGATTTTTCATCAATTATGATGGCCTGATGATCAAAACTGCCATTCTCGTTGTTAGTACCAATATCTAATTTAGCTGCTTCTATCTGCTGCTCCATTAATGGCTGTTGAGACTTGTATTCCTTGCTTTTACCCCACAGCACAAGATATAGACCCACAATTATGATGATAGCTCCAATCACCCTGCAAATTGTAACATCAGTTTTCCTTTTCTTTTCTTTTCTGTTTTTCTTTTCTTTTGCTTTTAAATATGTTATGGTGATATGAGTTTGAAGACTACCTTCCCAAGAACATTTGTTCTGCAAGAATGAAAGATGCCATTATAGCTACAATAACCATACAAAGTGGACTAAAAGCTGTAACGAAAACAGGTCCTCTGTCTTTCATTATCACTCCTTGAATGTAGTAAGCAAGTCCTGAACATACAATACCCTGCAAAACCATACATTTTGAATTTATAAAGGAAAAAAATGTTTAATTTCAGGGTTGAAAGAAGTGAAACAGAGGTGAAAAGTTCGTACACTGTATGCAGCTGTAAGTAACTTGGTGTCCCATTTAATAGCCCAAATAGAAGCCTTCCCCGTTTCCATTACTAAAGCTGCTACGGTGGCTTCAAGTGTTCCCATCAAGCATATCCAAACCGTGAGAGAAAGCTCAGCTGGATATGTTTTCAACGTGACTGCCTATTAAAACACCCACCAATGTCAATGTCAAATGGACAAGTAAATACATTCCAAGAATTTTACTGCAAAAATATTCTTATTTCACTTACTTGAAGAATCACGAAACAAGCATAGCTGAAGCAACCAACAGCGATCAGTAAACCACCTTTGATGGTGTCGTGGAAATCCGTCCTGTTTTTGGCAGCTGCTTCATGGTTATTAATCCTTCCTGTGGTCCAAAACAACTCAAGCACTGGTCCTTTCATCAGTGTCATCACCATGGCTCCTGCAACCGTTGCAAGGGTACCGAAAACCTTTGCGTGGCTGCGGATTGATCTGAAGTTCACCTTCTCAAGCCTGCATACATATTTTAGAAAGAAAAACAAAAATCAATACTAGTCCATGTTTATGATTACCTGAGTCCTCTGTTTATACCTTAAAATCCAAGCCATTAGGAAGGTAATGGCAGGAAGAATATTATACATGGCAGCTGCAAAGGTTGCAGTGGTGTACTTCATTCCCACATAATACAAGTTTTGGTCAATGACTGGCCTGCCAAATGATATATACAAACATTTGTCAGATATTATTATATGATGTTCAAAACAAAAAGGAACTCATAATTCAAATTGGATAATTACTCCAGTAAGCTGAGAACCATTATTTTGATGAAGATTGATATGGTCATCTTAGGCCTCACTTTCCTATCAAACAAACAAAAGATTCAAAACTTCCATGTGAGTTCTATTACAATAATTACAAACATTGCATTGTTACACATATCTGTATTATATATGTAGAGATAGATATAAATACTTTTCGAGAATGACTGCAAAAGGAGCCATAACAAGGGTGGCAATGGCGTGGCGGTAGACGACGAGTACATAATTGCTCATGCCTTGGTTGAGAGCAGCCTTAGATAAGATATCCATTCCTGCAAGGCCAACTTGCAGGAAAATTGCAGCAAAATATGGCTTGAACTTACCTAAAGAACCCATTCCTTGGTTCTTCGTAATGTAATATCTTATGAATATATGAATGCACACTGGTTTCAGTTCTCAAAACTTATAGAACATTGAAGTTAATGATGTGATGCACTCATGAGGGAATTGTGGTATCTGTTGCTTCCTATTTATAAGTAAGATGGTGTTCCACTTTAGTGCCAAATTCTACCAAACTTACAGGTCATTTTCTAATGCCAAAACAATTATATTACTAATACGACCCTCGCAATACCTGCCCACGGACTCAGTTGCACCACGTACTCTATTACTCTGTTTTTTCCTCAGCTTAACCAGTTGGCCAAATTTTTTTTATTTGATATTAAAAATATAAATTAATGGAGTTCTAATAATTATATTTAAACATAATTAAACACTATCTATCATAAACAAATATTAAGGTTTAAACATTTATATATAATTAAGTTATTAATATTTATTTATAAGTCTATTATTTTTTGTTTATTTAATTATGAGATGTTATATTATTATTCACGGATGCACTGACAATGCATCAAATATTCTCCCTTTAGTTAGGGATTAATATTTGATGCACTATCGATGTTTTGGTCTTGTGCACCATTAATTAATAATAAGACGATACATCACCAATGATATAAAATAAAAAATATTGAATCACTTGAAAACTAAATAAAATTAAATTTATTTAAACATTAATAATTATAACTATTTCGTTTCTCTTTTAGGTTTCGGATTTTGGGTTTTAGATTTCATGTTTTGACTTTTGATTTTTGGATTTCAGATTTTGAGTTTTGGGTCTTGAATTTGATGTTTTTATATTTATTTATGTTTAATAAATAGAATTAATATTTATTTTTTAAATAAAGTTGTTTATGTTTATTTTTAAACCCTTCAATATTTTTTGTTTTACACGAGTGAAAATGTGTCATCTTATAATTGACTGAAGATGTATGAGACCTATGCACTGACAGTGCATCAAATATCCTACCGTTAGGGATAATAAACATTACATTATGGAATAATATTTGATGCATAGTCAGGCCCGACCCTAGGGGTCGTCTGGAGGTGCGGCCGCCTAGAGCCCAAGGTTGAAAGGAGTCCAAAATATTGTTTTTCAATTTTTAAGGGGCCCCAAAAAAATTGTTTTTAGCTTTTAAGGGTCCAAAATTTTTTTTACCAACTTTTAAGGGGCTGAAAAAAATTTCTCCAACTTTTAAGGAACCTAAAACCCCATTTTATTGTTTTGTCTAGGGCCCCAAAAATGTTAAGAACGGGTCTAAGTTAGTTCATCAGTCTTATGTATTATCAGTGAATAATAATATAATTAAAATATCTTTAGGGTGATATTGACTTGAATAGAGCGGAGATTAAAGTTTTTTGTAAACATTTGTTTGGTATCGAGCCATGATACCCCATCTTCTATCTTTAATATTGTATCAAAACTTTTAGTAATTTTATTTCATTTAAATACATGATGCCAATATAACATAAAAAGTTTAAACTTTAAAAAGTATTTTTATTTAATTTTAATATATAAATCTAAAACAATATTTATAAACTTTGACAAATTTAATTATATCAATATAGAATATTTTTATATTGTTTATTTTTAACCTAATTATTCCTTTTTTGAAACTATTTTTTAATTTGTAAAATTCTGATAATTTGATTTTTCCTAAAATAATTATTTAACAATTTGCGTTTTGAATTAATAAAATTTAAAATTCTTCAGAGTTTTAATTCTTTCTGCAAATACATTCTCAAGTAAGCAAGCGTTTGATCCGAAAGGTTGAGAACAATTTTTGCCTCTTGGTACGTGGAACGTATAACTTGGAGTATTTTAATATTTCATTTTAGTAATTCACAAATGAAATTTAGTTTTCTTTTCATAATAAATTATTTTTTAGTCTAAGTTCAGACACAAATATTCAAGGAGTTGTAATGGTTGTAACTTTTATGTGAAGTCAAACACAAACTTTGAAGCATGATTGGGTGGAGAATTACACTCCTAAGCTCACACTGTTAGCCCAAGCAAAATGATTGTGACAAGTAAGATCAAGTATAGAAAGTCTGATCGATTGCTTAAGTTGGTGGAAGATATGAGTGAAAAATAAGTATAGAAGTTTGATTAATTCTTGATAAATGTGTAGCTTTTTAATATTTTCATTTCAATTCTGTTATTTATGTTTTTAATCATATGATTTATTTATTATGTATTTAGGGAGTAAACTTTCAATACAGTATAATTTTAATATTTTGGTTATTATTTAAGTTATAAATTCTTATTTTGGATCAATAATATACTAATTTAAAGGGAATTAAAAGATCTAACTGAAGTTATTTCATGACTAGAGCCTCAAAAGTGTCATGAACGCGCCTAAAAATGGCCTAAAAGTTTGATGTGAAAATTATTGAAAAAACTTATAAAAAATTTGCTTTAGTTAATTAACGGTACTTTTTTATTTTCTCCCTTATATTATTATTTTTGCCCTATAAATGGACACTATTAGATCAAGACTTGAAAGATATCTAGACATAGCCACTCTTAGTTTTATTTTGATTTTGTATTTTATTTTCTTCTTCGGTTTCTAAACTTTTTTTTAGTCAAAGGATTATTGAAGTTTGATTCAATAAATTCATAAGATCTAATTTGTTCTTAATACTTCTTTTTTCTTTAGTATTTGCACATCTTTTGTTTTAATTAAAATTGTTCAGGTTTGTTGAATATCTGACCAGTATTTGATAACGTAGAACAGTTTTCTTGTCAGTTAGAATAATTAAATTGGTAATTGTTTAATTCATTCTAATACTAGTGACAAACTGCATAAATTGCTTAATCATAGTTTACAATTATGTGGTTTAAATGTGTGATCTAGCTTAAATGAATCTTGTTGAGGTGAGTTTGTTGGTTAGAATTAGGTCTCTCTAGTTCTTAATGTTGTTGATAAGTTAAATCTTAGGTGTTGAGTTACGAGGTTATTTATTGGTTAGGGAAGTAATTTCAAACGAGTTGCCTCAGGGTTATTGAATAAGTAAAGAGAGATTGGTTGTTCAGCGTTGAGTTAACATCTAGAACTAATTCATTAAAGGTATTTAAGTTATCATTGCATCAATGATTGAATCTATGAATCAAAAAGAAATTTTACTTTTGACTAGAGTTTCTTCCCATTGATTTTTTAAAACTTTTAATTGTTGATTTCTTCATTTTAGTTTTAAATTTAAATTTAGTTTTTCATTTTATAGAAACTCCCTCTTTTTATTTACTTGCTTTTGCTTAAGAAATAAAATTATTATTGATATCTATGGATACTACCGTAATTGTTACTTTCTACTAATGGATAGAGTGGATGGAGTGGCAGATGCAAGCCGGCCTCTAACAGGATAAGGGGAAGAATAAAATCTATGGAATTATCTCTTAGACGGCATCTCTGTGGTTGTCAGAATTCATAAGCAAAGTTTGGGTACATGATGCCCCAGGCTCCTAGGTATCGATGTATTTCATTTTGGATGGTGCTACAGTCGTATATCGGAGCCACTTCATATGGTGGGGTGTCATCGAGACCTTGGGGTTTGAATATGATGGGATCTTTGGGAATTTTGCCTTAGTAGTTCTAACCATTTTTTATGAATGAAATAGAAAGAAAAGAAGAGAAAAGGTTACCTTTGAACAAGAGGAGAACTAAAGTGGAAGGAAGTAAAAGCTTAGACAGGAAAGAAATTAGGGTTTCACTATTTTAGCAAAGTGTTTTGAATAAGGTGTTTAAGTTTCAGTTTTATAAAAAAACAAATGTGTGCAAGAAGTTAAATTTGTTATAACTGTTGAGGTTCTTTAATATAAATTTGACATTTGTTAAAGAGTAAGTTAAGTAAAGTTTGAAATTTCGAGAGTAACCGTCATGTTTTGAATTCGCCAATTTGAGCAAACGGTTGGCATTCTCATTAACAGGGGATCCCTAAGGTATACGTCACTGAAAAGAAGTTGTTATGAGTTTGTGAAGCAATCCACCAAATAAGTTTATACATCAAGCGCAGACGGTTAGCTCCAAATTCATTGTACTGGAAAATTCTCAAGTTAGAAAATTTTGAGGACGAAATTCTTCTAAGGGGGAGGGAGAGAGTTGTAATACCCTAATCTGGCGAACCCAACTTGAAGGCGTGTAGATGTAAAGATACATGTTTGGCATAGGGTAGTCCACCCATTTGCAGTTCTTGACGAATAAGAATTTGCCATAAGGTACCTACCGTGTAAGTAATTAAAGATCCTATCTTAAGTTATTCTTCTATTTAAAAAATGTTTGTGTTAAGGAAAGAGTAAGCCTGGTAAGAGTTATCGCCAAATGAATAGTGCGTCGAGTTGCCTGAGAACTGTGCTAATTAGGTTTGTAATGTGATCTGGTTAGGAACCAACTGGTACGACATGTCAAACATCATTTGTGTAGGATTTTCATTTATGTTTCTCTCGGATCTTGTAGGCCATTTATTAAGACAAATTCTAGACATCATTAACACTTTTCAAGTTCCAATAAAGGAAACTAATATGGAGTTTTTTTAGTCTCTGGTTCTTCTTCCTAAATTGGAATGTTCTATTCTTCCTTATTAAGATGGAGCTAAGGTTTTTAAGTTAAGCAGTGGACATTTCACCTCCTGGTAAGTCTAATAGCACTACATGTTAAGTTTTTGATCGAATAAGGTTGTTAAGAAGTTTATGAACAGTAGGTTATAAATACAAGGCCTTGCATGGGGGTTGCCTATGATTAAGATGTTAGCAATTTATATGTAATGTGTTTTAATGGTGATTCTATGTTCCTTAGGCAATTGTTGTTTCTAGTTCAAAAAGAATGTTCAAGTTTGGAGCTTTGAGTTACACTTCAGGTGAGTATTAGATGAGTCTCTATCCTAGATCATGCATGTGAATAGTACAAATTGAAATATATAAAATGAGAACCTTTCGGTCAACTGGTAAGTATATATGCAAAGTATTGAAATGATTGTGCTTCTTTAATGAATGTAAAGATATTGTGTGAGATATTTTTTGAATAAAAAGTTAAATGACACGTAAGTAAGTGAAATCTGATATGAAAAGGTAAGAATTATTTAGGTATGTGAATAAGGCCTAGGTAAGTAACTTCTGAGTGAAAATCTCTCTTTGTAATGCCTCTAAAACTTAGTCAACTTGAGTGTTGTTGTGTTTTGTAACAAAGATGTGTGAAATTCTTTTGAATGATCTAGATAGTTCATTATCAGTATGAGCATGTGTTGCGTTTTGAACTGGGATATTAATTTATTCATAGACTGATAGTATCGAACTCAACATTGGAATCCGCCAAACTTGAATCCAAATAGTAAGTATCCACCCATGAATAGCATCTGTGAATAACCATTCAGGGAAAAATAGTAAGTGTTGATTTGAAAAGAATTCATAGGAAGTGCACTCTGTAGTGACATTCCTTAGAGAAGTACCTTCGTTGTTCTAAGGGAAAAATATAATGGAATATTGTCTGGTAAGATTTGAAGTCGGCCAAGTAGAGAAGTGAATGTTGGTACGTTAAGTATGATGGTTAGCATATAAGTGAAAGTCCTATATTATGAAAGTGTCCCCCCAAATCAGAAATGACATGTTCAGTATGCAAACTTGCATATGAGCATATATCCAATATTACGAAAGTACCCACCAAGTTATTCTAGATTATAGCTCACTAAGTTCTCTTGAGCTTACAAGTGTTGTTCTTGTTTCAGGTGTTGCTAAATGAATGAGTGTGTCGGGAGGGACAAGCCAGGGTTGCATAAAAAAGGCGGCATGCAGGGTCACTATGCATATAGAAAACATCTTAGGAGTATGGTGTATAGTTTTGTACGTCAAGGGAGTCTGCCTTTAACAAATTGTTGTGATGTAATGTATTATATATGTTGTTTTGTTAGATATTTTTTTATTTATATCATATGTTAATAAAGAAAATAGTGAGAAGTATGTATAAAAAGAATTATTTAGTTTTGTTAAAATCTATGCTAAGTTCTTCTGTATGTGATAACACCCGATATCAGGATCCGGTATTTCGAGTCTGGTAGAGGGTGTTACATTTTCGCACTTGACGAGCTTGTTTTCTAGCACTTTTATAATTAATTATTATATTTTCAGTATTAGTAGGTTAGGAACTAAAAGTTAATAAAATAAGTGTTTTACGCATTTTTTCTATTACTAAAAGTTAATAAAATAAGTGTTTTACGCATTTTTTTCTATTTTGATGACTCGTAAGGCTGACTCGGTCCTCGTGAGTTACTAATGAGCTAATTAAGTGTATAGAATGCAAATTTAGGTCTAAGAATACAAGGAATGACAATCGGGTCACGAGACAAGGAAGCCTGATAGCACAACGAAGCTGCAAAGTGTAACACCCCAAACCCAGCCTAGACGTTATGGCCGGATCTAGCATGTCACATAAAAGGTTGTTTAAAAGCTACGCGTTCGTTAAAAACTTTGTATCCTTTTTGAAACTCTGAATTATGTTGCTTATGAAAACAAGATTTGCTCAAAGTGTATTCTTGCAAAGATGTTACTATTTTCGAAAACTCTGTTTGTTGTAGAGGTTTGACTTAAATAATTGTGGAAACGTGATGTTTTAAAAACAGTAGTTATTATTTTAAAAACCAGTGTTTAACCGTTTAACAATTCATAACTAGCAGAATTACCAAATGAAAGTTTAAAAAGAGAAATCCAATGGCCTTAGTACACAAAATATTAACCCAAAAATAATACAAAATAAGTTAAAGCCAAATTTACTAAGTATCGTTAAGAAGCAAATCCGACGTATGGCCACCTCCGAGTCCTCCACAGCTCCAAATCTTCTAACGCTGGGGATTACCTGTACGGTTAAAAGAAAGGGGTGAGTTACAAGAACTCAGTGTGTAATCCCCTATAACGGTCACTATCTGGGCCTGAGCCCATACGGTATCGGTCTAGGCCTAAGCCCTATTCGGTAACAAGCTAGGCCTGAGCCCCAAGATCATCTCAATGCATGTGGATATGTGCCCACCCCAATCCAACCAACAGACTAACTCTCCACTCGTACCAACCAATCGCACCATGTGGGGACCATGTCAACCCACCCAGCCAAACCTCACCAATATTGCAAACAAGCTGCTAATCACGGTATATATGGCTGAGCCACTAAAACGGTAGGTGGCGATGCCACTCGAACGGTATGTGGCAAAGCCACTAAAACGGTACTTCCTCCAATCATCAAACCCAACCCATGCAACATGATATGAATGCAGTGTATTACAAGTATAAACAGTATAAATAAAATCACATACACGATATTTAACTACCATCAAGGACATAACGGTCATTTTGTCACCTAAGGGTATAACTGTAATTTTCAACCCGTTGGGGTATTTCGGTAATTTACCCATTGAGGGTATTTCAGTAATTTACCCACTAGGGGTATTTCGGTAATTTACCCACTAAGGGTATTTCGGTAATTTTACCCAATAAAGGTATTTAAGTAATTTTACCCCTACAACGGCTTTTTCAAAGGCCTAACGTCGCCTCGAGCGACTCGATTTCCATTTCCGGTCAATACAGTGCTATTGGGCCTAAAACCCCATTTCGGCCCATTCGGGCCCACATGCTCGTGTGGCCCATCCTGTTCGGTTTCAGTCTCAGTTCAGCGGACTACGCAGTCGCATCGATCAACTTACATTTTTCATCGTTTCCGCTCAAATGGCCCATTAACTCGTTGGGCCCATTTGGCCTGTCTCGGCTCAACAAGGTCCATTACGGCCTCAGTCTCACGAGAGTGTTCGTGACACTCTCAACGGTCTACCGCCATCACTAGTGGCTAGGTTTATCACTACGAGCGCTCGCACGCTCGAGGGATCTCAATTGCTAGTTTTTTTGCTTTTCGGTAATTCGGCTTTTGGCCAAATCTCAGAACAGTACATATTATCACAAACATTGGTGTGAGATTACACGCCTTAGTGAGACGTACGGTTATCCTTTCGTATCACCCCTACAGATCATCAGACTCCTTATTAGCTAAATGTTGTTTAAGGTTAAACACTTAGAGAACTAAGCCCAAAACATTCTCCTTACCTTGTTTGAGCAAACGGCCTTTCACACCAAGATTTCTAAGTACTAATGCTTGGCTTCACGTCCTTAACAAGAGTCTGTACCAAATGAAACCTATAAGTGTGACAGAAAACCGCATACTACTTAACACATCACATGGCATATTCGGCCAAACCAAGTATTATGACGATATCCTTACCTCCCTTGAACGATGAATCCACAATCAAGGTTTGATTAATACTTGCTCCCCCTCACCTTATAAAAATCCTTGAGCCCAACGATGGCCATATCACAAACAAAAAACAAAAAAAAAATGAATCTTAGACCCAATGAGAGAAAAAAGAAGAATACCCGATTATTAAAAAAAGAAACCGAATTAAAACAGAGCTATAGTCAAAGAGAGAACTATAACTTACCGATTGTCACACTCCTTGCAGAACCGTAGATGAAGAGAAAAGAAGCTAGTTGAAGAGTAAAAAGGTATTCGCCTATGGAGAAAAGACAAGAAAAGAAGATGAGAGGAAAAAGAAAAGAACGAATGAAGAAAGATGGAATAAAAAGTTTCGGCCAACAGATGTTCAGGCTATTTGCACAAAGAAAACTCACGAAAGGTAAGATGGAGATGAGGAGAAGGACTAAGAATTCGGTAGAAGTAGATTGAAGAGAAGCTGACCCGAAATGCACCAGAAACTGTGACCCAAAATGTAAAAACTTACCAAAGAAAACTAAAGGAAATTCGGCACTCCCAACACACAAAAACCGAATATACACTCACTCCACCCCATACCAGCTGAAATTCCCTTAGTTAGCTTCCCACTTTCGGCCAACACTACTCACACAAACCCACTCCTTGATTTCCTCCCCTTTTTCCTCCTACAATCCCTCTCCTTCATCCATTTGACCGATTCTCCAACTGCCTTAGTAGAGTTTGATCCCAACTCTGCTTCCTCCTCTCCCAAAGCATAAAATAAATACCTTTAATTGCTTGCCAAGGGAATCGAACTCCACTCCCCCTTGTCCCCTAGTGACGCCACAACCAACTTGCCACCAGCTCAATTGTGTCAATAAAACACAATCAAAGTCCCTTAAGTCTTGCTTCCAATAGCCCTCTCCACTAAAGGGCCAAAAACCAAAAATTTTCCAAGGCTCAGACTCGAACCCGGGCCTCCCTCGAATAACTAACTAAGCAAGCCCAACACATGCAATATGCAAAAATCACAAACCCCTAATTTTTGGGATGTTACACAAAGGGCCGGACTACACTCGAAGTTGTGATGAGGAGCTTATTCCCCTCACGAAAACGCGATGAAAATAGGAAAATTTCTATGGTGGCGACGTCATGATAAGGTGCATTCACACGTCCCGATGATACCCCGTCCCTGAGTTGGCGGTGTCTATAGAGTAACCTCCAAAACCTGCACCTTGAATATGACAGTAGTCTCCCTCACACCCAGCAAACCTAGAATTTTTACCCACCCAAAATGTTTATGAATAGAACCACTCTTGATACCCTGTAAATCTCAAAAGAAGAGAATAAATTTATTATTTTATTCATCAATCATAAAGGTATATATAGTAATATAGGAATCCTATAATAGGAAGTAAAATATCCTATATTAACTACAATAAATTAGCCCTCAAATTCCTAATATTTAGCCTACAAATCAGCATACATATCAACTATTTAATCCATACAAATCAATCTATCAAATTTGCAACAATTTTCAAAAATATCATATTTATTTTAATTAATTTGATTAATTTAATTGTACTTGATCAAAATTAATTTTTCCCAAAAGTCACTAAGATTTTTCAAATTAATTTTTCAAGAAAACTCTTTAATCAAATTTTCTAATTGAGCGATTCTCATAATAACCTAATTTGATTCCATATCGAATAAATCAACTCAATTAAATTATCTCGAAAGTCGTAGAATTTGTTTCCGATTCAAATGCAGTTCGATTGAGCTTTTGCTAAGCTAGAGGAGGGACCAATCGAACATATACAATTAGGCTTGAGTAATTGCAATTATGTCCAGAAGCATCGTTACGATAATTCGCAATTTACTTAATCAAAGTACATAAGTTATATCGCATAGTCAATGACCAACTCAGGATTTAGGTAAGTCATACCATGAATGTTACAAGTGAATTAATTCACAAATGGATTTAAAATTACTTCAAATTAGGTCTAGTTTAATGCATCATCCTTCCAATGAGTATATTTATGTCTTTACTCGCGGAGTCAACTACTTCGATAGCCAAGACTAGCCATCTTCCTAATTGGAATTGTAGATGACATAATAATTCTTCTAAGTATTTGACTCAAATTCTCACTTTGATTCTTTTACGGGATTACAGACTTATTTAGATTATCTACTAAAGTAAGTTGCATTTCTCGCACATTCTTACAATGCCACTTATCATCAGTTTGAATGTAACACCCCTTACCTGTATTCTAAGCTGGAATCAGACACGAGGCATTATCGGACTTCGTCTCTTTAACCACACGACTTTAATCAATAGCTTTCAGTACCAACTAGACATATCTCTATGGCCATCATAACAACCTCATTGAGGGCCTACGAGGCCTTAAATATTCATATGAGGGGTTTTGGAACCTTACAGAAAACCTTTGTGATCTTAAAATTTTTCACCTAAATAGGGGCCAGACGCCCGTGTGGGCAGGCCGTGTGGTCACACACGCTCATGTCCCTACACCGTGTGGGATTTATTTTCATTACGAACCTACAGGGGTTTTTACATGGCCTAGGCACACGCCCGTTTTCTTAGCCCATGTGCTCCACACAACCTAGACACATCCGTGTCCTGCCCGTGTATAAAAACCTGGGTATTCTGTTTGTGACGTTAGCAGCCTTATAAGGGTCACAAGGCCTAGGCACACGCCCGTGGTCGACACTGACTTGCAACACCAACATGCAGGGGACACACGGCCAAGTCACATGCCCATGGGGCTGAACGTGTGTCACACACGGTTTAGACACACGCCTGTATGCCTATCCGTGCGAATAAGATCAAGGCTATTTGCCAAGCTCTTTTCACCCCTCTAGCTCACATAACATGGATCCATTCAACAAATCATTAAACAACTCATATTTTGCACTATAAACTTCCATAAATAACTACATCTTTTCATATATACTCAAAAGGCCAACACTATGGCTAGATACACAAGAGTTTCTCATTAAAAGGGGCCAACACACCCTTGGCCAAAACAACAAAACAATAAACCTAGTCTAGCCCCTATACATGCCATACTCAAAATCACTAAGTCTAGATATACCGAGATGAGCTGATAGTGTGGGCAGTCTTTTGGTTATCCACGTATCCCGACCCGGCTCTTTAACTCTATAAAAATAAGGGGAAAAGAAAGGGGGAGTAAGTTTCAAGCTTAGTAAGTTTACATGTAAATAATATAACATTATAGTATGTGCTAAACAATTATATAGCATTACATACTAAACAAAAAAAAATCCACATTCATAATCATGTTTACTCATTTCTTCCATTTTCACATTCCAACCATATCAAAAGCTTAATGTATACATTCACTAGCATGCTTCCCTGCACTTAGCACCACAATGTCACATAATACAACATATTACAATCTCTTAATCAACTACTCATAATCAAATTACTTGGTGGTTTCACACTTAGCCCACCATTTGTCTTTATTAGGGTGGTATCGCACATAGCCCACCGAAAAGGTTAGTTATGGTGGTATCACACATAGCCCACCAAATGATAAATAGACAATGGTATCGCACATAGCCCATCGTAATTAAGTAACAAGGTGGTATCGCACTTAGCCCACCATCAAGTGTTGTCTTTACACGTTTATATGACTATTTCGTCATTCATACAATAATTATTCAATAACTACCGCATTCAATTCACTTGAACCACACATGTTCTTAATCATGCCATGCACTAATTAGCAACAACAATGTGTATATAAAAATGCATCGTTTACACATAAACTTACCTAGGTGCAAAATGTATCGGTTTGCGATTTAATCCGTGACCTTACCTTTTCCCCTGTCAAGGTTAATTCCGCTTTCTTCTCAATCTATAACAATAAAATTCATTCATTTAGATCATTCTATGATCATAATGCATTAAAATCTACACTTGGGTAAAAATGACCATTTTGCCCTTGCACTATGGCAAAATTACAATTTTACCCCTAGGCTCATAAATCATTTTTCAACTCACTTTCTCATTAAACAAGCCTAGTTGAACATTTATTTCTCTTACAACTACTCACAATTTTAACTATTTCATGCATTTATAACACAAATTTAATATTTGCATTCAAGTCCTATTTAGGTGCTTTCATGCTAACACCTTTCACAAAAGTTGTTTCTCACCTCCCTAACATCCATTTTCTTCCATAAAAAATCAGCTAACAACATAACTACTCTCATGTCAAGTCCCTATACTTTCAACCATATCTCAAATTAGTCCCCTCATTAGCTAGCTTAAGCTTTGGCGACTCCAAAAACACAAAAATCATGAATTAAAACCACCTAAATCACTTACTTGAATGAGAATTGAGTGGCTGAAAGTTTGAACCCCCAAAAGCTCTATTTTCTCTTCAATTTTCGGTGGAAAGAGATGAGTGAATAGTGAAAGATGATAGTTTTTCTTTTTACTATATTTTATTCATCTTTTCTCACCTAAATTCACTCAATTTTGACCAAAAATTAAATGCTCTTGTCCCCCCTATGCACATGGCCGGCCAACACATTCTCATTGGCCTAATTGAACTTTAAAGACCTCCAATTTAATATTCTATGGCTATTTGACAACTCTACCTTGAAAAATAGAACTTTCGCACTTTATGCGATTTAGTCCTTTTTCACAATTAAGCATACAATCATTAAAATTAAAGCACCAAAATTTTCACATAGCCATATATTAATGCCATAACACATAGAATAATATCAAAATGATTTTTCCCAACCTCGGATTAGCGGCCTCGAAACCACTGTTCCGACTAGCCCCAAAATTTGGCTGTTACATTGAACTTAGACAATCAATGAGCTAACATTTGCTTGTCACAATTTCGCTATGTATACAGAATATGATAAACATAAACACAAAAGATATAATAGTGAAATGTGAAATTAACTTTATATATTTATTCATCGTTAAAATAAATAGAAAATAGTTACATGTTTGCTACAATATGAGCACATTTTCCAACAATTTCTCATTTACCTTAGTGAAGTAATGTTTCATGTTTCACATTCCCATATCCTCGATGTGTTCATTAAAACTCGAAGTTACAAGATTCCTAGTAAACGGATCCACAAGGTTATCTTCAGAGGTTAATTTCACCACATCTACTATCCCTTCTACTACTGCCTCTCATATCAAGTAATACTTTCGGTCAATGTGTTTGGTCCTCTTGTGACTTCTCATTTCCTTAGTATTAGGTATTGCAGCACTATTATAACAATACAATGTTATAGCTTTTTCCATACCAGGAGTGACTTCAAGGTCATTAAGAACTTTTAAAGTCATATCGCTTTTTTCGTTACCTCAAAAGGAACCAGATATTAGGCCACCATAATAGAGTCAGTAGTGCAAGTTTGCTTTACGATTCTCCACACTATGGCTTCACCACCTAGGATGAATACACTTCCCATGTCGATTTCCTCGAATCTTTATAGGTTTGGAAGTTTGAGTCTGTGAGCGTATAATCTCTAGTTCTTTTAAGATATCTTAATATATTCTTTCCAGCTTGCCAATGCCTAAGACTAGGATTCGTCTGATATCGACTAACCATCCCACTGTGAAACAAATATCTGAACGTGTGCAGAGTATCGCATACAAAAGGCTTCCAACTGCCAAAGTATATGGAACCTTACTCATATGCTCTCTTTCTTTCGCTGTCTTAGAAAACTCATCCAAAGAAATATGAAAGCCCGATGTAGTCAGCTGAGCACCTAGCTTCGCATCGGTCATTGCAAATCATTCCAGTACCTCACCAATGTATGAAGCTTATGATACATGTTATTCTTTCAGTCCTTAAGGATTCGAATTCCAAGAATATAACTAGCTTTACCCAAGTTCTTCATGTTGTTTAACCGATGAGAACTATACTAAATTTATACGCTTATAAAAACAAGGTTTATCAATATTTTGCTCAAAACCAAAAGTTGTAATTGTTTGATCAAATCTTTTATTCCATGCTTAAGTCCATATATGGATCTTAGTAGTTTGTAAACTTTCTGCTCCTTTCCTTTGACAACATAGCCAGTGGATTAAGCCATGTAAATGATCTCGTCAAGATAGTCATTCATGAATGTTGTCTTGACATCCATTTTTCAAATCTCATGATCAAGACCACCCGGAATGGATAAAAGTATGTGGATAGACTTGAGCATGGTTATTGGAAAGAAGGTATCATCGTAATCAATACATTCTTTCTGTATGTAGCCTTTCCCTACAAATCTAGCATTATGTGTTTCCACTTTCCTTTCCACATTTCTCTTCTTCTTGTAAATCCATTTACACCTTTGTAATAACCAATTTTAGCCCGGGCCCGTCAGAAGCGACCGAGGCCCATCAAGTAATAAAACAAAAAAAACAGAAATTAAAAACCAATAAAATAAAAGGTAGTCCAAATACATAACCAATTCAGCCCAATCAGCTAGCCCAAACCCGAATGACCCATTTAAAATTAACCCAAATTTGCCCGAGGCCCCATACCAATATAAAAAGCAATAAAACAAAAGCCATAAATAAAGTCCAAAATATAACAGTCCTTTTGAATGTCCATTTACAAAAAAAACTCAAAGCCCAATTAACCCAGTTACAACAGACCCAGTAAGACCCTAACCCTTTGGCTAGCCCAAACCCGAGTGGCCCAATCTACCCTAGCCCTTAACAGATCAAGATAATCATGAAACCCTAGAGTCCTTTTTTTTCCAGCGCCGCCGCGCGTCCCCACACGCGCACCTACATCGCTCCAACTTCCCACGCCCCGCACCTCTGACATGGGCCACTTTCCCCAGACGCCTCTGGCTTCCCACGTCTCGGCAACCAACGTCTCGCACGCCGACGCCCTGCCCATGCCCTACAAACAACACGCGACAAACAGAGAAACAGAGGCAACAATGACAGAAAAACATGGAGCAAACAATAGAATAAGAAATAAGTTGTGTCTTTCGGCTATAAAGCCGTTCAAAATCAATGTAAACGGGCGGGCTTTTTACGAACACTGAAAAAATCAAAAAGAAATCAGAAAACTAAAGGTTGATGTTGTTTTCGCTCTTATTATTTACTGCTACTCCTGCTTGTTTTCATTTAGTTTTGATTTAATCATTTTAGAAAAAACTTTTTACAAACAATAATAAAAAAAAAACGAAGAAGAGAAACTCACAGGAATCCAAAAGCTCCTCTACGCCTTTCGTCGGTCGCCAGATTTAATGGCGATGAGGCGTCGAGGTCGGGGCTTCAAAGGATAGGACTTCGAGCGGGGTTAAGGTTCCTTCTCCGTGCGACAATGGCCATCGAACAAGATGGTGGTACTGTGGAACGTCGGGGAGACCAATCGTCGGGCTAAATGAGAGAAAAAAGGGATGATGGCTGCTGGTTTTTGAGGAAATCTTAGGGTTTAAAAATTTGATTTTTTAGAGAAACATTGGGCTTTATATATTCTTAACAAAACGGCGCCATTTCAGGGGGTGGAATCTGCGCGTCGACCCGCTTGGTGACCCGGATTCGCGACTCTGCTTTAAAAAGGGTTATTTATGCCCTAAATCCCTCCGCATTCTCATTTGGTGCAGAATAATCCTTGCGTTTCTTTCAAATTTGCCCCTTAAACATTGCGCACTTCATGATTTAGCCTCGCGCCAAAACGCTGCGCATTGTGGTGGATTATTTACCCATTCGATCCCCACAAATTTGCGCGCATGGCACTGTGGCCCTTGGTTACCTTCTAGTTTATTTCAACTCTGGTCCTTATTATTTTATTTTGACTTCAATACGGTTTCCCATCTTTTTAAAAAAGGGTTTATATATTTATTTTTCTTCCAATTTGTACCATTATTATTATTATGATTATTATCATTATTATTATTATTGTTATTTATTTTGAGTTTTTGTGTGTTATCTTTATTAACCTAAATCGTTATTCTAACATTAAATTTTCTTTATTTTTGACACCATTTAAAATTACTTCATAAATTACTTCCCTTTTATGCATTCTTGACTCAAAATTGTTTTGTCAATTATTTTAAATTGTTTATGTATTATTTCTTTTCAAAATGGTTAGTTCACCATTCTTTGACTATTAATATTGATGTTTAAAAAATAATGTAAATTATGTGATTATCATTCTTGCATGTATTATGATTTGTTTATTCGTATTTTCATATCTTTGATATTATCATTTTCGTTATTATTGTGTATGTTATTGTTCCACCATCCTTATTATTATCCATGCATGTTAATATTTTAGATTAACGATTCCAATGTTACGTATTATGTGTATTATGTTATTGTTGCACCAAATTCATGTCATATATATTTGTTAAATTTCGTTGGGCATAACCTAAAAATCTTTTATAAACTTCATCCAAAATTAAAAGTTTCCAAATAAGGCCATATTCTATGTTTGGAAATCCGAGAGATCGTGCCCTATGTGTTGGGTTTCGATTCTCTCGCTTGGCCAAACAATCGAATATCCCTTTGATATTTTAATGCATGAGTCTCGGAGATTAAGAGATGATCTTGGATTCAAGGATTAAAATCATCGTGTCCTACGTACTGGATATGATATTTTGTTCCTTCGGAACAAGAAAATCTTGATATTCAATTCGAGAAAATTAAAATATTTCAAAAAAAAAAGATCAATTTCCTTTTTATTTTTAAATTTTCAACTTTCGACATTGAGACATCAAATAATCAATTTGGTACCAATTTTGGGCGTGACGAGGGTGCTAACCCTTCCTTGCACGTAACCGACTCCCGAACCTATTTTCTCAAATTTTCGTAGACCAAAAACATTGTTTTAGTAAATCAAAATGTTTAATTAAAGTAAAGGTGATCCGATCACACCTAATAAACGATCGGTGGCGACTCCCGTTTTTCTCAAAACCAAGTCGATTCTCGTTTTGCCAAAAAAAATGGTTACGACAACCTTATGGGTATAATCCCAACTGGTAAATCTACAAGTTCACACACTGTATTGGACTTTATAGAATCCATCTTGACATTCATAACATATTTCTAGAGCTTGGAATTAACATCCTACATATCCTCCTCGTAAGTGAGTGGATCATCATCATCATAATTGGCTTCCGTATCATAAATACTGTCATCATAAATGAACAAGTTCAGTTTCATAGAAACTCCCCCACTACAACGGATTCCCATATGTTGTTGATTGTTTATAGGTCTTTATATAACTTTCTCGAGAATTAAACTTTGTGATTCTTCTACAGCACCCGAAAGTTTCTCGAGCACCACTTTACTTTGAGGCTTAAAGTTATCCATGTAGCTTTCCTCAAGGAAAGTAGAATGACTAGAAACTTTAATCATATTATCTTTTATATTGTAGAATAATCCAACCTTTGTTCCTTTTAGATATCTTACAAACATGTATAATTCCGTCCATGCATCTAACTTTTTTACATCCTTATCTAAAACGTTGGCTGGACAACCCCATATTCTAAAGTGATTTAAAGTGGGTTTCATTTCATGCCACAATTCATAAGATGTCTTACAAGTAGTCTTGGTCAGCATATCATTTAGAATATAAGAAGTTGTTTGTATCTCATATCCCTAGAAAGAAGTAGGGATTTATGAATAGTTTAATGTTCAAATGAACCATGTTATGTGATTCTGTTCCTTCACTCAGTTACGTCATTCTACTGTAGAGTTCCTGACGCAGTCAACTTGGATAAAATCACATTCTTTATGAGGTATCTTAAGAACTCATCAAACAAGTATTCATTATCTCAATTAGACCGAAAATTCTTTATGGATAAATCTAATTGCTTTTCCACTTTGGCACAAAAATCTTTGAAATTTATCAAAGGTTTTGTTTTTGCGGTGCATTAAATACACATATCCATATCGAGAATAGTCGTCAATGTAAGTCACGTTGTCACACTCGATTTACTTTAAGTCTAAAAATTAGGAATAATTAGGGGTTAAATTGAAAGAAACTGTAAGTTGCCGGTTTCTATTGAAAGGTTAGAAAAAATTAGTGGTTAATTTGGACATAGTTAAGTTCTAATTCTGGTTCGGTTGAATGAGAATAGACTGGTTCGTTAGTGGGAGACAAAATGATTACCAACGGATGGTTTATATAGGGTGATAATTAAGCGTGAAGGGCTATAGATAGTTGAGAAATGAATTTCCAAGGTGAAATCTTATCAATTCTGATTAATTTTCTTCTTTTTCTTCGTCTTCTTCTTGGATTCCCAGGGCTATAAACAATTAGGAAGAAGAAAAAATGTGAACTCGAACGATTAATAGTCTGCAGGAATTTGAAAGCCAAAATAGTCCAATGTAAATGGATTCGATGCGACTTAAAAGCAAGGTATAGTAATTAGGTCGGTTTACAAGGGGTAACCTAAACAACATTTCAACCCGAGTGTAGGGTAGAAGTAGAAAGGATGAAAAAAGGTTAAGATCGCCAGTGTGGTGTGGGGTTTTTTTTTTAGCGAGCCCGGTGAGTAAAATGATAGTTATTCCGCCAGGATAAAGTTAAAAATGATATACACAATAAGAAGTGTGGTAAAAGGAAAATAAGGTAATATGTGCAAGGAGAAGTGAGAATTCAAAAGAATGATAAATCATCTAGAATCCACCAAAACTAGTTGTATGGTCATAAGCACGACCAGGTAATGATCACTCAGCGATCAATCCACAAATAAAGAAATGCGTAAGTCGAATAGGAGTTCGAAAACCCAAATAAAACACAAATGTCTAAGTAAATTAGGGAGTAGAGTATTTTATTTTCTTTTAAGTTAATTCATCAGCAAGACGAGGGTTAATCATATTCATACATGCTGGATCTGGTGCCATAAGTGTAGTATTTTCATCAAATTATACTTGTATTTTTCAAACATATTTGTTAATAAAATTATTCATGAATTACATCAATACTTTGTATATTTTCCTCACGTGGTTTGTGCATGAAAAGCAAAAAGGAAGCAAATGTTGCTCACTAGTTGTCTAATGTTTAACTAATATTAAGCATGTCCTTACTCTAATCGAAAATGAGCAAACCAATTAAAAGACTAATATGTCGTCTATCAATTCCAATAGGGAGATGTCTTGTCTTTGGAATCTGAGCGGAAGACTCCTAGAAGATAGAGACATAGATGTGACTGACTAGATTGACAGTACATCAGATAAGACCAAAGAAAAATAGATCCTAAATCCGTTTATAGATTTATGCACTTGTGATGTTCATAGTGTGGCATACCTAAATCCTAAGTGGATGGCAGACTATGTATTCATGACTCGTACACTTTGATGTAAGTAAAAGCCTGAGTTCAAATAGATAAGGAACCGAAAGCTAGTGCTTTGGGTGTACAACTTTTGTGATATGTAGTGCCATTCACAACAGTAGAATTTATAGCCCAAAACATTGGTAAATGATATCCTTTCATTGGCATTACATGGTTGATGAAAAGTAAATGTGGTCATGGGCCGTCCGTCTTTTTGATGGATGACTTGACCACTATTTGATGGTGATTAACTTAAAATGAAGGAAGAAGTAATGGTTACCATTAGATAAAATAGAATCATATTGGGAGAATGAATATTATCCCAAAGAGATCAAGGATATCCTATGAGGGTAACACACTTATAACAAGGTCATTGGATGAGCATTGAGTAGTTACTTTCGTAATGGTATGTTGTTGGGGAGAGCTCAGTCACGATACTATAGTGGAATGACTTCGTGACTAAATGATTTTATAATTAATAGGTGAAAAGCCAAAACTTAATTATAAATGATTTTAGCCTCAACTGCATATGTTCAATTGGTCCCTCCACTAGCTCATTGAAACAAAAAATGAATTGCATGTTTGAATAGAAATGAACGTAATGAATAAGAAAAGAGAAGTGAAAAATATTCAGGATTGATTATGGTTTTCTCCGAAATGGAGAAATGGAATCATTTGGAAATGAATTTAGGTTTTCAAAAATGGAAATGGAAATGATCCATTTGCAATCCTATATAAATTACATAAAAAAAATGATCAAAAGAATGAGTTTATGTTTTCGGACTGTTTTAAAGCCCGAAATGAAAATAAACCATTCAGTCATAGTGAACATGTTGAGTTGTGAAATATTGAACATATTTTCTTGAAATTTTACCAGGGGCAAAATCATCAAAAATTTACCAGGGGTAAGATCATCAAAATTTTGTTGAGGGTAAAATAGGGATGAAAAAATATTTTTTATATAAATATCAAATTTTATTTTGGAAAATAAAAAATTGAATCAGGTTGGATCACAATACAGAGTATTTGGCCAAAAAGGCTCAAGCAGTACTCATGATTAGACCCAATGTGAGAGAGCCCCAAAAACCCCTCATGGACACAAAGGGAGCGACAACCCTCGTAGGAATACTTGGGTGTGTCATCCACTCTAGTTCTATTCTAAGTAGGATGTTGTTTTCCTATTTGAAATAAATCACTACAACTCAACAAGGGTGTCTACCTTTTCATTCTATAAATAGATGGCACCGGTAGAGCTATGAAAACACAACTTTGAGAGATTGTAATTCTGACAAAAAATAGAGAAAATTTATTCTCAACTTTTATATATATTTTTCCGGAATAACAATTCTACCGGCTTCTCTTAAGAAGAGAGAATTTTTGTTTTCAACCCAAAAGGAGAGAGAACTTTTTCTAGTTTTGTGTTTCGATTCAATTGGTTCGATGCCACACTCAAAGCAGTTCATGGTACAAGAATAGCGGAGAAGAATTTTTGGTTGAAAGCCGAAAACAATGAATGTCCATTAAGCCGAAAAAATAGTTACGAATTCGGTTTAGGTTTATTACTATAAATATCACAAACAGGGTTGGTCTTAAAAATTTTAATTTTTTGCTGTGTAAGAAAATCATTTTCAAACCGAGAATTTTCCTACAATTGGTATCAAAGCGCCAAGTTGTGCTATGTTTACAGAGTAAACCGAGACCGAATCTCTCTCTTCGTCTTGTTTGATTAATATTTGATAAGATGTGGTATTCTTGTAATTATTCGCATTTTTAGGGGAATGTATGTGAATGAATGCAATATCATGTGCAGTTGTTATATAATTATTATTTTTTGCCAAGGTTGTGGTTCTTAGAAAATAGACCGTGGACTATCATCTCTACTTAGGATTATTTTTTTATTTATAGAATTCTTATTAGTCAGAAACAGACATAGGACATAAATATAATTTTTACAAAAAGAAGTCCATGACGAGGAAAAAATTGAGCGATGGTAGTCGAATACACAAGGAATGCCTTGCGGCGAAAAACTATGTAATTTTTTTTTTGGTTTTTCATTTATTTTTTAGAAATATAGCCATGGAAACCTTGACTGGAAATTTTATTTTACTACCCATTTCTTTATATATTTCTTTAATAATTTTTTATGATATAATTGTAATGTATATGTATGAGATGATCCACAATTGATCTATTAAAGATAAGAAGTGTGGTAATGAGAAAATACATGTGTTGTATTCTTCCATTTACTTCTTTAGCTAATTTCATTACAATGAGAAGGTGCATGTTTAGGATTGGATCTGGCAAGGAAAGACTTGATTTTTAAGTAGTCAAATACAACTCACCTCATTTTCCTAGGAAACTACCTGGTGCACTATTCATATTCACTTCTTCAGTTTTTCCCTTAAACGAAAAACCGTAGAGAATAAAAATTGTTTAATTGACTCTTGTCAATAATTGGATGTCAATATTATAAAATTATCATAGCATGTCATGCATATATGAGATAAGCATGCCATATAGTTTAGGAAAGAATGTCACATGTAATTGTCATGCATATATTGATCATACATGATTGAAACCAAAAAATAGAAAAACCTTGCATGTTTTTTTAAATATTGAGTGGGAGAAGGTCCCTAAACAAGACATACGGCCTCCATCAATGATCTTTTGTGATGACATAGAAAGTGCACTACCCCATGGTAGGACTGCTATGTGGATTTCACTGATGAGATTTCCTAAAAGTAAGAAGAATTCTCTTGTGATCGAATAATAGTTGGACCAGCCCTTATGGTAGCCATTATCATGCAATTGGTCAAGAAATTATATCTTCAAAAGATGACAACTAGTCAAAGCATTCTACTCGGTGAGATTGTCCCACGATGACTCATTAGTGGAGCATGATGCGATAGGTGTTAAGTTGATGGTTATGCACTTAAGATCTTCTAGTTAAGTAACTCCCTACGGAGCTCTACTTAACTAAAAAAGATGGTCAAACGTTACACAATTATTAGTACATGTGAATGCCTAAGGAATTAGGTTCATGTACTAATTTGATGGAAATCCATGTTCTTACTAGTTGATAAAGACCACCCTATGGTGGCTTGATTCAATATGTGTGGGAATTATCATTGCAACGACTTACAAATATATTTCAAGGTTTAATGTAAGACACATGCATCATCTTAATGCATATTGTAATGTTTCAAAACTTTTTCAAACATTTTCTTAATACAAAGATATTAATATATACATGTTTTTATTTTTAGTTCGGAAATGGCACCAACTCCCTTATTGAACATACTCACTAAAAACAAACTTAACGAAAAAAAACTACAATGAATGGAAAAAGAAACTGATAATTGTCCTGAGTTGTAAGAAACTTAGAACAGTTCTTGATACTAAGTGCCCTCCGGCCACTCAAGCTGAGGCTAGAAAATGTTGGGAAGAGTCTGATAAGATAGCACATTTCTATAAGCTGGCAAGTGTGACCAAACTCTATATAAGAAACTGGAGAGCTGTAACACTGCTGAAGGGATTCTAGATAAGCTAGAAGACATATTCGAAGGCCAAGCTGCCTTAGCTCGATAGTCTACTATAACTAGTTTAATGAATACCAAAACACCTATATAAAGAAGGTGTTCAAAAGCTTGACCAAGGATTTTGCAGGTTTTCGGGCCACATATAACCTTGGCAACAAAAACCTGACGCTTAAACAACTTATGAATGAGTTGCAATCCAATGAGTTGATGTTGAACAGCAGTCAGTCAGTCTAAAGAGTAGAAGCGAATATAGTTGTCGCTTTTTCCTCAAAAAGGAATGGAAAGCGCGCTAAAAAGGAAATGCTAAGGTCTCTAGGCCACCACAAATGGAAAGGAAGAAAACCAGAAAGCCAAAATACTTATCTAAGTTAAAATACTTCTTTTGCAGCAAGAAAGGGCACTTCAAGGAAAACTTTAAAGAGTGGAAAGAATACCTAGCTACCAAAGGAAAAGGTATGGAACTCTTTATGATAGTAGCTTTTTTAGTGGAAGACTAAATAGACCACTAGGTCATTGATTCGAGAGCCACTAATCATGTCTGTGTTTCTCTACCTTGATATTAGAGATAAGAGCTTATCATTGCGGGCCGGGGAACGAGACAAGTGTGGCAGCTGAAATAGTGGGAGATGTACATCATTATTTTGATAATATTAGGAAGATTATTTTAAAAGACGTTTTGTATGTACCAAGTTTCAAAAGAAACATAATTTTCGTTGCATGTATATATAAATACGGCTTGACCGTGACTTTTAATGATAAAATAGAGAAATTTAGAAATCGCAATCTTATCTATAAAGGATGGATGTCAAATAATCACTATTTTATCAAACCAAAGATGTATACACTCCGTAACACCCCAAACTCTGCCTAGACGTTATTGTCGTATCTGACAATGTCACACGATAGTGTTTTTGAAACCTCGTTGTTACGATGAAAACATTCCATGTTATTATCTTTAATAAACCTTCGTTAGAACTTAGGAAGTCGTCTTTATCCATTTAATACATTTGGTTTGAAACATCCCTCGTTGCGGAAGCTTTAATAAAACAGTCTAGTTGATCATGTGTTTAGAAATTACTTTAACTTTTTGAAAACCGAATTTCTAACGACCAGCAGGTATAAATCCATAAAGTAAAATAAATAAATAAAAACTCAAATTTAAAACCAAAGTCCAAAGGGTCCTTAAATTACAACCCAAATAATCAATAATAGTCAAATCATAAATCGTAAATTGAAAACCATGAAATCCAAAAATTATTGTGGTCACCGCTGAGTCCTCCATCGCACCGATCTGTCTGAGTCTGGGGATTACCTGTGCACATTAAACAAAAAGGGTGAGTTTACATAAACTCAGTGTGTAATCCCGCAGAAACAAACAAACAATCAGTATTCACAGTGCACAGTTAAACAGTCCTGGGCCTAAGCCCTTTTCAGTATTAGTGACAGTTTGGGCCTTAGCTTTCTCAGTACAGTGTCAAAATGCAGTAGGGCCTTAACCCATCACAGTATTAAAAGTAGTAACAGTTATGCAGTAGCAAAATCCTACCCAACTAGCCTCTACACACCATCTCCGTCCAACCTTACACTCCATGTGGGGATATAATCGACCCACCCATCCCTACACTCCAATTAGTACCCAATGCGACACAATACAGTAGTTTGCAGCTGAGCTGCCAGTAAATTAGGCTTAAAGCCTTTTAGTACACTTCCTCCAAATAACAACCCCCAACCCAATGCAATGCAACACATAATGGATGACATGCTATTATGTAATTTCAGTACATATATTCAGTTCAGATATTAACATGCCCAATACAGATATCATTCAGTCAGTTTCGCACATTTAGGGGTCTAAATAGTGCTTACCGACCCTACAGTAGGTTCACAGTCGACTTGGGTGACCCATGCAACCTTAAAAACATTTTGATAAAAATGGGCCCACATGCCCATATGACCTGTCTGTGTGGCCCACTCGGCCCAAATTGGCCTTAGCTGTGTGATCCATTTTTAAAGTAACCCATGCTAGCTCAATACTTATATATGTTTTCACTATTTAATTATATGTTCATTCAAAGCTGTCTACTTGAGTCATTATCACTAAATTAATTATATCTTAAGCTACAGAATTCCAAATTAAGATTTGCTTGATGTTTTTGAAACTAGACTCAAATAAATTTCTACCATAAAATTTTCAGAATTTATAGTTTATCAAATACGTACAGTAAAATCTTTAAAGTTATCTCTATTCTGCTGTTTGACATCTTCATCCTTTCCTTACTAAAAATTAGTTATCTCTTAGTACGGAATTTAGATAATGTTTTCGTTTGTTTCTCTTGAAAATAGAATTAATAAGAGGATTTAAAAATATAAATTTAAGCCCCTACGTATTTTTTACACTTTTTGAGGATTTTCCTAAGTCGGAACAGGGGAACCCGAAATCATTCTGACATTGTCTTACAAAATTTATTATATCTCATGATTTAAAATTCCATTGCTTACACTGTTTCTTCCATGAAAAACTAGACTCAATAAAATTTAATTTCATATTTTATTCAACCTCTAACTAAATTCCCACTATTTTTTATGATTTTTCAAAGTTAGACTACTACTGCTGTCCAAAACTATTTTAGTGCAAAATGTTAATTTCCAAGTTTATAACACCCTTATTTCCTTTCTCTACAATTTTTCGCATCATTTTCTCTTATTTCTCTTATTTCTTGACAGCAAGCAAATTCAGCTTTTCGCCGAATCCCATTTTCTACGTTTCAGGTACACACCTGGTATCGTTTCTGATGCGTAAGCACTTCTAAGCCTCCAGAACCTAAAAATCGACCAACATATTCCAGATTAATCACTTAATTCGTTTTTAATCAACCAATTTCGGAAGGAACTCGACCAAAACCCTATCAAAACCCTTACCTCGCTTGAGTAACCATGACTTCGCACATTCACAGCGTTGATTCAAGCCCACCAGCCCTTTGATTAACTCCTAAACACCAAAAAGGAATCCCCCCTTTTAGTGATTAACCAAGAACGATTAACAATAGACAAAACTATTACTAACCGAACACGGCAACCAACGATGAACAATCGAATCAATTGGAAAAAAAAAGAAAGAAATGGAAGGGGAAAATAATGGAAATTTTGGCAGCAACTAGGGGAAAGAATCGGCAGATGAGGGAAAAAACGAAGAAGAAAACGTCAAAAAAAGTTTGGGGAATTGGAGAGAAAACCGAAACTCTACTCTCTTTTTTTCCTTTTTGCAACAAAAAGATAACCAGATTATTTTTTGTTAACCTCTCCCCAATTATCTCCTAAAATCACTCCCTATTAACCCACTAAAACACACCTACTCAGAATTTTGCCCCAACACAACTCTTAGCCAAAATTGGAGCAAAAATACTGTCTCCACGCCATCACAGAGAATTGAACACAAGACATCCAACACTCCAACACTCCACTTAACCACCAGACCAGCAGGCCCATTCTGTTATATGCTTATCAACAATTAAATAAAAGGCTATTGACCAAAGATTGGGCTTTATTCATAATAATACCAAAATTTGCCCAAGTCATGGCTTGAACTTGGGACCTCTCACACACTCCCAGAACACTTAACCACTGAAGCAGATATAGATTTGAGTCATACATCTACAAAAATAAAAATTTAAAATTTTGGGGCGTTACAACTCTACCCTTCTAAAAGAAAATTTCGTTCTCAAAATTTACTCGGTTAGAATAGATGAGGATATTGCTGACGCATCGTATCCTCGAGCTCTCCATAGCCTCTTCAGTGCTATGATTATGCCAAAGAACCTTAACCAGTGGAATAAATTTCCTCCTCAGTACCTTTACATCTCGATCCAAAATCTCAATCGGCTCCTCCTCAAAGGTTAAGTTTGGCCTAACCTCAATCTCCTTAACGAAAATGATGTGAGTAGGATCAGAGCAGTAGCCCTCAACATCGACACATGGAACGTGTCATGGATATGATCCAACTATGGAGGTAGCTCCAACTGTTAAGCGACTAGTCCCACTCGCTTCAAAATATGGCAAGGTCCAATAAACCTAGGGCTCAACTTGCCCTTACGACCAAACCTCAATACCTTCTTCCACGGCGAGACCTTAAGGAATACAAAATCCCCTACCGAATACTCAATCTCACGTTGCTTCAGGTCCGCATAACATTTCTGTCTATCAGAAGCCGCTTTCAGTCGATCCCGAATCAGTCTAACCTTATCCTCTGTCTCAGAAACCAACTCAGGACCTAGAACACATCACTCGTCCAACTCAGTCCAACATAAAGGAGTGCGACACTTATGACCATACAGTGCCTCATAAGGTGCCATCTGGATGCTAGAATGAAAATTGTTATTATAGGCAAACTCCGTTAGCGGTAGATAATCCTCCCAACTGCCTCGAAAATCAATAGCACAGCTCCTGAATCTGAGCCTTAAGGTCTACAAGCTTCTTCAGTGCCATTCGATAGGGAGTGATGGACACCGGAGATGTACCTAGAAGTAGCTCAATCTCAAATTCCAAATCGCGATTCAGAGGTAACCCCGGTAGCTCCTCAAGAAAGACGTCTGAAAAATCATTTACCATTCTGATATTTTTAACCGTAGAATTACAACATCCTGAATTTTTGGGCCTATGCATTTAGTGTGTGGGTATGTTTAATGTGTTAATTTAAGTGTTAGGGGTTCAGAATGGGCCCAAGTTTGGGCTGAGGCCTTGATTAAATATTCTGCTTAGACACTCTAGGGGCTTAAATTAAAGTTTTAGTAGTTTAATTGACATATTGGGCTTGTGGCCCAGCAACTAGGGGCACAATAAAGGGGAGCTATAAGTGGCGTCACAAGTGCATGAGGAGGGGCCAAATTTTGGCAGCTTGAAGCCCAGGTTTTAGGGCTAAAATTTGGCACTTGAAGAGGAGCTAGGGGGGACAGCACAAGGCTATTATTTAGGGATTTATTTTATGTGGATAATAAGCAGATAAAGGCTATTATTTAGGGATTTATTTTATGTGGATAATAAGCAGATAAAGGTTATTTTTGAGGAGATAATAGATCAAGATAAGGGAAAAGATGAGAGCTCATCCAAGAGGCTAGAGTTGGCCGAAAATTAAACTCTGTAAAGGGGGAGGAATCAGTTTTGTATAAGTAGAGGTATATGCCGAAATTTGCTGTCTAGTTCTCTTCATCTTTTTCTTTTCTCTGCTGAAACCTCCACTCCATTCTCCCTCTCAACTTTCTTTCTTTTCTTTCTCCCTTATTGGCCGAACTCTCTGACAATCTCCTTCTCATCTCTTTCAAATATTTTAGCCGAAATCTCTAAGCCTTCTCTTGATTTCTTTTTACTTTCTTCCTAAGCCAAAGTCGAAACAATCTATTCAGATCTTCTAAAAGCCGAAAACGTATCAGTTCATCTTTTCCGGGATTTCCATAAAAGCCGAAATCCTTAGATCTCATCTCCTGTGTTTGCCGAATTCTCTCTAGGGTATCTGCTTGTGCCGAATCTCGAAGGAAACTAAAGGTAAGTATTGATTCGTAAGATTTCAATCTTTTCTGGCTTTTTAGGGACTCTAGCCGAATGGCTATAAGGAGCTAATCTTAAGTTTTTTTCTCTTATTTGCGGCATTCCGGGATTTGAAGGGGAGTCACTTGCTTAGATCTCTAAAGATAGAGTTCAGTAACACTCGAATCGTGTTACTTTCAGGATTTCAAGGTAAGAAGATATATTAGTTTTAGCGTGTAAATTCGGGTATTTATTAACCCTTGTCCGAATGCAGGGGAGCCCAAATCTTTGTATTCTTCCGGCTTTTGAGCAAGGTTTTAGACTAAGGGTTGTAGATCCAGATAGTAAGGATTTTAACTAAGGGAGTAAAACTACACGATATCAGGTGTGTAACTTCTCACGCCATTAGATTGAATGCTTATATATATATATATATATATATATATATAATAAATCTGCTATACTCTGTTAAATGCCGAAATCCTGGCATAACGTTTGAAAACCCGATGAGGTAAAGGCTAAGTATCAGGTTAGTGATTTCTGCCATTCCTCAATGAATGTTTTTGTAAAAAAAACGATATGTTTTATATGTTGATTTCTATGTATGCTTGGGGTTGGGTGATTGATGAAAGGGGAAGTGATCTGTTCTAGTGGCTTATGCCATTTCAGCCTGGTGACTCTGTCACAACTCTGTTTCTGGTGGCTTCTACCATTTCAGCCTGGTGACTCTATCACAACTTTGACGATGAGCAGCTAACTACAGCATGGCTGCCATCGATGGTGTGTAGCGGTGTGGGTTGATTGTAGAAATCCCCAATGGTGTGATTGGCAGGTAAGAGTGGTGTGTAGCGGATGGAAACCTAGGATTGGGTTGGGTTTTATGTATGTTATCTACTATATTATGTTCTATAATCTGATCTGTGGGCTAAGGCCCAATCTGATGCTGCACGAGAGTTGCACACTGAGTTTCACGACTCACCCTATTGTTTTAACAATTTCAGATGACACTTAGTGCATCGGACCGGGCTGGAGAGGAGAGCAACGTGGCCATGCGATAGAGTACTGAGGATTCCGCAAAAGACTTTATTTTGTTTATTTATTTTTAAGAAATTTATTTTAAGTGGGTTTAAAATTTCCTTGTAATAAGGCCATGGGCCACTAGACTATTATTCATGTTTTGGTTTTATGTTGGGCATTTATTACTGGGCTTTTAATTTTTATGTTTTAAATTAAGTTAAGACATGTATGAAATTACAGTTTTTATTTAAAATTCACCAAGTTAATTTATAACTTTATATTTTATATGTTAATGAATTATTAAGCTTTCGGTATAAAGGTTTAAACATAGTAATTGTTTTCCAAAATGCGACATGTTTTGTAATATCCCTTAAGTGACATACCAGATCCGGTTGTAGCGTATGGGCCGGGTTTAGGGTGTTACAAGAATCCCCAGAATCTGAAACACTTACGTAGGCCAAGAATGCCTCACATCCCTTACGAACCATCTTCTCTGCCACTAGTGCAGAGATCACATTAGATAAGTAATTCCGGCGTTCTCCAATCATAACTACCTCCTTATTCTCCTCAGTCCTTAGTACGACCCTCTTAATCGCAGAGTCCAAACTAACACGATGCTTGACCAAATAGTCCATCCCCAAAATTAGGTCGAACTCCCCAAATGAAAGCTCTATCAAATTAGCCAGGAATATTGCCCCTTGTACCTCTAAAGGAACGTCCCTATATAGTTTGCTAACTCTAACAGATTGCCCTAACGGGCTCAGTACCGTAACCTCACTCGTAGTGCTCTCAACCGAAGTCCCCAAGTTTCCAGACATAGTACAGGCTATATAGGAGTGAATGGATCATATATCTATCAATGCAATATAAGGTACATCATGAATAAGGAACATACCCGTGATGACGTCCGGAGCACCTCCATCCTCTCGGTGACGTGCAACATATACTAGAGCCGGCTGCCTCGCCTTAGTTTGACCAGCACCTCTGTCCGGTGCTCTCTGCCCATGGCCCATGCCATTACCACCCCTAGCTTGACCACGGCCTCTCTGTGGCTATTGTACTACCCTCTGTGGCTGTGCATTACCAATACCCTGAGCTTGCATCTGATCAGCCCTCAGTGCACACTCCCTGATACAGTGATCCAATGAGCCACACCTCAGACACACCCCAGTCCTCCTCCAACACTCGCCCTGGTGGCGTCTACCACAATCAACACACGGCTGCTGTCCAGTAGCAGTAACAGGGGGCCCAGCTCTAACTGGCCCATCAGCTCTGGCCTTTTCCTTATGCCTCTATACAAAACTCAAAGGCTATGAAGCTCTCTTGTTTCTACATCTCTCTCTATCGCGGTTTTGGCGCTCAGTGCGCTTAACCTCCTCGGTGATCTTCGCTTTCTCGACCAAGGCGAAAAAATCTCGCTCCCTCTGCAGAGCTATCAGAACCCTCAAGTTATCCCTGAGGCCATCCTCAAAGAGAACACATCGCTCACACTCCGATGCCACCATACCTCACGCATAGCGGCTCAGTCTCAGAAACTGGGCCTCATACTTGGCTACTGATCGATCCCCCTGTGCCAGATTCAGAAACTCCCTCCTACGGGTATCCACATAACTGGCTCCCACATATTTTCCCTAGAAAGCGGTCTTAAAGAAATCCCAGGTTAGACATTTAGGCTGAGTGCCCTCCTTAACAGTAAGCCACCACTGATAAGCCTCATCCCGCAGCAGTGAGACTACACCCTTTAATTTCTGCTCAAGGATGCAATCTAAATCATCCATAATCGTCTCTGTGGCTTCAATCCAGTACTCGCCACATTAGGGGCAACTGTAGTGGCACCCCTGAAGAGCTCAGTGCAATTGGACCGGAGTCGTTCCGTAACCGACCCTCGACCCCCAGATCCAGTATTAAGCCCAGTGATCCTTTCCAAAATCCTTAGCATAGCCTTGGACAATGCATCGTCCCCAGCCATGCGATCTTGAAACCCAGTCTCAGTAATAGGCGGCACTGGCGTCTCAGTCGTATCCAAATTCGGTATGCTACCCAGTGTAGAGGATTCAGCTCGAGCTCCTCTGCAGCCTCTATCTCGGCCTCTAGTACCTCGTTTACGGATACCTCGTGCACCCATTGTCTAATCATGTTTATCTGTATTAATAGTTTTATGAATCAGTTACAATTCCAGTGTTTATTAACAAATGTTTTATGTAAAACAGTATCGATTATTCAGAGTTCATTTTCGTAAATCGCACTTTCACTACAGTTTTTAGTTTCTCTTTAATTTTTAGTATATATGAACTAGAGTGTTTTCAGTACAGTTTACTACCTATAATAGTTTCATAATATACTATCCATAACAGTTTCAGTTTCAAACAAATCACAGTTCAGAAAACTTACAGGATCGGCGTCAGAGACTCGATGTACCACTTACTCAGTAAAAACATTTCAAATCATTTGAAAATCAATCAATTTCTTGAAAGCCCATTTTTTTATAAAACCCATAATCCAGAGTCGAGTTTTGTAACATGGCTCTGATACCACTAAATGTAACACCTCAAACCCAACCTAGACGTTATGGCCGTATCTGGCAATGTCACACGATAGTGTTTATGAAACCTCATTGTTATGATGAAAACATTCAATGTTATTATCTTTAGTAAACCATTGTTAGAACTTAGGAAGTCGCCTTTATCCATTTAATACATTTGGTTTGAAACATCCCTCATTGCGGAAGCTTTAATAAAATAGTCTAAGTGATCATGCGTTTAGAAATTAATTTAACTTTTTGAAAATCGAATTTCCTACGACCAGCAGGTACCAGAGGGTCCTTAATTACAACCTATATAATCAATAATAATCAAATCATAAATCGTAAATTGAAAACCCTGAAATCCAAAAATTACTGTAGTCACTGCTGAGTCCTCCGTCGCACTGATCCGTCTAAGTCTGAGGATTACCTGTGCACATTAAACAAAAAGGGTGAGTTTACGTAAACTCGGTGTGTAATCCCACAGAAACAAGCAAACAACCAGTATTCACAGTGCACAGTTGAACAGTCTTGGGCCTAAGCCCTTTTCAGTATTAGTGACAGTTTAAGCCTTAGCCCTTCTCAGTACAGTGTCAAAATGCAGTAGGTCCTTAGCCCATCACAGTATCAGTAGCAGTAACAATTATGCAGTAGCAAAATCCTACCCAACCAGCCTCTAAACACCATCTCCCACCAACCCCACACTCCATGTGGGGATATAATCAACCCACCCCTCCCTACACTCCAATTAGTACCCAATGCAGCACAATACAGTAGTTTGCAGCTGAGCTGCCAGTAAATTAGGCTTAAAGCCTTTCAGTACACTTCCTCCGAATAACAACCCCAAACCCAATCCAATGCAAGACACAATGGATGACATGCTATTATGCAATTTCAGTACATATATTCAGTTTAGATATTAACATGCCTAGTACAGATATCATTCAGTCAGTTTCACACATTTAGGGATCTAAGTAAAGCTTACTGACCCTACAGTAGGTTCACAGTCGACTTAGGCAACCCGTGCAACCTTAAAAACATTTCGATAAAAATGGGCCCACATACCCATGTGATCTACCCATGTGAGCCCACACGCCCGTATGGCCCACTCGGCCCAAATTGGCCTTGGCCATGTGATCCATTTTTAAGGTAACCCATGCTATCTCAATACTCCTATATGTTTTCACTATTTACTTATATGTTCATTCAAAGTTGTCTACTTGAGTCATTCTCACTAAATTATTTATATCTTGAGCTACAAAATTCCAAATTCAAATCCGCTTGATGTTTTTGAAACTAGACTCAAATAACTTCCTACCATAAAATTTTCAAAATTTATAGTTTATCAAATAAGTACAATAAAATCTTTGAATTTATCCCTATTCTGCTATTTGACAGTTTCATCCTTTCCATACTAAAAATTATTTATCTCTTAGTACGGAATTTAGATGATGTTTCCGTTTGTTTCTCTTGAAAGACTCATTAAAGATTTAAACATATAAATTTAAGCCCCTAAGTCTTTTTTTACAATTGTTGAGGATTTTCCTAAGTCAGAACAGGGGAACCTGAAATCATTCTAACATTGTCTCACAAAATTTATTATATCTCATTATTTACAATTCCATTGCTTACACTATCTCTTCCACGAAAAACTAGACTCAATAAAATTTAATTTCATATTTTAGTCAACCTCTAACTCAATTCTCACTATTTTTTATGATTTTTCAAAGTTAGACTACTGCTGCTGTCCAAAACTATTTTAGTGCAAAATGTTGATTTCCAAGTTTATAACACCCTTATTTTATTTCTCTACAATTTTAACCATCATTTTCTCTTATTTCTCTTATTTCTCTTATTTCTCGACAACAAGAAATTTCGGCTTTTCACTGAATCTCATTTTTTGCGTCTCGGGTACACACCTGGTATCATTTCTTATGTGTAAGCACTCCTAAGCCTCCAAAACCTAAAAATCAACCAACATATCTCCAGATTAATCACTTAATACGTTTTTAATCAACCAATTTCGGAAGGAACTCGACTAAAAACCTAGCAAAACCCTTACCTCGCTTCAGTAACTACGACTTCGCTCAATCACAGCGCCGATTCAAACCCATCAGCCCCTTGATTAACTCCTAAACACCAAAAAGGAATCCCCCTTTTAGAGATTAACCAAGAACGATTAACAATAGACAAAACTATTACTTACCGAACACGCGCAACCAATGATGAACAACCGAATCATTTGGAAAAAAAGAAAGAAACGAAAGGGGAGAAAATAATGGAAATTTCGGTAACAACTAGGGGAAAGGATCGACAGAGGAGGGAAGAAGGAAGAAGAAGAAAATGTCATAAAAAGTTGGGGAATTGGAGAGAAAACTGAAACTCTACTTTTTTTTCCTTTTGCATCAAAAATATAATCAAATTATTTTCTGATAACCTCTCCCCAATTATCTCCTAAAATCACTCCCTATTAACCCACTACAACACAACTACTCAGAATTTTCCCCAACACAACTCTTAGCCGAAATCGGAGCAAAAATACTGTCTCCACGCCATCACAGAGAATTGAACACAGGACCTCCAACACTCCACTTAACCACCAGACCAGCAGGTCAATTCTGTTATATACTTATCAACAATTAAATAAAAGCCTATTGACCAAAGATTGGGCTTTATTCATAAAAATACCAAAATTTGCCCAAGTCATGGCTTGAACTTGGGACCTCTCACACACCCACAGAACACTTAACCACTGAAGCAAATACAGATTTGTGTCATACATTTGCAAAAACAAAAAGTTAAAATTTTGGGGCATTACACACTACTTGAGATTAAACTATTGAATAAATGACTTAAAACTTCTCACTTTAATGAGGCGTACATTTGGCATTTGAGACTTGATCATATTAACCAAGAAAGAATCACTAGATTTGTGAAAGACGATATCTTAAGTTTGCTTAAAGAAGTTGACCTTCCACAATGTAAATCTTCCTTGGAAGGTAAGATGACTAAGCAATCTTTTAATGCAAAAGGAAAAAGGGTTGGAAAACCCCTAGAACTTGTGCACACTAACGTATGTGGCTCCATGAGCGTTAGTTCAAGAGGTGGTTACGAGTACTATGTAACCTTTATTGATGACTATTCCAGATATGGGTATGTATATCTAAAGCACTGCAAGAGTGAAACCTTTGATAAATTCAAAGAGTTTTGTGCAAAAGTGGAGAAACAACTAAGTTTACGCATAAAGGCACGTTGGTCTAATCAAGGTGGGGAATATTTATCTGATGAATTCTTAAGTTACCTCATGGAGAATTGGATTCTATCCCAATTAATCGCGTCGGGCAATCCACAATAGAATGGTGTGCCAGAGAGAAGATATCAAATGTTGTTAGACATTGTAAGTTCGATGTTAAGTTATTCAAAGCTGCCAATATTTTTTGGGGGATACGTTGTACAAACGGCTTGCTATGTTCTGAATGATGGTCTAACTAATGCAGCATCGAAAACCCCATACGAATTTTGGCATGGCAAGTAGTTGAATCTTAATCATTTTAGGATTTGGGGATGCTCGGCCCACATATTGGATAAAGATGCAATGAAGTTGGACTCACGGGCAGAATTGTACATGTTTGTAGGATATCCAAAGGGAACAAAAGATGGTTTGTTTTATAACTCGAAAGAGCAAACTGTTATAGTCTCGACTTATGCTACTTTCCTTGAAGAAATTTACATGAATGACTTCAAACCTTGGACTAAAGAGGTATTTGAGGAGATTTCAGGAAATATACAAAACCCTACAGAAATCTTTCCAGAACCAACCCCTAATAGTAGACTTGCAAACGATTAGCAGTATAGAGAGCCTCAACGCAGTGGAAAGGTCTCTCCTACTCATGAGTTCTTCCAATATAGAAAAAGTGTTTTTAACACTGAGTCTATCAAACAGGAAGATGATGACCCACTCACTTATGACTACAAAGTAATGATTCCAAGCTCTGGGAAATAGCTATAAAAGTTGATATGGGCTCTATATATTCCAACTCAGTGTGGGAACTTGTAAACTTACCGGAAGGGATAAAACACCTAGGGTGTAAGTAGATCTACAAGAGGAAAAGAAAGGCAGATGGAAATGTGGAAACTTATAAGGCCAGACTTATAGAAAAAGGTCATACTTAGAAAGAAGGCATCGATTACGAAGAAACCTTCTCTCCGATTGCTATGCTTAAGTTAATCCGCATATTACTATCCATTGTGATGGCTCTCAATTACGAGATCTGGCAAATGGATGTCAAGACAGCATTTTTTAATGGCTATCTTGAAGATAGCATCTACATGATGCAACCCACCAGATATATAGCTAAAGGAAGCAAACTACTTAGATCCATATATTAAATTAAGCAAGCATCCCACTCATGAAATCAAAGATTCGATCAAGCGATCAACACGTTTGGATTTTAAAAAAAATGTGGATGAACCTTGTGTTATAAACATTTAGGGGAGGGAAAGATGGTCTTTCTCGTTCTATATGTCAATGATATTCTACTCAGAATGATGTAAGGACATTGTCATCAGTAAAACTATGGTTAACCCAACAATTTAGCGTGAAGAAAATGGGAGAAGCTAACTTTGTTCTAAGTATTCAAATCCTGAGGGATTGAAAGAATAAAGTGATAGCACTATCTCAGGCTTCATACATAGACAAGATATTGGAGCATTATGCAATGATCGGTTCGAAGAAGGGAAATCAACCCTCCATATAGGGATTTCATCTCTCTTTAGAGACTGTCCTAATATAGCATAAGGAGGAGAGAACATGGGAAAGGTTCCTTATGCTTTGACAGTAGGAAGTATGCTATGCTATGCACATGCCCAGATATCTATTTTGCAGTGGGGTTGGTAAGTTGATATCAGGCGAATCTAGGACCAAGGCACTGGCAAGCAGTTCAGCATATAATCAAGTATTTATGGAGAACAAGGAATTATATACTTGTGTATTCCAGAGGATACTTTACTCGTATTGGTTATACTAGTTCCGACTTCCAAACGTGTTGGGATTCGGGGAAATTGACATCGAGTTGTGCTTTTCTCCTAAACGGCGAGTCCATGTGTGAATAAGTGTCAAGCAGGGATACACTACTAACTTCACTATGGAGGGCCAAAATATGAGGTATGAAAAAGCTATGGCACTATAACAATGCAGATATAGCTAAACCTAAAAGAAACCACATAAGGACAACACACATTAAGGGAAACGAAAGTGTTTAACAGAATAGTAGATGTAGTAAAAAAATGCATCTGAGGATAAACCCTAGGAATTTGTTTTGCCAAAACTCTTCCAGCTAGAGAGCTCTTTAGGAAACATATGGAGGGCATAAGAATGTGAAACATGACTCATCTACTTCACTAGGGCAAGTGGGAGACTATTGGATTTGATGCCCTAAGTGTAGTATTTTCGTCTAAGTACACTTGTAATATTTTTTAACAGATTTGTTAATAAAATTACTCATGAATTGCATTAATACTTTGCATATTGTCCTCACATTATTTTTGCACACAAAGTAAAATGGAAGAAAATGTTACTCACTGGTTGTCTAATGTTTAATTAATATTAAGCGATATTACGTGGTTGGATCGTAATACAGAAGGATAGCTTATATTAGTAAATGAACCTCAACATGTCCTTAGTCTAATTGAAAATGAGAAAAATGATTAAAAGACTAATATGTCATCTATCAAGTCCAATTAGGGAGATGTCTTATCTTAGGCATCGGAGCGGAAGACTCCCAAAAGATAGAGATATAGATGTGACTGACTGGATTGACTGTACATCGGACATGATCAAAGAAGAATAGATCCTGAATCCGTTTATGGATTTATTCACTTGTGATGTTTATAATGTGGCATACCTAAATCCTGATTGGATGGCGGACTTTGTATGTGTGACTCATACACTCTGATGTAAGTAAAAGCTTGAGTTAAAATAGATAAGGAATCGAAAATTGGTGCATTCGATGTACGACTTCTTTAGTATGTAGTGTCATTTAAAAAAATGGAATTCATTTCCCTAAACTTGGCTAAATGATATCTTCTCATTGGCATTACGAGGTTGATGAAAATTAAACATGGCCACGGGTTATCCGTCTTTGTGATGGATGACTTGATCCCTATTTTATAATAATTGACGTAAAAAATGAAAGAAGATGTAATGGTTACCATTAGATAAAATAGGATTATATTGGGAGAATGAATATTATCCCAAAGACATCAAAGATATCCTATTAGGGTAACATGCTTATGATAAAGTTATTGGACGAACACTAAGTAGTTGCTTCCATAATGGTATATCATTGGGGAAAGCTTAGTCACTATATTATAGTGGAATGACTTCGTGACTACATGAGTTTATAATTAATAAGCGAAAAGGTGAAACTTAATTATAAATCATTTAAACCTCAACTACGAATGTCCAATCGATCCCTCCACTAGCTCGTTGAAACCAGAAATGAATTGCGTGCTTGAATAGAAATGAACGAAATGAATACGAAAAGAGAAATGGGAAACATTCAAGAATGATTATGGTTTTCTCTGAAATGGAGAAATGGAATCATTTGGAAATAAATGTAGGTTTCTAAAAATGGAAATGGAAATGAAAGTGGAAATTACCTATTTGAAATCCTATATAGATTACTTAAAAAATTATCAGAAGAATGAGTTTATGTTTTTGGACTGTTTTGAAGCCCGAAAATGAAAATAAAACATTCGGTCATAATAAACATGTTGAGTTGTGAAATATTGAACATATTTTCTAAAAATTTCACTAGGGGCAAAATCATCAAAATTTTTCTAGAGGTAAAATCGTCAAAATTTTGTTGGGGGTAAAATAGAGATGAGAAAATTATTTTATATATAAATATTAAAGTTTATTTTTGGAAATAAAATTGAATCGAGTTGGATCAAATTACAGAGTATTTTGTCAAAAACGCTCAGGAAGTACTCGTTATTGGACCCGATGTGAGAGAGGACTAAATACCCCTTATGGACATGAAAGGGGTGACAACCCTAGTAGGAATACTAGGGTGTGTCGTGCACCCTACTCCTACTCTAAGTAGGATGTTGTTTTCTATTTGAAATAAACCACTACAACTTAACAAGGATTCTACATTCTCTTCCTATAAATAGATGGCACTGGTAGAACTATGAACACACAAATTTGAGATATTGTTATTCTATAGAAAAATAGAGAGAATTTATTCTCAACTATTACATATATTTTTTTTGAAATAACAATTCTACTGGTTTCTATTAAGAAGAGAGAATTTTCATTTTCACCCTGAAAGGAGAAAAAACTTTTTCTATTTTTGTGTTTCGATTTAATTGTTTCGAACCCACACCCAAAATAATTCGTGGTACGAGAATAGCGAAGAAGATCATTTGGTTGAAAGTCGAGAACAATGAACGTCTGCTAAGCCAAAAATACATGTACAGATTCGATTAAGGTTTATTGCTATCAATATCATAAATCGGGTCAATTTTCAAATTTTAATTTACCTCTGTGCAAGAAACTGTTTTCAAATCGGGAATTTTCCTACAATACTGGTAGTAGCAAAAAAACTCACTAAGTTCATTTGAACTTACAGAAGTTTTGGCCTACGTTAGCAGGATTCGTGGGATAAGGAACTCGAGGAGAGACCAAGATAGACCTTGTTAGACCAAGGAATTTTGTCACTTAGGTGTCGTGCACACAAGAGGGGTATCTGTAGAGGCTTCGCCTAGGGGATTAAAATATATTGTGCCTAAGTAGGTTTTTTAGAGATTAAATTTTCAAGGAAGCCAATCACGTTTGGGTTAAGGGTCATGTTGTAATAATTATTAGAAATAAATTAGTAAAGTCTTTTGGAAAATTTATAAATTAAGCTTGATGTTAGATCGAATCGGTTTAATTTTGACACCCCATACCTAGACTTGGTGATCAAGTCAGGAAAAGGTGTTACACACATAATAATCATAACCTCCTCAGGCACTGATGCTCATACACAAGTTCTAAAAGTTGGTTGGCTGTTGTATCTTTCGCGTGAAAAGACCTTTCAGTCATTTTACCTTCCAAGCAAGATTCATATTGTGGAAGATTAACTTCCTTAAGCATACTTAAGGAACCATTTTTCAAAAGTCTAGTGATTTTTTGTAGGTTAATATGACCAAGTCTTAACTATCATAGGTACCCCCTCATTAGAGTGAGAAGTTTTAGGGTTTTTATTCACCATTTGTCTGAAGTATCAAGTAGTTATTTGGCTTGATTAAGTAGAGATTGGTTTCCATCCATCCATTACAGATCAAAGAATGATTTATGTGAATAGAAATCCTTATAGTAAATGCTACGAAAGAACCATAATTAAATAAACATTCTACAAAAATTGAATTACTCTTAAAAGAAGGTACACAAAACACGTCCTTTCAAAAGATCTTCCTAAAATTATCTAAATATAAAATAAATTATCCCACTGCTTCTGCTGAAACATAGCTCCCATCTCTAGTCTGCAACATGACGCTCCTGTCATGTAGACTTCACGTTTCGCTGAACCCCTGTATAGAAACACACACATGGTTAGTGGCTCCAGAATCAATAACCTAGTTGTCAATTGATTCTTCCACTGAGCAAGGTTCAACCATAAAAAGGTTCATACATTTTCCCTTTTTATCTAGGTAATCTTTATACTCCTTTCAATTTGATTTGAAGTGCCCTTTTCTGTTGCAAAAGAAACATTTGACCTTTTTCGGATCCTTTGTAACAACTCGGTTTTAGTTAAATCAGAATAGTGGTTTCAAAATAACAAATCTGAGGTTATAAAATTATTTTAATATTATTTTTGGTGTTTATAGCATGTGATTATATATGTGTGAAAGTTTTGTGATTTAATTTTATCGATTGGATGTCTAATTTGATAAAAGGACTAAATTGCGTAAAATGCAAAAGTTGCATTCTAATTGTTTAGGTGCTTATTTGCTATGAATAATTAAATGTGAAGTCCTTATGTTGTGAATAGACCATGGATAGTGGAAATTGACATGAATAGCTATCCATTATGTGTTTTAAAATGATATTAAATAAGGTCATTTTGGTAATTAGCTAAATAAATCATAATTTAACAACACCAAAGCTAAAATTATGTTCACCTTTTCCATTTTCAACCGAAAATAAAGAAGAAAATAGAGCTTTAAAGCATCCTAGGGTTCGTCACCTTTAATCCTTGATTAAGGTATGATTTTTGATCCGTTTTTGATGATTTCTATGTTTTTGTGATCGTTGCTTTGAAAACTAGCTAGCCAGTGCCCTAATTTTTGAGTTTGTTGGTGATTTTGTAAAATTCCATTGATGAATCCATGAGTTTTGTGATAGTTGATGATGAAAAATGATAGATAAATGATAGATTTTCATGTTTTATCAAGTGATTTTTGAAGAAAATACAAGTTAGGGACTAAATTGTGAATTTCATAAATTGGGTGGTTGAAATGTGAAATAAATGATAAATATGGGCTGTTAAGGACCCATGTGAAATCCGGCTAGTTTAAATTGGGGTGAAATTATGTGAAATTTGTGTATTTGTGAAATGGGGACTAAATTGTAAAAATGTGGAACTTTAGGGGGTAAAATGTAAAAATGCACAAATATGTGTTTGTGGACTGAATTGAATGATTTGATGAATAAATGAGTTAATTTTGAATGTATATAGATCAAGAACGAAAGAAATCGGATTTAGATCGGGAAAAATCAAAGGTTATTGAATAGTCGACCCAGTCCGTTTATCTCGAATACAAGGTAAGTTCATATGCAAATAAATGTCTTTAAATTGAATTATATATGTTTAATTGTCATTGAACTACTATGAATGTTTAATGATCAAAAACGAGCAAGAATCAACAGGGTTACAATATCCGAAAGTCCCGTACGAACCTTAGGAATAGTATTGTAACACCCCTTACCCGTATCCTATGCCGAAACCGAGTACGAGGCATTACCAGACTTAACAATACATTTTGTCAAATTAATTAACACATATATAAAATGACTTAGTCAAGCCCCTATACATGCCATAACTTAAATCATTTATAAATAAAGATACCCATAGATAGCTTGATAGTGTGAAGCGATCTCCGACGACCTCCAACCCGAGCTTGTTTAGTAGGACTTTGTAACATGGGAAAGGAAAGGGGGTAAGCTTATAAAGCTTAGTAAGTTCACATGTAAAAATAATAAGCATTAGCAATGAATTTAGCTTACTACTAAGATGTCATAACTTGCATAAATAATGCTAACTTCTTACTTTCCCAACTTATTCATTTGTAGCCTTATCAAAGCCTCAACATGACAAATCCTCACAACAAGTTCTCAAATTGATACAATCATTAAATCACATGCTTATACCTTATTACTCATGTTCACATTAATCTGTCTACTTGAATCGCTGTCACTAAATTATTTATTTCTTGAGCTACAGAGCTCCGAATTTCAAACCACTAATTTTCCCTGAAACTAGACTCACATATCTTCATAACATAAAATTTCCAGAATTTTTGGCTTATCCAATTAGTACAGTTTATTCATTAAAATTTCCTCTGTTTCAATGTTCGACTATTCTAACCACATTTCACTACGAATCAATTTTCTCCTTGTGCAAAATTCAAATGATGTTATAATTTATTTCATTTGAAACTAGACTCATTAAGGAATCTAACCATATAAATTATGTCCCAAAATTATTTTTGTACAATTTTTAATGATTTTTCCAAGTCAGAATAGGGGATCTCAAAATCACTCTGAACCAGTCTCACAAAAATCTAAATATCTCAAAATACAGAATTTCTTTACTTTCTACATTTCTTTCATATGAAAATAGACTCAATAAGCTTTACTTTCATATCTCATTCAACTACTAATTCCATTTCTACCAATGTTTGGTGATTTTTCAAAGTTACTCTACTACTGCTGTCCAAAACTGTTTTATTTCACTCTTTCATGTTTTCTTTATAGTAACTTTCATTGGAACACTTACTCCGTATCAATCTTACCAAAGTTCGATGACATATCGAGCACATTGCTCATAAGTTTACACGCATATACTTGCACTTATTCATCACATAATCATATTCAATTACACTTAGTCGTTACATAGCCACATTGTATTTTCACTTAGTCAATTTCCCATTGAACTCATCGGAATAATAACAGATACACGGTGGCCTGCACATAGTACCACCCTTGTAGCCGAAGCTATCTGGTGCACATAGTAGTCTGCACTTAGTACTACACATGTGACCAAAACCATCACTTACACATAGTGGCCTGCACTTAGTACCACACATGTGATCGAAACTATCGGGTACGCATAGTAGCCTGCACTTAGTACTACACATGCGACCTATCCGTCTGGTACACGTAGTAGCCTACACTTAGTACTACACACGTGACCTAAAACCATCTCATAGCTCTCTTGTACACATAGTGGCTTGCACTTAGTACCACACATGTGACCTAGCTACCTCATTCGTATCTTTTCTATTCCGAAGGTTCAACCGGGAATTCCCACTTTTCAACATTTTACCAATTCATTCATTAAAATGTCGAGTCAATATCGAACATTATAATTATATTGGAAAATCAATACTAAAGTATTCATAACTAAAATTTCAATTTAACATTCAAACTTGCATCATTAAATGCTTATTAAACATATGAACTTACCTCGATACTAAAACGGCCATTTTACCAACTTTCCCGATTTTCAATTTTCCTCCCGTTCTAGGTCCAAATCTCATTTTTGGAGTCTAAAACATCACATTTCACTTATTTAATTAATGTACTATTCAAAACAGTCATTAACTCAACTTTTTCAAAATTACAATTTTGCCCTTAAAGTTTTACATATTTACACTTTTGTCCCATTACTCGAAAATTAAACTTCAACCCTTATTCTTATGTTTTATAACATGCTGATCATTTTTCTCTTCTATGGCAACATCAAATTCTCACTCTAACATGTACTTATGAACATTAGGTATTTTTACCGATTATGTCATTTTACTTATTTTCACGTAAAATCGCTTAGTAAAAGTTGTTTAACATTATTTCAGCCTTCATATTCTACCATAAAACATCAAAATAAACACATTTCACCTAAGGGTATTTTTCCAAATATGAACCCTAGGTTAAATTATTGCTAGAATAAGCTAAATCAAGTTACCGGGACTCCAAAAACGTAAAGAACATTAAAAACGGGGCTTGGAATCACTTACTATAGACTTGGAAGCTTGAAACAAACCCTAGCTATGGAGAACCCTTGTAATTTCGTCCTAATGAAGAAGATGGACATATTTGGCATTTAAATTTTCTTTTTAATTCATTTAATTCACTAAATTACCAAAATGCCCCTTAAAAAATCTTTTGAAACATACCCATCCATGTACATTTTTGTCCACCAACTTAACCAATGGCATAATTATAATTTAAGGAGCTCCAATTTAAAATTTCATAACAATTGGACGCCTCTAACATGTAGAACTCAACTTTTGCACTTTTTACAATTTAGTCCTTTTGACTAAATTGAGTGCCCAAACATCAAAATTTTCGAATGAGATTTTCAATAAATCTGTGAAATTGTAGACCATAAAAATATAAATAAAATAAATTTCTCAACATCGAATTTGTGGTTCCGAAACCACTGTTCCGTTTAGGCCTTATTTCGGGATGTTACAAGTATAGGATACAAATGTCATGACATTAGGATTATCGAGATGTGATTATGTGTAAGACCATTTTTGGGACATTGGCATCATTATGTGATTACGTGTAAGACCATGTCTAGGACACTGGCATCGTTATTTGATTTCATATAAGATCCTGTCTGGGACAGTGGGATCGATATGTGATAACATGTAAGACCATATCCAAGATATGGCATTGTAAGAGCTACATGTGATTTCTGAGTATCCTTAACGATTCCGAATGGTTCAACGGGTAAAGTCAAGCCAAGAAAGAATGTGTGAATGAGTTAAGTGGCTCAGGTGCATACGAGATTCATATAAGTATTGAAAAGAGAAGTATTTGATGAATTCACTTATGATATTAAATAAGTATACATTGGGAAAGGTTTGTGAGTTTATATGTGTTTATTCATAGTTTACCTATTGATGGAAATAATGTTGATTCATGTGGTAATTTTATTTGTATATGGCTTACTAAACTTTTAAAGCTTATTTTGTGTGTTCTTTTCCTATTTTATAGATAATCAAAGCTAGCTCGAACTCGGGGATCATCAGGAACAGTGTCACACTATCGATCAACTTGTTGGTACTTTTGATGTTATGTATATATGGTATATTGCATGTATAGGCTAGTGTTAAGAAGATAATGTGTTTTGTGATATGATATTAGCCATGAGATTTGGCTCATGAATGATGTAAATGTTGTTATGTATTTGGCCATTTGGGTTGTCTTATTTTATGAATTTGGTAAGTGATATGTGATGTATATGTATATGGCCTTGTGTTTTAGCATGTTTGGTATAGTTGTTGTGATGGCTAAGTGGTTAATTGTTTTTGATTAATCACCAATGATATATCATGGTTGATTTGATATGATTATGTATTGATTGATGAATTTTGGCTACATATTTGTGTCTTAAATTGATGTCATTTGAGCTTGTGTAGGTATGTGCAAAAAGGGTGGCAAATTGGCTTAGCAAATGGCCTATTTTTGTCCACATGAGCATGTGTCTCAGCCGTGTACGACACACGGCCATGCTACACGGTCGTGTGTTCCCTGGTGTTGAGATTGAATTGAAGTCAGTATACTCCACACGGCCTCACACACGGGCGTATGACTTGGCCGTGTTGCATAAGTCAGTATACCCTACAGGATTTGCACGACCTAGCACACAGCCTGGCACACGGGCGTGTGTGGCCATTTCGAAGGGCACACGGGCTAGACACATGAGCGTGTGGTCGACCGTGTGACCCAAGTTAGTATGTATGCCCAAGTTTCTAAAATTTTTATAAGTTATCAGTTTATTCACGAACCACTTCTAAAGCATGTTTAAGGCCTCATAGGCCCTTATAAGGGACAATGTGTTTATGATTGAATGGTGTTTGAGAATGGATGCATAAATGTATGTTGTATGTTGTGATTTGATAGGTATTGCTCATAACCCTATTCCGGCAACGGATACGGGTTAGGGGTGTTACATCCTTCGACACCTTAGTCTTTTTCCTATCCACATGAGGTGGAACCAAAAACTTAGTCAGTTTCTTCTTTCCTTTAGCCTTTTGCTTCCCCTTAGAAGACGAGTGGTCAATAGTTAAGTTTGCCTCCTATGAGTTGAGCCAATGTAAGTGTCTTCTTCTCCAATATGTAAGCGACCATAATGCCAGCAAACTCCTTGGTCAAGGATTTGAAAACCATTTCAATCTGAGTGTTCGCGTCCAGTTTAGCCCAATTTTCCTCCGGTTTTGCAAATAATCCTATAAGCTTAAGCATATGCTCTTTGACTGAAGTACCAGGTTTCTATTGGGAGTTCATAAAATTTGTAATAGTGGATTGTCGAGCCAATGCGACTTGGCCTTCGAGCAAAATCTCTAAATTTTTCATGATCTATTTAACAGTACAAAAATTCTAGTGTTGCTTTTACAGCACACTACTCATGCTCGCTAACATATAACATCGAGCAATCAAGTTAAAATTTCTCTAGTGATTCTCGCTTTGGGCTGAGCTTCAGGCGGGCAAGATTTGTCAAGGACAAATTTGTGTTTCTCATAGCTGAGAACTATCAACAAATTTCATTTCCATTCTCGATAATTATCTCATTCAATTTATTTTCAGTAAGAATGCTAATAAAAGGAGTAAAAGACATTTAAACTGAAAAATAATAAAGATTCACTAATTACTATCTTTATTTTAAGCAAATATTTTCATTTCAGCAACATATCAAAATTGCAGTATGATGCATTCATCTTATAGTAAAACCTTGAAAAAAAAATTCGTTGCTACAATCATTCTCACACCCATCAATCATGTCGCCTTGGGGTCCCATGATTAACTAGCAAGAACATAGATTACATCCAATCAGTTCGTTAGTCTTTATTCTCAAGAATTCGCACAAACCAACGGTTGTTTAATGTTAAGCCGTCATCTATATCTTAAATATTGTTTCTTAGGAAACTATTTAATAAGAGATGGCCTTAAGTGTGTAACCATTTACTCAACACTCATCCTGAACATGCTTTCATTTGTGAGTCTTCTTGAGACAATCTCGCTGAAAGTCATACATGACTAGTTGTCCTTAAAAGGAAATCTCACCCTGTGAACCCACATGATAAAGTTTACCTTGGGGTGTGAACAAGGTAGGAATCAGCTCGAAACTTTATCATGCTATCACTTAGGGACCATCAATGGAGGTCGTAGGTCTTGTTCAGGGACCTTCTCCAACTTAATATTTTAAAAACATTTAAGGTTTTTATCCCAGATTTCAAGAATGATTATACAATAGTCCTAGTGGCATTCTTACCTAATTTATATGACATGCTTTCAATATATGCATGGCATGCTATGACAGTTTTATAATTTTCACATTCATTCACAAGAATCAATCAATCATAAAAACATTTATTTTGATTCCTCGCAGTTTTTCTTTTAAGAGAAAAATTGAAGAAGTAAATGTAAACCATGCACCAAGTAGGGTCCTTGGAAAGGGAGCTGAGTCTTATTTGACTGTTTAAAAACCAAGTTTTTCCTTACCAAATTCAATCTTAGACATACATTTTCTCATTACCACACTTCTCGTAGCAATCGAATAACCTAAAGAGGTGAATGGAACAATACAACGCATGTATTTTCACATTACCACACTTCTTATCTTTAATCGATAAATTATGGATCATTTCATACATATATATATATCACAACTATAATATAACATAATATAAATATTATAAACAATTATAAAACAAATATATAAAGAGGTGGGTAATTAAATAAAATTGTCAGCCAAGGTTTCCAATGTTTTATTTTTAGAAAATAAAAAAATTTACATAATTTTTCACCAAAAGGCATTCCTTGGGTCTTCAACTGTCATCGCTCCATCTTTTCCTCATTAAGGACTCCTTTTGGAAAAATTACATTTAAAACCTATGTTTGTTTCTAGCTCACAAGAATTTTATGAATTTAAAAAACAAACAATCATAGGTTGAGATGATAGCACACGGTCTATTTCATAAGAACCACAACTTTAGAAAAAAATAATAAATATATAATATTGCATCCATTCTCATATATAACTCAAAACATGCATAAGATCTGAAGAATGACACTTTCTATGTAATCGAATTATTCAAGAAGAAGAGAAATATATTCTGATTACTTATTTATGCTTTTAGATAGAGTACAATCTGGCTCTAATACCAACTATTGAAAAATTATGTTTGAAAAATGTAGCGGAAGATAGGTTTAAGAGAAAACTATAGTTTTAATTTTTTTTCAAAAATAAGAACTTGGTTGTGTTATCTACAGTAATAAATACTAAATCAAAATCGTACCTTTATGATTCATCTAGGATGAATGCTTCAACCAAGTAGTCTTCTCTGTCATCCTCAAGCTCATGTTTATCAATTGTGGGCTCGCTTCGAATCAAAGTTTTTTTACAAAATTACCAATGGGACAATTTTATAATATCTCTAAACTTCTAGGGTCAAGTTGTAAATATAAAAAAATATCTTTAGAAATTTTCTGAAATAATTTCTTTAGAGGATTTTCTTTATGCAATATTATTTTCAAGTGTATGAGAATAATGACCCATGCTCTTTTTATATAAGGAAAGTTTAGAGAGAGTTTAATTAGGATTAAAATTAATCACATCAATATTAAATTAATAAAATACTATCTAGATAAATATTTAATTAAATTTCATATTAAATTCATTAAAACAATATTATCTTTGAAAAAGTTAACTCGAAATCAAGGTACCCGATAGAGTCCCACTAGGAGTCTAACTTTTCCAATATTCTACCACCGAAGAGCCGCCGTTGACCATCCGACGATCGTCGAATTGCCGTTCTCACAACCATCGTGCCCAATGGTGCCACTGTAAGCACGACTCCTTCAGCACCTTGAACCATCGTCGTTTTGCCCAAATGGGCCTAGTCAGTTCGGCTGCTATCGATTTGATCCTAGCCAATAATGACCCGACCGGTCCGGTCCAGCCACCAGTTGGACCGTTGACCCAGTTTCATACACATGATTCAGTTCGACCAATTTTTGGATTTTCATCTCGGGTTTTGGTTCTTGAGTACAATTTTTAATCTCGAGTCCAATTTTCAAGTTCAATTACCCATTAGGCCAATTGTCTGACTTGAAAATTAACTTTTAAAAATATCATATTTATTTTAATTATATTGATTAATTTAATCTTACTTGATCAAAATTAATTCTCCCAAAAATCACTAATATTTTCCAAATTATTTTTTCAAGAAAATTCTTTAATCAAATTCTCTAATTGAAAAATTCTCACGAACACCTAATTTAATTCCACATCGAATAAATTGACTCGATTAAATTATTTCTAAAGTCGTAAAATTTTCTTTTGATTCAAATACAATTTGACCAAGTTTTTGTTGAGCTAGCGGAGGGACCAATCGAACATATACAATTAGGCTCGAGTAATTGCAATTATGTCCAGAAGCATTGGTTCGATAATTCACAATTTACTTAATCATGGAGTCAATCCACAAGACGCACCATGATTGAAAACTCCTTATTGTGTACTCTTTACGAAAGTAATTTATCCAACTGTTTTATCCAATGTCCTCGCCACATGTGTATTACACTCATATGATATCCTTGATTCCTTTGAGTTAAATTTGTTCACTCAATACAATCTTATTTTATCTCATTGTCACAATTGTGTCTTCTTAATCATTAATATGACCATTATCAACTAATGACTGTGATAAATTGCTCGTTTTAGAACAAGCAACCCATGGCCACATTCTATATTTATCAATCCACACAATGCCAATGAGAGGATATCATTAGCTCTTTAGTTGAGCTATGAATTTCATTGTTTCTAGTAAAGTCATGCCATACACAAGCCATGTACTATTGGCTTGATCATCTTTAAAGCATAAGCCTCCACTTATATCAAAGCACATGAGCTACATATGCATGGTCAATAACTAACTCAGGATTTACGTAAGTCACACCATGAACGTCACAAGTGAAATAATTCACAAATAGATTCAAAATTAATTCAACTTGGGTCTAGTCCAATGTATCATCGTTCCAATGAGTACAATTATGTCTCTACTCGTGGAGACAACTACCCCGGTAGTTAAGACTAACCATCTCCGTAATTGGAATTGTATATGGCATAATAATCCTTCTGAGTATTTGAATCAAATGCTCACTTTGATTTTTTTTTATAAGATTACTAACTTGTTTAGATTATCTACTAAAGTAAGTTATTTTTCTCACAATGTAAACATTCTTATAGTGCTACTTATCACCAGTTTGAACATAGACAATCAATGAACTAACATTTGCTTGTCACAATTTCGCTATGTATGCAATACATGAAAGACAGAAACACAAAATATGTAATAGTGAAATGTAAAATTAATTTTATTCATCATTCAAATGCATAGAAAATAGTTACATGTTTAATATGGGCACATTTCCTAACAATTTCAAGCACTTCGTTTTCCATGCGCACATGCAATTGCTGCATGTGCCTTGGCACATCTGGATTTCATGAAGTATGTTAATGAAGTATACAAACTAAAACGAAGATATATAAAGTATGGAATTCTATATTCCCACCTGTCCCAAATGAAGGTAAATGGTCTCCTGTTTCGAGCGTCCCATTGAATTGTAACCAAATATTGAGTTGCATAGCAAGCCAAAAGGTCGACTAAAATCTAGTAAAATATGCAATAATATGGATATTTGGGATAAGAGAGACCAACTGAGGTTATGTAGTTTTTGTAGGAACCTAGGACATGGTAAGGAAACATGTCCACATTTGCGGGCAACATTGAGGCAAGGATCAAATTAAAAAATTAATTAATTAAGCTATATTTTTACATTTTTTTGATAAACAAACAAATAATTTTTTGAAAAAAAATAAATAAGTAGATTAATAATGTAATAATACAATGTAAATATCAATGGAAGCATTACATATATAAAATAAAAAGCTAAAAGTTAAAAAAACTAAATGATGATGTACATGACAAAATTTTAAAAAAAGAAAATCAACTCCATTGTTGGGCCAAATGTGTGCCACAACTCGGTGGTTATCGATTACGAGAAGGATTTCATCGTTATTGGGGTTCCGACTCATCGTCGCCATTTTCATCTTGATCTCCAACGTTCATCTCCATCTTGTTTTTTCATGCTAGATTGCATTTGCATCCTAGGTTGCCATCGTATATCATCAGTTGTATTAGTAGCTGGTTGTGAATATGACCCACCTCTAAAGAACAACGGTCTTGGTGGTGTTTGCAACACTATCGGCAGAGAAATGTATGGTGTCAAATAACTCAGTTGTGCATAAAATCTTAGAATTGTAGGTGATGGCGAATACACTGTGTTGTTGACGACATTGATGTATAATATGCTTCTACAAATGGAGTGCAGAAAATATTCTTGGAGAAGGTGTTGATGCACAATATGATGATTCATAATTTTGTGATTGTGTCAAAAACATAAGGTTACGAACCATACTGAAGGGAAGTCCACCCATCCGTATAAAATCGGGTCGTGTTAGCCTTCTACGATGAATTTGTCTACTCCCGATCGCGTGTTAGCCTTCCACAATGAATTTGTCTACTCCTTTCCTCCTCTAGCAATAGATATGGCTTACCATGAAGTTTAAATCATGTCATATAATTTGAAAACGTCGCCAAATCTGGTCTGACAATCGGTTCGCACATAGGTATGAAATCGTACCTATGTTCCTAAAAGTAGATATACTTTACATGGAATTTAAGCCAATCTTCATCTATTTTCCCTCGTAAATCAATCTTGTGAAGTTCATCGAAGTTCTGAGGTAAGGACAGAATATTTTGCACAAACTCAAACTAGCGCATCACTCGGTCAGATTCATGCATCTCAAATGTTGCAAAAACTATCAGTAGCATTTTGACGTGCCAGATATTACGATTCGTTAAAAATTCAAACAAAATGCATTCTTAAATTCTCGGATCACAGTATGGCACCCATTTAAATTGTAGTACAAAATTATAAATTTTATTACGTACCTAATATTAAATTTTTAATTCTTACATAATTCTTATGTAATTGAAAATTCCAAAAACTAACTTCAATTTCTAACTGTTTGTAACAGCCCGTTTTTAGTCAAATCAAAACAGTAGTTTTGGGACCACAAATTTGAAGTCCAAATAATCATTTTATTATTATTTTAAGTCTGTGGTATGATGATATGTTTATGTGAAAGTTTCGTAAAGCATAAAACTTGAGTTCTAATAGCTAAAGGTGTCTAATAGCTATAGAACCTTAAATTTAAGGTCCTTATGTTGTAATTTGACCATTTGACACTTGAGTGGACATATTTGGACATTAAATGAATGTTATTAAATGGTTTTATTAAAGGTTAATGTTGTAACTTGTATATTAATCACAATATTAATAAAACAAAAACAAAAAGATGAGTTTTATTCATATTTTTTACCGTGTATATCAAAGAAGAAAACCATTTTAGGTTTTGTGATATTCGGCCACTTCATGATCTAATTGTAAGTCCGTTTTTGCTCAGTTTTTAATGATTTCTATGTTTTTGTGATCGTTGCATCTAGTACTAGCTAGCCTAGGGACTATTTTGCAAAATAGTTAAAGATTTTGAAAGTTGCCATTGATGAATAAGCATTTATTTTGATGTTTGATGATAGATTTTGAATACTTGTTGATAGATATACAAGTTTTGTAAAGTGATTTTTTTAGTGAAAATGCAAAATAGGGATTAAATTGAGAAATGTTGAAACTTTATTATTAAAATGTGAAATAAATGAAAAATATGGGCTGCTAGGGGCATAGTGGTAATTCGGCTAGCATGGGTATATTTGGAATTTCATGAATTTGTGATTTTGTGTAATATGGACTAAATTGTAAAAATGTGAAACTTTAAGGGTAAAAGTGTAAATATGTTCAAATGTGTGTTTAGGATTAATTGAATAAAGTAGTGATTGAATAAGCTAAATTTGATATTATATAGATCAAGAAAAGCGGAATACAAACTTAGATCGAGGAAAGAACAAGATATCAGATTAGTTGATCGTGTCGTTGTTTTCACATCCGAGGTAAGTTCATATGTAATGAGCATTGTTACAATTATGCTTTAAATGCTTTGATATTGCATAAATTGTGTATATGAGATTATAGTCATGTTTGACAAAGATTCGGCTATATATGGCACTTAGTGTGCAAGATCTAGATAGCTTCGGCTATGTAAGGCACTTAGTGTGCGAGATCTAGCTAGCTTCGGCTATGCAAGGCACTTAGTGTGCGAGATTAAAATAGCTTCAGCTATGTATTGGCACTTAGTGTGCGAGATATCGAGTATTCGATAGTATTCCGAATAGGTATGAACTTGTTATGAATTTGTACAGGTATGTACATGGAAAGTATGAGCTTTAAATAGAAGAAGTTATGAATTTGTATATAAGCATATGAGTAAGTATGTGGAAGGTTTGTTTGTTATCATGAATTATATGTTAACTAGTTCAAATTGATGAATTGTGTATTACAAATTGTTGAATTTACTTCATACGAGCTTACCAAGCTTTATAGCTTACTTTGTTTATTTTTCCCGTGTTTTATAGTGAATTCAAAGCTAGCTCGGATTCGGGGATCGTTGGAGACATCGTCACACTATTCAACCATCATTTTGGTACTTTTGAACTTATAGTTTGGTCATATGGCATGTATAGGGACTTTGGTCATCTTGGCTATGTTTTGGTATTAATATTGGCCATTTGGATTGGCTTGAAAATGTTTATGTTTTGGTTTGTATATATATTGTCATGTGAGTTGGTTTTGGATGGTGAATTTGATGATGTATATAATGTGCAAATGGCTTTTGTTTTGATTTGGTAATTGACCTATGTTGGGTGACTGAGGTAGATTCATGATACTCATTGATATTAAGAAATTTTGAATGTCAATAGGTAATGAATTGAGAATTGGTATGTTTGTGGAATTGAGCATAATAATGCATATTTTGTAAATGGTCATTTTGATATTTTGAGAAGACAAGGATTAACATGAAGTTAGATAGCAATATGTGGTATTTATGGCTTGTATTGGTTGGTGTTGGAATTGGTATAAATCATGCTTGATTGGAATTGTAATATATGCCTATTGATGTTATATTGTGTGCTATTTGAGAGGTGTAGGTGTATCTAAATTTGGGTGGCAAATTGGCTTGGTAAATAACCTATTTTTGTCCAAACGGGCAGAGACACGGGCATGCGTCTTAGCCGTGTGTGACACACAGTCATGTTACACGATCGTGTCTCCCCTTATGTTAAAATTGAAATGAAGTCAGTATGCTCCACACGGCCTTACACACGGGCGTGTGATCAGCCGTATGGCACAAGTCAATATACCCCCCTAATTGGCACATGGCCTAGCATACAGGTGAGTGACTTGGTCGTGTTGCATAAGTCAGTATACCCTACAGGTTTGGCAAGGCCTATCACACGGCCTGGAACACGAGCGTGTGTGGTCACTTCGAAGGGCACACGAGCTAGACACAAGGGCATGTGGTTGGCCGTGTAACACCCCAAACCCGGCCTAGAAGTTAGGCCCGGATCTGGCGTGTCACATGGAAGTGTTTTTTTTTTCAAAACCATCTTTGCGATTGTTAAAAACTTGTTTGAGAATTACAGCCTCTTTGTAAAAACCCAAAATACTTAAGCAATTGTTATCTACTTGAAAACGTATTTATCTTTAAAAAAAAACCTTTTTGGTTGCGAAAACATATGTGAAATAAACAATTTACGAAAATATGACGTTTGGAAATAGAGTTGCAGAAACATTTTGAAAACATTGCAGAAACGTAGATAAAATACAAGTATTTCTGAGAGGTTGATTGATGAGTCGAAAATCGAGGTAGTGAACTCTAACCGTGACTTTTGAAAATGCCGTCGATAATTTGAAAGAGAATTTCCGAGTTAAATCATTTGTAAAAGTTTGTTATGAAAATCATTTGTTAATCAATTTTTCGGAAAACCGTTATTTATGATTTTAGAAAAAATCTCATTTAAAATAATGTATAAAAATAATAAGTACAGCTAAACATAAAACCAAATAAAATATCCCAGAGGCCTTATTACAACTTTAAAACCCGAATAGTAAAAGTAACGAAATAAACAAAAAGGAAATTTAATAAAGTGAGAACCAATTCTGAAGTATGGCCTCCACCCGAGTCATTCATGGCCCAAGTCCACATCACTGAGCATTACCTACAAGGAGTAAGAGAAAAAGGGGGGTGAGTTACAAGAACTCAGTGTGTAACCCACTTACCATTGTCCATTGGGCCAAAATCCAATTAAGCATTTATTTGGGCCAAAGCCCATTTACAAAAAAAAAAAAAAAGAAACCATATATAATATGCATGTGATATGTAATTCCCAAACCAAACCTAATTTTCCATCCGCTACACACCACCCGTACCAACTAGCACACCTGTGGAGGCATTAAGCCGTTTATATCAAATTTGTGGACAAGCCACCAGATTAACAGAATTTACATGGCATTGCCATTTTTCATATTTGTGGCAGAGCCACCAGAATTATGTAGCAGAGCTACCAGAACTTCTCTTCATCATTATCCCATCCCATGCAAATCATGTATACAATGCATAGCCATTCACAACAATTTATTCAGATTTTTCTTACAAACATCATGGCCCATTATAACAATTTATCAAGTTGCCAATTAAGCAAAATATCATCTTGGCCCATTTAGCAATTTATAGCAAATCTGCCCATATAGCAAATATCAAATGGCCCATATAGCAATTTATCAATTTGGCCCATATAGCAAATATCTCAATTTGGCCCATATAGCAAATATCAAATGGCCCATTAAGGGTATTTTCGTGATTTTCATAGTCTTAATACCGATTTCACAATCTTTACCAAAATAGTGATAACTATGCCATTTTACCCAATTTCACCAAAATGTGATTTAATCAAGCGATTTACCATTAACACATTTTAAATATCTAACCCATGAAATACGGTGTGAGATTACACACCTGGTTACGGTAAGTACTACGCTTTCTCAATCGTTGACACCTAGAATATTACAACGCTCGATTAGACATTATTCACTATTTAATAAATCTACTCTAAAACAAATGATCTAAGATTTTACCCTCGGGATCACGAACAACTACAATTTGTCGGTTTTCCTCGGTTGACGATCCACAACCCGGTGGAAAGTCCCGAATCGCTGATGCCTCACAATTGCGAACAACCTCGAATAGTTGATTCTCATCGGATGAGGGTCCACAACCCGGTGGAAAGTCTCGAATCACCGAAACAGCCCTTCGTTTAAATTTAGAAGTAGGGATCGTAAATTCGCTCCTTTTTCGATCACCAATCACTACCACTTTTGATTTGATATTGTTTGCCTCCATTGAAAACAAATGTTAATCCAAACTAATACTACGTTATTATGAACGATTGATCTTAGGAGTAAGGTTGGCTTACCACAAAATCCAAGTGATCCACGAATAAATCCCTATAATATAATCGGTTACTCCTTTCCATTCTGGTAATCATCTTAACTAATAAAGGATGATCATGAAATTCGTGAAGAACTCTTACCTTAGAGATTTTTGAACCGAATCCTAGTGATTGCGAGATGACTTCGGAAGAATGATGGTTCGGCCTTCCACTATATCACTACGAAGAAGAAAGGGATCTTGTTTAAGAGAGAAAATAAGTGATGATTCGGTCAAAAGACCTTCCCAAACCAACATATAGATTCGGCCATAGAAGGAAGAAAATGAAAAGAATTGAAAAAGTTCTTACCAATTGTTCAAATGGTGAATGACAATCTGAATGAAAAAGAAAGATCAATAAAAGGATGGAAGATTCGGCTATAGAGGAATAGTGGACTCAATATTCGGCTATGGTGAAAAATATTAGAGTGGATGTGATGTTTGAAAGATTTTGCAAAAAGAAAAGAAGAAGAAGAACTAGAAAATATGATGGATTAGTTTCGGTTTTCAAGGATGATGAATGAACAAAGAAATGGTCTCCAAGTTTGCATGCATTCGGCAAGAAGAAAGAAAAGAAATGGAATATGCCTCTTCAAGGTTGCATGGATTCGGCAAGGAGAAGAAAAGAAAGAAGAAAATGTGCACACTCAAGGTTCCAAATTTCGGCAAGAAGAAAATTTGGAGAGAATAGAAAATATCACAAAAGTTGCATAAAGGTGTTTTGGCCAAAAACAATGCCCAAATTTTTAACAATTACTAAAGACAAATTCGGCTAGAAGAAATGTGTTTTGGAAGAAAATAGCACACTTGATACTAAAGCAATTTTTACCAAAACAAACACTAAATTTTACCTAAACACCATAGGAAAATTCGGTTATCCCCTCCCCTAATACACAAAACCGTCCACATGCATTACAAGGTTGGTCAATACTTGGCCATCCATACCTTCCAAAAAAATTACCATGAATTTAGCCCTTTGTTACCTCTCCTTGCCTTTTCCCTTTTGATTCCTTTCCCCAACCTCAACCTTACCTTATTTCTTAGCCACCTTGCCAAAAATAAAGAAGTCAAACTTGTCATATTTACTCCTTGGCCGACACTTAAGGAAGGAATGCAAAAATAAAAGTCAAGGATTGCACACAAGGGATTCAAACCTCTTCCCTCAAGGTACCACAAGTGACGCCATAACCTCTTTACTATTTGTTCAATTATGCTAGCTACTTATTCAATTATTTCCTTATGCTTCAAGGTCACTTACTCCATTTCCTTAAAGTGCTAAATAACAAAAATTTTTACTGGGTCCAAATAAACCCCGAGCCTTCTCAAGACCTCCTCAGCATACGAAATTAATAATCTAACTAGCTTAGAACCAAAATAATGCAACACATGAAATTAAAATTATAGGATGTTACAATTCTACCCCCTTAAAGAAAATTTCGTCCTCGAAATTTACCTGGTTAAAAGAGGTGAGGATATTGCTATCGAATCGTGTCCTCAGGCTCCCATGTAGCTTCCTCCGCTCCATGATTATGCCATAGAACTTTGACTAACGGTACTGACTTCCTTCTCAACACCTTAACATCTCGATCTAAAATTTGCACTGGCTCCTCCTCGAACGACAAGTCAGACCTTATCTCAACTTCCTTACTGGTACTATGTGAGACGGATCCAATTGGCAACGCCTTAACATAGAGACATGAAATACACTATGTATCTGGCTCAACTCCGGAGGTAACTCAAGCTGATAAGCCACTGGTCCTACACGTTTCAACACACGATATGGTCCGATAAACCTAGGGCTCAGCTTGCCTTTCCTTCCAAATCTGAAGATCTTCTTCCAAGGTAAGACCTTTAGAAAGACTTGATCCCCCACCGCAAACTCAATATCCTTACGCTTCAGATCCGCATACGATTTTTATCTATTCGAAGCTTCCTTTAACCATGTCCGAATTACCTTTACCTTCTCCTCCGTTTCTGATATCAGCTCAGGACCAAATAATTGTCGCTCCCCTAATTCAGTCCAGCAAGTAGGAGTACGACACCTACGACCATACAACACCTCGTAAGGTGCCATCTGGATGCTGGATTGATAGCAATTGTTATACGCAAACTCTGCCAATGGTAGGAAATCTTCCCAACTACCCCTGAAGTCAATCACACAACCCCTTAGCATGTCTTCCAGAATTTGAATTACTCTCTCCGACTGACCATCTGACTGAGGATGAAATGCCGTGCAGAAATTCAACTTGGTTCCCAAAGCTTTATGTAAAGCTTTCCAAAACCGTGATGTAAACCTAGGGTCCCTGTCTGATATAATAGACACTGGTACCCCATGTAACCTCACGATCTCCGCTACATACAACTTGGCCAACTTCTGCAATGAGTAATTTGTACGAACAGGTAGAAAATGGGCAGTCTTCGTCAACCGATCCAATATTACCAAGACGGAGTCTTTCTTAGTAGGCGATAAGGGTAGCCCACTAACGAAGTCCATCGTTATCCGTTCCCATTTCCATAATGGAATCTTTACCGGTTGCAATAATCCCGACGACAATTGATGTTCCGCCTTCACTTGCTAACATGTCAAGCACCTACTCACAAATTCAGTAACCTCTCGTTTCAACCCTGGCCACCAATACTGTTCACGGAGGTCTCGATACATTTTATTTCCCCCGAAGTGCATAGCATATGGGCTACTATGCGCCTCTCACAGAATCATTTGCGCCTCAATTTTGAGTCTTTGGGCATACAAATTCTTTCGCGGAAACACAGTACTCCATCGTTATTTAATCCAAATTCCCCTATCACACCACCTTCCACTTGCTAAAGTAATGAACCCAACTTTTCATCCGATGACTGCTTTTCCTTAATCTGACCTAACCACACAGGCTTCACCTGAAGTTCGGCTAGCAGACTACCATCTTCATATAGACTGAGATGAGCGAACATTGCTCTCAAATCTGATATCACGTTATGACTCAACGCGTCTGCCACCACGTTAGCCTTTTCGGGGTGATACTTGATTGAGAAGTCATAATCCTTCAACAGTTCTATCCACCTTCACTGTCTTAAGTTCAACTCCTTTTGGGTAAGGAGGTACTTTAGACTCTTATGATGCGTATAAATAATCGGCTTCTCTCCGTACAAGTAGTGCCTCCAAATCTTCAAAGCAAACACCACTACAGCCAACTCCAAATCATGAGTGGGATAATTCACCTCGTGCGGCCTTAACTGACGAGATGCATAAGCCACCACTTTTCCACCTTGCATTAACACACATCCCAAGCCCATGTGTGACGCATCACAGTAAACAACAAACTCTTTTCCAGCCTCAAGTTGAACCAGTACTGGCGCTTCTGTCAGAATCTTCTTCAATTTCTCAAAACTCTCTTGCTGCTGATCTGACCACACAAATGGTACTCCCTTGCGCAACAGTTTAGTTAGAGGTGCAGCAATCAATGAAAACCCCTCAACGAAATGCCTGTAGTAACCAGCAACCCTAGAAAACTCCGAATTTCAGCCACTGACTTCGGTGGTTTCCAATCCAACACAGCCTCTACTTTTCGGGGATCAACTCTAATTCATTCGGCCGACACAACATGCCCCAAGAAAGTCACTTCCTTCAGCCAAAATTCACACTTACTGAACTTGGCATAAAGTTACTTTTCCCTCAATATTTGCAATTCTATACGCAGATGTGAATCATGCTCTTCTTCATTCTTCGAGTATACCAAGATGTCATCTATGAACACCATCACAAACCGGTCTAAATAGGGTTGGAAGACCAGGTTCATCATGTCTATAAATGCAGCTGGTGCATTGGTCAACCCAAACGGCATCACCAAGAACTCATAATGTCTATAACGAGTTCGAAACGTCGTCTTATGAATATCTGCCTCCTTGACCTTAAGTTGGTGATAACCCGATCTTAAATCTATCTTGGAGAAAACCGAAGCTCATCACAACTGGTCAAACAGATCATCGATTCTCGGCAACGGATACCTATTCTTGATCATTAACTTATTCAACTGCCTATAATCGATGCACATACGCATCGACCCATCCTTCTTCTTGATAAACAAAACCTATGCTCCCCACGGTGATACACTCGGTCGAATGAATCCTCGATCCAACAACTCCTGAATTTGAGCTTTAAGCTCCGCTAACTCCTTCGGCGCGATTCTATAAGGAGCAATGGACACCGGAGCCGTTCCTGGAAATAGCTCAATGCCAAACTCTACCTCCCGGTCCAGAGGCAATCCAGGAAGTTCTTCGGGAAAGACGTCCGAAAACTCCTTTACCGTTCTAACGCCTTCCACCAACAATTCCTTGACATCCAACTCACTAATGAAGGCTAGGAATGCTCCACACCCTTTTCGCACCAACTTTTCTGCCTTTAAAGCAGATACCACATTTGATAGATAATTTCTCCTTTCACTTATCATCACTACTTCTTTATCTTCCGAAGTTCTTATCGTCATCCGTTTTGCAGTACGATCTAAGTTCGCACGGTGTTTCACCAACCAGTCCATGCCCAAAATAAGGTCGAACTCGCCGAAAGGTAGTTCCATCAAATCCGCCAAAAATGTTTCTCCTTGAACTTCTAAGGGTACATTTCTAAACAATTTATTTACTATCACAGATTGTCCTAAAGGACTAATTACTGTCATCTCCCTAGCAGTAATCTTAAATCTAATGTTCAGATTCCCAGCTACATCACTAGTAACATACAAATTGGTGGATCCGATATCTATCAAAGCAGCAACAGGTACATCAGATATGAAGATCGTATCGGTTATCACATCAGGTGCATCGCCATCCTCTCGGCATCTGACCGCATAAACTAACCCTGGCTGTCTCGCCTCCGTGTTACCCCTGAAGCCATTGCCTCGACCCGGTGCACCTTGACCTTGACCTGCGCCATTACCACCTCGACCTGGTCCACGGCCCCTCGGTGGCTGCTGAGCACCTCTAGCTGGCTGTGCGTCATAGTTACGAGCTTCCTGAGTCGGAGCAGTCCGTCGAGGACAATTCTTAAGCTGGTGGTCCTTAGAACCACATTTGAAAAAACCATCGGTTCTCTTCCAGCATTCACCAGGGTTTCATCTTCCACAGTCAGCACATGGTTGTATCTGATTGGTAGCAGCAGATGCTCTAGCTTGAGCTAGCTCATCATTCCTGGGCCTCTTCTGAAACCTTTTAGCAGGACCCGAGTACTAAAAGTCCCTCTTGCCCTTGCCTCTATCTCTTTCTCGGTTTTGCCGCTCCGAGTGCTTAGCCTCTTCAGCTATCTTCACTTTCTCCACCAGTGTGGCAAAATTCCTTTCTTGTTGTGGGGCTATCAATACCCGCAACTCATCACTCAACCCGTCTTCAAAATGCACGCAGCGTTTGTAGTCAGTTGGCATAATACCTCGGGCATAACGACTCAGACGCAGAAATTCCGCTTCATAAGCTGCCACGGTCTTACTTCCTTGAACCAGATTAAGGAATTCCTTTCTTCGGGCATCCACATAGCTAGCCCCGACATACTTTCCTTGGAATGCAGTTTTGAAGAAATCCCAAGTAACGCGATCGGCCTGAGTGCCCTCCCGAACAGTGAGTGCCCTCCCGAACAGTAAGCCACCATTGATATGCCTCGTCTCTCAACAAGGACACAGCTCCTCTCAATTTCTGCTCGGTGGTGCACTCCAAATCATCCATAATTCGTTCCACTGCCTCGAGCCAATACTCCGCTACATTTGGGGCCACACCCGAGACACCCCTAAAATCTTCGGCACCACTTGATCTAAGTCATTCTGAAATTGATCCACGAGCTGCTGGCCCAATTCTAGCCCCAGCAACCCTTTCTAAGACTCGCAACATTGCTTGGGACAAAGCAATGTCCTCCCTCATACCGTCATGTGATCCAGTCTCAGTCCCGGGTGACGCAGGTGCGTCCATTTTCGGTATATGTCCCAACGCTTCAGATGCAACTCTAACTCCTCGGCCTCTACCACGACCTCGTCTACCCCGTCCACCTCCTCTAGCGCACATATTGAGTAATTCGATTTAATCTGATTAAAAGTCTTATGAATTAGTATATTATTCTGATATTTATTAAACAATATTTTATGAGCTATAAGAAGTAGAGTCATTTTCGTAAACGCATCCTATAGTCTCAATCTCTATAATTTCAACACCTAAAACTAAAAGAGTGTTCTTATAGTCATATCACAATAATCATAACCAAAAAATAACATACTTACTTGACTTGGTGTCGGATACCCGTGGTGCCATACTTCCTTTTTGAAACATGCATTTTAACTTTATCATTCAAAACAACTTTGAAAAATGTTTTTGAACCCAAACCACAGCCGAGTTTTGAACCGAGCTCTGATACCATAAAATGTAACACCCCAAACCCGACCCAGAAGTTAGGCCCGAATCTGGCGTGTCACATGGATGTGTTTTTCTTTTCAAAATCATCTTTGCGATTGTTAAAAACTTGTTTGAGAATTACAGCCTCTTTGCAAAAACCCAAAATACTTAAGCAATTGTTATCTACTTGCAAACGTATTTATCTTTAAAAAAAACCTTTTTGGTTGCGAAAACATATGTGAAATAAATAATTTACGAAAATATGACGTTTGAAAATAGAGTTGCAGAAACATTTTGAAAACATTGCGGAAACGTAGATAAAATACAAGTATTTTTGAGAGGTTGATTGATGAGTCGAAAATCAAGGTAGTGAACTTTAACCGTGACTTTTGAAAATGCCGTCGATAATTTGAAAGAGAATTTCCGAGTTAAATCATTTGTAAAAGTTTGTTATGAAAATCATTTGTTAATCAATTTTTTGGAAAACCGTTATTTATGATTTTAGAAAAAATCCCATTTAAAATAATGTATAAAAATAATAAGTACAGCTAAACATAAAACCAAATAAAATATCCCAGAGGCCTTATTACAACTTTAAAACCCGAATAGTAAAAGTAACGAAATAAACGAAAAAGAAATTTAATAAAGTGAGAACCAATTCTGAAGTATGGCCTCCACCTGAGTCATCCATGGCCCAAGTCCACGTCACTGAGCATTACCTACAGGGAGTAAGAGAAAAAGGGGGGGTGAGTTACAAGAACTCAGTGTGTAACCCACTTACCATTGTCCACTGGGCCAAAATCCAATTAAGCATTTATTTGGGCCAAAGCCCATTTACAAAAAAAAAAAAAAAAGAAACCATATATAATATGCATGTGTTATGTAATTCCCAAACCAAACCTAATTTTCCATCCGCTACACACCACCCATACCAACCAACACACCTGTGGGGAGCTTTAGTGACCCACCCCGCCAACACACCAAACGTAGGCATTAAGCCGTTTATATCAAATTTGTGGACAAGCCACCAGATTAACAGAATTTACATGGCATTGCCATTTTTCATATTTGTGGCAGAGCCACCAGAATTATGTAGCAGAGCTACCAGAACTTCTCTTCATTATTATCCCATCCCATGCAAATCATGTATATAATGCATAGCCATTCACAACAATTTATTCAGATATTTCTTACAAACATCATGGCCCATTATAACAATTTATCAAGTTGGCCAATTAAGCAAAATATCATCTTGGCCCATTTAGCAATTTATAGCAAATCGGCCCATGTAGCAAATATCAAATGGCCCATATAGCAAATATCTCAATTTGGCCCATATAGTAAATATCTCAATTTGGCCCATATAGTAAATATCTCAATTTGACCCATATAACAAATATCTCAATTTGGCCCATATAGCAAATATCTCAATTTGGCCCATATAGCAAATATCAAATGGCCCATTAAGGGTATTTTCGTGATTTTCAGAGTCTTAATACCGATTTCATAAGCTTTACCAAAATAGTGATAACTATGTCATTTTACCCAATTTCACCAAAATATGATTTAATCAAGTGATTTACCATTAACACGTTTTAAATATCTAACCCATGAAATACGGTGTGAGATTACACACCTGATTACGGTAAGTACTACGCTCTCTCGATCGTTGACACCTAAAATATTACAACGCTCGATTAGACATTACTCACTATTTAATAAATCTACTCTAAAACAAACGATCAAAGATTTTACCCTCGGGATCGCGAACAACTACGATTTGTCGGTTTTCCTCGGTTGACGGTCCACAACCAGGTGGAAAGTTCCGAATCGCTGATGCCTCACAATTGCGAACAACCTCGTATAGTTGATTCTCACCGGATGAGGGTCCACAACCCGGTGGAAAGTCTCGAATCGCTGAAACAGCCCTTCGTTTGAATTTAGAAGTAGGGATCGTAAATCCGCTCCTTTTTCGATCACCAATCACTACCCCTTTTGATTCGATATTGTTTGCCTCCATTGAAAACAAATGTTAGTCCAAACTAATACTACGTTATTATGAACGATTGATCTTAGGAGTAAGGTTGGCTTACCACAAAATCCAAGTGATCCACGAATAAATCCTTATAATATAATTGGTTACTCCTTTCCATTCTGGTAATCATCTTAACTAATAAAGGATGATCATGAAATTCGTGAAGAACTCTTACCTTAGAGATTTTTGAACCGAATCCTAGCGATTGCGAGATGACTTCGGAAGAATGATGGTTCGGCCTTCCACTATATCACTACGAAGAAGAAAGGGATCTTGTTTAAGAGAGAAAATAAGTGATGATTCGGTCAAAAGACCTTCCCAAACCAACATATAGATTCGGCCATAAAAGGAAGAAAATGAAAAGAATTGAAAAAGTTCTTACCGATTGTTCAAGAGGTGAATGACAATCCAAATGAAAAAGAAAGATCAATAAAAGGATGGAAGATTCGGCTATAGAGGAATAGTGGACTCAATATTTGGCTATGGTGAAAAATATTAGAGTGGAAGTGATGTTTGAAAGATTTTGCAAAAAGAAAAGAAGAAGAAAAACTAGAAAATATGATGGATTAGTTTCGGTTTTCAAGGATGATGAATGAACAAAGAAATGGTCTCCAAATTTGCATGCATTCGGCAAGAAGAAAGAAAAGAAATGGAATATGCCTCTTCAAGGTTGCATGGATTCGGCAAGGAGAAGAAAAGAAAGAAGAAAATGTGCACACTCAAGGTTCCAAATTTCGGCAAGAAGGAAAATTTGGAGAGAATAGAAAATATCACAAAAGTTGCATAAAGGTGTTTTGGCCAAAAACAATGCCCAAATTTTTAACAATTACTAAAGACAAATTCGGCTAGAAGAAATGTGTTTTGGAAGAAAATAGCACACTTGATACTAAAGCAATTTTTACCAAAACAAACACTAAAATTTTACCTAAACACCATAGGAAAATTCGGCTATCCCCTCCCCTAATACACAAAACCATCCACATGCATAACAAGGTTGGTCAATACTTGGCCATCCATACCTTCCAAAACAATTACCACGAATTTAGCCCTTTGTTCCCTCTACTTGCCTTTTCCCTTTTGATTCCTTTCCCCAACCTCAACCTTACCTTATTTCTTAGCCACCTTGCCAAAAATAAAGAAGTCAAACTTGCCATATTTACTCCTTGGCCGACACTTAAGGAAGGAATGCAAAAATAAAAGTCAAGAATTGCACACAAGGGATTCGAACCTCTTCCCTCAAGGTACCACAAGTGACGCCATAACCTCTTTACTATTTGTTCAATTATGCTAGCTACTTATTCAATTATTTCCTTATGCTTCAAGGTCACTTACTCCATTTCCTTAAAGTGCTGAATAACAAAAATTTCTACTAGGTCCAAATAAACCCCGAGCCTTCTCAAGACCTCCTCAACATACGAAATTAATAATCTAACTAGCTTAGCACCAAAATAATGCAACACATGAAATTCAAATTCTAGGATGTTACAGGCCGTGTAACCCAAGTCAGTAACCTAACTTGTCTGGACACGGGGTAGGACACGGGCTGGGACACGGCCATGTGCTCCCATTTCGAACATTCACACAGCCTGTGACACGAGCGTGTCTGGTGGCGTGTGAGACACACGACCTGGTCACACGGGTGCGTGTCCCCTATTTTGGAGAAAATTTTTATAAGTGTTGAAACATTTCCTGAGTTATTGGTTTAGACCCGAACCACTCTCAATGCATGTTTAAGGCCTTGTAGGCTTGTTTAAGGGACACTATGATTGATTGTGATTGAATTATATTTGAATTGATAAATTGTATATGAAATGAATGCTTAAAAGTGTTGTAAATCTGATAATGCTCCTTAACCCTATTCTGAACGGTGAATACGGTGAGGGGTGTTACATTGTTGATCTAAGAATAACTGAATATCTTCAAACTCGTTCGATATACCCACATGACTTGCATCATTGTTCCACCTATTCAAATAATATGTTATTCCAAAAATGTAATAATGAAAAAAAATATGATAACTATATTATTAAATAAATCTTACATTTTTACAAGTGGGAATTGATAAGGGAAGTTTACTCACGAACATAAAAATAGTAAGCGATACCATCCCCATGACTGAAGAAGGAGTATGCAACCACCAATTTTAGTTTTCTATGCTTCAGTTCCCCAAAACATCTCTCGGTACAATGTAGCTAGGATAGTTGATCCGCAATTGTGTCACCTGACTTATTTTAGGTTCATTAGCTATAAGAGCCACCTTAAATGTACTAGATTTCGAGATTTACCTAGCAATTGAAAGACCCTCGATCAACCTCAATATGAATGCTCAAGTGAACTGTTGCCTTTCAATCGCACTAGAAGAGTTGTCAAAATGTGAGAAGTTATCTTTTAACCATTTCATATCTATTCGATTACAACTAAACTTGTCTGGCACCTTGCCTAATAGTTGATGGCAAATTTCCCTCCAATCACCAATATACACTTGTCGCATGGAAGATCAAGTAATAATCCGATCAACCGGTAGATCGAGTTGCAATGTCACATCCTTGATTGTAAGCATACACTCATCACACAAAAGATGGAATGTGTGTGTTCCAAGTCTCCATCTTTCCAGCAAAGCACTGATAAGTGTGGGCTCCAATTTAGTCCCGCCGAGCATGCAGCGCACATATAAGAATCTCGCCTCTTTTAAGTATTGTTTAATAACACGCAGTGCTCTCGCATTTAAATTGTGTATATATGTTTTGATAATCCGATCTTCGTCCTGATTATATAAACATAAAAAATAATATTAACAACTTAATAATGATATTAATTAAAATAAAAATATAATAATATTTTCTTACCATTTGTAATTAGACGCCGGAAATGTGTTTGTGATCCAAGATGATTAAAATCGAATAAAATCCAAGAAATTACAAACAATTAGGATAGAAAATTGAGAGAAGAAGAATTTGAGAAAAACATTGAGAGATTAGGATAGGAAATTAAGAATAAATGAGTTGAAAGAATAAATGAATAAGATTGAATGGAAAAAGTAATAAGTGTAAGGGGTATATATAGGAAAAAATTTAACCGTTGGGTTTTTTTTCAATAATTGTTGGTTCCAATGATTAGAAAACTAACGTCCCTAATTTTCTAACCATTGGCGATCCAATAGTTAACATATATATATTAAATAAATCTGGTGTCATGTGGCAAAAGCGTGCCCTACTTGACCCGCTGGAAACATGTCCAACAGGGCGCGCTTTTGTAACATGGCACTAGTATCCCGCAAAAATAGCCTATTTTCCTAAATTTTGAAAAAGTCGACCTAAATCCCTGATTTTTTTTCTCAAAAACAGCATATATGCCTAATTTTCTTCTTAGTTACATGTTTAAGGTTTAGGTTGTATAACATTAATCAAAAAACACATAATATAATATCATAATTGTATAATAATCATTATACATTCATATTCATATAAATATATATAACAAGGTACAAAAGCGTGTAATGATGCCAAGTGGTGATCTCTCATTTTTTTTAATGTAATTTCTTTTTTTCTCTTTTTTGTATTAACTTTTTCACCATTTATTAGATTAGATTTTGTTTTAAATTCTTGTTATCTATTGGTTGTATTTATATGTTATTTAAATTTTTAAATAAAAGTGACATAAATTCCACATTAAGTAGAGAAGACTCTCATAGCTCATACTTACATTGTAAATAAATGTCAATTTACTTGTTATTTTTATGAACTCTTTAAAGTTTCATCATTTGAAGAAATTTATGAGAGAGGGTTTATAATTTAAAGTTATTTATATATGATATGATATATATTATATGAAAGAGAGAAATGAGAATGTTTAAATAAAGGTGAATTAGTGCTTAGAAAAGAAAATAGAAAAGAAATGAGTATTGGTTTGGAAATAAATCAGACCTGAACATTCTAATATAGTACTAAGTTTATTTTGGAACTAGAATGACGTGCTAATATGCTTATTCCAATAGTGGTGATTCCAACAAAGTACCATGTTTTAAAATGTTAGGTTGAAAAATGTGAGGCGTAAATTTACTTTGTTTGAGATTTCTTGCATTATTCAATTCAAAGCTACAATAAGAATGGTTCTATTTGAGATTGTATTTTATATTAGGAATAAAGAAATAACTATTCTTAATAAAGTTTTGTGGAAACGCATTGGATTTCAATTTTTTTGTATACAAAAATTTTCAAAGTATAGTTATTTGAAAATACTTTTTTATATATAATATTCTTTAAAATATTAATATAAGTCTACCTCATACTTCTCATTTCCAGCATATACTATCCATACACTACAAACAAAGTTGTAACACCCCTTACCCATGTCCGATGTCGGGATCGGATACGAGGCATTACTATCCTTCACCTTACTTAAACATGTAATAACGGGCTATAAAATTTCATTCTATTTTAAAATTTTTCTTTCTTACTAATGACATACAATTCATGGGCCTACGAAGCCTTAAACACACTTCCGGAAGGTTTCAGGATTCAACCGTAAACTTTTGCACTCCTTGAAAAATTTTGCCTAAACAGGGGTCACACGCCCTTGTGACCTGTGACACGCCCGTGTGGGCAGGCTGTGTGGTCTCACACGCCCATGTCACTAGCTCGTGAACACTTTATTTATTATTACAACCTACAAGGGTTATCACACGACTTGACACACGCCCGTGTCAATGGCCTGTGTCCTTCACACGGCCTAGACACGCCCGTGTCCTCACCCGTGTGAAAAATTAGGGGTATTCTATTTGTGACGTCATCAACCCCTTAAGGAGCACACGACCTAGGCACAGGCCCGTGTGGCTAGCCCGTGGTCGACACTGACTTAAAACACTAACATGCAGGGGACACACGGCCTATTAACACACCCATATGGGTTGACCATGTGTCACACATGGCCTAGACACACGCCCGTGTGTCTACCCGTGTGGACACTTAAAGGCTATTTTCCAAGCCAATTGCCACCCTGGAATCAAGATCATTCATATACTCAATCCAACCACTCAAATACTTCATCAAAAACACGAATAACAATGCATAACTCATCATCAATTGATGTATAAACTTAGTAAATATTGGTCAATCTCTTTAGCCATATACAAAAAGAATAATAACCTTAATAGCCAACACTTTGGCTCCCTCTTAAGACTTACATCAAGATGAAATAATTCTTATACATGCCATATTTAGTAAAAGCAACTTGGCTATACCAAAATAGTGATTGATAGTGTGCTCCGAACTCCGACATCAATGACCCCCGAACTAGTTTGGCAAAACTACAAGGAAGAAAGAAATAAAAAAAGTAAGCATATAACTTAGTAAGTTTGCATGAAACTCATATAGCAATATATTTGCTAAATATAATTCATCTATCATGAAATAATGACAATATAAATCTCAAGTACTTGGCTTGCTTACTCATACTTATCCTTACTCATCACATGTAATATAACAATTTCATACTTGTAATGTACTCATGATACCTGTATCACTTAATCACATAAATTAGTGTATTTTGCTAATGCAAACATAAACTCAATCTTCTTAACTTGAATAATACTCTTAATCAACTTTGAATAACTTAGCTTATTAATATCTTTACTTACTTAGTTTTCTTGTTACCTCTTTCATACTTGGCTCTTTTACCCGTTGAATTTCCCTGAATAATTGAGGTTACTCAATCTCATCAAACATGTATCTCGATGCCAATGCCATGTCCCAAACATGGTCTTACATAGGATCGCCTCATGATGCCAATGCCATATCCCAGATATGGTCTTACATGGAATTCCTTAGCTCGGTGTTGATGTCATGTCCCAAATATGGTCTTACACGATACCTTCCTTATGTGTTTCCTTTGGAAACTTACCATTGCCATGTCTTGACGTAGGCTTACGTGGTATCCTTGCCTTATGAATCATATCAATGCCATGTCTTGACATGGACTTACATGACATCTTTGCCTCATGAATTCACCAATGCCAAGCCTTGGCTTGGACTTACATGGGACCTTTGCCTCATAATAACTTTTCAATGCCATGACTTGTCATCGACTTACATGATATTCTTGCCTTATGCCGATGCCATGTCTTGACATAGTCTTACACGGGCTTTCCTTATCACATGTTGTGATAATAGTATCCTCATTATTCCGAGACTTCAACCGGGACTTTCTCATACATATTCTCATTTACTTTTCTCGTCATAATATCAATAATTTTACTTCATAGAAATAATATACATTATACAACATAATAAGTAATTGATTGAAAATACATGTAAAACTTTAATTCATACAAACTACCTCGGTATTTAAAATGCATGTAAAGATGTAAGTTAGTCATCGACTTTATTCTTGCCTCGGTTTCGATCCGGGCTTCGCGTTTCTTGATCTATAATAACAATTTAACTTGTTAAATTCACACATTGACCACATCGACTCATAATTCACATTTTGGGAAAAATCACAATTTTGCCCCTAGACTTAGGCAAAATTACTATTTTGCTCTTAGACTTTGGCAAAATGACCATTTTGCCCCTATGCTCAGAAATTAATTCTAATCGTATTTCTACCTTCAACAAGCCTAGGTGAGCATTTAATACTCTCATGGCTATCATCAAAAATCAACATTTCACATACTTACTACAATTTTGTAACCTTTTCATCAAGGTCCAATTAGGTGTTTTCAAGACAACACATTTCACAAAAGTTGTTCATCTAACAACTAAGACTAAATTTCTTTCATAAAAATTACAGAAAATAACAATGATAGCTCTCATGGAAAAACTCTAATCTTTTCACTATATTGCACATTAGTCCCCTCATTTGAAAGCTTAAGCTTTAAGGGTCTCAAAAGTACAACTATTTTCAAGAAAGATCATCAAAATCACTTACTAGAATGGAGGAGAGCTTGCTGAAAATTTTTGAGCTTTCAAACCTCTATTTTTCTTGCTAAAATCAGTGGAGAAAGATGGAGAGAAAGATGATATCTTTTCTTTCCTTATTTTAATAATACTAGTCAAATTAGTCACCAACTATCAACCACTTTGACCAATTTTGTCCATCTGTCTCCCATGGCCGGCCACTAATATATTGGGGGTCTAATTTCCATTTAAAGACCTCCAATCATAAATCTATGGCTATTTGGTACATTTAGCTTACAAACTTTATGCGATTTAGTCCTTTTTCGCGATTAAACAAGAAATCTGTAAAATTAAAGTACCAAAATTTTCATGTAATTCTAAAATCATGCTCTAACACATAAAATAACATAAAAATTATTTTCTCTAACTTCGGATTAGTGATCCCGAGATCACTGTTCCGACTAGCCCCTAAATCAGGCTGTTACAAAAGTAACATTTTAAAGTTAGAACTTTGCATCCAAGTAACAAAATTCAAGCTAACTTACTTATTGGACTGACTAACAATTTTAGACAACTTCTTTTGTATCCTTGGACACAAAGATCCAGGATACTTCTCAGCAACCTCCCTCATGGAAACCAACGTAGTCATGACTTTCCTTCTAATTATTTCCAACATAGTTAGGATAGGTTTATCTCTGGCTTCTAAAATGATCTGCAAGGAGAGAAAGTCCTTAAATAACTCCAACAATAGTTATACAACATGAAGTGATAAATAGTCAAATTAAAAACAAATTTTAACCTTGTTGAAACATTCACTGTTGTTGTTCAGTAGTAGATCAGACTTGCATCTGGTTGAAAAGTGGGCTCTTGACCAAGTCCTTGGATCCTTATTACACAGTCAAGCCTCGGCAGATTCTGAAAGTGACCTTATTTCAAACATTGCTTCCTCAAATTGTATTGGAAAAGTTTCTTTAGCAGTTTTCCAGTAAGTAAGACGCATAGCTTGGCCTCTAAATCCTTCCATGTTTTTGAAATTGTTGTAAAGATGTCTGGCACAATTTTTTGCTTCAGGATTAGGGAACAACACAGAAATCACTTCTATTAGGCCTGCAAAATAGTTAAAAAACAAGATAAACAATAGTTTTTATATAAACAATTTAGGGAACAATACAATTTCAGCTACCTTTTGTTTTTCAGACATGAAGCATAAATTGTAGGAGTTGTTAATCTCCAAATCCCTCTGTAATAGCTCGATGAACCAAACCCATGACTATTTGTTTTCACTCTTAACTGCAGCAAAGGCCACTGGATATATACAATCGTTGGCATCAACCCCAACAGCAGCAAGCAAATGTCCACCATAATATCCCTTCAGCCAACACCTATCTAACCCTGTAATTCTCCTACAACCAGTTAACCAACCTGATTTGCATGCTTCAAGGCATATATAAAGCCTTTGAAATAGCCTACATTCTAATTTACAAATGGTTGTTGTACCAGGGTTGCTTTTCCTTAACTCAAGTAAATAATCATATATATTGGCATATTGGGCTTTGTGATTCCCTTGAACTAATTCCATAGCCCTAATCTTAGCTCTCATACATTTAGTCTGAGACACTATTGTTCCAAAATCCACCCTAATATCATTCTGTAAAGATGATAAGGAATAATTGGGATCAACTTGAAATTTGTGTAAATAATGTCTAGCCATCCACTTTGAAGTAATATCCATATTTCTCATTACCTTACCACACTTATGGTGGTGGTTAACTAAGGTCTTAATCTGCCAACTTACTGCATTGGATCCTTGGGACTTAATTTGGATGCCCACAACATCCATTGACAACTAGGTACACAGATTGCTTTCACCTTAAGCTTGTCATTCCTAGTTAGTTTGATTGCATATTTTAAAATGTCTTTACTAGGGAAAACCAAACCTTTTGTCAATATAAGGTTCCTCATATCAATTTGAGGATTGAACAGAGGGTACTTTTGATTCGCATCTTCATCAAAATCCAAGTCATTGTTCAAATCCTCATCACTGTTACTATCAAAATCATCTCTTAAACCCTAAAATTTTGAACCCAATAAGTAGTCTAACTCTTGTATCATTTCACCTACTAGTTTAACCTCTGGTTCATCTACCTTATCACCATTAGACTCAAAAGAATCAGAATAAGAAGCATCTGGCTCATAAGCTTTATATGAACTATCATCTGAGTCAGATGCTTCTCCTCCAAAATCCCCCCTAAAGTATTTTGTTCAACATCAAACCCTAAACCAAAAAAGGTGAATGAAATAGTATACTAGTACCAACAAATTTCACAACAATTCAGACTTGAAAACAACATTATGTCAACTCTAGTTCAAATTTAAACAACACCACTGATGAATTCATGAACATTTTAGGACATTCAAACAGCAACTGGTATTTACATTTGGATAGCATTAAAATACACAATGTAGGACATCAAGACAACAATCATTATTTACATTTTGACAACATAAATTTGTGCACTAAGAGACATTATGACATCAACTATAAATTACATTTGAGCAATATAAATATGCACATTAAGAAACATTTTGACAGCAGTTATAAATTACATTAAGACAGCATAAATGTAGAAATAATGCAACAAACAACATTGGCAGTAGCTCCATGGTCAGTAATGTTAACACAATTACACACAATCAAACTGGAAAATTTCAAGTATAAGAGATATACGAGCAGCATATAAAATGATACAAATTATGACATTTAATCAAAATTTTCACCATTTATTTCCTCAAAGAACAACCGGTCCTTACCAGATTTATTTGAACCTTACCTTACAATAATAGAGATAGCACATTAAGAAGGAAAAGTCTTATGTAATGTACTACAAGTTATCTATCATTAAACATAACTTATGCAGTAGGAAAAACACATGGAGTACTTCAGTATAAAAGTTATGACACAAAATTCTATCATAGTGATAAACTAAAAGAACGTGAAATTTATTTTCTATGCACACTCAAAATTGATCGAATATTACTAGAAGACAAGTTTTTAAAATCATTCGTAAATAATTAAACAATTAAAGGTCCTAAGTTTGATATCACCTAAATTAAATCTGTAAAAAAATAAATTTATCACATTTTTTAACAAATAAACCCATCAACTTTAAGCCAAAGCATGAAACTTTAACCTAAAAAAATGGTGAATTGGTCCCCGTCAAAGCTAGATAAAATCTATCAAATCCAAAGACCAAACTAACCCACATAAATCTGCTTCCCACATCAGTGACCAGACCAACTTATACCGCCCTTTGATCTTGTCTAACTTTTACCTCTATGCGTTTGAAGAACCCTGTGTTTTTTAATCTTATTTACACCCTTAAAGGGCAAGGAATATTTTTAAAATGACCCTCTACCATAACATATTTTCTAGAAAAACCACCTACAAAGTTGAAAACAGAATGAGAGGGAAAAGGGAACTCGAATGGTGAAATGGTAGAAAAAGTTGAAAAACTCAAAAGCAAAAAATAAATTTAAAAAAGAGCTTTTTCTTTCCTTTTAGATTGTAAAGTGTCTAAAAATCTAGACATTACTAGCCAAATAGAAAATTGCAACAAGCAATAACTTGTAAATATTTTTGTTTATCAATAATAAGACGACTTTAATAACAAAAATAAGATTAAGGATTTTCTCAAGAAACAAACCTTCAAAGATTTAGATGATAGATTAAGTATTCAGACCACATGGATACTTACTAAAGATTTGACTTTCTGGTTCTTTTTAGGGGTTTCTTCTTTTGTGAAGAAATTATCATAAAGGAAGGACGGTTGGATGTAAAGGAAGAAAATATGAAGGTTTTTAATTTAGGGTTATTGTTTTAGAGTCAAACTACTTATTCAGTAAGAGAGACAGAAGGATGCAAATAAGATGTACTTTGACCCTCCATGTTGAATAAAAAAATTCAATTGATTGATGAAACACACAGTTTGATTTCTATTGCTTCGATTCAACAAAGATAACAGTTTTTTCATTCAAATGGAAAAGAAAACTAAAAGGAAAAAAAAGGAGAGGAAGGGTTTTTCTTTTCCAGTTCAAAAGGTGTAAATAATTAAATTTTTCATTTAATTAAATTTATTTAATTAAAATTTTATTTTAATCCCAGTTGGACATCCAATTTGCCATAAATCCATTTGGACTGCCACGTAGGATTGCCGTTAGGGAGGTAACGGAGCTTAACAGCAGAGTGACCACACTTCGTAACAAAACGATAACGTAAGTGACTAAAACATAACATTTCAAACATAAATGACTAAAATGTAACCTAAGGTTAACAAAAGTGACTAATTTTATAGTTTACCCTATATGATTTTTACAATTATTATAATACCATAAATGAATACAAAAAAAAAATCAAGGATTCATATTTATATGAATTTTATTTTTAACCATTTTATTTGTCAAATGTTATGGATCTTAAAAATTATTTTAAACTAATAAATAAAATATTCTAATAGATATATACAACAAATCCGTGCATCGTACGGTATAGAAACTAGTTTACATGTATATACATATACATATTAAAAATAATTACTTTAATTTTATCATTAATTATTATATTAGTTTTTTGGAAAATATGTTTATTCTATTTTTATACATTTATTTATTAATTTTTGTAAACAATGATTAAATTTTTAAGATTAATATTGATGGTTAAAACATGATCTTATATATAAAAGGTTTTAGATTAAAACGTATTAAAAATAAAATTTAAATATTTTCTAAATAATAGATAGATTTGAAATTTTCACAAATTTTTAAATCTAAATTTATAAAAAAAAATATCTGTATCTGCTCAAAATCCATAATTAATAATAATTTTAATATCTGAAACACCTTAATAGTTTATTCCAAACACTTTATATAACTTTATTGATATAAGAAATAAAAAGGCTAAATGAATGGAATAGTTATGATGGCGACAAATCATTACCCGGTAATACTGATTAATACTTGATAGTAACAAAAGCAAAGTCGAAAACATTATGTTAGTTGGCTTTAATAATTTAAGTAGAGATGTGAGTGCCAATTGTTTAGAGATTGTTGTGCCCTTTGCGTTGCTTGGTTGAAGGGGTCAATGAACTAGGTGGTGGTGGTGGTGGAGTTGCTTTTCTAATTTTCTCACAAAAGAGTGTTTCTTGATTGCTATAAATAACTTCAAATTCCGCCCATTAAAATAAAAAAAGATTCCCTCCCAACTCAGTGCTTACTGACATCCACTCTCAGATCAACAGAGTTTCTTGTCCCAGGAAGAAGATTGGGTTTTCTCCTTTTTAATAGTTAACCTTTTGTTTTTGGAGATTTGGTGGGCATGCATGCAGCCAAAGTCATGCCTGGGTTCAACACTACACCCCTTACGCTGGATCTAAATGATTTTTGTAGTCCGAAGCCGGATTTAAATAAGGGTCACAATTTTACATTTTGATTAGTGATGTGAAATGGAATAAATATGGTTTAATTTGTCGCGTTTTCATTGTTGTTATGTTTTACATTATCTCGTTTTGTTAAAGATAGTTAAAATTTAAATATCATTATCACTTTTATAAATATTGAATATATTATATATAGCCTCACTCCATCTTATTCAATTTTAAGAATAAAACAATAATTTCAAAATATCAAAACCGAATAATTAAGTCATTCGAAATGAATTAATTCAAAATCTAATTATTTGAATTTTATCATAGTTCAATTTTTTTTTTTACCACGACAGTTTGTGTTATGTTTGCAATGACAACAAATATAGTGCAAGTGAAAAAGCATTATTAAGGATCATGAATTAAATCCCGAATAGAAATATGAGTTTTAGCTATGATTTTGCTTATGCACATTCCACTAATAGAAAAAAGAGGGAGTGGATAAGACGAAAATGATTGCCTTGATTCTAAAATCAAGCTTCATTATTGGAGGAAATGGTTTTTCTATTTTTTCTATTTGTCCCAACATATCTTTCTTAAGCTTTATTGTGTCATTTGCTTTGTTGAATTCTTCAGAGGAAGAAGGACCAGTGTATGGTAAAGAAAGCCCCTTAATGCTCTCTCCATTCAATTTTCATGGTTTACACATCAGTTTGTCTTTATGTATGGCCACTAATTCCACAATAACCCAATTATTTGTGCTTTTATGAAGTGTGGGTCTGTGGGTGGAAAACTTGTCTTGTAATTATCCAATGAATGCCTACCCATAACCTCTTGAAACAACAACATTCACAATGAAAATTACATCTTGTTGTAAAGGAACCGAAAGAGAAATCTCAAAAGAAAGCGGCTGTTCTGTATAAAATCCTGAAGCAGCCAAATCTTGTACCACCTACCATACTCATTTAGCATACCGGTCCAACGTTTATGCATGTATCAATATGTGTAGCTTGGAATATGAAATATTTCATTCAAACATGTCTATATTTATAAATGATTAATCTGAAGTTCCTTTAAAAGTTTTGAGTTGTTTGCATTATGTTTGGGTAAGTAATTTTGAAGGAAAAGAAAGGAGAGTTTAGAAAATGAATTAATATATGTTTATTTTGTTTGATTAGTTAAAACTAATAAAGGAAAATAAAGTAAAGAAATTTTTACCATCTTTATTTGGTTAAATTGTAAAAAGTTGAAAGGAAATTATTATTTATAGTAATTTTTTTCCAATTATATCTTGCGTATAAAATAACTTATGTAGAAGGTTATGTTTTTTTTTTTTTTTTTTGAATCAAATGTAGAAGGTTATGTTATTTTGCATCTTTAGGGACACAGTCATTTTTATTTTCTCTCATATTAGGGGTAATTAAAAATTGAGTAATCAAGAGAAAGTAAAACCTTGTTTAAATAAAACAAAGTTATCCTAACAAGGAAAGAGTATTACTTTCCTTTCATTTCCCTTGTTTTTAAATTTACTTAGAAAAATATTTTTTATTTAATATTTAATATTTAATATTTACATATATACAATTCTTTTATTGCCATTATATTTTTTTTAATTTAAAAATAAGCAATTAACATTTTTTCATATGATGTAAACGTTTTGAACTCTCTCTTTTTTGTGCAAAATGATTTTTTAAAATCTAAAAATATAATCCAAAATCAGAGGTTGAATAAATAATCCATCCTTTATTATTATTTCCTTCAAGAAAAACAAAAGCTCAATTCGGAATTTAAAAAGTGTTTAGATTCGGTGCAAAAATTGGCTGCTCATGAATTCGATTTCGAAGTGGTAAATAATCCTATAATGGATTAGGATATCTTAAATTCTAGAGTGGCATTCGTCATATATTCTAAAGGTTGGAAGTTGGAACCCATGGAATCATTGTAGATAAATATCCAATCCAATCCAAGCAAGTTGAGGAATAAAACTTGGGTGGAATTCAAAATCCAAAACGTTTTCGAATTGTATGCTACATGTCTCATCTAGTCATGTCAAAAATGCATTTTAATTTTATATATAAACCAAAAAAAACAAAAGCAACATTTAAAGTGATGATGATTCTGAGAAAATAACATTTTTCATATGATTCTCGCCGGTAACAAAAGAAGCAATTCAATGAATATCATATTTATGTTCTCCACATAGACATACGACAGTTCAACTTCAATTACAAAAAAGCAAAGATGTGACATCCGATCCCATTCTATCCTAGCAATACTAGCACTAAGCAAATCCCCAAACCAGATTCTCCATCCATATATGCACTCATAAAAGAATCTTACATATATATATATACATACGCATCTTAAGCCATTTTTAAAACAAAGCTTATGAGCACATTATCTGTTCTTGATAATTGAATTATGTTTGTGTTTTTTTGGCTACTAGGGCAGTTCTTAATTTCAACTCAACAAATGAAAATGTTGGACACGAGTTTCTTCCAAAATAGGAAAAATAATTTTAATATAAATAATTTTTGTAAATTACCATGGATCTAACATTTCACACCAAAGAGTTGCAGATATAAAATAATGATAGGCAGGAGAATACAAGCAATAACAATATAGTCGTAACAAAATTAGTTTTGGCGCACCAAAATGGGGTCCCTAGAGAAGAACATGTACCCTCGACATAGTTTGTTCACCCGCAGCATCCTGATTTTTGAGCATTTGCTGCAGCCCCTCCTGCCTGGTCTGCTTGGTTGATTTTAATCGTCTGTGGCTGCAAAAGAGAATGAAAAGATTATCAAAATGACGAAAAGAAATGGATTTGCATAATTAATCACTAATTTGCATGTGTTATGAGAAAAGCTGATCCTTCGAGCAAAAGAAACCGTACCTCAGCCTTCGAGTCAGTATCAGTGAGTCTTTGCTTAATATCCCGCGCTATTGAAAAGAAAACCTCCTCAACGTTAAAGTTTGTTTTTGCACTCTACAAAATAGAGCAGCTATTGAGCATGCAGGAAAGATCAACTAAACATTGGAAAAGTAACTACATCTGCAGTAAAATTACATACAGTCTCAAAGAACTTGATGCCATATTCATCAGCAAGAGCTTGGCCCTTTGAGGTAGGGACGGCCTGAACAATAAGTTAAGGGTCAACTTGACAAAAAAAGAATCACAGCTAATATGGCAAACAGAAGGTGACTGAAAAAGGATATGAACAGAATCACAAATGTGAATATGGCAGAGAAAGAAGAAACAAACCCTTTTGCTTTCATCCATGTCAGCCTTATTACCAACCAGAATTTTGTTGACATTGTCCGAAGCATGCTGTTCAATATTACGAATCCAATTTCTAATGTCTAAGCAAGAAGGGATATTAGTACAGTTGATAAGATAATTATAATGGAGAGTGAGTGAATAAGATTTCAAATCACTAGATAAGGAGTATGCTTTCAATTATCAACATGCACGTAATAGAAAAGTTCCAATAACAAGCAAAATTTGATGGAAACATTAAACATTTCTAAAGATTCCAAAGTGCAAGATGGCAGATCTGTATGACCTTTCAAATTTTCAATGATAAAAAGTTCAGTGCTTACTATTGAAAGATGACTCATCAGTCACATCATACACGAGCAGAATACCCATGGCTCCACGGTAGTAAGCTGCACAAAATGAAAATATTATGTAATTCATCTGCAGCTACTAAAATAAAGTGAATAACCCACAGGCACATTCCAAAAGGATAAAACAAGATAAGTATTTTAGAAAAAAGGAGCAAGCAACCATGTTTGAGCCATGGAAGAAAAGACTAAGCAGACATCAAAATTTCACCACCGAGCGTAAAAGCCCATGACTTCCTAACAGACCAAGCATAAAGTCAATCATTATGTTATAATTCTGACCAGACATGTATTTCTAGTCAGTGACACCTTCAAAGCCCAAAAACTAACCGGTTGTAATTGTTCGAAACCGCTCTTGCCCAGCAGTATCCCAAATTTGCAGTTTGATCCTTTTTCCATCAAGCTCTATAGTCCTTATCTTAAAGTCAATTCTGCCAAAGTAAACACAACCTTTAAACAACATGTTCCTAGTAGAAACATAGTAATAATAAAATGAAGACCACTGCACTGCAATTACAAAAAAGAGCTACCCAATTGTCGTGATAAAACTAGTAGTAAATGAGCCATCTGAGAAACGCAAAAGGAGGCAACTCTTACCCACACCTGACAAGCACACAACAGCATAAGTAAATAGAATTCAAATTCAAAAGAAAGTGTGAATATCAAGAAAACCTCCTTTAAAATCACCACAATACCAACTATTAATCCCTAATTATACACAATTATAACTATCTCTAGCAACCAATCAAACGAATTAAAAAAGGTCAAATTATGTCATCAGTCCATGTACTTGAATGAAGTTTGAAATTTAGTCCTTGTACTTAAAAAGTTAAAAGTTAAATCATCTTACTTTTTCGATTTAAAAATCCTAATCCAATTGCTGACTACATTAGTATTTTCTGTCAAAATTTGACATCATCTATAGAGCCATGCAATCAGACCAACTTCAGAAGCAAATTATTATTAAGTATACCTCATAGTATGCAAATGTTTACAGAAAATACTAAAGTTGTCAACAATTTGGCTTAAATTTTTAAATTTAAAAAGTTTAGAGGATTAATTTCTAACTTACAATAACTAACTCTCAAAATTTGCCAAAGTATAGAGACTGATGATATGCTCTGAACATTAAAAAACAGTTCCCTGTTGCAAATGAACATGCCACGACTCAATGATACGCAAAATCAGTAGCACCGATAGAGAGAATATTCCCATGGCGATAGGCTATATCAAGACAGAATACATTATCAAATATAAGCTAAAAGACAATACCAAAAAAACCATTAGCATATATTCACCATATAAGGCACTATAAGAGACTTTTTCTTTTCGAATCAACATCGCTTAACGAAAAAAAAATCGTATCAAAATCATCTGTAAAATAAAAATCAAGCTTAATCTAAGGCAAAGATCTTGAAATGCAAATGACAATCTCACATCTTGGTTTTCCATATTTAGGAAATAAAAATAAATAAACACTTAAAAATAACACAAACATTTCTCACAAAAATGTAGATTGAAAGAGTAGATCCAATTTCAGAGCAAATACATACGTATAACTATCAAGAGAGAAAATGAATAGATAAATAGTTACCGCTGTCGCCGATTAAAAGGAGCTTGATGAGGTAGTCGTAATCAGCTCGAGCTCTTGCAGGTGGAGCAGCCATGGAAATAGAATAAATTTATCGAAAACAAACCCTACAAAAAAGAAAAGAAAAGAAAGGAAAAGCTGAGACGTTAATAATCAACGAAAAAAAAGGTAAAAAATAAATAGAAATGAATGTTTTAAAATTGATTCGGTGAATTGAACGGAAAGCAGTACCGGATCTGGTGAAAGGAGATGAGAGGAATGAGGAGGGAAGCGCCTCTGGTACGTCAGCACCGGTCGGCCATTGAAGAAAACATTTCTTTTAGAGAAAGAGAGAAAAAGGAAAAGAAAAATTGAAAGAAAGTATATTCAAGAAATAAGTTTTGGATTCGACTCCTAACCGTTGGATTAATATTGGGTGATGAGATATGGTGGATCCAACGGACGGTTTTTTATTTTTTAATTCGTCAACGGACAGAAAATAGGTGATCGAAGATAACGACTAGGCTTTCCTAAAGCTGTTAGTTAAACGGCACCGATTAGTCGGAGATAGATGCGCTGGATTTTGGCATTAACACCGAGGATGATGCAGCGACTCTAATTAATGTACCTACATTTTATTTAGGGCAATGATTTTCTTTCATCTACTTTATATTAAAAATCATTATTACCATTACAAATATTTTATATGTTAAAAGAAACAGGTTTATGTATGGGGAGATATTTCTAATTATATATTTTAATTTTTGTTAATTAAATATATATATATATATATATTTGTGATTGTATGTATAATTATTTTTTTTTAAAAATGAATTGAGATTAAAATATATTAAATAAAACTGATCTAGGAAGAATCCATCTCAACCCAATTCTTAGTATTCACGCTAGATTTCGATTGGAATATAAACAATAGGCTAATGTTCCATTTATAATTTTAAAAGGATAAGTATAATATTTTATATTTTCGACCAAAGTCTTTGCCTGCCTTATAGGAAGTCACCGACAGAAGCCAAATACATAAAAACTACTAATTAACTTGCTCTTATATTAAGAAAAAAAAAAAAGTACTCATCCACTTAGATGTATAATTTTATGTGCATATCTTTTAAAGATGGAATATTTTAGTAATATGGTTATTAATAATTTCTGCTACTGCTTAAAAGGATATTTATTACACAGTGGTGAAGTGAAATGTTAGCAATGCAGCATAAAAAAATTTCATTTAATTTTTTTATACTTTGACTCTTCAAAAATATAAAAAATTAATTTAATCTTTTAAAAATTATAAAGATATAAATTATTAAAATAATAAAATTATATATTTTACAATCATAAAAATATATAATTTAATTTTGACTCTCAAACAAATTTTCTAGTCTAAACCTAATTACACATGGTTTGAAGTCTGTAATAAAAATAAAATTGAAGTGATCAATAAAAAGTATAATAATAATGTTGGTGGCAGGCTACCAGAAATATATGGTTAGTGGTGGGTATGGTAAATAAATTTAATGGAAAGGAATATTAAATCAGTATGGGCATAAGGAAGTATTATATGTAGAAAATCCAATCTACCGGGAATAACCGAATCGGATTACTGTAAATCAAATTATTTAAAATGTAAAACAACTTTAACTCTTAATTGAAATGAAAAAAAAAATTTAAATACATTAACTCAATTAAAATATTTCTATTAAATCCATCGGTTAATCAAAATTTATATATTTTTATCTTTTAGTTAAAAAATATAAAACATAGAAAAAATATATTGTTAATATTTTTTTTAATAGTTCAAAAAATATATTATATATAATATATTTTTATTTCGATTATTATAAAAAAATAATAGTTCAATAAATACATTGCTAATATAAAAAATATATATTATTTATTATTTATTTCGATTAATATATGATTCGAATCAAATTAACCGATAATCGAAATTTTAAAAAATCATTAATCGATTGAACTAAATTCAACCACTAACCGATTAATCGAATTAGATTAATTTGATTAATAATTCTATTTTAACCGAACTATAAACACTTAACATAATTGATTAAAATATCAACTAAGCGTTACAATTAGCTGACAGGGGGAAGATGATGGTAGAGTTGGACGATTTACGTGGTTTAGTATAAAGTGGAGGGTCATCATAAACAGTATTTTAAGCGAAGATATAAAATTATTTGAAATAAATATAAATTCTTAAAAAACTAAAAATAAAAAGGTATAATTATTTATTTGATCTTCCAACAAGAGATGAAAAAATTAACATTTTTTCACTTTGTTGACATGACATACACGTGAATGACACGTAATCATTTAATTATTTTTTAAAATTTTAAAATTAAAAAATCATTTTTAAAATTATTTAAAAAGTATACAAATTATAAAAAATTAATATTTTTCAAATTTTAAAAAGTTAATTAGATGTTGACATATCATCCACGTGGCAGTCTACATGTATGCCACATCAATAAACGTTAACTTTTTTATCAATTTTTGGATTATTTGACAATAAATACAAGTTCATGAGTTAAAAGAAGTGAAAAATTAACTAGAGGGCTAAAATGATTTCTTTTTTTTTTTTTGTAAAATTTGAGGGGTCAAATAAGTCATTGTCAAATAATAATTAACAACAACCGTTTAATGTATAACAGAAATCTATGTAATGAATAAATTAAGAATTAAAAACTCTTAAAATTAATTAAATATTTTATTTGTATAATGTTTAGAATTACTCGGAGTTTTTTTTTAATCCATGTGTTTTAGCATACTCAAATTTACGTCCTCTTGTACTGACAATAATACAAATACTAATTAAAGTACTAAATGAATAATATCTTAAATAAATTTATGAATAATATAAAATTTTAAAACTTAAAAGGTTAAAAACTCAGACCCATCCAAAACATTGCAAAGTTAACTAATATTTCAAGCCACCTAGATTGATATCAAGTCATACAAAATAATGAAAATGTTATAATTAAGATCATATTTGAAAAGAAAAAAGCATCAATCTTTTTTTTTTTCTAGACATTTTTTAAGTAGAATTACTCCTTAAAAGTAGTTTAAAGACTGTTGGATATTTAATAGTTACTTCTATTATATCCCAAATAGAGTTAAGGCGACCTTAATTAAGGAATAAAGTTTTGGTAATACTATTTTTGTATTCAGATAATTCCAACTTGAAATTTTATTTTAAAAAATATAAAAGAATTTACCCCACAACAAGAATGGTTACTATATTCCCAAAGCATCACTTAAATGTGAAATGCATAAAAATAAAATTATGTTAAGTTGGGCCAACCAAAACGTCCACCATAGATTTATAATGTTGTGTCATTAAGAGTCCAATTTTCAAGTAGTTGGACTCTAATTCACATGTATTTATCTGGAGAAGCAAGGGAGTCTAAATCGATCCAACAAAATGGGCCTAACCTCACTTGCATTCTTTAAAGTCCAATAACCACCCAGATCCAACCAAAAACCATAATATAACTCCTCATTAACTTAAGGTCCGTTTGTTTTCATGTAAGAAGTTTTATGGAAATGTTTTCTGCATTTTCCTATGTTTGTTTTATAGAAAATAGTTTGGTCAAGGTAAAATAAATCATTTTTCCTGTAAAATGACTTACCTTTTTGAAAAGCGTAAGTCATTTTCCGGAAAAAAGCTCATTTATAGATAATTTTATTTTTTTATAAAAATTAACTTAAATCAAGCTTAATATTACTATATTGATAATAAATTTTATTTTTATTTTTAAAAATTTTTAAATATTATATTTTTTAATATTATTAAACATGCATATTTAATTATTTATTTAGTCATAAAATAAATTATTAATATAATATATTATTTTAATAAATTATTTAATATTTCAATTTTATTTTAATAAAATAATTTTAAATAATATTATTCACATATTATTGAAAATATTCAATATTAATATTTTAATAATATTATTACAATTATAAATATATTAATAATAAATGTTTTCTAGTACAAAGGTTAAAATATGTCATAAGCCTATGTACACTTCACAGATTTATAATTTAGTCTTTGTACTTTTATTTTCAAGAATTTAGTCCATTTACTTTCAAATTTCAAAATCAAGTCCAATTGTTGACATCGTTATTTTTTTTGTCAATTTTGTTGATGTCACATTTTTAAATAAAAAATACTCACTTAGTAGTCATGTAATTAAAAATGACGTTGTAATGAATCTGAATTTAACATAATATTTTTATATGCAAAAACAATGTAAAATATAAAATTATAGATAAAAATAAATTCAATTAAACAATGAAAAAATAAGAAAATCTCAAATGTATGTTTGTTTAATTGAAAAAAACGTTTATGAAATATTTTAAAGAGATCTACCAAAAAACAGAAAATATTTTACATGAATTCATTCAAACACCAGAAAATATTAGCTTTTTCAGAAAAGTAAATCATTTTTCAGAAACCATTTTTCGGAAGTTATTTTCAGTGAAACAAACGGAGCCTTAAATTCTCTCTTGCATTATTTTAATTTAAATTTAAATTATTTCAATTTTCAATTCATTATTTTTTATATTAAAATCATTCTAAATAATCCAAAATGTCTTATTTATAATTTATACTCTTAATTATACTTTTAAACTTCTTATCATTTTAAACAATACAGATTCACCTGAAACTGGTCACTTTTAAGGCTGCAAGAAAAAAGAATGTTATGTCAATTCATTTTCAAGTAAAGCCTCTATATATAGTGCCACTACATGTAAGCCAAAAGTTGTATGTTTTTTATTTTGAATTAAGGAACTGGGGAATAAAGTAACCAGGACATTAGGTGTAACTTGAAAGTTGATTCTACGTGATTTGTGATCAAGAGCTCAAAATAATTCACGTGTTTATTACATTGAGCAGTAAAGAATTAAATATCGGTAAAAGTACTGTAGAGGCTCTTGTATAAAGGGGTTAGACTACATTTTATCCTCTCTATTAAATAGACAAATTAGTCATTGTATGTTAAATCAAAAAACAAATGGATTATTTTTGTTAAAAATTTCATCTATTTGTATTGTTAAAATCTAACGTGATTGACGGAATAACCAAATAGTGACACGTAACACGCCATGTGTACCTCATGTTAATGTATAAGGACCAATTTTTAATAGTAGAAATGAACAAAATTTTTAATAAAATGACCAATATACTCTTTGATCTAATACATATAAATTACTTTGTCTATTTTTCTAATAGAGATAGCAAAATACAACCTAACTTTTAATACACGAACTTCCATAACATGTTAAATGATTTTTTTTAAAGAATTTAATACTTTTATTACCTAAAATTCAAATTTTATGTGCGGAAAGAATAATAAAAGAATTTTATCTTGAAATTAAAAATATAATCCAAAATTAATTGGAATCCAAGAATACGTAGCATGAAAAACGAAACCCTTCAAAATAGTAACGATTCAGTGTTTGGTGGATAAGGTCCCAAATTCTTAGAAAATTTTCCCTAAGGCTTCATTCACGAAAGGGAATGAATGAAAGCACGCTACCCAAAGCTGCCAAACTGGAAATCATGAAATGAATAAAATTGTTGAGGCTATCCACCACTCAATGAATTTTTCACATTTCATTTATTCTAATTAATTCAATTTTTAGTATTTTAATTTCAAAAAATATAAAAAATAAAAATGAGCATATACTTATTTGATGCTTTTATTTATTTATTTATTTATTTATACCGTTGCCATTAAAAATAAACTTAATTCACTCTTTGTCAGTTGTTCAATATCTTATAATTATATCAAGCTATTATTAAATAAGTTTATCGGTAACATGTCAAATAGAAATATAAAGCAAAATGTCTAATAAAATTTTATGTAAAAAATATACTTTTAAAATATTATGTATTCCTTTAAAAAATTTGATTGAAATTTTGGTTGAAAACGAGAGGGTTAGAATTTAGGTTTAAGTCTCATTAAATATGAGTATTTAAGGATGAGATTAGAATTTTTTATTTAGGGGAGTCAAAATAAAATTTGAAAATTTTAAGGTCAAAATATGAATATTGTATGACCCAATTATTATCTCAACCAAAGCCCACGTTCTAAAACCCATTAACAAAAATAAAATACAAACCCAATAAACCAAATAAAATAAACAACCCCAAACAGTCCAAACCTAAAATTAAAATCAACCCAAAACAAATTAGCTCACTACCTAAATAGAAACAAAAACCCTAGAAACCTAGCTGCCGCTAGCAACCCTCCGCATCATGCGCCACCGAGCCATGCCCTCGCCATGTAGCCCCGCTCTCTGCAAAGTGCGCCTCCATGATGGTTACCTGCAAACAAGGAAGCACGTAGCACAACAAATACCAGCATAGCAAGAATATTAGATATTTTTTTTATTTGATTCGGCTATAAAAATCGAAAATCACTTGTAAAATGGGGTTTTTTTTTTGTTTTAGATAGACAGTTGTAATAGGAAAGGAGTGTAGAGCCCAATTTTTTTGATTGCCCGGGCCCAATACCAAAGATGACCAGCAAACAAGGAATAAAACAGACCAAAAAAATAATTGGCCCAATACAAATCAAAGCCCAAAAAGCCCAAAATAAAAAAACAAATCAGAAACCCTAGTTAGTGTAAGAGAGCTCAGCGCCGTATGCCCCAGCAGTCCCCTCAGCAACGTGCGCAACTCCAACACCGGCTCGTGCCCACGTACCTGCGAGAAAAAATGGGAGCACAACAGTAACAGAACAACGGATAAGTAGGATAGAGTTCTAGTTGTTTTGATCTACCGAAAAGGCTATAAAGGCCTTCGAAATAATGTAAAAGGGGGCAGGTTTTTTGGTTCTTTTCACACGACTTACATAAGAAATACATAGAGCGTTTCACGAGTCAATACCAAAGAATCAGTAGAGGTTTTTTCCTTTTTTATTTCTTTTTTCGAATTTAAATATTATTGTTTTCTTTTTATTTTTTTTATTTTCGTTTTTGATTTCTGTTTTGGGTTTCTCCATTTCTCATTTTTTTTCACAAAAAACCTACAGTATATATATATATATATATATATATATCAAAGCGTTAAAGTTTTAAAAAAAAAAAAGAAAGGAAGGAAGAAACTTACCAGGCCGTTGGTCTTGCGTGCGCGTGGTCGGCCACAGGACCAGCGGTGATACGGCTGCGTATGGAAGGTTGGGTGGCTCAAAACCTAGAGAATAAAGAAGAGGAGGATGGGGGGGTTCTGTGTTTTTTTAATTTTTGAGGTCAGGAAGAAGAATTGAAGGGATTTGTTTTTTCCCTTCAGTTTTAAAGCAAAAAACGGCTGTGTAAAAGGGGGTGGGCCTCACGCATGTGCCATTTTACCCTAAATGGGTAAATTCGCAGTAGGTCCCTTTCCTTTGAGCCCAGTTTTAATCGTGTCCCCCTCCATTTTTTAAAATTTAGCCCCAAGCTTTCGACTTTGATCCAATTCAGTCCTTTTTTTATTGCTTTGTTATTTTGCCATTAGATTCCTTGTTTTTTTTAAAATGTTCTTTTGTTACCTTTTTATTATTATTGTCATAATTATATTCTTTATATTTTATATTATTATATATTATTTTTTATATATATACCATTGTTTTGCTACTATTATTTTATTATTACTATTAACTTTATTGTTATTTTATAATTTTTATTACAAAATTTACTCTTATTTTATTTTTTTATATTATGATTATATCTATTGTTTTATTATTATCAAATACTTTTATTTTCTTTATTACTATTGTTTTATTCATACTATTATTTTATCATTTTCTTATTATTATTATTTTTACTATTTATTATCATTCTATTATTATTTAGTACTATTACTACTATACTATACTTATTATTATATTTATCGTTATACTACTTTATACTAATATTTTTCTTTATTATTATTTTTATTACATACTATTATATCTATTATTATATATATTATGGTTTACTTTAGTTGTCTTATTATATATTATTACTTTTACATCTATTATTTTTATCATTATTAGTATACCTTTATTTCTTTTATTACATTTTTTTATTACTATTAATATCATTACTTTTTTCCATATATTCGTTATTAATTATTTATTATTAGTTTTATATTTCGTTATTATTACTACTTGTTTTATTTGTTACATATCGTTTTTATAATTGTAATACTACTGTTTTATTTTTGTATTTATTGTTATTCCCTATTATCATCGTGTCTACATTTTCACGTTTTTATTTTTGCTTTTCTCCAAAAACTTAAAAAATGTTTCAAAAGGGAATTTTGTGTGTTTGGAAGTTCGGGAAATCATGCCCAATCGTGCCCGGCTTCGATTTTTTGTTCGTCTAGATCGCTAAATATCCTTGAAAGATTTTGATCAGTTTTTTTTGAAAATAAGGCAATGTTTCGTGTTTGGAAGTTTGAGAGATTCGTGCCCAATCGCGCTGGGTCTCGATTTTCTATTCGTCCAAATGACCAAATATCCTTCGGAGGTTTTGATCGAGGTTTCTAAAATAAAGGCAATATTTCATGATTGGAAATTCAAGGAATCGTACCCAATCGTGCTGGGTTTCGGTTTTTAGTTTAGCCAAATAGTGAAATGCCCTTTTCAAATTACAATACATGAATTTTGGAAATCATGAAATGATCTTGGTATCGAAGGTTTGAAGCATCGTGTCCTATCGTGCTGGATGTAATATTTCAACTTTTCGGAACAAGAGAGTTTTGATTATCCAATGCGAGTTATCCGAACGTTTTTAAAGATTCATATTTTAAAATATTTTCTAATTTTCGATATTAAGGACATTAATCAATCAACACGGTACCAATTTTTGGGCGTTGCGAGGGTGCTAATCCTTCCTCGTACGTAACTGACTCCCGAGCACGTTTTCTGAAAACTCGTAGACCAAAATGTTTTATAAGTGGCCCAATCACACTTCAAAAAAGATTGGTGGCGACTCCGTTTTTCTTTTAAAGTCGGCCCATTTTCCAACGAAAAATGGTTTCGACAGCTTGACGACTCCACTGGGGACCAATAAGAGAGTCAAGCCGTAAAATTGGTTGATTAATGTCCTTTTTATCGAAAATAAATTTTTTTCTGTTTTTCCCATTTGCATGAGTTTGTGTCGTGTCATATATTTGTTTTGGTTTGAGACACATGGGATATCTCTGCATTCATGTTACATGACCGTTGTGGTCACACCCTTTAAGTGGAGCGAGAAGCTATGCCTTCGTGAGGTTTTCACCTCCGCATGGGCTAGGGGACTGCTTCAGGATACATCCGTACCTATGGTTCCGTGAGGTTTTCACCTCCGCATGGCCATAGAGAAATGTATTCCCCTGAACTGAACTCGATCCGTATGAGCCTATAATGGGTGAGGATTGAGGAATCTGCTGGTTCAGGTACCCTTTCTTTAGAACTAAACCACATATAGCGAACCTTAAGAGCCTACCTTAGGTAGGGCCATTTCACTTGCTTTGGTTGACATTTTTCACTTGCTTTGGTTACTTTTATGCGATACTAACTTGTTTTATTTTGGTCATGTTTGCATGTCATTTCATACTTAAAAGACGCCGATTCCTGTTTTAATTACTAAGTTAGAAGGCTTGTTATGGAGAACGGATTCCTTGATAAAGTAGAGGATAATGCAGCCGTGCGTATATGGTCAGAGAAGACACAGCTTGAGAAGGGGGATAGTCTAACCGAGGGGTATACATCAGAATTATTGGACTTCACTCGCATCAGTGTGACACAGAATGAGCTCCAAGAATTGAGAGATATATCAGCCTGTTGGGATGAAGTAGCTAAGCAGCTTTTCTACCTTAATTATGGTGATCTACCCTACTTACTCGACATCAGAGTAGACAGACACTTGTTTCGGGCTATGACTCAATATTGGAATCCTGCTTATAGCTGTTTCACGTTTGGGGAAGTGGGCCTGGTGCCTACTAGAAGAATATACGGCGTTACTTCGCAGTCAAAGGGATCGGGTCGACAAGATTTACTTCAGGGCCGCTAATGCACCAACTTTTGTAAAGAAGCTGATGAGTATCACTGGGATGAGCGAACAGTAGGTCATGGCACGAATTCAGCAGAAGGGTGAAGGGAAATGCATTCCTTGGGTGAGCTTGAGGGACCTGATGGTGGCACATCCAGATATTAAGAGGAAAATTGACATTTTTAACTTAAGTATCTACGGCTTGGTAATCTTTCCCAAGGCTCTGAGACATGTAGATGAAGTAGTTATTGACTTGTTCGATCGTCTTGACAAGGGGGTTACTCTGGCACCAACGATTCTTGCCGAAATGTTTAGATCTTTAAACGCATGCCAGAGAGCAGGTGAGGGTAGATTTATGGGTTGGGCGCAATTATTGTTGGTGTGGTTCCATAGCCATTTTTGGAAAGTAGATAGAGTTTTTTATCGAGTTTTTTTTGGGAACTACTCCCCGTTAAAGGAGTTGGTGGCAGTGCACAGAAGAGATGACATATCGGAAGAAAACTGGATTGCGCTTCTACAGAACCTCCAGGAAAAGGACGTTGAATGGAGAGCTCCTTGGTTTATTCCCGACGAAATTCTATACCGATGTGGGGGTTATGATTGGGTTCCTCTGCTAGGGATCTGGGGAGCCGTTGGGTATGCTCCTTTGCTTGCGCTAAGGCAATACCAATCAAGATAGTTTATATCGGCGACGCATGGGCTAGCTCAGTTTGAATTCTCGTATAGCGGGAATAATTATAAGAAGAGAGTTCGAGAAGTTTCTGATGCTTGGAAGCAGATGCACCGAATGAAAAGAGTTGCTGTAGGTCCAATGGCAACCCTCGAATATAATACATGGCGGAGCAGGAGAGTAAATAATAATATCCCCGGACCGACACAGGATGGCGCTCGATCGATAGAGGAATACCTGCAGGTAGTCCCTTCCGAGTTGGATATCCTAAAACAAGACTTTAAAAGTAAAAATTCAGAGTTAGGGAAGAAACTAGAACAACTGGAAGAGGAAAAGGTGCACTTGAGATTAGATATTGATGTCCAGAAATCAGAGGCTGAGCAACTGAGGAAAGGGAAAAGGAAAGCCGAAAAGATTTGGACAGCTTGAAGACCGATTACAAAAAGTTGCATTTATCCATGAGGATTGCTGGGTTGGGTAAAACCTAAGAACAGTGGCGTCAAGAAATTCACGAGGAGAAGATTGAGGTCGATTAGTGGAAGAAGAGATTCCATGAGGCTCAAGCACAAAAGGATTCCCTGAAAAAGACTGTGGGTGAGAGCCAAAGCGAAAATAAGATGCTAAGAGCTCGAGTAGCAGAGCTAGAGAGGGCGTTGTGTTGAAGCCGCGACTCTACAGTGAAGTTGGAATCAAGCCTAAGCCAGATTGAAGAGTTGAAAGGAAAGGTGATGGAGCTCGAAACGGTGCTGCAAAACAGTGAGCTCTGGATCCAACTATTGGAGGCAGATAACCAGCAATAGAAAGAATGATTTCAACAGTATCAGAACCAGGTCAGAGAAAGAGACTACCTTATGGGCGAAGCTGTGGCTCAGATACAAGAAGTGGCTGATCATTTACAAACCTTAGCAATTTAGGTTGATGTATTAAGTACAGTATATGAGTTAAAGTCAGACCGGGGTCGAAAGTTAGCTTCGCTTCTTGAGAAAGTTAAAACTTTGGGCATAAGGGCTAGGTCGTATATGTGACTCTGTTTTATGTAAAGGATTTTGTTTTTTTCAATAAGTATTCTAAAAGAAATTGAATCAGAATCGACTCCTCTTATTTTTGCATTCATTTGCATTGCATTTCATGCATTTGCATTGCATCACAACATTTGCATTAAATATCATAAGACAACCCTATTAACTAGAGGTTAAATTATAGTTATCCTGGAACACCGCTATTACACTCGGAAGAAAACAAAAGCTATGGATCAAAGGATAGAAAAGTTAGAGCAGATGCAGAAAGAGATGCAGGACCAACTGTAGACTCAGATGCAAGAACAGTTGGCTAAAATCCAACAAGACATGAGGGATCAAATGCTGGAGTCCCAGAGGAGTATGATGAGTCAATTAACGCATTTGTTGACTAAAGGGCAAGATAAAGGAAAGGGCCCTATGGGCGATGCCAGAGATGAAAATGAAAATTCTACTTATCCTCTAAGCTTAGCCCTGGAAAATTCTCAAGCGCAACCACCGAGAGTGTCTGTCAATATCAGACCTCAGTACCAATTTGATACCCCAGCGCCGATAAATTTCCCTGTAGGCTTGAGCTCCAACCCTGGAGGCAACCTGACAAAACTGATGATCCCTGATTTCGATGACTCAGCAGAGAAGGAAAAACCAAAAGCGGAGCTCCCAAAGGAGTTCGAGGATCGATGCAAATGGCTGGAGGAGAAGTTTAAGGCATTGGAAAGTGCTGATTACCAATGTGAAGTGGATGCTAGAAAGATGAGTCTAGTCCCAAATCTGGTACTCCCACCGAAGTTTAAGATGCCAGAGTTTGAAAAATATAGTGGGACAAGTTGTCCTGAGGCCCACATTACAATGTTTTATCGGAGGATGACAGGATATGTCAACAATGACCAGTTATTGATTCACTGTTTCCAGGATAGTCTGACTGGGGCTGCAGTGAAATGGTACAACCAGCTGAGTTGTACACAAATCAAATCATGGAAGGACTTAGCACAAGCCTTCATGAAGCATTATGGCCACGTAACTGATATAGCGCCTGATAGAATCACGCTACAAAATATGGAAAAGAAGTCGAGCGAGAGTTTCAGGAAGTATGCCCAGAGGTGGAGGGAAGTCGCCACACAAGTCCAACCACCGCTGCTGGAAAAGGAAATGACCATGTTGTTTTTTAATACCCTAAGAGCACCTTTTATCAACCATATGTTGGGGAGTGCCACCAAGAGTTTCGCAGACATAGTGATATCTGGCGAAATGATAGAGAACGCGATAAGGTGTGGGAAAATTGAAGCTGGAGAGAGCATGAGAAAAACGGCTCCAAAGAAAAGGGAGAACGAAGTGGGTAATATAAGCTCGGGTTATCCCAAACCCATTACTATTAATCAACCAAGAGCGGTGACCGCGGGCCAGCAGGCCCCACCAAGACAAGAGCCCAACACGAGATAGAAAATCGAGAAGTTGTAGTTTACCCCCATACCTGTGACGTATAGGGAGTTGTATAAAACTTTGTTCGATGCGCACGCCATAGCCCCGTTCTACTTGAAGCCGTTGCAACCTCCGTATCTCAAATGGTATGACACAAACGCTCAATGTGAATACCATGCGGATGTAGTAGGTCACTCGATAGAAAATTGTACTTCATTCAAAGGGCTAGTCGAGAGACTTATCAAAGCGGGGGTGGTAGAGTTCAATGACGCTCCTGGAGGAGGAAATCCGTTACCCAATCATATGGATAAGGGGGTAAATGCGATAGTTGAGAACAGGGGGAGGGGAACCAAGCAGGAAGTTGCTGAGGTCAGAACCCCATTGAGGGAAGTTTGGAAAGCAATGCAGAAAATGGGGTTAGTTCTGCAAGAGAATGTGAACAGATCTCGAGATGCAAGGAACTGCTGTGAGTTCCATGACAAGGAAGGCCATGAGATCCAGCAGTGCAACGAATTCAGAACCTTAGTACAAGGGTTAATGGATAATAAAGAGCTGGAGTTCTTTGACTTTTCCAAAGAGAAGAATGTATGCGCCACAGAGGGTGGGTCTGCAGAAAGGATCCCTAAAGTCAATCACCCAATAGTGATTATTACACAGCCAAGGGTCGACGAGGCAGGAGTGAAAATGGCACCGAGGGTCGAAATTAAAAAACCCATGACTTCTCCTTATAAGGATACATCGAGGGTTGTAATCAGAAAACCCGTAACTTCTCCTTATAAGGATACACCGGGGATTGTAATTCAGAAACCCGTGACTTTTCCTTATAAAGATGACAAGAGGGTACCTTGGAATTACAATTGCACTGTGACAGTTTCTGGGAAAGAGAGTTCGGCCAGCACACCCAACCCAGAAGTTGAGTCTTCTATGATGAGAAGAGGAGAGAAGACAGGGCCACTGGTTAATGAACTAGTAACAGAGGGTGAGGCCGGGGATTTTCTGAAGTTTCTGAAGCACAGTGAGTACAGTGTTGTGGAACAATAACACAAGCAGCCAACACGTATATCAGTGATGGCCTTGCTCTTAAACTCAGATGTACACCGTAGCGCACTAATGAAGGTGTTGAACGAAACATATGTTGCTGAAGACATTTCAATAAATAAGCTGGACCGCCTTGTTAGTAACATAAGCGCAGGCAATTTCATCTCTTTCAGTAACGATGAAATTCCACCGGTTGGCATGGGATCCACCAAGGCTTTACACATCACTACCCGATGTAAAGGGTACACACTACCGGGGGTATTAATTGATAACGGATCGGCATTGAATGTCTTGCCCCTATCTATGCTGAATAGGTTGCCCGTGGATAGCTCTCATATGAAATCATGCCACAACATAGTGAGAGCATTCGACGGCACCGAGAGGAAAGTAACGGGGAGGATTGAGATACCCCTCTTTATCGGGCCAAATACGTATGAGGTGGACTTCCTCGTGATGGACATCAAGCCCTCCTACAATTGTTTATTGGGAAGGCCCTGGATCCATTCAGCGGGAGTTGTACCGTCATCATTGTACCAAAAGTTAAAGTTGGTGACAGATGGCCGGTTGCTAACCATAAATACGGAGGAGGATATCATCGCGTCCGTTACTAGTAATGCACCGTATATAGAGAGTGATACGGAGGCTGCAGAATGCTCCTTCAGGTCGTTGGAGTTTGTAAATGCAACTTTCATCAGTGAAGAAAGCAAGATCCCGACGCCCAAAATCTCTGAAGCAACAAGAATGGGCCTCCAGCTGACAGTAGGAAGAGAAGCATTACCTGGGAAGGGACTTGGGAAATATCTACAGGGGCCAGTCAGAGTGCCAGGATTGGTTGACAAGCAGAATCAGTTTGGTTTGGGGCATAGACCAGATGCCCAGCAGAGAAAGGAGGAGTTGGAGAAGAAACATGAGAGACAGAAGGCACGATTGAACGGTGCCGAGATCGAGTGGGGTTAAATAATTTTCCCCCATATATCTAATACATTCGTGTCGAAGTAAACACCCCAAACCCGGCCCACGAGCCTTGACCGGATCTGGTATGTTCCTCGATGTAAACCGGTTCAAAATTCTTTTGTTACTTAGGAAAAACTTGTGTGTTTTGAAAGAAAGATTGTTTTGGGTTGGGCTTGAATTGAAAACAAGTCTATTTTATTAAAAGTCTTTTACTTAGGTGACAAAACGTTTAAAGTTTGTTTTAAAATAAATTTACTTAAACTTTACGTGATAACAATTCGTACATAATAATTAAGAGTAAAATAAAGTACTTCAACTATGGCCTTATTACATCAAAATAATTCCCAAAATTCAAATTCAAATACTTAAAATAAAATAGTCTAAATAAAAATGAATTTCTTGCTGAGCATGGCCATCCCTAAGCTTTTGCCGGCCCGGTCCATCACTGATCGTCACCTGGAAGAAAAAGTTCCCTAACGGGTTGAGTCAAACAGACTCAATGTGTAACCAACACTAAAATTTAATAATTCAGGCATACATTATCATACATGCTCATATAACAGATAGAAAAAAGTGATGCAACCCGAACCCAAACCTATATGCCATCCGCTACACATCACCCGTACTAAGCTGCACACCGTGGGGACTACTAAGTCAACCCTCCATCCGCTACACACCATCGAAGGCAGTCGCTGCAGTCGACGTGCTCATCGCCCTTATAAAATTCGTGGCATAGCCACCATATACATATTTTGTGTTAAGAGACACCGCATTCAGATATCGTGGTCTTAGGTCACCACATTCAGATCTCGTGGTCTTAGGTCACCACATTCACTTCCCCTTTTCATAATATCCCATATGCCCCCATATATCATACACATTATGCAATATCATGTCTTAATTCACATTCTTATCACTTTTCACATGTTATATATAACATATATTCATAATCCTAGTAGGAGTAGGAAACGTACCTGAGTACTTTTGTACCATAGCATGGTACCTTGGCCATATTCACATTCTTATAAACATGCATATATTAATTATTACCATAAATCTTATTAAAAGTAGTGTGAGGTACACACCTGGTATTTAACGCTTTCCTGAAAACCCGAAAACTCGATCTAACGCTTTAGATTCTTAACTCCTACATTCGGCCAACACTAGGATTTTAACAAAAAGAACCATTCGGCCATAAACCAAATCCCAGTAGGATTAGTACACTTATATGCTTACCTTGCTGTCGAATTGACTATAGTCAAATCTCGAAACTTCGCAGAGTTCTCCCCTTGCAATCGGCTAGGCACTAAAATCACTTAACTAATTAGTTTCGGCTTTTAAGCGAAATAAGAAATAGATCTTCATACAAAGTAAGCCTTGGCCGAATGCTATAGATACTTACCTTGTGGATTTTAAATCCCGAAACTCACCGAATAACTAGGAAACACGCGGCCTATGGTGTACCTTCGGGAAAAGAACTTCTCCTTCCCTATAGTCGACACTAGCAGAATCCCAAAATCTCTCCTTAAGATTTCGGTCAAAGAATAATAATAGGAATTAGGCTTTAGATTTCGATAAGCCTTAAATAAAAGAATGGAAATCAAACTTGATCTTACCTTTAATACTATAGTCGACTATAGCATAATCCCGAAAGAATTCTTTCAAATAGAAATCAGCAATACCCCCTTATTTGCACCCACAAAGCTATTCGGCTATAGCCTAGATCTTAACAAGCTTTTGGCTTTTGGAGCTTAACAAGAAATCGGCTAGAGTTTATCTGTGTTGTCGGTTTTGTCAAAATACAAGAGAGGGAAAAGAGTCACTAGAGAATTTGGCAATGGTATTATGAGAAGAAGGAGATTTCGGCTAAAGCAATTAGAAGAGAAAGAAGAGAAAAGTGCTAACTTGGAGAGAAAAAGGGTTAACAAAGAGGAACATTAAAATCTTTTAATGAAATTCAGCTTACTCTCCCTCTATTTTGACCGAAAATCACCTTTAGAAAGAGTCCCCCAATCGGCCACAACATCCCTCCTTTATTATCTTCCTATTTTATCTCTTCTTTATCCCCTCATCAAGATTAATAAAATAATCTAAAATAAATCCTTATTTATCATCTACTTAGCCGAAATTTTCAAGGGAGTTGGACCTCATCTTAAACTCCTTCCCCAGTCTCCCTTTGCCTCCATTACCTCCCCTTGTGCCGCAAAATAAAAGTTTTATTTTGCTTCCTAAGTGACTCGAACCCTGGCCCAATAACACCTACTTGTGGCGTCATTCCCAGAGGCTTTAAGTAGTGCCTTGTAACCACTTTACCAAGCCCATTTCCATGTCAAAACTCCCCTATTTATTTTCTTAAGACCACCTTGTTTCAGTTCCCTCTTTTAATACTTAAAACTTCATATTTCTTAAGACATTTCCTTACATTTCCAAGTTTCCAAAAATGTTCATAATACATTCATAACATATAAGACATGCCATTTCGTATAATTAAATCGACAATGCATAGGCCCATTTTCAGGATGTTACAGTTCTACCCCCTTAAAATAATTTCGTCCTCGAAATTACCTGACTGAAATAGGTGAGGGTATTGCTGTCGCATTACCTCTTCTGGCTCCCACGAAGCTTCTTCCGATCCATGATTTCTCCATAGTACTTTGACTAAAGGCACTGATTTCCGTCGTAACACTTTCACATCTCGTTCTAGAATCTGAATCGGCTCTTCCTCGTAGGATAAATCTGGCCTTAGCTCCACCTCTTCAACTGGAACCACATGGGATGGATCCAAACGATAACGACGTAGCATGGATACATGGAATACGTCGTGCATCTGCTTCAACTCCGGTGGCAACTCCAACTGATACGCCACTAGTCCAATTCACTTCAACACTCGATAGGGCCTTATGAACCTTGGGCTTAACTTCCCTTTCCGACCAAATCTCATCACCTTCTTCCAAGGTAAAACCTTAAGGAATACTTGATCTCCCACAACAAATTCTATTTCCTTCCGTTTGAGATCTGCATACGACTTTTGTCTATCAGAAGCTTCCTTCAACCGTACCCGGATTATCTCAACCTTCTCTTCCGATTCTGCCACTAACTCTGGACCCAAAACCTGACGTTCCCCTAATTCAGTCCAACACATAGGAGTTCGACACTTCCGACCATACAACGCTTCATACGGTGCCATCCGAATACTAGCCTGATAGCTGTTGTTGTAGGCAAACTCTACTAGAGGCAAATGGTCCTCCCAACTTCCTCGAAAATCCATCACACAGCCTCTCAACATATCCTCCAACACTTGTATTACCCGCTCAGACTGCCCGTCTGACTGTGGATGAAAAGTCGTAGTGAAGTCCAACTTAGTGCCTAAAGCTTGATGAAGTGCCCTCCAAAATTGAGACGTAAATCTTGGGTCTCTATCCGAAATGATTGATACCGGCACTCCATGTAACCTCACAATTTCCGCCACATATAATTTAGCCAACTTCCGAAGAGAATAATCAACTCTTACCGGGATGAAGTGCGCGGACTTGGTGAAACGGTCCACTATTACCCATACCGAGTCCTTCTTAGTAGGCGTAAGGGGAAGCCCACTAACGAAGTCCATGGTAATTCTCTCCCACTTCCACTGCGGAATCTCGATTGGCTGAAGTAATCCCGATGGAACTTGGTGTTCAGCCTTAACTTGCTGACACGTCAGACATTTTCCCACGAATTCAGTAGCTTCCCGTTTAAGATCAGGCCACCAAAACTGTTCCCTTAGATCTCTGTACAGCTTAGTGCCTCCGGGATGCATAGCATAAGGGCTACTATGCACTTCCCGAAGAATCCTCTGTCTTAACTCTTCGTCCTTCGGCATGCAGACCTTTCCCTTGAAGCACAATATTCCCTCATCATTAACACCATAACCCTCTAACTCTCCGTCTTGTACTTGTTGTAACTTAGCACTTAGATCCTCATCCACCAACTGACTTCTCTTGACCTCATTCAACCATGTTGGTTTGACTTGCAATTCTGCCAGCAGACTCCCATCATCATACAAACTCAAGTATGCGAACATCGTCCTTAGATCCGACACCACTTTCCGACTTAAGGCATCTGCTACCACATTCGCCTTGCCCGGGTGGTACTCTATCGAACAATCATAATCCTTCAATAACTCCACCCACCTTCGCTGCCTCAAGTTCAACTCCTTCTGAGACAACAGATACTTAAGGCTCTTGTGGTCTGTGTAGATTATCGACTTTTCTCCATAAAGGTAGTGCCTCCAAACCTTAAGAGCGAAAACCACTGCTGCCAATTCCAAGTCATGGGTTGGGTAGTTAACCTCGTGTGGCCTTAATTGTCGAGATGCATACGCGACTACTTTTCCATCTTGCATTAGAACACACCCTAATCCCGTATGAGAAGCGTCACAGTATACCACAAAATCCTTTCCAGCCTCTGGCTGAATTAACACTGGAGCTTCAGTCAAAACCCTCTTGAGCTTCTCAAAGCTCTCCTGTTGCTTATCCGTCCATACAAAGGGTACTTCCTTCCTTAGCAACTTTGTTAAAGGTGCGGCTATCGATGAAAATCCTTCCACGAACCTTCTGTAATAGCCCGCCAAACCTAAGAAACTACGGATCTCAGCCACGGACCTAGGTGGTTTCCAATCTAGCACTGCCTCAATCTTTCTAGGATCCACCCTTATTCCTTCAGCAGACACCACATGTCCTAAGAACGCAACCTCCTTCAACCAAAATTCACACTTGCTGAATTTGGCATAGAGCTTCTTCTCCCTTAACACTTGTAGCACAACTCGGAGATGCTCATCATGCTCCTCTTCAGACTTGGAGTACACCAAGATATCGTCGATGAACACAACGACGAACCTATCCAAGTAGGGTTGAAAGACCCGGTTCATCATATCCATGAACGCGGCTGGGGAGTTCGTCAATCCAAATGGCATTACTACGAACTCAAAATGGCCGTATCTTGTCCTAAAAGCTGTCTTATGGATATCGGCTTCCTTCACCTTCAACTGATGATATCCCGACCTTAAGTCGATCTTTGAAAATACCGCGGTCCCCTTAAGCTGATCGAACAAGTCATCGATCCTTGGCTAAGGATACTTGTTCTTGATAGTCAGCTTGTTCAACTGACGATAGTCTATGCACATACGCATAGTTCCGTCCTTCTTCACGAACAGGACCGGTGCTCCCCATAGAGACACACTGGGTCGAATAAACCCATGATCCAGCAATTCTTGGATTTGAGCCTTGAGCTCCACGAACTCCTTTGGTGCCATTCTGTACGGAGCAATTGACACAGGAGCTGTTCCCGGCAGCAAGTCAATTCCAAACTGTACCTCCCAATCTGGGGGTATTCCTGGTAATTCCTCCAGAAACACATCCTCAAAATCCCTTACCGTTCTAACTCCACTAGCACCTTCTTCCTTCTTATCCATCGCACTAACAAAGGCCAAGAACGCCTTGCACCCTTTACGAACCATCTTTTCAGCCTTTAGCGCCGAAACTACATTAGACAAGTAGTTTCTTCTTTCTCCTATCATGATGACCACTTCATCTTCCGGGGTCCTTAATTCCATTCGCTTAGCTGCACAGTCCAACACAGCCCGATGCTCCACTAGCCAGTCCATACCAAGTATGAGATCGAATTCTACAAAGGGAAGTTCCATCAAGTCGGCAGAAAATACTATTCCTTGAATTTCTAAAGGCACTTTCCGAAAGATCTTATTCACCACTACAGTTTGACCTAGTGGGCTTACTACAGTCATCTCCCTATCAGAAATTTTAGAGGATATATCTAGAGTCTCAACTACTCTACATGCAATATACGAATGGGTCGAGCCCACATCAATCAAAGCAAAATAGGGCTTGCCAAAAATAAGGAACGTACCGGTTATGACGTCCGGCGCGTCTCCATCTTCCCTACGGCGAACTGCATATACCAAACCCGGTTGCCTTGCCTCAGTATTATTATTAGCACCTCTGCCAGGTGTTCCACGTCCTCTTCCAGTGCCATTTCCTCAGCCATTCGGACCACGACCCCGCTGAGGCTGCTGACCACCTCTACCAGCCTGATTGACATTCTGAGCTACCAGTTTATTCCCCCCAGGCCTCATTGGACAGTCCTTAATCATATGGTCCTTGGACCCACACCTAAAGCATCCTCCAGTCTTTTTCCAACACTCTCCTAAGTGCTTCTTCCCACACTGATCACAAGTACGATACTGCCCTCCTGTAGCAGCCTGCTGACCTCGCGGCCTATCAACTCTAGGCCTCTTATTCCCAGATGATCCAGACGATCCAAAACCTCTTTTTGGCCTGTTCCGATCAGTGTTCTGCCTTGCAGAATCCTTAATCCCTTCAGCTACCTTAGCTTTCTCTACTAAGGCAGGAAACTCCTGTTCCTGATGTGGTGCTATTAACAACCTCAAATCATCCCTTAATCCGTCCTCAAATCAGACACATCGCTCATGCTCCGTAGCTACTACTCCTCGAGCATATTGGCTCAACCTCAGAAATTCAGCTTCATACTCCGCCACGGACTTGTTCCCTTGAACCAGCCCCGGAAAAGCTTTCCTTTGCTCATCAATGTACCGTGTGCCGACATATTTCTTCTGATATGCCGCCTTAACATAATCCCAGGTCAGATCCTCAGCTGTGGCTTCATCCCGAACTGTGAGCCACCACTGATACGTTTCATCACGTAGCAGTGCCACCATTCCTTTCAACTTCTCCTCAAGGGTCAGATCAAGCTCATCCATAATCCGTTCGGTTGCTTCCAACCAATATTCAGCTGTACTGGGTGCTACACCAGATACTCCATGAAACATCTCAGCCCCATTGGCTCGGAGTCGCTCGGGTACAGATTTTCGAGCTCCCATATTCCCACCTGCTCCAGCCACCATTTCCAAAACTCGCAGCACAGCCTGCGACACAGCATCATCCCCCGTCCGAGCTTGCTGCTTAACACTAAGAGCTGGGGGTGGTGGTGGCGGTGGTATCTCATTGTCAGATCCTTGACCCGACCTAACGGGTTCCGACACAGTCATTCTTCCTCGACCACGTCCTCTAGAACTCATTTCTAACGACTGCGCTTTAATCTGATTAAGAAATTTTATGAATTAGCCTTTATTCCACTGATTACCCGCGAAGAAGTTTTATGGAAAGAATTTTAGGAGTGGTTCTTTCGTATTCATACATGCACACAGTCTTTACATTCATACATTCATCAATGAACTTTCGTTCATTCAGAGAAATGTTGTAGTTTTCATTGTTGTTGTTTTTCCACTACCCAGGGGTATTTTCGTAAATTTTCCCAAATCAGGGTACTTTGGACTTTTGTAAAATAGGATTTTTAAATACTTTTACAAAGTAAGAAAATTTTATTGAAATCGAGGGTAATATGGTAATTTTTAAACCAAGGGCATTTTAGTAACGTTGCAAATAGGGGTATTTTAGTAATTTTCATAAATCAAGAAATATTTCCGAAAAATTTTATAGAATAGCTTTTATAAATCAAAGGGTGATTTAAGAGTTTGAAAACCAGGGTTTTTATGAAAATACGACTAGTCCCTTTCGGGTTTTAGTTAGGGGCTTAGCCCATGAATAAGTCCTCTTGGTTAGGGTGAACCGAAGCTACGCACCAGGTAGGATTCGAGTGGAGAGGAGGTGAGTCACGCGGACTGCTTAAATACCAAGCTCCCACCGAATACCAATCCTAGACAAGCGCACAATGGTTGCCACACCCTAACTCGGCGACTTAGACACAGGTTTGTTTAGTTAGGCTATTAAGTCTTATGTAATTGTTGAGGTAACTAGTCCTAGGGTTCCAAATACTTATCATACTACTCTACGTGCCATTCCAGTTCTACCCTTCTACAATTCATACTATAATTCACACAATGGTTAGGGGTACTTACCTGGTGGACTACGGGTCGGAGACTTAGGTGCCATGCTAGAAAACCTGCTTAAAAATTTCACAAATTCTTTTGGGCTTCAATTTTTGAAAACGTTTTAGGCCTTAAACCCAAGGCCGAGAGTTTAAAATTGGGCTCTGATACCAAGCTGAAACACCCCAAACCCAGCCCACGAGCCTTGACCGGATCTGGTATGTTCCTCGATGTAAACCGGTTCAAAATTCTTTTGTTACTTAGGAAAAACTTGTGTGTTTTGAAAGAAAGATTGTTTTGGGTTGGGCTTGAATTGAAAACAAGTCTATTTTATTAAAAGTCTTTTACTTAGGTGACAAAACATTTAAAGTTTGTTTTAAAATAAATTTACTTAAATTTTACATGATAACAATTCGTACATAATAATTAAGAGTAAAATAAAGTACTTCAACTATGGCCTTATTACATCAAAATAATTCCCAAAATTCAAATTCAAATACTTAAAATAAAATAGTACAAATAAAAATGAATTTCTTGCTGAGCATGGCCATCCCTAAGCTTCTGCCGACCCTGTCCATCACTGATCGTCACCTGGAAGAAAAAGTTCCCTAACGGGGTGAGTCAAACAGATTCAATGTGTAACCAACACTAAAATTTAATAATTCAGGCATACATTATCATACATGCTTATATAACAGATAGAAAAAAGTGATGCAACCTGAACCCAAACCTATATGCCATCCGCTACACATCACCAGTACCAACCTGCACACCGTGGGGACTACTAAGTCAACCCTCCATCTGCTACACACCATCGAAGGCAGTCGCTGCAGTCGACGTGCTCATCGCCCTTATAAAATTCGTGGCATAGCCACCATATACATATTTTGTGTCAAGAGACACCATATTTAGATATCGTGGTCTTAGGTCACCACATTCACTTCCCCTTTTCATAATATCCCATATGCCCCCATATATCATACACATTATGCAATATCATGCCTTAATTCACATTCTTATCACTTTTCACATGTTTTATATAACATATATTCATAATCCTAGTAGGAGTAAGAAACGTACCTGAGTACTTTTGTACCATAGCATGGTACCTTGGCCATATTCACATTCTTATAAACATGCATATATTAATTATTGCCATAAATCTTATTAAAAGTAGTGTGAGGTACACACCTGGTATTTAACGCTTTCCTGAAAACCCGAAAACTCAATCTAACGCTTTAGATTCTTAACTCCTACATTCGGCCAACACTAGGATTTTAACAAAAAGAACCATTCGGCCATAAACCAAATCCCAGTAGGATTAGTACACTTATATGCTTACCTTGCTGTCGAATTGACTATAGTCAAATCCTGAAACTTCGCAGAGTTCTCCCCTTGCAATCGGCTAGGCACTAAAATCACTTAACTAATTAGTTTCGGCTTTTAAGCGAAATAAAAAATAGATCTTCATACAAAATAAGCCTTGGCCGAATGCTATAGATACTTACCTTGTGGATTTTAAATCCCGAAACTCACCGAATAACTAGGGAACACGCGGCCTATGGTGTACCTTCGGGAAAAGAACTTCTCCTTCCCTGTAGTCGACACTAGCAGAATCCCGAAATCTCTCCTTAAGATTTCGGTCAAAGAATAATAATAGGAATTAGGCTTTAGATTTCGATAAGCCTTAAAGAAAAGAATGGAAATCAAACTTGATCTTACCTTTAATACTATAGTCGACTATAGCATAATCCCGAAAGAATTCCTTCAAATAGAAATCGGCAATACCCCCTTATTTGCACCCACAAAGCTATTCGGCTATAGCCTAGATCTTAACAAGCTTTCAGCGTTTGGAGCTTAACAAGAAATCGGCTAGAGTTTATCTGTGTTGTCAGTTTTGTCAAAATACAAGAGAGGGAAAAGAGTCACTAGAGAATTTGGCAATGGTATTATGAGAAGAAGGAGATTTCGGCTAAAGCAATTAGAAGAGAAAGAAGAGAAAAGTGCTAACTTGGAGAGAAAAAGGGTTAACAAAGAGGAACATTAAAATCCTTTAATGAAATTCAGCTTACTCTCCCTCTATTTTGACCGAAAATCACCCTTAGAAAGAGTCCCCCAATCGGCCACAACATCCCTCCTTTATTATCTTCCTATTTTATCTCTTCTTTATCCCCTCATCAAGATTAATAAAATAATCTAAAATAAATCCTTATTTATCATCTACTTAGCCGAAATTTTCAAGGGAGTTGGACCTCATCTTAAACTCCTTCCCCAATTTCCCTTTGCCGTCCATTACCTCCCCTTGTGCCGCAAAATAAAAGTTTTATTTTGCTTCCTAAGTGACTCGAACCCTGGCCCAATAACACCTACTTGTGGCGTCATTCCCAGAGGCTTTAAGTAGTGCCTTGTAACCACTTGACCAAGCCCATTTCCATGTCAAAACTCCCCTATTTATTTTCTTAAGACCACCTTGTTTCAGTTCCCTCTTTTAATACTTAAAACTTCATATTTCTTAAGACATTTCCTTACATTTCCAAGTTTCCAAAAATGCTCATAATACATTCATAACACATAAGACATGCCATTTCGTATAATTAAATCGACAATGCATAGGCCCATTTTCAGGATGTTACAAGAGTAATGTTCAAAACACACTTGTTGTTTCAAGCCTAGAAGCAATAAGGATCTTTTGTGAAATAGGCTCATGTTCAAGCATTGTTATTTTCAATAAAATGCATTTTTCCTTTCATACTGTGCAATCAATCTGTTACTCTTTTTCCATTCCATTCATAATCATAACACATAAATGATTTATTCTTAAATTCATTTCATTGAATATTCTTTCATACCTACCATAGGTCCCCAGATATCAACGTCATGAGTGACACTGCTATGGACCCAGAATTCCCTTATGAGCAAGACATGTGCCTAGAGGGATCTCGGGATTTTACAGATGACGAAGATTGTAGTTTATCCCCGGATTTGTTAAAGATGGTAGAGCGGGAAGAGAAGCTGATTCTAACTCACAAAGAGACAATTGAAAATATGCTTTTAGAGGATGGGAAAGAAGTGAAAATCGGTACCTGCATAACCAATGAAACAAGGCAGGACCTCCTTAGACTTCTGCTAGAGTTCAAAGATGTCTTCGCGTGGTCATATCAGGACATGCCTGGGTTGAGTGCTGACATTGCGGTACACTGTATCCCCATAAAAGGAGATTGCAAGCCGGTCCAGCAGAAGCTTCGAAGGATAAGACCTGACGTCGCGGTAAAGATAAGGGAAGAAATCAAGAAGCAATTTGATGCTGGGTTTTTACAAGTGGTAAATTACTCAGAATGGGTAGCCAACGTTGTCCCTGTCCCTAAGAAGGATGGAAAAGTATGAATGTGCGTCGATTACAGGGACCTAAACAAGGCCAGCCCAAAAGACAACTTCCCACTGCCTCACATCGACACCTTGGTGGATAACACGGCGGGGTATTTATTTTTCTCCTTCATGGACGGTTTCTCGGGATACAATAAAATAAAGATGCATCCTGAAGATATGGTAAAGACCACCTTCATAACCTTATGGGGTACCTTTTGTTACCAAGTAATGCCATTCGGGTTAAAGAATGCGGGAGCAACGTACCAAAGGGCTATGGTAACCTTGTTTCATGACATGATGCACAAGGAGATTGAGGTCTACGTGGACGACATGATCGCAAAGTCTCGAACGAAAGGGGAGCATGTGCAAGTTTTGAGGAAACTATTCTTGAGGTTGAGGAAATTTCAGTTGAAACTCAATCCAGCCAAGTGTACTTTCGGGGCTCGATCAGGGAAGCTACTTGGTTTCGTGTTCAGTGAAAAAGGAATTGAAGTAGATCCGGATAAAGTCAAGGCCGTGCAAAAGTTGCCTCCGCCACGCACTCAAAAGGAAGTCCGGGGCTTTCTAAGATGACTGAATTACATCACTCGGTTCATCTCGCAATTGACTGAGAAGTGTGATCCCATATTTCGTCTTCTTAAGAAACACAATCCAGGCATTTGGAACGATGAATGCCAGAAGGCATTTGACAAGATTAAATAGTACTTGTCTAATACTCCAGTGCTAATGTCGCCCAGTCCTGACAGACCATTGATTCTGTATCTGACGGTATTCGATAATTCAATGGGATGTGTGCTAGGCCAACACGACGAGACAGGGAAGAAAGAAAGGGCGATATACTACCTCAGCAAGAAATTCACCGAGTGTGGAATGAGATACTCGCCAATTGAGAAATTGTGTTGTGCATTGGTCTGGACAACTCGGAGGTTGAGGCAGTACATGTTGTACCACACGACTTGGTTAATCTCGAAATTGGACCCTCTCAAGTACATGATGGAGTCGATCGCCCTAAATGGAAGAATGGCCCGATGGCAAATTTTGCTCTCTGAGTTCGACATGGTCTATGTGAACCAGAAGGCGGTGAAGGAGAGTGCAATAGCAGATTTTCTAGCTAGCAGGGCGCTAGGTGATTATCAGCCCCTTAATTTCGATTTTCCTAATGAAGATCTGATATTTGTAGCGGCGACTGAGGAAGATATCCTAGGAGATCATCCTTGGAAGTTGAACTTCGATGGAGCATCAAATGCCGTTGGAAATGGAGTTGGGGCAGTCCTGGTATCCCCGAACGGAGACCATTATCCATTCACTTGCAACTGCACAAACAATATGGCAGAATACGAAGCATGCATCATGGGGATCTGAGCAACCATAGACCACAAAGGTAAGGTGCTAGAGGTATATGGAGACTCTGCGTTGGTGATATATCAGCTCAAAGGAGAATGGGAAACAAGAGATCCCAAATTGATCATCTACCCAAAGTTAGTTTTGGAACTAATTGAGGAGTTTGATGATATCACATTCTTTTACCTCCCGCGAGATGAAAACCAGATGGTTGACGCCTTGGCCACTCTAGCTTCTATGATCAGAGTAAACGAGTAAGAGGGTATGAAGCCCATCCAAATGAGTATTTATGAGACTCCGGCTCACTGCTGCAATATCGACGAAGAAGAGGAGAGAGATGATCATCCTTGGTATCATGATATTCTGCGGTATGTGAAGAGCCGTGAATATCCTGATCAAACAACAGAAAATGACAGGAGAACATTAAGAAGACTGGCCAATGACTATGTCTTAGACGGAGAGATCCTGTATAAAAAGAGAAAAGATCGGGTGTTGTTAAGATGTGTCGATGCTGTGGAGGCTAGGAAAATCCTGGAAGAAGTCCACAAAGGTGTCTGTCCTGGAAGAAGTCCACAAAGGTGTCTGTGGGACGCATGCCAACGGGTTTACAATGGCCAGACAAATTATGAGATTCGGGTATTGCTGGTCCAAGATGGAAGGAGACTGCATCCGTTATGCCAAGAAATGCCACAAGTGTCAAATTTATGGAGACAAGATCCATGTGCCTCCTTCACCTCTTCATGTTATGACTTCTCCATGGCCTTTCTCAATGTGGGGCATGGATGTCATTGGGCCGATCTCACCGAAAGCTTCTAATGGACATCGGTTCATTTTCGTGGTTTTTGATTACTTCACCAAGTGGGTAGAGACAGCTTCATATGCCAATGTCACGAAGACGGCAGTTAGCAAGTTTTTGAAGAAAGAGATCATATGTCGCTACGGTATGCCAAAAAGGATCGTGTCTGACAATGCACTAAACTTGAACAATAGCGCAATAGCGGAAGTCTGCAGTCAGTTCAACATTAAGCATCATAACTTATAGCCATATCGCCCGAAAATGAATGGCGCAGTCGAGGCAGCAAATAAAAATATCAAGAAAATTGTGGGGAAAATGACTGAGACCTACAATGATTGGCACGAAAAGTTACCACTTGCCCTTTACGCCTATCGAACATCAGTTAGAATTTCCACCGAGCCAACACCTTTCTCATTGGTTTATGGGATGGAAGCAGTCTTGCCCATCGAAGTTGAAATTCCTTTTCTCCGTGTTTTGTCAGAACTGAAGTTAGATGAAGCGGAATGGATTCGGTCCCGATATGATCAACTGAATCTTATTGAGGAAAAACGGCTAAGAGCCATCCGTCATGGTCAAATGTACCAGAAGAGAATGATGCGGGCTTACAATAAAAGGTCCGCCCCAGAGTATTCCATGAGGGAGACTTGGTGTTGAAACAGATCCTCCCTATGTAAAAAGACTTTAGGGGAAAGTGGATGCCTAATTGGGAAGGTCCTTCTGTGGTAAAGAAGGCTCTCTCTGGGGGAGCGTGGATACTCGCTGAGATGGACGACAAAAGTCTGCCAAATCCAATTAATGTAGACTCCGTCAAGAGGTATTTCGCATAAGAAGGGAATGGGCCAAGGCAAAAACCTGCAAAGGGCGTCTTGAGTTCAAAAAAAAAAAAACGGAGAGGCCAAGGTGAAAACCCACAAAGGGCACTTTGGGACCAAAGGAGCTTTGAATTGAAAACCCGTTAAAGGGCGATTCAAATGTTTTGGGGCATGCGCTAGCCATCCTATACCTAAATTTACAATGAGGAGATATGCTTCATCTTCGGGGCATTAGCAAAGTGCTACAGATCTCCTAGACACATGCTGAACTCAGAATGGTCTTCAAGAAGTACATACAGAGAAGCTCAGGCTGTGATATCTGGGGCATCAACGCCATTCTTACTCTTTTTTTTTGTACCTTAGTGGAACTTTTTTTCTTTGTTCAATCTACTCTTCATGGGTTTTTATCCCGAATAAATTGCAATTTTATTCATTTCTATAGTCTTTTTCTAGGCATTTCACATTGAAGTAATGATTACTGAACTAATAATGCTTTCACAAAAGAAGTTTTATGTAGTACTCTGAAAATCTCTAAATAATACAAGAATCCTAAGCAAGACAATTATTTAGAACTAACCAGGCTTAAAGGGCTCGGAACACTTCAGATAAGGGTCAAAGCAGTGACGACATCTTCAGATTTTTTGTTAGAAGTACCAGCTGAACGAAGAAGACATACGTCAGGGATCACCTTAATAAATAGCAAGCAAGGACAACCCAAGTGTTAAAAATGGATCATTCTCATGACATTTTGCATTCATTCATATAGCACTCATAATACATAGGGTTAGGGGCATTTTTTCATGATATCCTAATCATTTGGCATAAGCATAGACTCCATGAGATCGACTCTACAGGTAGGTTCCCCAGAGGACAATGTAGCAAAATTAATGGGAGTTACAGAAGATTACAGATCTTATCTCTACTGAACAGGAGTAGAGCAGATCAGACATAGCAGATCTTATCTCCACTGAGGAGGAGTGGAGCAGGTCGAAGATTATAGTCTTATCTCCACTGAGCAGGAGTGGAGCAGGCTAAAGATAGCAGATCTTATCTCTACTGAGCAGGAGTGGAGCAGATTGAAGAACAGATCCTATCTCCACTGAGCAGGAGTGGAGCGGATCAGAAGGACACAAGTCTTATCTCCATGTATCGGTAATGGAGCAGGCTGAAAGAACAGATCTTATCTTTACTGAGCAGGAGTGGAGCAGATCGAAGATAGCAGATCCTATCTCCATTGAGCAGGAGTGGAGCGGATCAGAAGGTTACAAGTCTTATCTTCATGTATCGGCAATGAAGCAGGCTGAAGATCATAGCCTTATCTTCACTGAGCAGGAGTGGAGCAGGCTGAAAGAACAGATTTTATCTCTACTGAGCAGGAGTGGAGCAGATCGAAGAGCAGATCCTATCTCCACTGAGCAGGAGTGGAGCGGATCAGAAGGCCACAAGTCTTATCTCCATGTATCGATAATGGAGCAGACTGAAGATCATAGCCTTATCTTCACTGAGCAGGAGTGGAGCAGGCTGAAAGAACAGATCTTATCTCCACTAAGCAGGAGTGGAGCAGATCGAAGAGCAGATCCTATCTCCACTGAGCAGGAGTGGAGCGGATCAGAAGGCCACAAGTCTTATCTCCATGTATCGACAATGGAGCAGACTGAAGAACCAGCCTAACCCCCTAAGCAGTAGGTTAACAGGCTAAAAGATAGCAGATCTTGTCTCCACTGAGCAGTAGTGGAGCGGATCAGAACAAAATGCATTAAGTCAAAGCAGGGCTACTTGAAGAAAGGAGGCGTCGCGAAATCGGGCCTTATCAAGACCGGGCAAAATTGGTCCTCTTAAAATTTTTGCTCCATTCTCATTACACGACAACGAGCAAAGAGGGGCAGCTGTGGAGCCCAATTTTTTGATTGCCCGGGCCCAATACCAAAGATGACCAGCAAACAAGGAATAAAACAGACTAAAAAAATAATTGGCCCAATACAAATCAAAGCCCAAAAAGCCCAAAATAAAAAAACAAATCAGAAACCCTAGTCAGTGTAAGAGAGCTCAGCGCCGCATGCCCCAGCAGTCCCCTCAGCAACGTGCGCAACTCTAACACCGACTCGTGCCTACGTACCTGCGAGAAAAAAGGGGAGCACAACAGTAACAGAACAACGGATAAGTAGGATAGAGTTCTAGTTGTTTTGATCTACCGAAAAGGCTATAAAGGCCTTCGAAATAATGTAAAAGGGGGAGGGTTTTTTGGTTCTTTTCACACGACGTACATAAGAAATACACAGAGCGTTTCACGAGTCAATGCCAAAGAATCAGTAGAGGTTTTTTCCTTTTTTATTTCTTTTTTCGAATTTAAATATTGTTGTTTTCTTTTTATTTTTTTTATTTTCGTTTTTGATTTCTGTTTTGGGTTTCTCCATTTCTCATTTTTTTTAACAAAAAAAACCTACAGTATATATATATATATATATATATATATCAAGCGTTAAAGTTTTAAAAAAAAAAGAAAGGGAGGAAGAAACTTACTAGGCCGTTGGTCTTGCGTGCGCGTGGTCGGCCACAGGACCAGTGGTGATACGGCGGTGTATGGAAGGTTGGGTGGCTCAAAACCTAGAGAATAAAGAAGAGGAGGATGGGGGGTTCTGTGTTTTTTAATTTTTGAGGTCAGAAAGAGGGATTGAAGGGATTTGTTTTTTCCCTTTAGTTTTAAAGCAAAAAACGGCTGTGTAAAAGGGGGTGGGCCTCACGCATGCGCCATTTTACCCTAAATGGGTAAATTGCGCAGTAGGCCCCTTTCCTTTGAGCCCAGTTTTAATCGTGTCCCCCTCCATTTTTTAAAATTTAGCCCCAAGCTTTCGACTTTGATCCAATTCAGTCTTTTTTTATTGCTTTGTTATTTTTCCATTAGATTCATTGTTTTTTTTAAAATGTTTTTTTGTTACCTTTTTATTATTATTGTCATAATTATATTCTTTACATTTTATATTATTTTTTATATTTATACCATTGTTTTGCTACTATTATTTTATTATTACTATTAACTTTATTGTTATTTTATAATTTTTATTACAAAATTTACTCTTATTTTATTTTTTTATATTATGATTATATCTATTGTTTTATTATTATCAAATACTTTTATTTTCTATTATTACTATTGTTTTATTCATACTATTATTTTATCATTTCTTATTATTATTATTTTTTACTATTTATTATCATTCTATTATTATTTAGTACTATTACTGCTATACTATACTTATTATTATATTTATCGTTATACTACTTTATACTAATATTTTTCTTTATTATTATTTTATTACATACTATTATATCAATTATTATATATTAAGGTTTACTTTAGTTGTCTTATTATATATTATTACTTTTACATCTATTATTTTTATCATTATTAGTATACCTTTATTTCTTTTACTACTTTTTTTTTATACTATTAATATCATTACTTTTTTCCATATATTTGTTATTAATTATTAATTATTAGTTTTATATTTCGTTATTATTACTACTTGTTTTATTTGTTACATATCGTTTTTATAATTGTAATACTACTATTTTTTTTTTGTATTTATTGTTATTCCCTATTATCATCGTGTCTACATTTCCACGTTTTTATTTTTCCTTTTCTCCAAAAACTTAAAAACTGTTTTAAAAGGGAATTTTGTGTGTTTGGAAGTTCGGGAAATCATGCCCAATCGTGCCCGGCTTCGATTTTTCGTTCGTCTAGATTGCTAAATATCCTTGAAAGATTTTGATCGGTTTTTTTTTTTGAAAATAAGGCAATGTTTCGTGTTTGGAAGTTTGAGAGATTCGTACCAATCGTGTTGGGTCTCGATTTTCTATTCGTCCAAATGACCAAATATCCTTCGGAGGTTTTGATCGAGGTTTCTAAAATAAAGGCAATATTTCATGATTGGAAATTCAAGGAATCGTACCCAATCGTGCTGGGTTTCGGTTTTTAGTTTAGCCAAATAGTGAAATGCCCTTTTCAAATCACAATACATGAATTTTGGAAATCATGAAATCTTGGTATCGAAGGTTTGAAGCATCGTGTCCTATCGTGCTGGATGTGATATTCCAACTTTTCGGAACAAGAGAGTTTTGATTATCCAATGCGAGTTATCCAAACGTTTTTAAAGATTCATATTTTAAAATATTTTCTAATTTTCGATATTAAGGACATTAATCAATCAACACGGTACCAATTTTTGGGCGTTGCGAGGGTGCTAATCCTTCCTCGTGCGTAACCGACTCCCGAGCCCGTTTTCTGAAAACTCGTAGACCAAAATGTTTTATAAGTGGCCTAATCACACTTCAAAAAAGATTGGTGGCGACTCCGTTTTTCTTTTAAAGTCGGCCCGTTTTCCAACGAAAAATGGTTTCGACAAGGAGAATACAGAATCTTTACAAAGAATATACAATATCAGTCAAAAAAGAGGAAACGTTTGAATAGAAAACCATTTTCAAAGGTGATTTTCACAGATCTTACCGATTCTATGTAGTTTCTTTTTATTTATTTTATTTTATTTTATTTTTTAAAAAACAAGATTTCGAAAACAAAAGGAAAAGGGAAAAGCTCACCGGACCTATAACACCCAAACCCGGCCTAGACGTTAAGCCCAAATCTGGTGTGTCACATGGAAGTTTTTTTTTTTTCAAACCATCTTTGAGATTTTTAAAAACTTGTTTGAGAATTACAGCCTCTTTGTTAAAACCCAAACCACTTAAGCAATTGTTATTTACTTGAAAACGTAATTTTCTTTAAAAACCTTTTTGATTGTGAAAATATATTTGAAATAAACAATTTACAAAAATGAGACGTTTGGGAATAGAGTTGCAGAAGCATTTTGAAAAAAAATCCAAGGCCTGATTACAACATTTAACCCAAAATAGTAGAGTAATAAAATAAACAAGAAAGTAGTCTGAAGTCCAAATAAACCATTTCTAAAGTATGGTCTCCATCGAGTCATCCAAGGCCCAAGTCCACGTCAGTGAGCATTACCTGAAAAGGTTAAGAGAAAGGGGTGAGTTACAAGAACTCAGTGTGTAATCCCCTTACCATCATCCACTGGGTCGGAACACACATAGCAATATTTTGGGCCTAAGCCCATTTACAATTATAACATAATAACATGTATATAATATGCATATGATATGCAAATCCCAAACCAAACCTAATTTCCATCCGCTACACACCACCCGTACCAACCAGCACACCTGTGGGGATCAAGTCAACCCACACCGCCAACACACCAATCGCAGGCATAAAGCCATTTAAAATGTTTGTGGCAGAGCCACCGAACTAGATTGTGACAGAGTCACCGAACTAGATTGTGGCAGAGCCACCGAACTGGATTGTGACAGAGTCACCGAACTAGATTGTGGCAAAGCCACTAGCACTTCTCTTCAATTTTATCCCAACCCATGCAATCATGTATGCATATACAAAGCATAACAATATTTATAGAATAATTTCATCATAAGACCCAGAATACAAGTTGGCCCATTAAGCAATCTAGCAATTTGGCCCATTAATCAATCTTAACAATTTGGCCCATTAAGCGATCTAGCAAATTTTGGCCCATTAATCGATCTAACAAATTTTGGCCCATTAATCGATCTAGCAAATTTTGGCCCATTAATCGATCTAGCAAATTTTGGCCCATTAATCGATCTAGCAAATTTTGGCCCATTAATCGATCTAGCAAATTTTGGCCCATTAATCGATCTAGCAAATTTTGGCCCATTAATCACATGAGGCCTTTTTTTTTCAAATTTCACACTTGGCCAATTTATCAAAATAAATCATATGGCCCAAAATATCACTTTTTAACAAAATAACCCATTAAGGGCAAATTCGTAATTCCCACAACCTTAATACCGGTTTCATGCATTTGCACAAAAAGTGTTATTATACCGCATTTTCCGATTTTACAAATTTTACGATTTATTCTAATGCTTACGGTATAATATCTAACCCATGAGATAAGTGTGAAATTACACACTCTGGCCCATATCACAAATATCAAACTGCCCATATATCAAATATCACATTTGGCCCATAAAGGGTATTTTCGTAATTCGGTCCATAGGGACATTTCGTAATTCAGCCCATTAGGGGCATTTCCATAATTCAACCCGTAAGGGCATTTTCATAATTCGGTAATCGTACCCACTAAGGGTAATTCGGTAATTTACTCTCTAAGGGAAATTCAGAAATTTTACCAACCAAGGGTATTTCGGTAATTTTGCAACCCAGGGGTATTTCGGTAATTTACCCACCAAGGGAATTTCAGTAATTTCGCAACCTAGGGAATTTCGGTAATTTACCCTCTAAGGGTATTTCGGTAATTTTGCAACCCAGGGGTATTTCAGTAATTGCACAACCCAGGGGTATTTCGGTAATTTGCACAACCTAGGGGTATTTTGGTAATTTTCCCTCTAAGGGTAATTCGGTAGTTTTACCCACCAAGGGTAACTCGGTAATTTATCTTCCAAGGGTAAATTCGGTAGTTTTACTCACCAAGGGTAATTCGGTAATTTACCTTTCCAAGGGTAAATTCGGTAGTTTTACCCACCAAGGGTAATTCGGTAATTTACCTTCCAAGGGTAAATTCGGTAGTTTTACCCACTAAGGGTAATTCGATAATTTACCCTCCAAGGGTAATTTCGGTAATTTCATATTCAACGGTGTTTCCGAAGGCCTACTATCGCCTCGAGTGGCACAGAATTCTATTTGGGTCTCTTCGGAACTATTGGGTCAAAAATCCATTTTAAGCCGAAACGGGGTAATTTCACAATTCTGGACTTAACTACTAATTTGGGCATAAAAATTTAAAACTGTCCATCTGCGTCATACTGGCTAAATTGATTATAACTCGAGTTAGGAAACTCAAAATTTAGATCCGTAAAATTTCCTTGAAACTAGACTCATATATCTTCTTACTGTAATTTTTCCAGAATTTTTGGCCTAGCCATTTAGTACAATTTATTCCTTAAATTTCCCTTGTTTCACTATCCAATGATTCTGACCTCTCTTAACTTATTTTCAAATATCTCACTGTACGGTTTTCATATACTGTTCCAACTTATTTCTCTTGAAAATAGGCTCACTAAGGAATCCATAAATATAAATTATAACCCATAATTCATTTTTTACAATTTTATATGATTTTTCCAAAACAGATCAGTGAACCCCGAAGTTAATTAGAACCAGTCTCACTAAAATCAAGATATAACAGAATATAAAATTCCTTTTCCTTCTTCATTTCTTCCATATTAAAATAGACACAGTAAGCTTTAATTTGATATCTTATTCACTTTCTAATTTCTTTTCTCCTATTTTTAGTGATTTTTCAAAAACACGTCACTGCTTCTAACCGAAACTGTTTTATTACGAAATACGATTACCACTACGATCATACGCACACCCGAGTGATTACGGATGCCGGTTTTTAGTTTTCTTCGGTATTTCCACTGATTAACAGCATATTTCATACAAAATTTCAGAGAAGTGTGAGATTACACACCATTTCAGATATGTATATGGAAGGGTATGAGATTACACACCTTATTTGGAATCCGTAACGCGATGCTCTCCGCGACACCAAAAATATGAGTCACTTATTACGAGGGATAGATGATCAGGCGATTTGATTCCTATCGTGACCGATTAGTCCAAACTATTAATCCATTTAGGAACCAATCGAATAAAGAACGGTATCAAATAATCCATAAAGAACTCCTTACCTTGTTGACATTGGATTCAATTTCCACCACTTGACTTATGGCTAGAATGATACACGGCCACCCACTTAGAACACAATTTAATCGAAGAAAAGAGTGTCTACCCAAATGAGAAAGAATTTATGAAGGAGTGATTGTGGATTGAGAGTTTAGGCAAAACAAGGGAGAAAGATGAGCAAATGTGCTAGAGTGTTGACCAAATTTCTATCCATAAATTTCTATCCAAACTTCTCACCTCAATTCCCATAAATTTTCTTCTCTCTTTTTTTTTATCCACCTACTCCACTCTCTAAATTCTTTTATTTCTTTTTCATCCACCTACTCCACCCCTCAAATTCTTTTATTTCTTTTTCATCCACCTACTCCACTCCTCAAATTCTTTTATTTCTTTCCTTTCTTTTTCCTTATTTTCCTCCTTACCTTATCTTTTTAGTCATCATTTCATTTTTCTTTTATTTCTTTTCTTTAACAATGTCATGGTTGACACTTGGAAGAGCATACAAAAATAAATCCAAAATTTGCAAAAGATGGGATTTGAACCCCTTCCCACAAGGTACTTCACTTGATGCCATAACCTCCTTGCCATATGCTCATTTATGCTAGAAATTTACTCTTTTATTTCCATAAGCCTTAATGCCACTTACTATCTCTCCTTAATAAGCTTAAACACAAAATTTTACTAAGGCCCAACTTGAACTCGAAACTTCATAGAACTCCGTAACTTTCTAAAATCATCTTCTTAATAAGTCCAACTTGAAATAATGTCATTCTCTTGTTCTCAAAAATTTTAAACACTACTATGCCCAAGGCCAAATGGGCCCAATCCTACCAGGCCCAATTTCGAGATGTTACAATTCTACCCTCCTTAAAGAAAATTTCGTCCTCGAAATTTCCAATCAACTACTAAACGTACCGCTCGAATCACATCACTATGCTTTTGCTGCGCACTCTGATCTTAATAACACTAATTTACTTTTGACAAAATCTTGAATCCTCTTTCACAACCAAACATCTAACCACAGAAGCAAGCAGTCGTTTACCACTTATACTTAAAATTTTTCTACACTCAATCATCACATCCCACCAAAACATACCTGACTTGATGGTGATAAAACAATCCCGAGCCTTATGCTCCTTAGACCCGCATCTCATACATGCTCCTGACCTCCTCCAGCATTCTCCTGGATGACGCCTTTTGCAATAATCGCAAGCCGGAAAGTTTGGACGCGCCTTGACATGCTTTACGAAACGACACTGCGACCCAAAAGAATCACGATCTCTTTTCTTCCTACAGTCCACACTCCCAACTCGAAGTGCTTCACCAATTCCTTTAACCTCTTCAAATAACTCCTTAACTAATTGAGTCATCTCATCAACCTTATTTCGATCATGAGATCCCGTCTCAGCCACTGACACTGCCAGCGCCCCCCTTTCGGGCACATGCCTCAGTGCTGAAGGTCTAGCCCTAGCACTTCGGCCTCTATCACGTCCACGTCCTCTAGCACTCATGTTCACTAATGTCGATTTAATCTGATTATAAGTCTTATGAATCAATATACTATTCGACGTTTATTAAACAATGTCTTATGGAGTATAAGAGTTGAAGTGGTTTTCGCAAAACGCATCCTAGAGTCTCAATCTCTATAGTTTTTACTACCTAAAGCCAAAAGTTCTAGAGTATTTCTACGGTTATATCACAGTAATCATAATCATAAAATGATAACATATACTTACTTGACTTGGTGCCGGATACTCGTGGTGCCATACTTCCTTTAAAACATATAATTCAAACAGCTTTGGAAAACATTTTTGAACCCATACCACAGCCGAGTTTTGCAAACTGTGCTCTGATACCACTTAATTATAACACCCAAACTCGGCCTAGACGTTAAGCAAAAACTGCTGTGTCACATGGAAGTTTTTTTTTCAAACCATCTTTGAGATTGTTAAAAACTTGTTTGAGAATTACAGCCTCTTTGTTAAAACCCAAAACAATTAAGCAATTGTTATTTACTTGAAAACGTAATTTTCTTTAAAAACCTTTTTGATTGTGAAAATATATTTGAAATAAACAATTTACAAAAATGGGACGTTTGGGAATAGAGTTGCAGAAGCATTTTGAAAAAAAATCCAAGGCCTGATTACAACATTTAACCCAAAATAGTAGAGTAATAAAATAAACAAGAAAGTAGTCCGAAGTCCAAATAAACCATTTCTAAAGTATGGTCTCCATCGAGTCATCCAAGGCCCAAGTCCACGTCACTGAGCATTACCTGAAAAGGTTAAGGGAAAGGGGTGAGTTACAAGAATTCAGTGTGTAATCCCCTTACCATCATCCACTGGGTCGGAACACACATAGCAATATTTTGGGCCTAAGCCCATTTACAATTATAACATAATAACATGTATATAATATGCATATGATATGCAAATCCCAAACCAAACTTAATTTCCATCCGCTACACACCACCTGTACCAACCAGCACACTTGTGGGGATCAAGTCAACCCACCCCGCCAACACACCAATCGCAGGCATAAAGCCATTTAAAATGTTTGTGACAGAGCCACCGAACTAGATTGTGATAGAGTCACCGAACTAGATTGTGGCAGAGCCATCGAACTGGATTGTGACAGAGTCACCGAACTAGATTGTGGCAGAGCCATCGAACTAGATTGTGACAGAGTCACCGAACTAGATTGTGGCAAAGCCACTAGCACTTCTCTTCAATGTTATCCCAACCCATGCAATCATGTATGCATATACAAAGCATAACAATATTCATAGAATAATTTCATCATAAGGCCCATAATACAAGTTGGCTTATTAAGCAATCTAGCAATTTGGCCCATTAATCAATCTTAACAATTTGGCCCATTAAGCGATCTAGCAAATTTTTGCCCATTAATCGATCTAGCAAATTTTGGCCCATTAATCGATCTAACAAATTTTGGCCCATTAATCGATCTAGCAAATTTTGGCCCATTAATCGATCTAGCAAATTTTGGCCTATTAATCGATCTAACAAATTTTGGCCCATTAATCGATCTAGCAAATTTTGGCCCATTAATCGATTTAGCAAATTTTGGCCCATTAATCGATCTAGCAAATTTTGGCCCATTAATCGATCTAGCAAATTTTGGCCCATTAATCACATGAGGCCTTTTTTTTCAAATTTCACACTTGGCCAATTTATCAAAATAAATCATATGGCCCAAAATATCACTTTTTAACAAAATAACTCATTAAGGGCAAATTCGTAATTCCCACAACCTTAATACCGGTTTCATGCATTTACACAAAAAGTGTTATTATACCGCATTTTCCGATTTTACAAATTTTACGATTTATTCTAATGCTTACGGTATAATATCTAACCCATGAGATAAGTGTGAAATTACACACTCTGGCCCATATCACAAATATCAAACTACCCATATATCAAATATCACATTTGGCCCATAAAGGGTATTTTCGTAATTCGGTCCATAGGGACATTTCGTAATTCAGCCCATTAGGGGCATTTTCATAATTCAGCCCGTAAGGGCATTTTCATAATTCGGTAATCGTACCCACTAAGGGTAATTCGGTAATTTACTCTCTAAGGGAAATTCAGAAATTTTACCCACAGAGGGTATTTTGGTAATTTTGCAACCCAGGGGTATTTCGGTAATTTACCCTCCAAGGGCATTTCAGTAATTTCGCAACCCAGGGAATTTCGGTAATTTACCCTCTAAGGGTATTTCGGTAATTTTGCAACCCAGGGGTATTTCGGTAATTTGCACAACCCAGGGGTATTTCAGTAATTTGCCCTCTAAGGGTAATTCGGTAGTTTTACCCACCAAGGGTAATTCAGTAATTTATCTTCCAAGGGTAAATTCGGTAGTTTTACTCACCAAGGGTAATTCGGCAATTTACCTTCCAAGGGTAAATTCGGTAGTTTTACCCACCAAGGGTAATTCGGTAATTTACCCTCCAAGGGTAATTTTGGTAATTTCATATTCAACGGTGTTTCCGAAGGCCTACTATAGCCTCGAGTGGCACAGAATTCTATTTGGGTCTCTTCGGAACTATTGGGTCAAAAATCCATTTTAGGCCGAAACGGGGTAATTTCGCAATTCTGGACTTAACTACTAATTTGGGCATAAAAATTTAAAACTGTCCATCTGCGTCATACTGGCTAAATTGATTATAACTCGAGTTAGGAAACTTGAAATTTAGATCCGTAAAATTTCCTTGAAACTAGGCTCATATATCTTCTTACTGTAATTTTTCCAGAATTTTTGGCCTAGCCATTTAGTACAATTTGTTACTTACATTTACCCTTGTTTCACTGTACAATGATTCTGACCTCTCTTACCTTAATTTCAAATATCTCACTGTACGGTTTTTATATACTGTTCCAACTTGTTTCTCTTGAAAATAGGCTCACTAAGGAATCCATACATATAAATTATAACCCATAATTCATTTTTTACAATTTTATATGATTTTTCCAAAACAGATCAGTGAATCCCGAAGTTAATCAGAACCAGTCTCACTAAAATCAAGATATCTGAGAATGTAAAATTTCTTTTCCTTCTTCATTTCTTCCATATTAAAATAGACATAGTAAGCTTTAATTTGATATCTTATTCACTTTCTAATTCCTTTTCTCCTATTTTTAGTGATTTTTCAAAAACACATCACTGCTTCTAACCGAAATTGTTTTATTACGAAATACGATTACCACTACGATCATACGCACACCCGAGTGATTACGGATGCCGGTTTTTAGTTTTCTTCGGTATTTCCACCGATTAACAGCATATTTCATACAAACTTTCAGAGAAGTGTGAGATTACACACCATTTCAGATATGTATATGGAAGGGTATGAGATTACACACCTTATTTGGAATCCGTAACGCGATGCTCTCCGCGACACCAAAAATACGAGTCACTTATTACGAGGGATAGATGATCAGGCGATTTGATTCCTATCATGACCGATTAGTCCAAACTATTAATCCATTTAGGAACCAATCGAATAAAGAACGATATCAAATAATCCATAAAGAACTCCTTACCTTGTTGACATTGGATTCGATTTCCACCACTTGACTTATGGCTAGAATGATACACGGCCACCCACTTAGAACACAATTTAATCGAAGAAAAGAGTGTCTACCCAAATGAGAAAGAATTTATGAAGGAGTGATTGTGGATTGAGAGTTTAGGCAAAACAAGGGAGAAAGATGAGCAAATGTGCTAGAGTGTTGACCAAATTTCTATCCATAAATTTCTATCCAAACTTCTCACCTCAATTCCCATAAATTTTCTTCTCTCTTTTTTTTTTATCCACCTACTCCACTCTCTAAATTCTTTTATTTCTTTTTCATCCACCTACTCCACCCCTCAAATTCTTTTATTTCTTTTTCATCCACCTACTTCACTCCTCAAATTCTTTTATTTCTTTCCTTTCTTTTTCCTTATTTTCCTCCTTACCTTATCTTTTTAGTCATCATTTCATTTTTCTTTTATTTCTTTCCTTTAATAATGTCATGGTTGACACTTGGAAGAGCATACAAAAATAAATCCAAAATTTGCAAAAGATGAGATTTGAACCCCTTCCCTCAAGGTACTTCACTTGATGCCATAACCTCCTTGCCATTTGCTCATTTATGCTAGCAATTTACTCTTTTATTTTCATAAGCCTTAATGCCACTTACTATCTCTCCTTAATAAGCTTAAACACAAAATTTTACAAGGCCTAACTTGAACTCGAAACTTCATAGAACTCCGTAACTTTCTAAAATCATCTTCTTAATAAGTCCAACTTGAAATAATGTCATTCTCTTGTTCACAAAAATTTTAAACACTCCTATGCCCAAGGCCCAATGGGCCCAATCCTACTAGGCCCAATTTCGAGATGTTACAGGACCTTTGTTCCTGCGTGTGACTGGCCGCCTGATCGGTGGTGGCACGGCGGTGAACGAGAGATTTGGGGGGCTCCAACGTGGAGAGATAAACAAAAGAGGGTTTCTTTTTAAAAAAATGGCAGAATGCCATTCATGTAACACCCCTTACCCGAGACCGTTGCCGGAGTCGAGCACGAGGCATTACTAGACTTAACTTACTAGTTCTGGGCATAAAAATTGAAACTGTCCGTCTGCGTCATGTTCACTAAATTAATTATAACTCGAGTTAAGAAACTCAAAATCTAGATCAGTAAATTTTCCCTGAAACTAGACTCAAATATCTTTTTACTATAATTTTTCCAGAATTTTTGGTGTGGCCAATTAGTACAGTTTATTAGTTAAAGTCTCCCCTATTACACAGTTAGACAGTTCTGACCTCTCTTCACTAAAAATCAATTATCTCATAATATACAACTCGTTTTCCTACACCGTTTTCTTTATATGAAAATAGACTCAACAAGATTTAATTCTATATCTCATGCACAACCTAATTCAGTTTCTACTATTTTTGGTGATTTTTCAAAATCACGTCACTGCTGCTGTCCAACTATTCCCCTGCATATAATTACATAATTTCTTTAAAATAATTATCAACTAGACATTTCATAACATCCACAACCATGTTCTTAATTAACCATTTTAATGGCTAATCATTACCAAACATTTACAAGTCCATAATAATCCATATCATAAGGTCACACACATAAAATGGCTAAGTCCCTATACATGCCATAACTTAAAACGTTCGAGTCACAAAATACCAATATAATCCTTTGATAGTGTGTACGATCTCCGACGTCCTTTCGATTCCCGAATTGGCTTGCAATACTATAAAAAAAATAAAGAATGGGAGTAAGCATAAAGCTTAGTAAGTTTACATGTAAATAGATGACAACATTCTTAATGAATTAACTTATTCTTTTCTTATTAAGATCACTTAAGCTTTTAACTCAATATACTCGAACTTGTATTCTTACCTTGCCTTTTTAACATGAATTTATCTTACCTTACCTTTTTAACATGAATTTATCTTACCTTACCTTTTTAACATGAACTTATCTTACCTTACCTTTTTAGCTTGAACTTGTCTTACCTTTACTTTTTAGCTTGAACTTGTCTTAACTTACCTTTTTAGCTTGAACTTGTCTTACCTTTACTTTGGTATACTCTTTGAATTTTCCCGTTGAACCACTTTGGAATACTAAGGATACGCGGGTACCTTTCCTTATGAAACTTAACCATTGCCATGTCTTGACATGGTCTTACGTGGTATCCTTGCCTTGTGAACTCACCAATGCCATGCCTTGGCATGGTCTTACATGGGACCTTTGCCTTATAAATTCACCAATGCCATGCCTTGGCATGGTCTTACATGGGACCTTTGCCTTATAGTAACTTATCAATGCCATGTCTTGACATGGTCTTACATGATTTCCTTAAACCCTAATGTCATGACATTTGTATCCTACACATTCCTAAGGTTCAACCGGAACTTTCTGAGATAGCTTTTCCATCAATTCATACTTGAGTCTTTAAATAATAAATTTACAGAATAAATATGTAAATGCTGGAATTTAATGATATTAAATGTAAAATAACAGAATATTGCATTTATTTACTGCAAACTTACCTCGAAACAAAATCGATAAACTATATCGATTTAGTCCACTATCTTTTTCTTTCCCCGATCTAACTCTGGATTTCGTTCTTCTTGATCTATAATAGCAAATTTAGCTTATTTAACACTCATATTTATCAAAACAGTCCTTAACTCTAACTTTGGCAAAATTACGATTTTGCCCCTAAACTTTTACATATTTACAATTTTGCCCCTAGGCTCAAAAATTAAACTTCAGCCCTTATTCTTATGTTTTATAACATGCTGAACATTTTTCTCTTCTATAGCAGCTTCAAATTCTTACTATAACACACACTTATGAACAAACAACTTTTACTAATTAGCTCGTTTTTACCGAAAATCACTTAATAAAAATCATTCCTCTACTCATAAACATGCAAAATCTACCATCAATCATCAAAAATCACAAGTTCTCAACAATGGCATAATTCAAAATATTCACCAAAATCAAAAATTCAAGCATGGGTTTTGTAGATCTCATAACAACGATCTCAAAAACGTAAAATTATCAAAAATCCAAAAACTAAAACTCACCTAATTTTGGTTGCTAATGGCCGAATATGAGAGAGAGCTCAAGCTTCTTCTTTTTTTCTTACTTTCTACCAATTGATGAAGATAATGGCTTTTGTTTTGTTTTATCCTTAACATATACTTTATTATTATTAAATTACATTTATTATTTAATATATATAAAACTTGTACAATAAGGATATGTATTAACCCATTGCCGTCCACTACCTTTTATTATTGGAAAAATTGCAACATAAAACCTCCATATTAAAAGAACATCCACTATTTGGCCCTTCTAAAAATAACAACTAAATTTTCATTTTACGCGATTAAGCCCTTTTATTAAATTAAGCACACTAACAATAAAATTAATTCACGAAACTTTCACACATGTAAATTCACATATTATAAGCACTGAAAATAATATTAAAATATTTTACTGACTCGGATTTGTGGTTTCGCAACCACTATTCCGTTTAGGCCCTATTTCGGGATGTTACATTTCTCCCCCCTTTAGGGATTTTCGTCCCCGAAAATCTTACCTATAAAGAGATTTGGGTACTGTTTTCGCATAGTCTCTTCGGGCTCCCATGTAGCCTCTTCTATTCCATGCCTATTCCATAATACTTTCACAAGTGCAATACTTTTATTCCTTAATTGCTTAACCTCTCGAGCTAGAATTTTTATTGGTTCCTTCCCGTAAGTCATATCTGGCTGAATCTCAACCTCTGTTTGCAAAATCACATGCGATGGATCTGAACGATAACGACGTAGCATAGACACATGAAACACATTATGAATCTTCTCTAACTCAGTTGGCAAAGCCAATCGATATGCCAATGGTCCAATTCTCTCGATCACCTCAAACGGTCCAATAAAATGTGGACTTCGTTTGCCTTTCTTGCCAAATCTGAGAACTTTCTTCCATGGCGATACTTTCAAAAATACCCTGTCACCAACTTGAAATTCAATTTCTTTTCTTTTCAAATCTGCATAGGATTTCTGTCTATCTGAAGCTGCTTTCAAGCAATCTCTGATGACTTTTACTTTTTCTTCTGTTTCTTTGACTAGATCAACCCCGTAAATCTGATTTTCCTTAAGCTCTGTCCAATACAAAGGTGTGCGACATTTACGTCCATACAAAGCTTCATAAGGTGCCATCTTCAAACTCGATTGATAACTATTATTATAGGCAAACTCTACTAACGGTAAATATTTCTCCCAACTACTTTGAAATTCCAATACACAACATCTAAGCATATCTTCAAGTACCTGAATAACTCTCTCTGATTGACCATCAGTCTGAGGATGGAAAGCTGTACTAAAACTCAACTTTGTACCTAAAGCTTCCTGCAATTTCTTCCAAAATCGTGAGGTAAATCTCGGATCCCTATTTGAGATAATCGATAACGGTACTCCATGTAGTCTCACAATCTCTGTAATATATAACTCGGCCAACTTGTCAAGTGAATAATCCATACGAACTGGGATAAAATGAGCCGACTTTGTTAACTTATCAATCACAACCCATACTACATCTTTCTTTCTCGGTGTCGAAGGCAATCCTGTCACAAAATCCATAGTAACTCGATCCCATTTCCACTCGGGAACTAATACAGGCTACAATAAACCTGAAGGTACCTGATGTTCGGCCTTTACCTGCTGACAGATCAAGCATCTAGAAACAAACTCTGATATATCTCTTTTCATTCCTGTCCACCAATACATTTTCTTCAAATCATTATACATCTTTGTACTGCCTGGGTGAATAGACAAAGAACTGCTATGTGCTTCCTGTAAGATTTTCTTAATAAGCTCATCATTCTTTGGTACACATACTCTGTTTCTGAACAACAAACAACCGTCAGAACCGATCTGAAAATCAGACTCTACACCTGACTCGCACTGAACTCTTTTGGCTTGCAACTCACTGTCATCCTTCTGAGCTTCACAAATTTCTTCAAGAAACGTCGATTTAACTCTCAACTCAGCTAAGATAGAACCATCATCTGATAATGCCAAACTAGTGTGCAAAGCTCTCAATGCAAATAACGATTTTCTACTCAAAGCATCAGCAACAACATTTGCCTTACCCAGGTGATAATCAATCACTAGCTCATAATCTTTAATCAACTCTAGCCATCTTCTTTGCCTTAAGTTCAGATCTTTCTGAGTCATCAAGTATTTCAAACTTTTATGATCAGTGAATATTCGGCATTTCTCCCCATATAAGTGATGTCTCCAGATTTTCAATGCAAATACAATAGCAGCTAGCTCTAAATCATGTGTCGGATTGTTTTTCTCATGTAGCTTTAACTGTCTAGAGGCATAAGCAATTACCCTTCCTTCCTGCATAAGTACACAGCCTAGTCCATTCAAGGATGCATCACTGTAAATCACAAACTCTTTACCCGGTTCTGGTTGTACTAAAACAGGAGCTTAGTCAACAATACTTTTAACTTGTCGAAACTCTGTTGACACTTCTCAGTCCATTCAAACTTGACATCTTTTTGTAGCAATCTTGTCAATGGAGTAGCTATCATGGAAAATCCCTCTACAAATCGTCTATAATAACCGGCAAGACCAAGAAAACTTCTGACCTCTGATACATTCCTGGGAGGCTTCCAATCAACAATGGCTGAAATCTTATTCGGATCAACTTTAATACCTTCACCTGAGACAACGTGTCCAAGAAAACAAACTTCCCGTAACCAGAACTCACTTTTACAAAATTTGGCATAAAGCTGATTATCTCTCAAAATCTGTAAAACTGTTCTTAAATGCTCTGCATGCTCAGTCTCATCATGAGAATAAATCAAAATGTCATCAATGAACACGACTACAAACTTGTCCAAATAAGGCCTAAAAATTCGGTTCATTAAATCCATGAAAATAGCAGGAGTATTAGTTAAGCCAAATGGCATCACAAGAAACTCATAGTGACCATACCTAGTTCGAAAAGCAGTCTTTGGATTTGACTCTTTAACTCGCAACTGATAGTATCCGGATCTCAAATCTATCTTAGAGAACAGAGTGGCTCCCTTCAATTGATCAAACAAATCATCTATTCTAGGTAATGGATATTTGTTCTTGATGGTTACCTTGTTAAGCTGTCGATAGTCTATGCACAATCTCATGGAACCGTCCTTCTTTTTCACAAATAATACTGGTGCACCCCATGGTGAATAACTAGGTCTTACAAAGCCTTTATCAGTTAATTCCTGTAGCTGAGCTTTCAATTCTTTTAATTCTATTGAAGCCATTCTATAAGGAGCAATAGAAATAGGTGTGGTACCTGGAATCAATTCAATACCAAACTCAACTTCTCTGATAGGAGGCAAACCTGGTAGTTCTTCCGGAAACACATCAAGGAACTCATTTACCACAGGCACTGATTCAATTTTCAACTCTAGATCTTTAGTATTCAACACAAAAGCAAGATAAGCTTCACATCCTTTCCTTAAACATTTCTGAGCAGACATAACAGAAATCATGGAAATTGAACTATCTGACTCATCTGAATTAACCCGAAGGAACTCACCATTTTCACATTTCAACTCAATGAATCTTTTTCCACAATTCACTATCACATCATGTGCAGTTAACCAATCCATACCAAGAATCACATCAAACTCATCAAATGACAATAGCATGAGATCAGCCGGAAAATAGTAATCTCTAATCATCAAAGGACATTTTTTACATACTTTGTTTACTAACACATGCTGACCTAATGGGTTCGATACTTTAATCGCAAATTCTGTAAACTCTATGGGCATGTTCATACTAGGCATTAATTTCATGCAAACATAGGAATGGGTTGACCCCGGATCAATCAAAGCAATAACATTAACATCATGAAGAGAAAATGTACCCGTAATTACGTCGGGGGAAGATGCCTCTTCACGAGCACGGGTAGCATAAGTCCTTGTGGGTGCTCTAACATCTGATCTTGTTGCTGTATCTCTAAATATACCTCTACCTGCCCCTACTCCTGAATTTCTCTGAGATCTGCCTCTAACGGGGGCATTACCTGATCTTGCACTCGGTATTACTTCTTTTTTAACCATCTCGGGACACTCCCGAATGAAATGATCCGGTGCACCACATCGGAAACAACCAGTCTTAGTTGCTCGACATTGACCTGGATGACGTCGACCACATTAAGAACACTCGGGCCTATCAGGCTGAATACTGCCAACACTCGCAATCGAAGTGGTTTGAGCTTTTGAATCTATAAATCTTCCACCTCTGTTTCGGCTAGAATACCCGGTTAAAAAATTAGGTCTTGTAGAAAACTCTCTAGGCCTCTTGGATGTAGACTGAAATGACTTGCTCATCTGTCTTTTCTTCGTGTCTTGCATCTCAATTTCAGCTTTACCCTTTCTTTTTAACAACTCTTCTGCCTTACAGGCTCGTTCAACTAAAACAACAAACTCCTTTATCTCTAAAACACCAACTGACAGTCAAATATCATCATTGAGCCCATCCTCAAATCTTTTGCACATGATAGCCTCTGTAGACACACACTCTCGAGCATAATTGCTGAGTCGGATAAATTCACGTTCATAGTCAATCACAGTCATCTTACCCTATTTTAACTCAAGGAACTCTTTTCTTTTCTGGTCAATAAACCTCTGACTAATGTACTTCTTACGGAACTCCTCTTGAAAGAAATCCCAAGTAACTCTTTCTTTCGGTACTACTGACACAAGTGTCTTCCACCACTGGTAGACCGAATCTCTAAGAAGTGACACCACACATTTAATACATTCTTCCGGTGTGCAGGATAACTCATCAAAGACTCTGATAGTGTTCTCGAGCCAAAATTCAGCTTTCTCTGCATCATCATCTTTGGTAGCCCGAAACTCTTCAGCCCCTTGTTTTCTGATCTTGTCAACGGGCGGTTTCTCTTTTCTAACGGTATTTATAACAGGGGAAGCTACATGGGTAGTCTGTGGATCATGAGGGGGTGGAGGTCTAACGGCCGGGTTCGTACGAACGAACTCAGCAAACTATTCATTCATAGCTTGGAAGAAGGCTTCTCGAGCCCCTCCTCCCTGACTAACTGTAACGGGCCTTTCACGACTATCTGGTGGCACCGTCCCTTCAGTGGGAGCAGGCGCATTACTCTCTACATCATCTGCACCATCTCGTTCGGGATCCATAACTATAAAAAAAATTTTAAATCGTCAAGAGTCGTCACACTATCAAAATATAAGTATGGCATGTATAGATAGACTCTTACTCATACTAAATATTCCGAGAATCGACTAAACCTTGCTCTGATACCAATAAATGTAACACCCCTTACCCGAGACCGTTGCCGGAGTCGAGCACGAGGCATTACTAGACTTAACTTACTAGTTCTGGGCATAAAAATTGAAACTATCCGTCTGCGTCATGTTCACTAAATTAATTATAACTCGAGTTACGAAACTCGAAATCTAGATCCGTAAATTTTTCCTGAAACTAGACTCATATATCTTCTTACTATAATTTTTCCAGAATTTTTGGTGTGGCCAATTAGTACAGTTTATTAGTTAAAGTCTCTCCTATTACACAGTTTGACAGTTCTGACCTCTCTTTACTAAAAATCAATTATCTCATAATATACAACTCACTTTCCTACACCATTTTCTTTATATGCAAATAGACTCAATAAGATTTAATTCTATATCTCATGCACAACCTAATTCAATTTCTACTATTTTTGGTGATTTTTCAAAGTCACATCACTGCTGCTGTCCAACTATTCCCCTGCATATAATTACATAATTTCTTTAAAATAATTATCAACTAGACATTTCATAACATCCACAACCATGTTCTTAATTAACCATTTTAATGGCTAATCATTACCAAACATTTACCAGTCCATAATAAGCCATATCATAAGGTCACACACATAAAATGGCTAAGTCCCTATACATGCCATAACTTAAAACGTTCGAGTCACAAAATACCAATATAATCCTTTGATAGTGTGTACGATCTCCGACGTCCTTTCGATCCCCGAATTGGCTTGCAATGCTATAAAAAAAAATAAAGAATGGGAGTAAGCATAAAGCTTAGTAAGTTTACATGTAAATAGATGACAACATTCTTAATGAATTAACTTATTCTTTTCTTATCAAGATCACTTAAGCTTTTAACTCAATATACTCAAACTTGTATTATTACCTTGCCTTTTTAACATGAATTTATCTTACCTTACCTTTTTAACATGAATTTCTCTTACCATACCTTTTTAGCTTGAACTTGTCTTACCTTTACTTTTTAGCTTGAACTTGTCTTAACTTACCTTTTTAGCTTGAACTTGTCTTACCTTTACTTTGGTATACTCTTTGAATTTTCCCGTTGAACCACTTTGGAATACTAAGGATACGCGGGTACCTTTCCTTATGAAACTTAACCATTGCCATGTCTTGACATGGTCTTACGTGGTATCCTTGCCTTGTGAACTCACCAATGCCATGCCTTGGCATGGTCTTACATGGGACCTTTGCCTTATAAATTCACCAATGCCATGCCTTGGCATGGTCTTACATGGGACCTTTGCCTTATAGTAACTTATCAATGCCATGTCTTGACATGGTCTTACATGATTTCCTTAAACCCTAATGTCATGACATTTGTATCCTACACATTCCTAAGGTTCAACCGGAACTTTCTGAGATAGCTTTTCCGTCAATTCATACTTGAGTCTTTAAATAATAAATTTACAGAATAAATATGTAAATGCTGGAATTTAATGATATTAAATGTAAAATAACAGAATATTGCATTTATTTACTGCAAACTTACCTCGAAACAAAATCGATAAACTATATCGATTTAGTCCACTATCTTTTTCTTTCCCCGATCTAACTCTGGATTTCGTTCTTCTTGATCTATAATAGCAAATTTAGCTTATTTAATACTTATATTTATCAAAACAGTCCTTAACTCTAACTTTGGAAAAATTACGATTTTGCCCCTAAACTTTTACATATTTACAATTTTGCCCTTAGGCTCAAAAATTAAACTTCAGCCCTTATTCTTATGTTTTGTAACATGCTGAACATTTTTCTCTTCTATAGCAACTTCAAATTCTTACTATAACACATACTTATGAACAAACAACTTTTACTAATTAGCTCGTTTTTACCGAAAATCACTTAATAAAAATCATTCCTCTACTCATAAACATGCAAAATCTACCATCAATCATCAAAAATCACAAGTTCTCAACAATGGAATAATTCAAAATATTCACCAAAATAAAAAATTCAAGCATGGGTTTTGTAGATCTCATAACAACGATCTCAAAAACGTAAAATTATCAAAAATCCAAAAACTAAAACTCACCTAATTTTGGTTGCTAATGGCCGAATATGAGAGAGAGCTCAAGCTTCTTCTTTTTTTCTTACTTTCTGCCAATTGATGAAGATAATGGCTTTTGTTTTGTTTTATCCTTAACATATACTTTATTATTATTAAATTACATTTATTATTTAATATATATAAAACTTGTACAATAAGGATATGTATTAACCCATTGCCGTCCACTACCTTTTATTATTGGAAAAATTGCAACATAAAACCTCCATATTAAAAGAACATCCACTTTTTGGCCCTTCTAAAAATAACCACTAAATTTTCATTTTACGCGATTAAGCCCTTTTATTAAATTAAGCACACTAACAATAAAATTAATTCACGAAACTTTCACACATGTAAATTCACATATTATAAGCACTGAAAATAATATTAAAATATTTTACTGACTCGGATCTGTGGTTTCGCAACCACTATTCCGTTTAGGCCCTATTTCGGGATGTTACAATTCATTTGTTTTATTTTTTAGTTTTTAATGGCAAACACAGTGTTGTCGTTTGGGGAGGCATGGTATTTGTGCTTTGAAAGGGAAATTTATGCGATTAGCCCTCCTTTTTTGTGCCATTGTTTTAATTGTCTCCCATTTCTATTTTTGATTTAAATCTGGCCCTGAATTTGATCTGTCATTGCAAATTGGTTCGCATTCAGACCCTGTGTTCAGGAGCTCGGAATAATTGCATTTTCAGCCCCCATTCTTTGGCGAGAATCGTATTTTAATTCTATTTTGGTTTGATTCATTACAATTTAGGCTTTAAATTTCGTTGTCATTATGATTTAGTCCCTAACCTATTTAATTTGGACTTTTCTTTTTTTGGGTAGTTCATTATTTATGTATTCTTTTCTAATTATCTTCATATTTAAATTATTTTTTTTATATTTTTTGATTTCTCATTTATTATTATGTTTCTTGGTGTTATGGTTTTCAAATATTACACTTATTTTCATTATTCCTATTATTTTACATAGCTATTATTATTTTCAATCGGTACTGTTATTATTAGTTTTTTTTCTTTCCTATTCTATTATTATTTCATTATTACTATTCCTGTTATTATTGTTAATATTTTATTATTATTACTTTACTAGTGTTATTATTATTTTATTATCACCATTACCATTATTTTTTAACTAATCTTATTATTATTGTTTTGTTATTATTAATACTATGGTTTACTTAATATTTTTTTTATATACATACATATTATTATTATAACTACTATTATTATTATTTTTATTATTATCCATATTAATTTCAATATTGTCACTATTAATTTATCATTTGTATTATTCTGATTTTTCTTATCATTTTCATTATTTTATTATTATTGTCACACTTATTGTTATTGTTTATACTATTATATTTACATTTATCATTAGTACCATTATTTTCATTACTCCCACCATTATTACTATTACTTTTATTTTCTATCATCGTTATTATGTTTTCGACCATCTTGTTTCCGTTATGCATGTCAATGCTGCGATTTATTTTCACAAATTCGTGTTACATTAATTTTACTCGATACATAATTCTTTCTAAATAAAGGCAATGTTTTGTGTTTGGAAATTCAAGGAACCGTGCCCTAACGTGCTGGGTTTCAATTTTCTGTTTGACCAAAAAATTAAATATCATTTAAGATTGTGTCCGTGTTTTCTAAAATTAAAAACAAGGCAATATTTTGTGCTTGGAAGTTTGAGAAATTGTGCCCTAACGTGCTGGGTTTCAATTTTCCGCTCGTCCAAAGGACTAAATATCCTTTTAAAATTTTGATCGTGTTTTCTCAACTTTAAAAATAAGGCAATATTTCATGTTTGGAAATTTGAAGGATTGTGCCCTAACATGCTGGGTTTCGGTTCTTTCGTTTGGCCAAATAATAGGATACCCTTTTTAAAACAATAATGCATGAATTTTGGAAGTCATGAAATGATCTTAGTGTCAATGGTGTGAAACATCGTATCCTAATGTGCTGGATGTGATATTTCATCCTTTCGAAACAAGAGAATTTTGATATCCAATTTGAATTCCCCAAACATTTTCCAAAAGATTCGTATTTTTAAATCTTTTCCAATTTTCGACATTAGGGCATTAATTAATCAATGAGGTACCAATTTTGGGCGTTGCGAGGGCGCTAATCCTTCCTCGTGCGTAACTGACTCCCGAACCCGGTTTCTAAAAATTCGTAGACCAAAACATTTTCAAAAGTGACCCAATCACACTTCAAAAGGATTGGTGGCGACTCCGCTGGGGATACAATAAGAGAGTCAAGCCGTAGAATTGATTAGTTTTTATCCTTTTATTGAAAATTAAAATTTGATTTTGATTTTTCCATCGCATGAGTTTGGGTCACGTCATATGTTTGTTGTGATTTAAATGACTAGGATACATTTGCATCATATTGCATAACCGTAGTGGTCACACCTTTTAAGTGAGAGTGAGAAGCTACTCCTTCGTGAAGTTTTCACCTCCGTGCGGGATAGTGAATTACTTTCGGGATACATTCGTACCTATGCCTTCGTGAGGTTTTCACCTCCGTGCAGCCATAGGGAAATGTATTCCCCTGAACTGAACTCTGTCCATATGAGCCTACAATGGGTGAGGATCGAGGGATCTACTGGTTCAGGTACCTTTGCTTTAGAGCCAAACCACATATAGAGAGCCCTAGGAACTTACCCTAGGTAGAACTATACCGAACCCTAACAGTCACCTGGATAGGTGTTTGATTTTTACCATCTGAATATGATACTAACATGATTTCTTTTGTTTATGACTGCATTACATTTCATCATCATAAAAAGGAGGTGTTGATTCATATTCGACTGCTAAATAGAAGAGTTTGTCATAAGAAAATGGATTACTTGATAAAGTGAATTATAATACGGTCGTTCGAATATAGTCCAGGTAAACAACGAGAGAAGGCTGATAGTCCACAGAAGAATACAAGACTTTGCCCGAGGATTCAAGTCGACAAAGATTATTCGAGAGCCATCACATCTCATTTTTCTTAAAGAAGCTTATGAGCATCGTGGAGGATAAGTGAGTGAAGAGTTACGGCCTGGATCAAGCAACAAGGAGCTAGAAGAGGCATCTGTTGAGAAAGTACATGGGACACGACTGTAACATTCGGATACGAAGAAAGAGATTGGTGTCTTCACCTGGACTATAAGGACGAAGCCGCATATGTAATCCATTTTATGTGAAGAAATTTATTTTCTAGAAAAGTTCTTCTAATGGAATTGAATTCAGAATCAACGCCTCTATTTATTTTTGCAATCATTCCATGCATTTGCATTGCATTTCTCCATTTGCATTACATCGTATCATATGCATCAAATATCATACGAGAACCCTATTAAGTAGAGATCATATTATAGTTACCTTGGAACATCGTTATTACACTCGAAGAAAAACGAAAGTCATGGAACAAAGGTTGGAGAGATTAGAGCAAAGGAAAATATGGATGCAGGGGCAATTGGCCAAAATCCAACAAGATATGCGAGAACAGATGAATGTGATGAGCTAATTAACCCAATTACTAGCTGGAAGGCTTAAAAAAGGGGGTGACCCAGTGCTCGACAGTGTGGATGATGATGAAGACATCGTTTATTCTCCAATAAGTATTTTGGCCCAACCAGATAGGCCTTCGCAAGGGGCACCTGTCATTATTAAACCCCAATGTCAGATTAACACCTCGGCACTGTTAAACTTCCCGATAGGCTCAGGTTTTAACCTGGAGGATGATCGAGCCAAACCGGTTGTACTAACAGAGATAAAAGAAAGAGGAGAGTGGACTTTTAAAGTCCCAAAGGAAAAGGAAAATGAAGCGAATAGTACAAGAAGGTATAACAAGGGCTATTCAGAGCCGATTACAGTAGGCCAGCCAGGGACTGTAACTACTAACCGTCAGGTTTCCCTAAGACAAGAACCTGATCCAAAATCAAACTCGGAAAAACTCCAGTTTGTGCCCATTCCAACCTCGTATAGGGAGTTATACCAAATTTTGTTTGAAGCACATGTTGTATCCCATTTTTACGTGGAACCAATACCGCCTCCATACCCTAAATGGTACGATATGAATGTCCAATGCGAATACCATGTAGGAATCACAGGGCATTCGATCTAGAACTGCGCCACTTTCAAAAAAATAATCGAAAGACTCATCAAAATGGATATTGTAAAATTCGACAATCCCTCTGGTACAGAAGATCCGCTACTCAACCTTTCTGTTAAAGGGGTAAATATTGTGAGGGCCACGATGGATAGGGGCATGAGACTCAAGAATGCATCGAATGTTAACGCCGTATTTGAAGAGGGGTCAAAAAAGAAAACTTAGCGGGTGTACGCCCCTACGAGCCTGGAAATGTTCTAAACAACTGGACTGCGAAGGAAACTCTTGTAGTTTTAAGAACTAACACAAAGTAATGTTCAAAACACACTTGTTGTTTTAAGCCTAGAAACAATAAAAATCTTCTGTGAAATAGGCTTATGTTCAAACATCTTTTCTTTCAATAAAAAAAATGCATTTTTGTGTTTCATATTGGGCAAATTTTTTTATTCTCTCATTTCATTCATAATCATGTCATGCAAATAAGCCACTCTTAGATTCATTCTTTGGATATCCTTTCACGCCTACAATAGGTCCCCAGATATCAAGACATGAGTAACGCTGTTACGGACTCCCTTTTGAGTGAAATATGGGTCTAAAAGGATTTGAGGATTTTGAAGAGGTCAAAGATTATAACTTATCTTCTGATTTGTTAAGGATGGCAGAACAAAATGAAAATAGACTCTATTGTACAAAGGGTCATTGGACATTGTGAGTCTAGGAGAGGAGTGAAGATCGAAACCTTGCCCACCACAGAAACAAAGCGAGACATCATTGAGTTATTCCAAGAATTTAAAGATGTCTATGCATGATCACATCAAGATATGCCTAGGCACGATGAGGCCATGGAGTGTTCGAAAAGGCACATGCTAAGAGTTTTTCCGATAGCCATGTCAATTATAAGGGTCGGGTACTGCTGTTCTACCATGAAAGGGGAGATTGCATCAGTTATGCCGTATTGAGAAGACATGACTTATATGCTTCCTTTATTCTTTTCCTATACGTGGGTCATACATGCTACAGGGACGATCTTTAAAAAAAGCATCTAGTTGACACTAATTCATCTTCGTGATTGTCAACTATTCCACTAAGAGGGTGAAGGTCGGTTACTATGGAAAAGTTACAAAGTTAATCGTCATCAAGTTCAATTTCAACTTCAAATTCAAGTTCGAATTCAAAAAAAAAAGAAGGAAAAAAAAAGAAAGAAACCATCCAAAAAGATTTTTAAAGATGATGGAAACCTGTAAAGATTAGCATAAACCAATTACCATTTACCCTCTATGCTTCTCGAATGCTGGCCAGGACCTCCACCAGGGCAACACCTTTCTCATTTGTTTATGGGATGGATGCAGTCTTGCCCATCGAAGTTGAAACTCTTGCTCATTGGATTTTGTCAGACCTGAAGTTGGATGAAGCAGAATGGGTTCAATCTCGGTATGATCAACTGGATCTGATCACGAAAAAAGGTTAAGAGCCAGCCGCCAAATATACCAGAAGCGAATGATGCGGGCTTATAATAAAAAGTCCACCCTAAAAAATTCCGCAATGGAGACTTGGTATTGAAGAATCCTCCCTATGCAAAAGGACTCCAGAGGAAAGTGGATGCCTAATTGGAAAGGACCTTATATTGAGAAGGCATTTTCTGGAGGAGCACTGATACTAACCGAGATAGACGAAAAGAGTCAGCCGAACCCAGTTAATGCAGACTCAGTCAAGAAACACTTCGCTTAAGAAGGAAATAGGCCAAGGCCAAAAACTCGCAAAGGGCGCTTTGAGGCTTTTCGCAAAAAAAAAAAAAAGAAAAAGGAGAGGCCAAGGTGAAAACCCGCAAAGGGCGCTTTGATACCAAAGGGGCTTTGAGTCGAAAACCCGAAAAAGGACGACTCAAATTATGATCAAATCGTGATGGGGCATACAGTAGTTTCGCTGCGCTTGAATTAACAATAAGGAAGTATGTTACGTCTTGGGGAATCGACAAAGTACTTCGGATCCCCTAAACACATATTGAGCTTAAATGGTCCTCAAGAAGTTTGAACAGAGAAGCTCAGGCTGCGATATCTGAGGCACCTAGTTTCCATCTTACCCATTCTGAATTTGCTCGTTTCAAAATACACTACCAATGAATTTCCTTCTGAATTGCATTTGCTATCTTTGCTTAACTTGTTTGTTTCGAGCGATGCTCCTAATTAATTTTCTTCTTATCCATTGTTATGGTCTTTTTTCAAGCATTTTGCATTGAAATAATGATTAATGAACTAATAATGCTTTCACAAAAGAAGTTCTGCATATTACTTTGAAAGTCTCTAAATAATACAAGAATCTGAAACAGGACAATTATTTAGAACTCACCAGGCTTAAAGGGCTCGGAACCCCTGAAATAAAGGTCTAAGTGGTGACGACATCATCAGATTCTCTGTTAGAAGTATCAGCTGAATGAGAAGACATACGTCAGAGATGTCACCTTAGCAAACCGCAAGCAAGGATTGCCCAAGTGTTAAAAATGGATTATTCTTATGACATTTTGTATTCATTCATAACATTCATAATACATATAGTTAGGAGCGTTTTTCATAACATCTTAATCATTTGGCATAAGCATAGATTCCATGAAATCAATTCTACGGGTAGGTTCCCCAGAGGACGATGTAGCAAAATTGATTGGAGTTACATAGAAATTACAGATTTTGTCCCCTAGAGATAGCAGTGGGGCAGATCGAAGATGACAAATCTTATATTCCCGATGTAGCAGGGTAGTAGATTTTAGCCATCGGCCTTATTTTCCTGAGGCAGCAAGGAAGCAGGCTGAGGACAAGTCTTATCTTCCTAACGTAGCAAGGGAGCTTACTAAAAATTACAGATATTGTCCCCTCGAGATAGCAGCGGGGCAGATCGAAGATGGCGAATCTTATCTTCCTGATGTAGCAGGGGAGCAGATTTTAGCCATCGGCCTTATCTTCCTTAGGCAGCAAGGAAGCAGGCTGAGGACAAGTCTTATCTTCCTGACGTAGCAAGGGAGCAGACTAAAAATTACAGATTTTGTCCCCTCAAGATAGCAGTGGGGCAGATCAAAGATGGCGAATCTTATCTTCCCGATGTAGCAGGGGAGCATATTTTAGCCACCGGCCTTATCTTCCTGAGGCAGCAAGGAAGCAGGCTGAGGACAAGTCTTATCTTCCTGACGTAGGAAGGGAGCAGACTAAAAATTACAGATTTTGTCCCCTCGAGATAGCAGTGGGGCAGATCGAAGATGGTGAATCTTATCTTCCCGATGTAGCAGGGGAGCAAATTTTAGCCACCGACCTTATCTTCTGGAGGCAGCAAGGAAGCAGACTGAGAACAAGTCTTATCTTCCTGACGTAGCAAGGGAGCAGACTAAAAATTATAGATTTTGTCCCCTCGAGATAGAAGTGGAACAGATCAAAAACAATGAGCCTTAATTCCCTAAGCAGTGGGTAACAGGCTGAAAATTACAGATCTTATCACACTGAGTAGGAGTGGAACAGATCGAAGACGATGAGCCTTAATTCCCTAAGCAGTAAGGTAATAGGCCGAAAATTACAGATCTTATCCCACTGAGCAGGAGTGGAACAGATCAAAAATGATGAGCCTTAATTCCCTAAGCAGTAGGGTAACAGGCTTAAGATAGCAGATCTTATCCCACTGAGTAGGAGTGGAACAGATCGAAGACGATGAGCCTTAATTCCCTAAGCAGTAGGGTAACAGGTTGGAAATTACAGATCTTATCCCACTGAGCAGGAGTGGAACAGATCAAAAACGATAAGCATTAATTCTTTAAGCAGTAGGGTAACAGGCTGAAGATAGCAGATCTTATCCCACTGAGCAGGAGTGGAATAGATCGAAGACGATAAGCCTTAATTCCCTAAGCAGTAGGGTAACAGGTTGGATAACAGATCTTATCCCACTGAGCAGGAGTGGAACAAATCGAAAACGATGAGCCTTAATCCCCTAAGCAGTAGGGTAACAGGCTGAAGAGCAAATCTTCTCTCTACTGAGCAGGTGTAGAGCAGATCAAAAACGATGAGCCTTAATCCCCTAAGCAATAGGGTAACAGGCTGAAGATTATAGATCTTGTCTCCACTGAGCAGGAGTGGAACAGATCGAAGATAGCAGATCCTATCTCTATTGAGCAGGAGTAGAGCGGATCAAAGATGGCGAATCTTATCTCCATGTATCAGCAATGGAGCAGATTTAAGCCACTAGCCTTATCTCCCTGAGCAGGAGCGGAGTAGGCTAATGATAGCAGATCTTATCTCCACTGAGCAGGAGTGGAGCAGATCAAAAAAAAGATAGCAAGTTTTTATCTCCATGTATCGGTAATGGAGCAGACTGAAGAGTGCAGATCTTATCCCCACTAAGCAGGAGTGGGGCAGATTGGAAATGGCGAATCTTATCTCCATGTATCAGCAATAGAGCGGATTTAAGCCACTGAGCCTTAACCCCCTAAGCAGTAGGGTAACAGGCTGAAGATTACAAATTATAACTCCCTAAGCAGTAGTGGAGTAGATTGAACTGAAGATTCCTAACCCCTAAAGATGTAGTGGGTTAAAGTGAGACTACTTGAAGAGAATAAACGCCCAGAAATCAAGACTCAACAAGACGGGGCAAAATTGGCTCTTTAGAATCTTTGCTTCGTTCCCGTTACACGACAACAAGCAAAGAGCGGCAACTGTATGACCCAATTATTACCTCAACCAAAGCCCAAGTTCTAAAACCCATTAACAAAAATAAAATACAAACCCAATAAACCAAATAAAATAAACAAGCCCAAACAGCCCAAACCTAAAATTAAACTCAACCCAAAACAAATCAGCTCACTACCTAAACAGAAACAAAAACCTTAGAAACCTAGCCGCCGCCAGCAACCCTCCGCATCATACGGCACCGAGCCACGCCCTCGCCACGTCGCCCCGCTCTCCGCAAAGTGCACCTCCACGATGGTTACCTGCAAACAAGGAAGCACGTAGCACAACAAATACCAACATAGCAAGAATATTAGATATTTTTTTATTTGATTCGGCTATAAAAACCGAAAATCACTTGTAAAATGGGGGTTTTTTTTTTTGTTTTAGATAGACAGTTGTAATAGGAAAGGAGAATACAAAATCTTTACAAAGAATATACAATATCAGTCAAAAAAGAGGAAACGTGTGAATAGAAAACCATTTTCAAAGGTGATTTTCACAGATCTTACCGATTCTATTTAGTTTCTTTATTTTTTTTTAAAAAGATTTCGAAAACAAAAGGAAAAGGGAAAAGCTCACCGACCTTTGTTCCTGCGTGTGATCGGCCGCCTGATCGGTGGTGGCACGGTGGTGAACGAGAGATTTGGAGGGCTCCAACCTGGAGAGATAAACAAAAGAGGGTTTCTTTTTAAAAAAATGGCAGAATGCCATTCATTTGTTTTATTTTTTAGTTTTTAATGGCAAACACATTGGTGTCGTTTAGGGAGGCATGGGATTTGTGCTTTGAAAGGGAAATTTATGCGATTAGCCCTCCCCTTTTGCGCCATTGTTTTAATTGTCTCCCATTTCAGTTTTTTATTTAAATCTGGCCCTGAATTTGGTCTGTCATTGCAAATTGGTCCGCATTCAGACGCTGTGTTCAGGAGCTCAGAATAATTGCATTTTCAGTCCCAATTCTTTGGCTTGAATCGTATTTTAATTCTATTTTGTTTTGATTCATTACAATTTAAGCTTTAAATTTCGTTGTCATTATGATTTAGTCCCTAACCTATTTAATTTGGACTTTTCTTTTTTGGGGGGAGTTCATTATTTATGTATTCTTTTCTAATTATCTTCATATTTAAATTATTTTTTTATATTTTTATATTTCACATTTATTATTATGTTTCTTGGTGTTATGGTTTTCAAATATTACACTTATTTTCATTATTCCTATTATTTTACATAGCTATTATTATTTTCAATCGGTACTGTTATTATTAGTTTTTTTCTTCACTATTCTATTATTATTTCATTATTACTATTCCTGTTACTACTGTTAATATTTTATTATTATTACTTTACTAGTGTTGTTATTATTTTATTATCACCATTACCATTATTTTTTAACTAACCTTATTATTATTGTTTTGTTATTATTAATACTATGGTTTAGTTAATATATTTTTTCATATACATACATATTATTATTATAACTACTATTATTATTATTTTTATTATTTTCCATATTAATTTCAATATTGTCACTATTATTTTATCATTAGTATTATTCTAATTTTTCTTATCATTTTCATTATTTTATTATTATTGTCACACTTATTGTTATTGTTTATACTATTATATTTACATTTATCATTACTACCATTATTTTCATTACTCCCACCATTATTACTATTACTTTTATTTTCTATCATCGTTATTATGTTTTCGCCCATCTTGTTTCCGTTATGCATGTCAATGCTGCGATTTATTTTCACAAATTCGTGTTACATTAATTCTACTCGATACATAATTCTTTCTAAATAAAGGCAATGTTTTGTGTTTGGAAATTTAAGGAATCGTGCCCTAACGTGCTGGGTTTCAATTTTCTGTTTGACCAAAAAATTAAATATCATTTAAGATTGTGTCCGTGTTTTCTAAAATTAAAAACAAGGCAATATTTTGTGCTTGAAAGTTTGAGAAATTTTGGCCTAACGTGCTGGGTTTCAATTTTCCGCTCGTCCAAAGGACTAAATATCCTTTTAAAATTTTGATCGTGTTTTCTCAACTTTAAAAATAAGGCAATATTTCATGTTTGGAAATTTGAAGGATCGTGCCCTAACATGCTGGGTTTCGGTTCTTTCGTTTGGCCAAATAATGGGATACCCTTTTTAAAACAACAATGCATGAATTTTGGAAGTCATGAAATGATCTTAGTGTCAATGGTTTGAAAAATCGTATCCTAACGTGCTGCATGTGATATTTCATCCTTTCGAAACAAGAGAATTTCGATATCCAATTCGAATTCCCCAAACATTTTCCAAAAGATTCGTATTTTTAAATCTTTTCCAATTTTCGACATTAGGACATTAATTAATCAATGAGGTACCAATTTTGGGCGTTGCGAGGGCGCTAATCCTTCCTCGTGCGTAACCGACTCCCGAACCCGTTTTCTAAAAATCCGTAGACCAAAACATTTTCAAAAGTAGCCCAATCACACTTCAAAAGGATTGGTGGCGATTCCGTTTTTCTTTTTAAAGTCGGCCCATTTTCCAAACAAAAAAATGGTTTCGACAAATATTATATTTAAAAAACTTAAATTGAATGATTAAGGGCATGTTCTTCTGTGCTTAAAAAAAGCACTTCTGGCTCCAAAAGCATTTTTAAAAGAAAAGCTGTGCAGAACAAGCTACTTTTGGCTGGAATTTTTGGGATTTTGAAAAGCACTTTCGAAAAGGAAAAGCTAATTTTTTTAGCTTTTCCTCTCCCAAAAGCACTTTTAGTGCTTAATTACTTTTCTACCCCTCCAATAACATAGTTCTTTCTCTTTTTTTTTCTTGGTGCTTAATTACAAATGTGTTAAAATCATTAATTAAAAATAAAAAATATTTTTAAAAATAATAATTACAATACTTAATGGTTATATTTAAATATTTAAAATGTAGCTTATATATTCTAATTAAATTTTATAAGCAATTAATATTTATTACTTCAAAATATTTAAAATTTATTTCATATATTAAAATATTAACAAGTATAGTAATTTTTTATATTCTTACTAAATATAATAATATTAACTAATTTAAATTTTATTTAAATGCATATTTGTTACTTGATAATAACATGTCTAAAATGGACATTTTATTTCTCAAAAGCACTTTTCCACAACATTTTTCAAAAGCATTGCCAAATTAGCCCTAAGGGTGGGTTTGGATAGGCGATTGGGTGCGGTGCGGTGCATTTAGCTTACTTTTTTATCTCACGCTACATTATCTAATCTTATCGCTACCACTGTTTTTACACTAACCACAAACGCACCGTCCATCTAAACTCACCCTAACATGACAATTAATCTACTTGCACAATGGGCAACCTAGGCCCCTACATGTCCTATGTATTCACCTTGTGAGTATTTTTCTAGATTTTCTTTGAGTTAGATTAATTTTTATGCTCCATTTGTTTGATTGAAAATGATTTTTGGAAAATGACTTACTTTTCAGAAAAGGCTAATATTTTCTGGTGTTTGGATGAATCTGTGTAAAATATTTTTTGTTGTTTGGCAGATTTCCTGAAAATATTTTATAAAAGTTGTTTTCAATAAAACAAACATACATTTGAGATTTTTTTCTTTCTTTCTATTGTTTAATTGAGTTTATTTTATATTTTTAAATTTATATTTTACATTATTTTTGCATATAATGTAATGATTATTTATAAATAAATACATCAAATTAAACATATAATATTACTCAATTATTAAGCTAGAATATTAATAGTCACAAATTGAAAACAACCAAAGCGAAAAGATGATTCTTGATTGTATTACAAAAAAAAAAGATTGAATAATAATCAATTAGCTTTCAAACCACAATTAGTACTACATAACATTAAATTAATAATATTATCCGAATGCATAATTAGTAGTACACCGCATTTAACATCGCCACTTAAAAGAAAAAAGAGATGAAGAATATTTATGGTAGAAGTCCTTAAATAAGTGATCTATAAATAAATAGTAGTATAAGAAATTATGATCATTTTTAGAGAAAACCGTCAGACATGAAAACACAGAAGATTATTAGTAGGAGTATAAAGTTAGTTTGCTAGGACACTAAAGACGAGGAAGTCTGTCTGAACACTAAACACGAGGAAGTCCTACGGGACACTAAAACACAGAGGTTTGGCCAGGGAGTAAAGACACGAGGTTTATAATTGGAAAACCCTCAGTTTAGGAAGAATATCAAATGTGACTAGAATGAGAAATCATAAAAAGAATTTAGCTAGTGTGACCAAGGGATATTGGCCACCGTAATAATGATGGAAGTCAAGGTTATGTTTCAACCCATATAGAGTGGAAAGGAAAGAAGCTCCTTAAGAGAAAGGGGTATTCGTAGTATACGCATATATCATTCCTCCAGGAAAGTTGCAAATTTTATGCAAAATAAATAGGCATGGGCAAGTATGCAGTAGTACGCAGTAGTACGCAGTTATGTACATATCATGGAAAAAGGGACCAGTCGATGGGTTAATAGGCCTAACTGGATTCTCTTAAGAGGAAGTGATTGCCAAGGTCGGATGGTCGGTAAAGCCGCTCAAAGATAAGGGAAGGTAGAGGGTAAATCTAGATATGAGAGGTCATGGATTTCATTGAGCTCCCAAGTCCAGAGCGATAGGCATTAAATGGTCTTCTTTAGCGATTCTGAGACAAGGGTAAGGACCTCGATAGTAATAGTGAGACCTAGTGCTCCGACACTGTGTAGATATGGAATTCTTGAGGGAGACCGTAGTTGTAGAAATCACTTAAGCAGTTGTCAATCGTTAGTCGTCAGAAATAATGAATACAGTTAATAGGGAGTTAAAAAGTTGAGTTGAATGCTTCATATTTATTTTATTTCTTTATGTATATATATATATATATATATATATACACACACACACACACGGATCTCACTAAGTGCACTTGAACTTATAAGCTTCCTATTCAAATTGCAGGTTCATTAAAGGTATATAAAATTTGAGAGGGACCAAGCCAGTCTTTTGCTGGAAGCTAGGTGGAATACAGTAGTTGTGTATGCATATAGAGGGGCTCCCTTAGAGGCAACGCCTCAAGGATTAATTTGGATGAGTCTGTATTAAGTTTGGTAGAGTTGTAAACATTGCTAAATTATTTAAATTAGTAAACCTGTAAAGACCCAGTTCTGTAATGGTGTGGATTATAGTTGTCGTCCTAAATTGTAAAATTGGCAATGTCACCCATTTGAGATAATAACTCTAAGTATGTTGTTCTGATAATTTGGGTTGCTATAATATTCGGTACCCAGAGCCGTTGGTCAGGCAAAGTAAGGGGTGTTACACTTTCTCTCCTAGGCCTTAAAAAATGTCCGACCACGTCCTTTTACCTCTTATTACAAAAACCTATGTCCCCACTTGGTCTCTCCATCTCTAAGTGATAAAAAATAACAATACTAATCTCATTGGTGGAGTTGCTATTGCTTAGGGGCACAATGCATTTAGTTGATATCTTCAAGTGAGAATTCTCTCCTTCTGCTCTATCCTCTTGGTGCATAAATCTTTTAATGTCCCTTCTTATGCTCTTATTGACAAGAAGAAAAAGTGGATTAATATTCTATTAGGCAACAACTACTGATTGGAAACTCCAACCTGCATTTGAAAACATTCAACACATCCTTCGTTGTATCCCTATCCAACCCTTTTTTTTTTGGATATTGTACCAATAAAATATATCTTTATAATATTGATTGAAAATACCATTTTTATTAAGGGAAATTATTTGATACATTTTAGACTCCATAATTAAGACACTACAGCAAAACAGGGCTTTAGCGGCATTTTTAGTGGCGTTTGGACAAAAAACGCCACAAATATTATACATTAGCGGCATTTGCAATAAAACGCTGCTAAAAATTGAGAAATAGCGGCGTTTTAGGGTCAAACGCCACTAAAAATAAAGCAACAGCGGCTTTTTTAACAAGCGCAGCTAAAAATAAGAGCAATAGCGGCGTTTTTTAACAAGCGCCGCTAATAATCTGAGCAATAGCGGCGTTTTTGTACAAACGCCGCTAATAATCTGAGCAATAGCAGTGTCTTTGTACAAACGCCGCTAATAATCTGAGCAATAGCAGTGTCTTTGTACAAACGCCGCTAATAATCTGAGCAATAGCGGCGCTGTTAATAATCTGAGCAATAGTGGCGTTTTTGTACAAACGCCGCTAAAAGTTGAGTAGCCATTTTTGTGTAAGGACTCGTTTCGATTTGATCCGATTTAATTTTCATATTTTTTTTCCTATTCTTGCTTTGAACTATATTTTATTTCGATACATTCACTTATAGCAATGAGAAAGTTTCATAGTTACTTAATTATGAAAAATTACAAATTTCTAACTAAAAAATTTAGAAGTTTTCATTTAAGTTACAAATTAAGATATTAAAATTGATTTATGGTTTAATGTTTAGTATGTTAATTGTATGGTTTAGGGTTTATTATTTTAGGATATGGGTTTAGTGTTTTAAAGTTTGTTATATATTTGGGGTTTGTTGTTTAGGGTTTAAGATCTTAGTGTTTAACGATATTAAGGTTAATTTAAGTGGTAGTGGCAAGGGGTTAAGGTTAAGGTTAAGGGTTCATGGGTTTAGGGGTTAAGGGTTAAGTGCTTGTGGGTTAGGGTTAGGGTTAGAGTTAGGGGTTAATGTTTAGAATTTAGGGTTTAGGGTTTATGGTTTAGGGTTTAGAGTATATGACCCAAAATCCAGAAACCAAAATCCCTCAAATCAGTTTCCCCTAATTCAAACCCACAAAATCCCTAGAATTGTATAACCCCGAAGCTGTTGGATCCAACCATCGTTTACCGATCCTTCCTTTTATTGTGAAACTGTCTTCCCATAACCCCGAATGGTATATGTATCCATTATCCGAATGTTTATTTCTTTAAAATAGGTTCAAGTTTTTAACCTTAATTTATATATTAAATAATTTATTATATAATTGTAAAATAGATAATATGATTTTTAATATTAAAATTATCATTATAGTTTGGGGTTTGGCGTTATGTGTTAGAGATTAGGGTTGAAGTTTGGAGTTGGGGTTATGTACTCGGGTTTTGCGGTTAAGTATTTAAATTTATATATAATAATTTATTATATAATCGTAAAAGTGATATATGAAATTTTTTATATAAAATTTATCATTATAGTTTTTTAAACCTTTTTATTTCATATTTTGAAATTTTCTGTTTTTATTTTCTTACATAAAAAATTTATATAAAAATTATGTCATGTATCTAATTCTTTTAAATATTACTCAAAGTTTCCAAAATTATTATTTAAAATTGATATGAATTATGTAATAATTAAATATAAAATTGTAATAAAAGTCAACACTCTTTCAAAATTTAATTTTTAACTTAACTTTGTAATTTTTTTTTTAATTTTATATTTGAATTATTTAGAAAAATTAATAACACATAGAAAAAATTTGAAACAAATTTAACATAGACAAAATATATGTTAAAAATGAAAATTTAAAATACTATGATTTAAAATAATTTTAAAGATTTATGGGTATATGACTGATATATTTTATTTCTATATATTTAAAATAATTTTTAGTTTAAGTTTTAATGGTTTAAGGTTGATGGTTTAGATTTACTGTTAATAATTTAAGTATTGGTTAATAGTATATATAAGATTAAATGACTTAAATACCGGCGTTTAATTAAAAAACGCCAACAAAATCCATCAATATATATTAAGACGGCGTCGTTTGAAACTTTGTTGTATGAATTAGTCGCGTTTTTTGAGTAAAACGCCACAAAAATATATCAATACAATGCAGGATGTCGTCGTTTAAAGCTATTTGTTAGTGGCACATCCGGTAAAGCGCCACAAAAATCTGTCAAGTATTAGTGGCGCTAGTTCAAAAACGCCGCGAAAAGTCTATATTTAGTGGCGTTTTCCTGAAAATGCCGCAAATATGTATGGACATTAAGCTTCACGTCGTCGTTTTATCAACAGTATAATGTGCAGTAAGGTGGACGACGTCGTTTTATCAACAGTTAGTGGCGCTTTTTAGAAACGCCGCAAAACATAAATTTAGTTTGAGCAAAACGTCGTCGTTTTGTTGTGCTCGGTTTTATCCCCCTCCATCCCCGAAATCCCTATGTGTTTCTCCTAAAACTTTTCCCTAAATTTGTTTTCTGCTCAAATTCCGTCGTCCCTAAATTTTTCTGCTCAAACTTTTCCCTAAGTTCCGTCGTCCTTTGTTTTCTGCTCAAATTTTTCCCTAAATCCCTAAGAGCTTCCTAAGTCCCCAACATTTCACGAATTAAAATTTCCCAATACCCCAACATTCAGCAAACAATGACGGTATGGAATTTGTAAACAGAAACTTTT